>JBBGZY010000145.1:2625000-3245000 GCA_037952925.1 Lithobates clamitans
TAGCGCAAAAAATAAAAACCGCAGAGGTGATCAAAAGAAAGCTCTATTTGTGGGGAAAAAAGGACGTCAATTTTGTTTGGGTACAACGTCGCACGACCGCGCAATTGTCATTTAAATTGCAACCGCGCTGAAAACTAAAAATTGGTCTGGGAAGGAAGGGGGTGAAAAGGCCCGGTATTGAACCGGTTAAACAAATTTTTTGCCTGTTCGCATGTTCTGCTGCGAATCGAACCGGGAGATTTCGGCTCATCCCTAATCAGCAACTATCAAGCCCCTGATGCTGATGTAACTGATTGAATTTGCTGGGGGCTCTGGGATCCCTTGAAGACTTGCCTATGCTGCCTATCCTATTCCTGAATCTTGATGATGCTAGCTTCCAACAATATTTTTGGTTTAGGGCACCACCAACACCCAAGGCCCAGTTTTTCTGCAGCTGTTTAACTGGGGCATGTAATTCAATTTTTTTAAATAATTTTTAACAGCAGGGACCGTTCCTGTGCCCAACAAGAGTAACTGAGGGGTTACAGTGTTCTGGCACCACCAACACCCAAGGCACAATTTTTCAGCAGAGTATATAGTGCAGTCCGTATAATATATATATTGCAGTTCAGAGTATATAGTGCAGTCAGTGTAGTATATATAATACAGTGCATGGTATATAGTACAGAGTATATAATACAGTGTATTGAAGTGGTTAAGGGGAACTCTATGACAGAATTAAGAAAAAAAACAGCATGGGCCCCCCCAAAATCCACACCAGGCCCCCCTTCTGTCCTCCAGGCTGCATGCTCGGATAAGGGTCTGGTATGGTTTTTGGGCGTGACCCCTGCGCAACTTTACAGGCAGACTAAGGGGACCCAACGATATTTAAAGGAATATTTCATTTTTATTGTTTCACCTTAAGCATTATTAAAATCACTGCTCCTAAATAAACTTTTTTTTGCATTGATACATGTCCCCTAGGGCAGTACCTGGGTCCCCATACACTTTTTATGGCAATAACTTGCATATAAACTTTTAAAATTAGCCTGAGTGATCTTTAATGTAATGGTGATTTATTAAAACTGAAGAGTGCAAAATCTGGTGCAGCTGTGCATGGTTGTCAAAGCTTACCTGGACAAGCTGACATTAGAAGCTTATTGATTTCTATGCGGATCTGCACCAGATTTTTTACTCTCCAGTTTTAGTTAATTAACCCCTGTGTTCTCTATGGCTATACACAACTGTTCAGTCTTTCCAGCTCTGCATCTCATTCCTGATGCATGCATGGGCCAAACTCTATTCACTTTAATGGAAAGCCCGTATGCAGCTCGTCAAGCTGTTGACAGGCTTTCCCAGTGGAATTAATGGAATTTGGGCAAACATGTGCTAGGGACAAAGTGTGGGACTGAGACATTTTGAAGAGTTGATTTGCATAGCTGAGCCAGCCACAAAGCCATGATTCTGCGTATCCTGTATGTAGCCAAATGCTGGAGGAGGGAGCCCTAAAAAGGTTAAAGCTAAATTCCAAGGATATATAAGAACCACAATTAAATGCAAGAATTAACTCATTAAAATCATTCTGTATATTCTCTTTAATGCAACTATTCATAGTACCTACATTTGTCTTAAAGGTATTGTGCAATTTCAAATGCATTTGGTGTTTTCAGTAGGTATTAGTGTAGTTATATAGCCTGTCAGAAACATTGGTTGGCCACAAATTTTTTTTGTAGGGTTGGCTTTCACGTACTCCAGGGCTCAGTGCTTTTCATTAATTGTTACACATTAGGGAATCATTATTATTGGTGTGCAAAATTTATCGCAATAATTTTTAAATTTTTTTTAGAAATTTACTATTTCCTAGCGGTCCAGTTTTGTTAGAGAATTTTTTGTTATTTTTTGAATTTTTTAATAACATTTTTGAGAAAATGTCTTTTTAAAAAAGTTTTTTTTTCTTCCATCAATCTTTGCCCATTCATGTCCATGGGGACAACGTTGTCCCGTTCCCGCCCCAGAAGTGATGTCACTTTTGTCATCAGGCATCTTCCTGAGTTTCCAGGAAATTGATTCCTCCTGGCACTGAACTGGTTCCCTGGGGTCTGGTAAGCTGCCTGTGTGACATCGGGTGTTCACTGATTGGCGCATTACAGCGGAGATGATCCTGCTGGCATCTGTTGGGGTTTTTCCCCCATTCCTGGCAATTCTGAAGCTTCCGGTTGAGTGATCCCTGCGCCAAAATTTAAAAAAATGGTGTGGGGGTCCCCCTAAAAATCCATACCAGATCCTTATCCGAGCATGCAACCTGGCAGGCCGCAGGAAAAGAGGGGGGACGAGAGAGCGGCCCCCCTCCTGAACTGTACCAGGTCACATGCCCTCAACATGGGGAGGATGTTACCATGTTGATGGGGACAAGGGTCTCATCCCCACAACCCTTGCCCGGTGGTTGTGGGGGTCTGTGGGCGGGGGGCCTATCGGAATCTGGAAGCCCCCTTTAACAACGGGACCCCCAGATCCCACCCCCCCGTGTGATATGGTAATGGGATACAAACGTACCCCTACCATTTCACAAAAAAAGTGTCAAAAATGTTAAAAAAGACAAGAGACAGTTTTTGACAATTCCTTTATTAATGCCTTCTTCTTTCCCCGCTTCTTCTTCCAACTTCTTCTGGTCTTCATTCGGTTTTCTTCCTCCATCTTGTTCTTCCCCCGCTTCTTCCTCTTCTTCTTCCAATCCTCTGCTTCTTCCTTCAGTCTTCTCATCCGCATCTTCCTCTGGCGTCTTCTTCCCTGCTTCGTTCTCCGGACGATCCGCATCCATGGGAGATTCCCGCTGTGTGATGCTTCTGTTCTTCTGACAGTTCTTATATAACTGAGGGTGGGGCCACCCATAACCCAGCCCCCTCTCACACACAGGGACTTCCCTATGGCTTTCCCCGTGATGTCAGAGGGGGCGGGGTCACCCAGTTACTTAATGGGTAGTCAACATGTGTCATCAGTGCCACGTATTAGTGCCATCTGTCATCAGTGCCACGTGTCATCAGTGCCACATATTAGTGCCATCTGTCATCAGTGCCACGTTCCATCAGTGCCATCTGTCATCAGTGCCACATCAGTGTCACGTGTCATCAGTGCCACGTATTAGTGCCATCTGTCATTAGTGCCACATCAGTGTGTCACGTGTCATCAGTGCCATCTGTCTTCAGTGCCACATCAGTGTCACGTGTCATTGTCCTGGTGCTCCAGGGTTTCAAATGTGTAATAGGTAGTCAACAAGTTAGATGTGTAATTTATGCTCCTTAGAACACCTTATGGTGCTCCCTGCATGTTGGGCCTCTCTCTGTGGCTAGGCTGTGAAAAAGTCCCACACATGCGGTATCGCCGTACTCGGGAGGAGTAGCAGAATGTATTTTGGGGTGTCATTTGTGGTTGCACATGCCATGTGTGAGAAATAACCTATTACATTGACAATTTTGTGGAAAAAAAATCCTCATTTTGCAAAGAATTGTGGGAAAAAATGACAACATCAAAAACCTCACCATGCATCTTACTAAATACCTTGGAATGTCTACTTTCAAAAAAGGGGTCATTTGGAGGGTATTAGTACTTTCCTGGCTTGTTCGGGTCGCAAGTAATGAGATAGGCCACCAGTACATCAGGTGTGATCAATTTTTTATGATATGCACCACAGCTTGTAGACTCTCTAACTTTCACACAGACCAAATAATATCCACTAATTTGGGTTATTTGTAGATATGTAGCAGTATAAATTGTGGCAAAAATTTATGAAGCAAAATTAATAATTTTCAAAATTTTATGACAGAAACTAGAAAAATGTGTTTTCAAAATTTTCGGGTTTTTTTTCTTTTTTAGAGCAAAAAATAAAAAACCCAGAAGTGATCAAATACCACCAATAGAAAGCTCCATTTGTATAAAAAAAGAGCAAAAATTAATTTGGGTACAGTATTACATGACTGAGTAATTGTCATTCAAAGTGTGAGAGCACTGAAAGCTGGGCAGGAGGGGGATTTAAGTGCCCAGTAGGCAAGTGGTTAAAAAGATTTTGTATTATGGTAGCAATTCTCTGATTTCAGAGTGATGATTTACATCCCTGAAGAAGATAAATCGAAACGACGTTGGATGGATATATTACCCATTCTTTGACATTGCTATACTACAATCTATCAGCTGTTACTAGTCTGGCTATCAGCACTGCACATACGCTTTGTGTATCATTTTTTGTATGTACTATACTGTTTTTAAAATGTTCCCTGGATGGGAGTTTTTTATTATTATATAATAAAATTATACATTTAACAATAATTTGTTTATGTTGGTTGCCTTTAAGAAAGTCCCAAATTAGAGATTTCTTATTTTCAGCTGGACCAGTGTAACTGCAAAAATTTGTATACCTAAACTTTAGCTTTAATATCAGCTTTATATAATCGATGTAAAGCAGAATTCAGATGACAGAACGTCAGTACTCTGAGCCAGTCATGCTCTTTTACAGGTGATGACAAGGAATACAGTAGCAGGAGAAGAAGGGAGGCGTCTCACCTGCTTCATTGTTCAATCACAAGCTGGGGGCAAAGAAGTGACCAATTTGTATCACTTAACTATTATAGAAAAAAGTGAGGTTGTCAACCTGGCTGTGCTGTGTGGCAGAACTGTAGATCTTTGAAATGAAAGATGTAATTTTGAATCCTTTGTCAGGAAAAACAACCCCCCTCCCCACCACCACCACCACCGATAAGAAAGATACATTTCCTATTTAGTATCTCTGAAAACATCTCATGCCTAATGTAATTATTCTTTAGAAATAATTTTACTATTACATGCTTCTTTGGAAACATAGGTGACACCATTAAAGTAAACTTGTCACAAACCTGAGCAATTCAGCTTGCATTTTGATGTAAAATGTATAAACAGATTACCATAAAATAAAACGACACATCAGTGTGATAAGTAGATCCAGGAATAGGGGCATCTGAAGTTATCTGAAAAAATGGTGCTTGCACCTTCACCTTTCTGTCCTCCCTATGGATGATTTGATATCGGGTTATATCACTAATAGGGAGGATCAGGAGGTAGGAGGTGCACGCGCCTACTCTATCTATTAAAGGAAGCGCCGTACCAGTGGGACGATTTGGGAAATAGAGCCGCCCTGTTGTAGTATAACTGCAGTGGCTGGTCAGCAAGTGGTTAACAGACTATGCTTGAGTTCTTTTAATTTCTGTACTGGGGTACATTTTCCTATGTGCCCGGCCTGTGTGCACAGATCTGTACACCCTATTACGGACCAACATCTGTCTGCAACAGCTGTTTGATAACTATATCTTCAGTTAGCAACACCCTAGCTACTTTTTTGTATTAATAGGGATCTTTTCCCTTCTTTATTATAACTGTTAGCTTGGGGTGATTAGAGTGTATCAGGCAGTTGTTGACGACAGTTTGTTCAAGGCTTTTTTTGCAGCACCTCACTGTATCCTTTTAAAAAAAAAAAAAAAAAGTAAAATCTCTTTGCCCCCAAAACACTGTACATACTCACCCCAGGTGCGCCGTAATACCCATAGCAATACCCATACCCATATACCGATTTTGGGGTTGATTTACTAAGGGCAAATAGTTTGTGCACTTTTTTCCCCATAGCTTAGTGAATGTGGTGAATTTTCATTTGATAAAGAATAACCAATCAGGTGCAAGTAAAAATAAAAAACATTTTTGCATGCAGATGATTGGATGATGGAAATCAGCAGAGCTTCACCGCATTCACTAAGCTCTGAGAAAAATGAGTGCAACTGCACTTGCAAAGTGCACAGTCTATTTGCCTTTAGTAAATCAAGCCCAAAATGTCTGGTCATTTCTTTTTCTTGTTCAACATGTTTATTGAGTTTTGCAAAGTAATAATAAAAAATTGAAAAATGGCTTTGTCAGTCACTTCACTACGTCCTGCATGATGAGCCACTGATGGGGGTGAAGAAAAAACCCTGATTACGAAGATTTAAGGAAGTGAAGACAAAATAGGATTCTAGACTTCATTTTGTTGTTGATGTATGCGCTTTCCCCTGTGTTATGAAAGGGTGAGCAACATATGGCTGTAGGCTCGCCCCTTGCATCTATGCCTCCAGTGCCATGACTATTGTAGACATTCATGGCCTCTGCTGTGTGCAGCCCAATCACCAAGTCAATACCAAAAATACTATAAATTAAATAAAAAATTAAATAAATTAATTAAAATAACATAAGTAAAGACCAACAAAAAAATGAAATTGTGTTTTGAAATTTACCACTCAGCAACCCAGGTCAGGAAATGTCTACTAGATTCTAATAGGCTAAATGTAAAAAGTAAAAAAATCAAGTCCATCGTCAAATATGCATTTCCAGTGACTGTTTCTGAAAAGCATATTGTTCTATAACACTACATGCAGCTTTAAGGCATCTCCTGAGCATTGGTACATGTTCTCCATGGCATAGGCCTTTTTTGACAATACCTTGCATATCAGCCTTGAAAGTGGGCAAAGTTTAGTTTCAAGATTACAACCCCCCCCCCCCCCCCATAGAGTAAATGCATAATTTATTTTTATTTTTTGAATGCAAACAGTGTAGGTAATTGAATTAGACCTAGTGTCAGTCTCTTGTAGCTCCTGTACAGTAAAGCTTAGAGTAGGAGGGAAAGAGGCAGCACAAGGAGTTTATATGCAGACAACAAGCATGCTGGCAGGCGGAGAAAGCAAAGGGATGAGCTCATTACTGTGCTGCTTCTCCTTAAATGTTCAGCCATAGACACAGATACATGATAACCTGGGCTCAAAGGAAGTGGGTTGAATGATGCTGACTGTCGTAAGATGGCGGAAATTTTGTTGCAGAAAAAAAAGTACTTTGGAGGATATTTCTGGATTGAAGGTGATTATTGCAACAAAAACATATTTTTTAATCTTTTATTATATATTATTTGTTTTTTTTTGGAATTCTGCTTTAAGTAGTTTTTCTACAGATATACTATTTTTGTGAATGGCTTTAGTATTTTTTTTTTTACATTTCGTTCCTGTTTTATAGGTCCTTTAATGTCTTTCTGTGCACGTTGTGTTTTACCTTTGGCAGCCCTTTAGTATGAAGATTGCAAGCCTCCAGCACTACAAATAATGTTTATCATATGATATTTTTATTACTGTGTTTCTTTTTGCACTCCCCTGTATGACTCCGGGAAATTATATGCTCCAGAATACACCAGAGCTATGTAAATATGTTAATAATAAAACTGCATAATGTGGACTTTTGCTTTTGTATTACAGTCACATAGTCTGTGTGTGGAGCTGGGAGATAAGTAGGTGAAACTAACACTGCAAATCTGGAGAAATATGGGACCCTTCTGCCTGTCTTCCCTTTCAGATCACACTTTGAGTTCAATTCAATCAAGGCACAAATATGCTGCCGTACACTAGAAATTATGCAATGTATTATGCAAGGTAAAAATCCGGGCTCTCAGAAATTAATGCATTTGGCTTGGGTATTTATTAAAGCAAAAGCACAAATCTCAGAATAGTGTGCCATTTCATTAATAAATATGTTATTTAGTATTATATCAAACAGCCAAGCTCAGCAATTAAATTATGCTTGCTAGATACTGACTGCCTGAAGTGCCATTACGTTGACATATGAGCATACAAGCTATCAGCCCACAACGTTTATAGGATACTGTGTGATCCGGTAAAGGAAAGCTTATGCAGTATTTTATGTTTAACCAAAATGGATAATCACTCACATGACATAAGTAATCCTTTAGTCAAAATTAATTAAACCATGTCATCTATTCTACTTTTCGTATAAGTCTACATATAAGGTTCCCCAATAAGGTGCACCCATGAACAGAAAATATTTTTTTCTTCTGAACCTCAAAATCCTTGTTGCCCTGTCATTCAATTAGGCAATTAAGTTACCATGGTGATGTGCCCGGGCAAAGCCTCCTGCTCCTTACATTTGATCAGTATGGTATACCATAACAGAAGTGTGCCAATAGGGAGACCAGGGAGATTAGAGAAAAAAGGTCTGGGCACATAACCATAGTAGTACGGTTATTACAATTGCGTTTAAGTGCATTTAGGTGCATCACGCTTTTGAGCATTGATTTATTCCATTGGCCAGAATATTAATTTATTCTGGCCAATGAAATGAATGAACACACAAGTGTTAAAGGATACGTTTACCTTTTGTAACATGTTACAGATGCACAAGCCCCCGCACCCCCCCCCCCTCCAATTCCCCGTTTTGACAGCAAGCCAGGGATCTTCTCCCTCTTCTCCCTGTCACAAGCTAAAAAAAAACACAGTGGTGTAGGGCTCTGCCCACACGGCCACGTCATTTATTCACAGTGTTCTGTGAATAAAAGGAAAAAGGGGGTAGTCAGTGTATGCCCCCCCCCCCCAATTAATTTCAACAGGGCAATTTGATAGTTTGATAGATTAAATTCTGTAATATCTGGGAGATCTTTATGGATAGGTAAATTTAAGGTCATATGACCCTTTAGAATCTTCCAGAAATCCAAAATGTCCTATAAAAATGGGGCTGTTATTGGGGTGTTTGCCAGTCTCCAGAGAGGAACCACCGAAGAAGCTCCCCACACACCCCTCCCTCGTTGCGACCTGTATATGTGGTAGGTCCCTGTTTTAAATACAAAAGGGGACAGGTAAAAACAAGTTTAATTGTAATGCTATGGTGGCTTGAGTCCTATCGGCTGAGCTGATTGGTTTAAATTTGATGGTATTGGGTTAATTGATTTATGCTTATTTTGACATGTCTTAAAATTGTAAGTTATAAAAACAATAAACAAAACGGTGGCCTATGTTAATCGAATTTAGTGGTGTTGTGTATTGTTTGCATGGAGGTTTTGTATACTGCCTACGATTCCACGCGAAAGCCTTTGTGGCTGTCAAGCTTGCAGTTTTCAATGAACTACCAGGGCACCGTTGTGGGTTTTAGTAGTTCATTGAGTCTTTCTGTTATAGTGTAACTGCCTACCCGTTTTACGGCCAGACAGCTACACAGACAGTCTGCAGAACCATGGCATTACACCCACAATCTGCTGATCACAGGTGCAATGCTTTACAGGCTCCTTACAAAAATAAATAATAAATGCATATTTTTTTACCTGCAAAAAAAATATACAGTTTTATTTTTTTTGGAAAGGTGAACTTTAGATGTATAAAGGTTAAAAAAAATGTGATATAAAACTCTATTTTATATCAAGGGCTCCCCAAAGGCTAAACAGTGCCATGATTATTGCATGGGGATCCTTCCTGTTGCTGTCTCTAAATGCTCCTGCCCCTAAACATCTATAAATGCTTATGTGTGCATGGCCACATAGGCTAACATGGAGGGCATTTAAAGGCAGGTTTAAAAAAAAAAAAAATCAAACACCATTAAAAGTGGCATTTTTGAAGCATGTATACGTAGCTTCAGTCTACCACTTGTTTGTGTCTCATCTTTTCAAATGGTTCCTTGTCATCATTTATTTTCTGCATGTTGAGAATATAATATCCATTAGAGATAATATGAATTAACCTTAAAGTATATGTCTGGGGAAAAAAAAAACATACTCAGTACATCTCTCTAGTACAAACACATTTTCCCCATGTTTTGTCTGTTGAAAAACACTGCAGGCAAAAAAAAGTGAGTGCCTAGTTTCATGTGCACTCTGGCGCTGCAGATCTATCTGAAATCTCAAGCCTAGGTAACCTTTGTAAAGAATACTTCCCCCTATGTGGTAGTGATGAAGAGAGAAGATGTTGTGTCCAAATCAGGAGTGAGCAGCCCTGGTTGACAATGCTGCTCCTATATACAGTGCCTTAAAAAAGTATTCATACCCCTTGAAATTTTCCACATTTTGTCATGTTACAACCAAAAACGTAAATGTATTTTATTGGGATTTTATGTGATAGACCAACACAAAGTGGCACATAATTGTGAAGTGGAAGGAAAGTGATAAATAGTTTTCAAAATGTTTTACAAATAAATATGTGAAAAGTGTGGCGTGCATTTGTATTCAGCCCCCCTGAGTCAATACTTTGTAGAACCACCTTTCACTGCAATTACAACTGCAAGTCTTTTTGGGGATGTCTCTACCCACTTTGCACATCTAGAGAGTCACAATTTTGCCCATCCTTCTTTGCAAAATAGCTCAAGCTCTGTCAGATTGGATGGAGAGCGTCTGTGAACAGCAATTTTCAAGTTTTAGGTCTGGACTTTGGGTCATTCTAACACATGAATATGCTTTGATCTAAACCCCAATTACATATAGCTCTGGCTGTATGTTTAGGGTCGTTGTCCTGCTGGAAGGTGAACCGCCGCCCTAGTCTCAAGTCATTTGCAGACTCTAACAGGTTTTCTTCTAAAATTGCCCTGTATTTGGCTCCATCCATCTTCCCATCAGCTCTGACCAGCTTCCCTTTCCCTGCTGAAGAAAAGCATCCCCACAACATGTAGCTGCCACCACCATGTTTCACAGTGGAGTTGGTGTGTTTATGGTGATGTGCAGTGTTAGTTTTCTGCCACACATTTCGCGTTTTGTTTTTAGGCCAAAAAAGTTCAATTTTGGTCTCATCTGACCAGAGCATCTTCTTCCACATGTTTGCTGTGTCCCCCACATGGCTTCTCGCAAACTGCAAACAGGACTTCTTATGGCTTTCTTTCATCAATGACTTTCTTCCTGCCACTCTTCCATAAAGGTCAGATTTGTGGAGTGCACAACTAATGGTTTTGTTGTGGACAGATTTTCCCACCTGAGCTTTGGATCTTTGCAGCTCCTCCAGAGTTACCATGGGCCTCTTGGCTGCTTCTTTGATTAATGTTCTCCTTGCCCGGCCTGTCAGTTTAGGTGGACGGCCATGTCTATGTAGGTTTTCAGTTGTGCCATACTCTTTCCATTCTGGGATGATGGATTGAACAGTGCTCCGTGAGATGTTCAAAGCTTGGGATATTTTTTTAGAACCTAACCCTGCTTTAAACTTCTCCACAACTTCATCCCTGACCTGTCTGGTGTGTTCCTTGGCCTTCATAATGCTGTTTGTTCACTAAGGTTCTCTGACAAAACTCTGAGGGCTTCACAGAACAGCTTTATTTATACTGAGATTAAATTACACACAGGTGGACTCTATTTATGAATTAGGTGACTTCTGAAGACAATTGGTTCCATTAGATATTAGTTATGGGTATCAGAGTAAAGGGGGGTGCATACAAATGCACACCACACTTTTCACATATTTATTTGCAAAAAAATGTTGAAAATAATTTATAATTTTCCTTCCACTTCACAATTATGTGCCACTTTGTGTTGGTCTATCACATAAAATCCCAATAAAATACATTTACGTTTTTGGTTGTAACATGACACAATGTGGATTATTGAAGGGGTATGACTAATATTTCAAGTCACTGTAGATACAGTACACATTGTAAGACAGAAAGTATGCTACTGGCAGGATCATGAGACCAAAATAAAGGCCTTAAATCCTGCAAAAAGACACAGCACATCAAAGGACCTGTAGGCTGCAATGTATTACTAGACATGTGCCATTGGTTTCGTTACAGTGTGGATTTGATTTACTTTAAGATACTTAAATCACAATTTTTAAAGAGCAACTGTCATCTCTGTCCCGCAGCGGCTCCTCCTCTGACCCGCTGTTGACTCACCGACAGTCCCATTCACTTTAATGGGACGGCTGGTGATGCGGCAGTGACACAACAACGTGAGGGACGTGGCGGCAGCAGGTGAGTGGATGCCCGCTAACAGGCACTGCCATGATGGATCTGAAATGACAGGTGCTCTTTAAATGTAAGGACTTATTCTTGCTGGTAGTTAGAATCTTTAATATTTGCAAACAAAATGAAGGTTTCCTATTTAGAATAATAAGCTGTCAGGTTAGTAAAACAGCGATATCAGAACCGATTCAATCATACAGTTTGTAGTGTACATAGATTTACAAAACAATGGGATAAAGGAATATTCCCGAACTTTGTTTTATCTCATGGTTACTGTGAAATTGTATGAATGCATCAATGCAGTGCATGTTATCTCAGCTTGCAGAGCTTGGATTCATTGAATGAGTTTACCAAAAATGTAAATATTGCAGAATATACAGCCTCATGCTACATAACTAAGCTCCATTTCATGAATAAATGTATCTTGAATAGAAAACTATCTTTAGATAGATTTTTACTCCAAAAGTTTTTTATTAAAATAAATTTGATAACAAACTAAAAAATCTGATTTAAATAAAAAAAGTCTAGATTTTTTTAAATCATTGATTTTTATCCACCCTGTAAATTCATTATGAATCATAATTCGCCAGAAATGTTTTTTTTTTTTTTCTGAGATTTGAATGTTTAAGAGTTTCTGACTCACAATAGTATTGAATTTCAACGAATCCGAAATAATATATAATGAAACAAATGATGCAGATTTGATTTTGAAATGGAAAACAAACAATAAATACAGTAAGGTATAAAAGTGAAAAAAGATCACGATTCCTACTTCCTACTAGTAGTTGAATAGAATAGAACAGAAAAGAATAGAATAGAAAATAAAGAAATAGAATGGAACAGAAAAGAATAAGGCCTCATGCACACTGGAGGTTACAAAAACGCCAGTAGCGTTAGCTGTAGAAAGTTATAGCTGTAGAATGAGCTTTTCAGCATTTTTGCAGTAACATTTTTCAGCATTTAGCTGTTTTTTTTTGCTTTTTTTTTTAGCAAAATTATACTCCCACCCTAGTTTATGGCTCAAAAACGCTGATAAATGCAGAATAGCTGCGTCTTTCAGCATTTATTTTGGTGTTTTTCAGCTTTTTTCAGCTTTTTTCAGAGTTAAAGCGTTTTTATAGCTAACAAACTTTTCTCAAAATTCACTAGTTCTGGGGGGTTTTCCAGCCAGAAAACGCCCCTGCCAAATACTGCTGATAAAAGCCTATGTGTGCATGGACACATAGGATAACATGCTGGGGAGTTTATTAGCAGCAGAAAAAAACGCCTGAAGCCAAAACCAACAGCTGTAAAAACATCCAGTGTGCATGAGGCCTTAAAAAGAATAGAAAAAAAAAACAAAATAGAATAGAACCTAAAAGAATAGTATAGATAGAATAGAAAATAATAAAACAGAATGGAATACAATATAAAGGAATAGAATAGATTCTGTTATATTCTATTCTTTTCTATTCTATTCATTTATATTCTATTCTATTCTTTTCTCTTGATTTCTATTTTATTCTATTATTTTATATTCATTTCTATTCTATACAGCAACCTAGGAATTATCATCTTATTTCACTTTTATACCTTATTGTATTTATTGCATTTCCATTTTGAATTCAAATTCATTTTGAAAATAATGAATATATGAAAGGAATCTGAATATATGAAACGCATTCCTAAAACAAATCATTCTAACATAACGAATATGATTAACTTAACAAACAAAAACGAACCAAAACAAATGTTTCCATTGTGCATGTCTATATATATTACTCTTGTGTTCCTAGGTTTAGATACACTTCGTGTGATAGTACCATACATCTCCTGCCCCTCCAACCCTCCAGATGCCACTCTGGTTTTAATGCCACTGCGCTGTAAAGATAAAAGGTGATTTTTGATCTGGGATAACCGTTTTGGCCAGAATAAATATCATGTATATTAGTTCAGTAGTTCTTGCCTTGCAGACTGTGCTGTTATGCGCCTCGTTTTGTACGCTCTAAAGGGGATCTATCAGCCAGTTCCCATAAACAGATTTCTCTAAGTTTGCTCGACAGGAAGATTGCAGATTATAAATTATACAGCATTTATAATCATGAAAACATCTGTTGTAGGAGAATTCCAGTGTCTCAGGCCAGCTCAAGGCTCCAGGACACAGTGTGAAGGGACTGCTCCAATCAGCACCTGTCTGCTCCCATATTCTATTTGATTTTTATGATCTTTGACACCAGCCTTCACAACAGATGATCTATCTGCACGTCTGCCGAGCTGCCTTTTTTTGGCTGACTGCTGCTGACTCGAACTTTGCCTTCCATTAGTTGTAGAGACATGAACTAAGCTCTGTATTGTCACATGTACAGTGCATGATGGCAGGAATCAAGTTCATCAACCTTTTCTGAGCTCATCCATGCCTTTGTTTAAGAAGATCTTCACAAAAAAAATGTAATTTTGGATGAGAGTTAAGGCCATAAAATAAGGAAAATCATAGATGTCTTTGATGTACCGTTTTCATTTTCATTGGGCATCCATCATGAAGTTAATTGGAATATGAAATATTTGATTATTTTAATGTTCCCTAAGAAGGTTCACATTTTTTTAATCAATTACCAATTATTTGAAATGGGCAACCCAGCAGGACACTTTGATTAAGAAAGTACCAATAACATTTGAAGTATTGTTCCACAAATAATGGAATAACCAGAATACAGATACACTCCAAGCTTGAAAAAAAAAACTTTCCGTCTTAAAAAGAATGGAATCTTGCCACGAAAGAAGGTAAATCAGCCACACACAGATGACGTACAAGAAGGTCAAGGTTTTTTTCCAGCAATAGCTACAGTCGTAGTCCCTGCCAAAAGACTGCACACACTGATGCATTTCACCACATTGGACTTAGTCCTAGATCTCTAGGACTAAGCCCAGTGCTGTGAAACTTGTTAGTGTGGGTGGTCTCAGGGCAGGACTAAGGCTGTGGCTATTGCTGGACTAAATGAGAGAAAAAGCTGGGACCACACCGCTCAAAGCCACCTGTGAGGATCTGATGAGCTGCTGAAGAGATCCGGGTGCCTTCCTGGTCCGCAGCCAGGGAAATACAATGGAAACAATGAAGAATGGCGGCACATCCAGAAGTAAAATCAAGAGAATTTATTGAAAATCCATAAAATCAAGCGAACATGACAAACATCAAACCAAAAAAGGTTCTCAGTGGACGCGTTTCACACAGATGTGCTTACTCATGGGTAAGCACGTCTGTGTAAAACGCGTCCACTTGCACCTTTTTTGGATTGATGTTTGTCATGTTCGCTTGATTTTATGGACTTTCAGTAAATTCTCTTGATTTGCCACCATTCTTCTTTGTTTCTATTGCTGGAATAAACCTTCACCATTTTGTACGTCATCGGTGTGTGGCTGCTTTACCTTCTTTTGCTGTATGCTTGGAGCAAACACAGCGACATTTCAGCTTGCATCTAGTGGAGGTGCATGACTCAAGTGTAAGGTAGCTGCATGTTGAGAATGGAATCTCATGTTGAAACTGGAAATGTAAAGCTTTGTACCCACATTTTTTTTATGTGCTTTGTACAGTTCCATATTGCTTTTTTGGTCAAGGAATGCAACTCTATACAGAATTTGGACAGGATTCTATTGAACATTGTGAAATATTAATTTAGGTGTAGCTGATGAAGTTTCCACAGAAACTAAAAGAAACTAAATGGACCTTGCCCTGTTTTCTTCCTTCAGTGTACATCAAAGCTTCCCACAGAGTGCAGGCTATTCCAAAACAGAACTCTATCTGCATTGTGTGTATTTCATTAACATCAAATGGGGTGCTGAGTAAATGTACTGTGTGGCAATTAGGAACAGCAATAGATTTTGGGCAAATAAAATAGCAGGAACCTGTATCACTGAACCAGGCCATGATTTTACAGTGCTGAAATCTCTAATGGCTTGTTTACTCTATGTAACTGCACTTTTGTTGTTTTCTCCTGAAGAACTTGAACCCTGTAAAGCTCAGGGCCAGATTTCAAAAGGTACAACTTTGTTTTACTTAAAGGGTTTGCTAACCCACATTATTTACGTTATAAAATCCGCTCTGTCTCCTAATGATATGTCCCCATGTGTGTATGTGTGTCTGTGTGTGTTGTATAAAAAAAAAGCTGTATATACCTTATCTGTGAGCGCTGATCAGCGGTCATGTGACACGCCACATCTCTCCCCGTCAGACAGATGCAGCGGGAGGGACTGAGATTCCCCCGCTGATGTCAGTCTGGAGGAAAGGAGGAGGGGAGGAGGGGAGGAGGAGAAGAGGAGAGAGCTGGAGAGATCTGGCGCGTTACGTGACCGCTAATTAGCGATCCCAGGTAAGGTATAAGGCTTTTTTCATACACACACACACACAGGGGGACATATCATTGGGATACAGAGTAGATTATATAAAGTAAAACCTGTTATTAAAGCAGCAGCGGGGGGGGGGGGCAGAGGGGTGGGCGCGGACCTGGCACAGGAGATGGCAGGCAGGGAGGGGAGGGACTTAATCATCACAATAAACCATGATTAAGTCCCTGTGACGAAACATGTCGGGGCGTGGCTACACAGCAATCCTAGACGTCCAATAGAGGAAGGAGTGACGGAGCAGGGATCAGCTGAGGAACGTGGGCTGCAAACGGGTGAGACGATCGCCGGCATTTACATTCCCTGGGTCCGCTGTGGCCGTCCTGTGCTAGTGTTGCTGCATGCTCTGATGTGTTCTGCTGTGATACAGTTCCATTGCTGTGAAGTGAATTGCCTAGTTGATTTTATTCACCATGTGAGTGCATATGTGTTGATTTTAGTTTGAATTAAATGTTTTAAACAATATCACGCCATTGGAGCATTTTTTTCCTATTTTATATGTTGAATCACTATCGCAAGGAAAGTGTTCGGTGCACTTAGCAGTGGATACCATTGGTCGCATGATAACCCCCATGAGAGTGGGTTGAGGTTTTTTGCTGGCCAAACACGAGAGTGTGAGGCTTTATCAGCTGGAGAGTTTGCAATTCACAAGGGAGTGGAATCACGTCACTGAGGTGTGGTGAACACGGGTCAACAGCATTTGTGGATTAGGAGACACCTGCACTTTTGGAACTTTTCTCTATATCATCTCACATTTATGTGGACTCTTTTTAGTTTTTTCATTTTTTCCATTTCTAATCATTTTTTCACAATTCTTCATCCAACATTTTATTATAATTAATATATTTTTTTGGGGGGGGGGTTTCTGGTATTACGATACCAGACTTATTCACTTCTCACGGGGTGTCACTAGGAGTTATTGTAGTCATTTACATATTACTCCTTTCACCTGTTTCTAATGTTATGCTAGATTTTGTTTGGTATGCATTAGTTCATATTTATGTGTATTGCACCAGTAATTGATGCTCATTTGTGTGGTCATCACCACTGACCTTACAAGTCTTTTTAGTATTTTTCATCATTTTGATTGTATGTTCTGTTTGCATATTTTGTATCACTTTTCACATTGTGATTTAGGGCTCACTCCATTAGAGGGGGGTAGTACTCACCCTCAAGCCCACATTAGGGGGGTAGCGCCACACTTCATCTCCTTGTGTCCTTTCCTTAGGGGTGATTCAGATTTTCAATAGATCCCCTTAGCAACAATAAATCTCCCCAGAAACAATAGATCCCTCCCAGCAACTATAAATTCCTTAGCAACAATAGATTCCCTCAGCAACAACAGATCCCCCTAGCAACAATAGATTCATCCCAGCAACAATAGATCCACCCCAGCAATATTAGATCTCCCAGTATCCTGCATCAATAGACTTTCCAGCAGCCAGCAACAATAGACCCCTCCCTGAACAGTAACTCTCTCACATCAACAATAGATCCCATCAGCAACAATAAATCTCCCCAGCAACAATAGATCCCTCCCAGAAACAATAGATCCCCCAGCAACAATAGTTCCCATCACAAGAAAATTCCCCCAGCAACAATAGATCTCCCAGTATCCAGCATCAATAGACTCTCCAGTAGCCAGAAACAATAGACTTCTCCCTCAACAGGAAATCTCTCCCATCAACAATTGACCCCCCAGAAACAATAGACCCCCTATCAGCAGAAATAAAATTCCCCAGCAACAATAGATCCCCCAGTGACAATAGAGTCCCCAGCAACCAGCATCAATAGACCCTCCAGCACATCCCAGCACCCCTTGACATATATACACTATATTTTCAAAAGTATTGAGCCACCTGCCTTTACACGCACATGAGCTTTAATGGCATCCCAGTCTTAGTCCGTAGGGTTCAATATTGAGTTGGCCCACCCTTTGCGGCTATAACAGCTTCAACTCTTCTGGGAAAGCTGTCCACAAGGTTTAGGAGTGTGTCTATGTGAATGTTTGACCATTCTTCCAGAAGCGCATTTGTGAGGTCAGGTACTAATGTTGGATGAGAAGGCCTGGCTCACAGTCTCCACTCTAATTCATCCCAAAGGTGTTCTATCGGGTTAAGGACCCTGTGCAAACTTTGTGCAACTGTTCCCCCAAAGTTGGGAGTATGAAATTGTCCAAAATGTCTTGGTATGCTGACGCTTTAAGAGTTCCCTTCACTGGAACTAAGGACCAAGCCCAACCCCTGAAAAACAACCCCACATCATAGTCCCCCCTAGCCAATCAGGGGTGAGAGGGGCAGGGCTGGGTTGGGGCACCGGGTCTGACTGGACACAGGGGGCTGTGACTCGGCTTGGTTGCCCCCAGAGCAAGCAGCACTGAACAGGAGGGAGGGGCCAGGATCATAGAAGAGAGACCCAATAAGAGGAGGATCCGGGCTGCTCTGTGCAAATCCACTGCAACAGAGCAGGTAAGTATAGCATGTTTATTATTTGTATAGGAAAAAACTACACTTTAAATCTTAAACCTCCTCCCAGCACTAAACCAAAAGTGTTTGTTACACCAACATTTCACATTCCTGATATGTGCCTGCTGTACAATGTA
This sequence comes from Lithobates clamitans, assembly GCA_037952925.1. NCBI lineage: Eukaryota > Metazoa > Chordata > Amphibia > Anura > Ranidae > Lithobates > Lithobates clamitans. The sequence goes on from JBBGZY010000145.1 coordinate 2,643,707, forward strand.
CTTGTATGAGAAAGTATCCTGTTCTCTTTGTATTGCTTCTGTTATGTGAAATCCCAAGTGATCCTCCCAGTCCCTCTACATTCCTATTAAAAACTGACCACACTAAGAAGAAGAGCACACCATGGTCAGTTCTCTTATCTATGCTGGGAACACAAGTGTATGCTACTCCAATGTTCATACTTGTCCTGACACAGCCATTCACTAGGAAGTTCAGTGTGCTGCTTCTCCTCCCCCCAGCTCTTATGCAGCTGAGGACAGAGGGAATGTGATCACTTATAAAACAAGGGAAAAACTGTATTTATAATGTTTTTTTTTTATCTATACAAAAATGTTTTGCCTTTCATTTCTATTTTAAACTGAATGGGTTGTTTTACAAGGTGATCCTTTACAATCACTTTAACTCGTGTCCTAATATTATTTGACTACCAAACTGCTAGAATAAGCCCATCTTTTTTTCGCAAGACCTAAAACCTTACCCCCCTAAAGACAGAAGCCTAAACTAAAACACCTGAAACTTTAAATCTAACTTAATTTAACTGAACTCCTAAACACGTACCAAACACTAAAAAAAAACTGTCATGAAATATATACTTTTCTGCTTTGCTGCACCCAGTGGTCACAGTTCTGCTTCAAAAAGCAATGTCCAGCAGCTTCATTTACTTTAGTTTTTCCATAATAAATTCATAGGTGAATGTATGCAAAAATATGGTGCCCATGGTAGGAATGTATGAAGCACGTTACCTTACAATTGAATAATACTCAAGAAGAATATTATATTGACATTGCTGGCTTAAAGAGAGTTAGTTCTAGAAACCTTTAAAATGCAAAATTTTGGGTAGCAGTAGATAATTTGATGCATAACTCTTGAATTGATTTGGCCTCTGTCCAGTGTTCTGTAAGCACAGAGGGTGCTGTCAATCACCTTCCATAATAATCCCCATCTGTAGTACTTTGCACAGAGTGCTACACAGGAGAGGTGTGGCCAGGACAGAAATAATAACTGTGGACATGATGCGTTACATTTAGCTCATATGTTTCCTCCATTAATCATGTAAAACCCATGCCAATCTGGAAGAAAGTCCGCACATAAATCTCCTTCTTACTTCAGCACAGATTTTTTTATACTCGGGTTGTTGAAGAATTTTGGAAATAAAGTGAGCGTGGCACAAAAAAAATATAAAGGGCTCTTTTGTTTTAAATGAACTGAATGGATTACTGCCAGGAGATTTCAAATTTAGGTGAAATCTGGTGACTTTACATAGACTTGTAATTCATCTAATGGGTATCCAGTGCCAAAATCTACTGGCATAAGATCCCATGGTAACCTCCCTGCTGTAGCTTCTTATTGACGATCTTAAATTAAACAGAATGTGATAGAAACGTTGTCTCTAAATTGGCCTCTCAGTCCGCTAAAAAATAAAGGGGTGGAATTTGACTATACACATAGGCATCCTGTGAATCAGGTTCCCTAACCATGTGTATGGTGAAAAAAACACATGGTAACTCTTTCCTATGGATTAAGATATTGTCGAGTTACAAAATTTTAGAGAAACAAAGTTTGCTGAGAATGCAACTTCAACAAGGACTCCATAGGAAAAGGAGACATTAGCAGTAACGTTATATATCTAAAATACTCCAAGGTTCTCTCTAGATTTTCTGGAGTTATTGAGTCATTTGAAAACTACTACCATTCACGTTATGCCGCGTACACACGACCGGTTTTGCCGTCGGAATAAACTCCGAAGGTTTTTCTGACAGAACGTCAACGGAATTCCATTCAAGCAACCTTGCCTACACACGGTCAAACCAAAGTTGGACCTTCCAGAACGCGGTGGCGTACAGCACGTTCAACGGGACTAGAAAAAGGAAGTTCAGTAGCCAGTAGCCAATAGCTTCCGTCTTGTACTTGCTTCAGAGCATGCGTTGTATTTGGTCCGTCGGAACAGCATACAGACGAGCAGTTTTCCTGATAGGAATTGGTTCGGTCAGAAATATTTAGAACATTTTCCATTTCTAGGTCCATCAGAATTTTGGAAAAAAAAGTCAGATGAGGCACACAGACGATCGGAATAGACGATGAAAAGATTCCGTCGGATTTTCTGTCGGACGTTCCGCTCGTGTGTACGCGGCTTTAGTCTCATTAAGCATTCTTCATACTTCACAACTTTCTAGGATGAGAAGGAGGGACACCTTTTAGCACAAAGTATTTGAGCAGAGGACACGCCCCTGCCATGTCCTCAGTTACAAAGACCAAAAAATTATTACACCAAACATTATTAATTTAACATACAAGAGCCACTATGTATACTTAACACTGCTATTTCTAAATGGCAAATGCAATAATTACATAAATCAATAATGATCCCTCGTGATGTGAACGCTATTAGACCCTGCTGCAGACAGTCCCTTATTGTATTGGATTGCACCTTAATTGCACATAACGCACTTTGATTATTTTACCACATTTTTGTGGTGGTTCTTTTTTACTATTTTTCTAAGTCATATCATTTAGCATATTAGACAATTTTGGAACACATCACAGTAGCACGAAGGCTCTCCATTTTAAATGCAATAATTAAATTCAGCTTTTCTCAACATTTTTACTTTAGAGAAACCCTTAAAATAGTTTCCATGTCCTGGGAAACCCCATTGGGGACCATGAGAAAAATGCCCTTTTTTCAGTGGCCATCAGAATGTCATCCTTATACAGTCTGCAAAAAAAGATCATTGTGTCATGCAGCTGGCTTTGTGAGGTTACATTGGCACCAGAATTACTGTATGCAGGCACCATCATATGGGAGGTCATTCAGCCATGCGCTCAAGAAACCTTTAACAACCTCTGGAGAAACTTTGGGGTTCCATGGAACCCTGGTTGAGAATGGCTGATTTAGATGTTGAATGAAAGGTTTAAGGCAAACATTTTTGCTACATAAATAATATAATCTTCATAAAGATCTGAAAATCATACTGAAAAAGTGACAACTAAAGAGGAAGGTGGGGCAGAGAGTTATTCCAAAATAAAGGCAGTCAGTCCCTCCAAATGTGGAACAGTTGGGAGCTATGATTCTAATTGTACTATGCATTTTGCCTTTATATGAAATTGGTGGATAGGAAAAATTGGGTATGGGTATGCAAAATTGTTGTGGTTGTGAATAGGCTTGTTAACCACTTCCCGCCTGGCCCATAGCAGATGACGGACGGGCAGTGGTTCAGTTATCCTGACTGGGCGTCATATGACGTCCAGCAGGATAACATGCCGCCGCGTGTCCGCGGGGGCGCGCATCGCGGCGATCAGTGAATCGGTGTGTCAGTCTAACACACCGCTACACCGGTCTTGGTAAAGAGCCTCCAGCGGAGGCTCTTTACCACGTGATTAGCCGTGTCCAATCACGGCTGATCACGATGTCAATAGGAAGAGCCATTGATCAACTCTTCCTCACTCGCGTCTGTCAGACGCGAGTAGAGGAGAGCCGATCGGCGGCTCTCTTGGCAGGGGGGGTCTGCGCTGATTGTTTATCAGCGCAGCCCCCCCTCAGATCACCACACTGGACCACCAGGGATCGCCACTAGGACCACCAGGGAAGGGGCAACATGTGGATGGCCAGGTATGTACCCCATGGCCATCCACATGTGCCCAGTGTGCCCAGTCAGTGCCCAATCTTTGCCAATCAGTGCCCACAAATGGGCACTGATTGGCACCATTATGTTGCAGTGATGCCCAGCAATGCCACCCTTAGGGGCATCAGTGCAAACAATCAGTGTCATCAGTGCCACCCATCAGTGTCCATCGGTGCCACCTGTCAGTGCCCATCCATGCCCATCAGTGCCCACCTATCAGTGCCCATCCGTGCCCATCTGTGCCAACTATCAGTGCCACCCATAACTACCCATCAATGCCACCTACGAGTGCCCATCAGTGCCGTATACCAGTGCCACATATCAGTGCCCATCAGTGCCACCTATCAGTGCCCATCAGTGCTGCCTATCAGTGCCCATCATCAGTGCCCGTCAGTGCCACCTCATTAGTGCCACCTCATTGGTGCCCATCAGTGCCGCCGTATCAGTGCCCGTCAGTGCAGCCATATCAGTGCCCATCATTGAAGAAGAAAATGTACTTATTTACAAAAAATTTTAACATAATCAAAGAAAAAATAGGTTTTTTTCAAAATTTTCGGTCTTTTTTTATTTGTTGCACAAAAAATAATAACCGCAGAGGTGATCAAATACCACCAAAAGAAAGCTCTATTTGTGGAAACAAAATGATAAAAAATTTGTTTGGGTACAGTGTTGCATGACCGGGCAATTGTCATTGAAATTGCGACAGTGCTGAAAGCTGAAAATTGGCCTGGGCGGGAAGGTGTCTAAGTACCTGGTATTGAAGTGGTTAACTAAAGGTTGCCTCACACAAAGCTGTTTGGTGAACAATTTAGGCAGGAGCGACTACAAACAAGCGACTCATCATTGATTACATAATATTGAATGAGGTATGTATGTACACTGTATTATTCCAGACTTTCCTTTTAAGCTAGCCTGATATTCCATTATCTATAATTTTTCTATCTTGACCATAATAAGGGATATAGATAGTTACACACTGAGTCTAGTTTGAACTGCTTTTGAATGTAGTGATGCCTGGCATGAAGCGGTGGTCATGGCATAATTAGAAAACCTATCAAGGCAGTAAGTGTTCTGGGAGGTTAAAATTGGACTAGCGATATAGATTTAATACTTTTTTACTTAATAAAAAATTGGCCTTCACACCGAAGACTGAGGAGGTCCTGTTGGAAAAGTTTTAATGTTTATTGTGTGACTATTTTATCTAAAATGGAGACTGTTTTTTAAAATGGCTTCTAAGGACACGTTGCTTTAACTTATTTTTGTCTATTATTTCAACTAACTGCCTAAGGCCAGAAAACCACAAGCTTTGCTATATAAGGGAATAGATTGTAAAAAGACGTTGCGATTGGCAATAAAGCTGTTATGCGTCATGAGCCACCAGTGAACTTTTAGCCAATAAGATTCTGTCTGTTCAACTTATAAAAAAGTTCACACATCCTGTGTCTGTATGACGTCTGCTTTTTTTCTCAGCATGTAAAGCGTCATCCATTTGCACCGGTGCATCTAAAATAAAACATCTTGCTTTCATAATACTCAGAGTTGTGACTGATCTCGGGTGAAGAGTTTTCCTGTCAGTCCTATGTCCATTCTCTTGTGTCACAGCCTGAAATCAAGAACCAGTTTTGGGTGCTGTGTTAAAGTGTGTTAAAGCTTTGTTTTTGCTTTTTTTAAATAACAAACATGGTATACTTACCTGCTCTGTGCAGTGGTTTTACACACAGCAGCTCCGATCCTCTTCTTTTCAGTCCCCCGCCGGCACCCCTGGCTCCTCCCTCTTGAGCAGTACCCCCAGAGAAAGCTACTTGTCCTGGGGGCACCGCTGCCTGGTCGCCCCGAGCCACTGCTCTATGCTTCCATAAGACACATAGAGCCACATCTCGACCCTGCCCTCGCACTCTCATTGGCTCACTGGCTGTGATTGACAGCAGTGGGAGTCCATGAGGACGTAGAGTCTCAGGACAGCTGAGGCTATCTTGAACATCACTGGATCAGAGAGAGCTCGGGTCAGGATTGGGATGGCGGGCTGCACACAGAAGGTTTTAGAATGCATGAGGTAAAAAACCTTCAGCCTTTAGAACAACTTCAAGATCTAATATAGTTTCCAGGCAAGTTTTAAAGTCTATAAATTAATATCATCATAAAAAAAGCCTAATTTTAATTTTGTTTTTCCAGCTTTGATGAGCCTTATGGTGTTAAAATTCCAGTACACTTTCTACAAGAACCCTTTATCATCATGCTAAAAGATTATTAGCATACTGTCATTTTTCTTTTAATATGTTATTGATTTTATGACTGATTTTTTTGTAAGCCTGTCTTCTGCCTGGGACCACTAAGCCTACTGTGCCCTATGCATGTGTGCCATATGAGGCTTTTGACATTTGGTTAACATTTACCATGGCCTTAGAGCCTGTGAGGCTTGAACAATACCAAACTAATGTTCATTTATCATTTTTCCTGAACACCTAGGATAATCTAGCGTGTCATTAAAAAATAGACTTTTAAAACACATCGGACTGGCATTTGTATATTGGGTTTCTCTTTGTAGTTCTATTTCTACCTTCAGTAACCTATTTCCATTCTTATCTGGCAATGTAGTCAAATTTATATTTTGGTATACAAATTATATTACATTCAATAGGAAACTCTGTGCTTAGAAATATCTAAAAAAAGGAGGCCAGCACTAAGATCTGTGATACCAAATCCAAGAAATATGTGTAGCGCACCCCCTAAGGAGCTGCAAGTAGAATGGGTTCCCCCACCCTGCACAGCCAGGCACACCAAATTTCCACAGCACTCAGAGTCAGAGAACAGTCTGTGACTTTGTTTTGTTTGTTTCATTGAGGAATACTGTATAGCTCCTCTTCCTCCTCCAGCACGCACTTGCTTGCAAAAACACAGCTTTGTCACCTTGTTGCATGTGGGTAGCAAAGGTTCATTTCAGGCAGTGACTCGCAGCCCCAGGGGGGAAACAGCTCACCCTTCCCAGAACTTCATCTCTATGGTCACTGATCCCAGCACTGCCAACCCGCCTGGCTGCAGCTGCCTCTTTCACTGGCCCTCTTGGCTAACTTCTCCTCAGTCCTCCCAAACTGACATTCTCTCCACAGTCCTCCCAGACTGAACACTCAAAAGCCCACCTGGCTGACTTCTCAGGAAATCTTTTGGACATGCTGACCTGCTTCTGCTGTCCTCTCACTTGCTCCCGTGCCTCCAGGAAGGGTTTCCTTCATGTGCTGTGGGGGATCCTTCAAGCACTCGAGCCCCAGAACCGAGGTCACCCCCCCCAGACAAGGGGGCTCCCTGCGAGGGCCTCCAGCAGCCTCCTCAGCATTCCATCTTCATCTTTCACCCAATTTCCCCTTCTGGCATGACTCATGTCTATTTATGAGGTGAGTCTGCCCCCTACCAGCCCATTTCATGGGGATTGGCCAGGGTCCTTAAAAATATGCACGGCAGCACCTTCTTACTCCCACCCTCCAGTTCTGAAAAAGTCTACCAATTTCTAGACCAAGGGGAAGTGTCAGAGAGAGCTGCCAGATAAGTCATCCATCCTCCCTGAGTCACTAAACCCTGACCCAAATTTAGCCAAGCCAATTTGTCTACTCTAACAACTAACTTATTTACACTAGAACACTAGCTAGAGTGTGCTACATATGTTTATAAAAAGTGCAACGCTAAACATTTACAAAAATTAACACATAACCTCAAGAAAATCCATATGTACAAAAACCATTACTGAAAAGTGCAAACAAAAGAATAAACTCCCAAGTGTGCATGGGACATAAATCCCAAAAGATTGTTTTCATCAATAATATTCTTCCAACGTGTCCAGAATGCAAAGAACCTTCACACACACTCTCTGGTTAGGGTTTTTCATGTGAACACCTTTATGTGTACATGAAAAACCCTAACCAGAAGTCATGTGACCCTATATAGGGAAATAGTCATATAGTGCTTAGAGCATACAGCCGTCTTATTTCCAAGAGGCTGATCAGATAGTATTGATATAGTGCTGTACTATCTCCTTGTCATTTAGTGATGTGAGTGCACAATTGATTTTAATACATTTGCAAAATTGTTTTTTACTACACTATGAGAGCCTTCTCCCTTTATGTGCCATCTGAGTTGGAATGTCTGATTGGAAGACTCTTGGAAATAAGATGGCTGTATGTGCTCAGTGCTATATGACCATTTCCCTATATATCAGGGATATGCAATTAGCGGACCTCCAGCTGTTGTAGAACTACAAGTCCCATGAGGCATAGCAAGACTTTGACAGCCACAAGCATGACATCCAGAGGCAGACGCATGATGGGACTTGTAGTTTTGCAACAGCTGGAGGTCTGCTAATTGCATATCCCTGCTATATATGGTCACAAGCCATCTTGTAAGGTAATGTATGTACACATAAGGTGTTCACATATACCCTGTTTCCCTGAAAATAAGACCTAGCGTGATTGTCGGTGATGGCTGCAATATAAGCCCTACCCCCCCAAATAAGCCCTAGTTAAAGGCCTTGTAGGTCTTATTTTCAGGGTAGGGCTTATTTTCAGGGAAACAGGGTAGGGTTTATTTGGGGGGTAGGGCTTAAATTGCAGCCATCACCGACAATCACGCTAGGTCTTATTTTCGGGGAAACAGGGTAGTGTGAAGGTTCTTTGTGTTCTGGACACTTTGTAGGAATATTATTGATGGACACATTTTTTGGGGATTTATGATATATATATATAACTTTTTTGCATGGACGCTTGGGACTTTATTCTTTTGTTTGCACTTTTCGGTTATGTTTTTTGTACATGTGGATTGTTTTGAAGTTATGTGTAAATTATATGCTTATGTTTAGCACTGAACTTTTTATACACATACAAATTATTGCAGTACAGTTTTTATAATTGTTGTTGATGATTGTCCAATTCCTGTGCGGTCCATTTTACAGCCGAATGGGCTGCAAATCGCACCGAAATGTGGAAAAAGTAGTGCAAGCGCTCATGGTGCCATTAACAATTCATTTGCACCCACAAGCAGATCTCAAGGGCAGCGCATTCACCCGCGGTATGGGAAAAACTTTTTTAAACCTGCAAGGCAGTGTCATGTGCTAGTATGCATAATAGGATATATTTTGGCAAAAACATTCAACTATTTACAGCACATATCTCATGATAAAATAATGAATGCATATTCTTGATTCAGCTGCAGCCTCCTGGATTCTAAACTGAGTTTCTGAAAAGTGCCAATGTCTCCAGGAAAACATGAGAGGGCCATTGAAGGATTTTTGTTGAAAGGATTTGCTCTTTATATACTGTTTAAGAATGTTTCAGTTGTGTAAAGCACAATAAGGTTATTTACTGCGTAATAAACAGGTTTGTTAAATAGTAGTTGGGTTAATAAACCATTGAGACTAATCATAAACTATTAGCATGGGACTAATAATGAAATTGTAGATAGCATGTCATAGATGTTTGGAGGCCTGTGTGGTTGAGTAATTGTCATATGCAGGCAACTGAGATGCAGCAAGCTCACGCCATACAGTACATCACAAGAATGACTGATAGCCTTGGCTCTCACTTTAAGTTTTCAGCTTCACATTTTAACATAAGGGACAAACACATCTGCTCATTTTAGGAGCCAGGGGCTATAAGAGAATAGCAGAGACCCATTGACTTCATTGGAAAGGAGTAGAATTTACATATGAAATATTATCCTAAGCAACTAGACTGATCCACAGGAGATTCTTATGCTGCCAAGTATAAGCCTAGCTTGGCACCCAGACTAATGTCACATGCAAAAGCAGTTCTGCTTTATGAGCAACATGCAGAGACACTCTTTGCAGTGTCAGGAGAGCACTCAGATAACTACACATTCAACTTAAAAGTTGTCTATTTAGTAGAAATATTCTGTGATATAATTGTAATAGTAATGACTAGCAAAAGTGTGCCTGTTCCAGAACAAGCAGGGTAAAACGATATTAGAAAATAATGTCAAATGTAATTGTGTAGGTGAAACAGTTACATGAAAATTTCAATGTCAGTGTGGGATGAAGCATCTGAACAGGCAGAAGTGCAGGAGAGGTGCGGGAGAGCAGGGGGTGAAGTGTCCCATTAGGGATGGAGGTCAGTGTCAGGTAGAAATGTCCAGCCGGGGAGGAATACATGAGTATTGGGGTGCGACAGTAAGAAGAATGTTAGGTAGTTGGGGTAGTGAAAGCAGGTTGTTGACATGCAAGCACTGTGGTGAGAGCAGGTGGGTGACTTGTATGCATGGTGATGAGAGCAGGCGAGTGACATGCAGGTGTGGTGGTGAGAGCAAGTGGGTGATGTGCAGGTGCAATGGCAAAAGCAGGTGGTGATGTGCAGGAGCAGTGGTGAAAGCAGTATAGAGGGAGAATGGGAGTCAGGTACAGTGATGAGAACAGTAGAAGAAGAATTGGGGTCTGGTGAGGTGGTGGAAGGGATGACCAGAATGTGCAGGCTTGATATGGAGAGCGAGGGACATAAGCATACAGTATGTGGTAGTGAAAGAGTTGTGATGAGAAGCAGGGTGGTGTGAGAAGGTTGAGAGCAAGTACAAGCAAAGTCTCCTCCGCCTCTGGCGCATTAGCACCAATATCCCCAGGATATCCTTCTACCTGCTTTTGAAGTGGAAAGCCAGCTTTTGAGATGGAGGGTGCAAAAAATGCTCAGCATTCAATATACCTACAAGAACACAAAGCCTTTAGAGAGAGTTCCCTTGAATTCTGCTTGGAAATATAGAATATTTAAGAGAGCACGTTTTAGAACCCAAGAGAACTGGGGTAATTCAAGAGTTTCAGACGTACATTTTCCATTAATAAAATGGCTCTATTATAATTTGTATTGACTACTGTACTTTTAAAAGATGAAGTACTCCAGATTAGTGGTTTGATTAATGATTTAGCATCCTGGAACTTAGATGCGGATAATACCAGATCTAAATGCACCCCAAATATAAAGAGAAGACTGTCTTCATATACCAAGTAGTGTTATATGAATGTGAAAGAATGCACCAAGGCATGATTAGAGCTCCTGCAACTTTTCAGCAGTTGGTGGACCATAGAGTGGGTGATATGAACTTGAAAAATAGCACTGGTGTATCTAGCAACCTTATTGTATTTAGGAGAATATACACAATACTTTGCGAAAGAGTTGAAGTGAGTTCCTGAAGATAAGGTGAAACTGAGAAGTATCAGTTCTGTGGTTGTTAATCACTTTCCTGGGACATATAGGAATGACCACTGATCCCAATAAGTTGAAGGCCATTGCCACCTGGACAAGATCTTTCCAGCGATGCTTACTTCTAAAATGAAACAGTATGTGAGTAAACACATATTAGCAGTGGTCTATGCATACAACTGAAGAAGCATGATGTGACAATGTATTCACTTTACATGCTTATGTTCGGAAGAAAAGCTCAACTGCAAGCAGATTTAGCCTTTGGTATTTCTGTCATGGGAACAACAGGTACATCCCACAAAGGATATGTCAACTGACCTGCCTACCAGAAAGCTCAAACTGCCTCTGACATTTGAAAACAGCAAAATACGTGTACCTAGTCCAACTCAGGAGTCCCTGACTTGTTCACTGCTTTCTAGGCGAACTTCAGTGACTTGGTAGCAACAATCTCCTGCTGAAGAAGATGAAGATGACTGGTACAAATATCCAAGGATAGGGTGGCGGTGGTAGTCTGATCCTATTGTTGCAAAGAGTCAAGCGACAGATTCAGCCTCCCATGAGGTTGACATATGACTCCAGAGGAAATAGTTATGATGAAGACATCACCACTGTATGCAGGATCACTGATGCACAAATGCAACAAGCCATCATACCATCTTCCTACCCTTTATCCAACACATTATGGTGGGAGGCCCCTTTGCCCACAAGTTATAATACAGGCAGTCTTTTAAAGCGGAGTTCCACCCAAAAGTGGAAGCTACGCTGATCTGCTTCCTCACCCTTTCTTTCCTTCAGGGAGGAGGGGGGGGGTACCTGTTTTTGACAGGTACACATCCCAACTTCCAGGAGACTGTGCCGTGGCGCTGTCCCTCAGAAGTTCGGCTCCCTCCTCCTTCCTCCGCCACTGGGCTAGTTAGAAAGCACAGCGCACTTCGTGCATGCGCAGTAGGGAACCGACTGTGAAGCCAACAGGCTTCCTTGCTGGTTTCCCTTACCACAAATGGTGGCGGCAGCACCCGAGAGCTGATCCGAAAATCGGCTGGGGGGCCGATGTTGCGGGCCTTATATTAAAAGTCAGCATCTACAGTATTTGTAGTTGCTGACTTTTAATTTTTTTTTCCCCCGGCCGGAACACCGCTTTAACCCCAAGTAAACCTGACACCCATTTGTGGAATATTCTATTGCCTACACTTTATGTTAATAACATTTTCCTGGTTTGATGCAATTGTTGAGTTAAATTATTTTTTTAACTACAAAACTGCTTTTTGAGGACCAAAGTTTTTCAGTAGGGGAGTGTGTAGCTCTGGCCTGTAGCCCCTTTAAGCTATGTGGCCCAGGCATAATCTTCACAACCATGCTGCAACTTGGAGGCAGCAGGAGGAAAGAAGCATCCTGGTGGGCTGCATAGGTGACGATGACTTTAGCCTCAAGCACCAGTGCTAGAGAAGAGTGGCCTTAAAGACAAGGAGAAGGGGAGTATTGTGCAGGGAAAATATGTAAATCCCCAGGGAGACATGAGTCAAGAGAGAGAGGGACCCTGCAGAGACACAAGCCAAGAAAGAGAGAGACTGCGTGAGACTGCCACATCAGGGTGATAAAGACACACAGAGACCACCAAGACCACCTACAAGAGTATAGGGACCTGACTGTGGATGGAGTTCGACACAGGGGAAGGAAGAAGTGTGGCATACCCCTCAACTACCATTATCCAGCTAGGACAGAGTGGCCCACATCTCTTCCACCACAATTATATTATTATTATATTAACAATTATATATTATAATTGTTATTCCACCACAATTATCCATTATAGGATGGACTGTATCTGGAAGACATTTATCAGACATAGGAGTGGCAGGCAGCCTTCCAGACACCCTTGAAAGTACTGGATTTGCTTATTAATGCTGGACTTTGCTGCAGTTAGTGGAAGTTTACCAAAAGTGGTCCTCCTCACCCTTCTATCTGCAGTCACCTAAAGATAATTTGTGAGAGCCTCTCTTCCTTTAGATTACAAATATGTTAAAGTGGTTGTAATCCTCAGACATACAAAACATATCAATCTTTAATTTGTTCTTGTCTCAATCCAGAGCACTGATTCATTTCTGACAAGCTTTCCTGACACACAAAAAAAGGTGACAGGAGAAGGAGCCACAGCACACAGCCTGTGAATAAGAGGCTCTCAGCCCGCCTCACTGCACTCTGCAGATGTGACGTCAGCTCCCTGCATCCTGCTTTCTGGAAACTCAGACAAGCTGTATAATTTCTGCACTTTGGATGTAGAGGAGAAAAGGCTATAGATAAATAGATACAACTTATTTAGGAGGATGTGTTTCATCTCTGTGCATCACCTGAGGTAAGTAACTTTACTAGGTATATGTAAGAATGACAACTTCAAAGAAAATATGCTCTCATTTAAAATGCTAGAATTAAAATCTGTAGTTTTGAACCTGAACTCCTGTCAGGTATTAAAACACATTTTGTTGCAGCTGTGTATTAATGTATTCATTAACCACTTGCCGACTGCTGCACGAACATTTACGTCAGCAGAATGGCACAGACAAGTAAATGGCCGTACAGGTATGTCCCTTTAAATTTGCTGCCGTGTGGTTGTGTACGCGCTGCCGGCGGCACGCGCGACCCTGGCGCAAGTTCCATGAGTGTGATCACGGGTCCCGCGGACTCGATGTCCGCGGGGATACCCGCAATCGTCTCACGGAGAGGAAGAACAGCGAAATGTTAATGTAAACAAGCATTTTCCTACGTGTGACACTGACACTGATCACAGCTCCCTGTAATCGGAAGCGGTGATCGGTGTCGTGTCACACGTAGCCCCTCCCCCCAGTTAGAATCACTCCCTAGGACACACTTAACCCCTGCAGTGCCCCCTAGTGATTAACCCCTTCATTGCCAGTCACATTTACACAGTAATAAATGCATTTTTAATCACACTGATCGCTGTATAAATGTGAATGGTCCCAAAAGAGCGCCAAAAGTGTCCGATCTGTCTCCATAAAGTCGCATTCATGATAAAAATTGCTGATCGCCGCCATTACTAGTAAAAAAAAAATTATTAATAAAAATGCCATAAAACTATCCCCTATTTTGTAGACGCTATAGCTTTTGTGCAAACCAATCAATAACCGCTTATTGCGATTTTTTTTTTTTACCAAAAATATGTAGAAAATTATGTATCGGCCTAAACTAAGGAAAAAAATGTTTTTTTATATAGTTTTTGGGGATATTTATTATAGCAAAAAGTAAAAAATATTGAGTTTTTTTCAAAATTGGCGTTCTTTTTTTGGCGCGAAAAATGAAAACAGAGGTAATCAAATGCCACCAAAAGAAAGCTCTATTTGTGGGGGAAAAAGGACGTTAATTTTGTTTGGGAGCCACGACGCACAACTGCGCAATTGTCAGTTAAAGCGACGCAGTGCCGAATCACAAAAAACGCTCTGGTCTTTGGCCAGCCAAATGGTCCGGGGCTTAAGTGGTTAAAGTGAAAGTCTGACCAAAATGTATTTTTCGAGGTTTGGTAAAAGTTGGCATGAGTTAAAACCTCTATGTCTGCCTTGATGAAACCTGAAACTAGAGGATCCTGAAACTTGATATGCATCTTAAAGTTGAGAAAAGTGGAAGAGTACACATTTAATCTGACTTGCTAAGAAGCCTTCTTTCTGTGACATTATTTTATGTAAGTTGCTTTGTCACACTATATTTTTTGATATCTTTGTAGCTTTATACATTTTTGGAATAGTATCCCCATATTCCTACAAATGTTGCTCTTTATCACCACAAACAAGATACAGTGCCTTGAAAAAGTATTCATTCCCCTTGAAATTTTCCACATTTTGTCATGTTACAACTAAAAATGTAAATGTATTTTATTGGGATTTTATGTGACAGACCAACACAAAGCAGCACATAAAATAAAGTGGAAGTAAATTGCTGAATGGTTTTCAAAATTTTTTACAAATAAATATGTGAAAAGTGTGGCGTGCATTTGTATTCAGCTAACTTAAATCAATACTCTGTAGAACCACCTTTCGCTGCAATTACAGCTGCAAGTCTTTTTGGGTATATCTCTACCAGCTTTGCACATCTAGAGAGTGAAATGTTTGCCCATTCTTCCTTGCAAAATTGCTCAAGTTCTGTCAGATTGGATAGAGAGCGTCTGCGAACAGTAATTTTCAAGTCTTGCCACAGATTCTCAATTGGATTTAGGTCTGGACTTTGACTAGGCCATGCAGTGTTAGTTTTCCGCCACACACAGCGTTTTCTTTTAGGGCAAAAAGTTCAATTTTGGTCTCATATGACCAGAGCACCTTGTTCCACATGTTTGCTGTGTCCCCCACATGGCTTCTCGCAAACTGGGTTTTCTTATGACTTGTGTCCTGTGGATAGATTCTTCCACCTGAGCTGTGGATCTCTGCAGCTCCTCCAGAGTTACCATAGGCCTATTGACTGATTCTCTGATTAATGCTCTTCTTGCCCGGCCTGTCAGTTTAGGTGGGCGGCCATGTCTTGGTAGGTTTGCAGTTGTGTCATACTCTTTATATTTTCAGATGATGGATTGAACAGTGCTCTGTGATATGTTCAAAGCGTGGGATTTTTTTTATAAGTTAAAAAAAAAAAATAGGGTAGTAATGGCGGCATTAGTGGCAGGTTGACTAAAACACATAAACCCAAATTAAGTATAGTAACAAGACCTGTTTGCAATCTCAAAACACTCAATAAGAGGACAGTATGCGACCGCTCTCAACTAAGTGGCATGTTCATCAATGCCAGGAGCATGGCGGACAAGATGGGAGAGCTGGAGATACTGTTGTACGAGGAAGATTTAGATTTCTAATTTAGATTAGAGGATTTAGATTTTGTGGGAATTTCAAAAACTTGGTTCAACAGCTCCCATGTTGGGCTGGAAACCATTCATGGGTATTCCCTTTATCGCAGGGATAGAGAAGGTAAAAAAGGGGAGGGGTATGCCTGTATATCAAGAATAATGTACAAGTGAATGTGAGAGATGAGATCACTAAGGAAGCTAGGGAAGAGGTGGAATCCTTATGGGAAGAGTTCCAAAGTAATGAAAATAAGCGGAAAATAATACTGGGAGTATGCTATAGGCCCCCTAACCTGATGGAGGAGGGGGAGACGGACCTCTTATCACAATTTGGATTAGCAGCAAGGATGGGAAGTGCCGTCATGATGGGGTATTTTAATTATCCAGACATAGACTGGGCGGAAGGAACCACGCATTCGTCTAAGGCTTGCCAGTTCCTAAATGTCTTGCAGGACAATTTTATGGGCCAGATGGTAGATGCACCGCCACCAACTAGAAACAAAGTGTTACTAGACCTACTGATTACCAACAATACAGATCTGATCATGAATAAGGGGTAATTTAGGAAACAGCGATCACAAGTCAATTAGCTTCAGTATAAATCACACAAATAGGAAACATAAGGGGTATACACGTATACGTACATACGTATACAAAGACACTGAATTTCAAAAGCGCCAACTTCCATAAACTATGAACCTTGCTATAAGATATAAAATAGGATAAAATCTTAGGACCAAAGAACACGGAGGAGAGATTTGCTTTAAGAGCATATTAAATAAGGGCATTGGCCAGTGCATCCCATTGGGAAATAAATTTAAAAGAGTGAACAAAAGTCCTGGGTGGCTTAACTCCAATGTAAAAATGCATATAAAAGCAAAGGAGAAGGCCTTCAAAAAATACAAGGCTGAAGGATCATCATCAGCATTCAGACGTTACAAAGAATGCAACAAGAAATGTAAGGGTGCAATTAGGGTGGCTAAGATAAAACACAAAAGACACATAGCGGAGCAGAGCAAAAAAAAAATCAAGAAATTCTTTAAGTATATAAACAGTAAAAGAGGGAGGACAGATCATATTGACCCCATAAAGAACGAGGAAGGAAATCTGGTTACAAAGGATGGGGAGATGGCAAAGGTATTGAATTTATTCTTCTCCTCAGTCTTCACAAGGGAATCGGGGGGGCTTCAGTAACAAAAACGGCAGTGTTTATCCTCATGACACATCACAGGAAGCACCCTCATGGCTAATAGAGGACAGAATTAGAAATAGACTTAACAAAACTTAACAGGATCAGGTGGCTTGCACCCGAGGGTCCTTAGGGAACTCAGTCAAGTAATTGCCAGACCATTATTCCTATTCTTTACTGACACTCTACGGACTGGAATGGTACCAGCTGATTGGAAAAAAAACAATGTAGCACCAATATTTAGAAAAAGGCCAAAATACAGCCCTGGGAATTACAGACCAGTTAGCCTAACATCAATAGTATGCAAGCTCTTGGAGGGGATGATAAGGGACTATATACAAGATTTTAGTAATAGAAACAGTATCATTAGCAGTAATCAGCATGGATTCATGAAGAATCATTCTTGCCAAACTAATCTAATAACCTTCTATGAGGAGGTGATCTCCCATCTAGATAAAGGAAGGCCCGTAGACGTGGTGTATCTGGATTTTGCAAAAGCATTTGACACAGTTCCCCAATCCCCATAAACGTTTACTGTACAAAGTAAGGTCCGTTGGCATGGACCATAGGGTGAGTACATGGATTGAAAACTGGCTACAAGGGCGAGTTCAGAGGGTGGTGATAAATGGGGAGTATTTGGAATGGTCAGGGGTGGAAAGTGGGGTCCCCCAGGGTTTTGTGCTGGGACCAATCCTATTTAATTTGGTCATAAACGACCTGGAGGATGGGGTAAACAGTTCAATCTCTGTATTTGCGGACGATAGTAAGCTATGCAGGGCAATAACTTCTCCGCAGGATGTGGAAACCTTGTAAGAAGATCTGAACAATTTAATGGGGTGGGCAACTGCATGGCAAATGAGGTTTAATGTGGAAAAATGTAAAATAATGCATTTGGGTGGCAAACATATGAATGCAATCTACTCACTAGGGGGAGAACCTCTGGGGGAATCAAGGATGGAAAAGGACCTGGGGGTCCTAGTAGATGATAGGCTCAGCAATAGCATGCAATGCCAAGCTGCTGCTAACAAAGCAAACTGAATATTGTCATGTATTAAAAAGGGGATTAACTCAAGAGATAAAGTGATAATTCTCCCACTCCACAAGACTCTGGTCCGGCCTTGCCTGGAGTATGCTGTCCAGTTCTGGACACCAGTCCTCAGGAAGGATGTACTGGAAATGGAGCGAGTACAGAGAAGGGCAACAAAGCTAATAAAGGGACTGGAGGATATTAGTTATGAAGAAAGGTTGCGAGCACCGAACTTATTCTCACTGGAGAAGAGATGTTTGAGAAGGGATAAGATTTAAATTTACAAATACCATACTGGTGACCCCATAATAGGGATAAAACTTTTCCGCAGAAGGGAGTTTAATAAGACACGTGGCCACTCATTCAAATTAGAAGAAAAGAGGTTTAACCTTAAACTGCGTAGAGGGTTCTTTACTGTAAGAGCGGCAAGGATGTGGAATTCCCTTCCACAGGCGGTAGTTTCAGCGGGGAGCATCGATAGTTTAAAAAAAATATTACCGCAAATAAGCACCTGAATGACCACAATATACAGGGATATACAATGTAATACTGATATATAATCACACACATAGATTGGACTTGATGGACTTGTGTCTTTTTTCAACCTCGCCTACTATGTAACTATGTAAATAAATAATTACTGTATCATCACAGAGTGGTACTGTGGATACTCCATAGAATAAACGGTGCCACGTCCCATTCAGGTTAAAGAGTATTTAGAGTATATGGGCTTGGACTTTTTAGGCATGACAAAAACAAATATGTACAAAAATATATTTTAATATATAGACAAAACAAATAAGTGTATATTAAAATCAACATTAATAGATCAGCAAGTGGTTAAAATTACAACTGTCTATAACCATAATGCAACTACATGGAAAAAAGGAATTTATTTCATAGTAACAGTAAATCCCAGAGTGCGGTTATATTGCAGTGAAGCGATGTAAACTTAATATTGCTCTACATGTTACACGCCATGCGCTTCTTCAGGAGCATTGGGGTGACTATAAATTGTGGGGAAGAGAAAATATAAGAAAAAATGCAGTTTACACATGTATTAGATACAATATAAAATAAAATAGGGCATTCCGTTTCACACATCTCAAGAATGGGCAGGTCATGGGGCACGCAAACAGGCGAGGTAGGCAAACCAAAAAACTATGGGGGTGCATACAACATTATATTATTAATATAGCAAAGTATAGGGGAAAGGAAAAAAGGCACAAATTGCCTATAAAGAAATACCCCCCCTATATATACACAACCTGGTCATGTCAAATGTAATAGCTATAGAAGGGACATATATGCATGAATATATCATGAGTATTTAGTCAATAAAGTAAACAATACACTTACTATGTAGTAGATAATATAAACTTGCAGCTAAAAACCAACAAAATGCAAGGCAGCTGCTGAGGAGTCGAGTAATCCCATCAAGAAGTGTAGTTAGGTATACAAAATCTATCCTTCTCCGCTCTGAATGCTGGGGCTTCAACCTTCCTTTCCTCCTCCTCGGGACTGTGACATCACTGGTTTCTAGACTCCAGGCAATCTTAGCAACCACTGCAGACGATAGAGGCCAGCAGTGAAACAAACGCATCTTGGAAGGCCGGGCCATTCTGTAAGTAAAGCTATGCCAAACAGAGAGAGACACTGCTCCACATTTCCCGCCAAAGCGAGAGACATCGCTCCACATTTACCTGCACAGCGAGAGACACTGCTCCACATTTCCCTGCACAGAGACAGACACCGCTCCACATTTCTCTGCACAGAGAGAGACCCGCTCAACATTTCCCTGCACAGTGAGAGACACTGCTCCGCATTTCCCTGCACAGAGAGAAACCTCGCTCCACATTTCCCTGCACAGCGAGAAACATCGCTCCACATTTCCCTGCACAGCGAGAAACACCGCTCCACATTTCCCTGCACAGCGAGAGACCCGCTCCACATTTCCCTGTACAGCTAGAGACACCGCTCCACATTTCCCTGCACAGTGAGAGACACTGCTCCGCATTTCCCTGCACAGCGAGAAACCTCACTCCACATTTCCCTGCACGGCGAGAAACACCGCTCCACATTTCCCTGCACAGTGAGAGACACTGCTCCGCATTTCCCCGTACAGAGAGAAACCTCGCTCCGCATTTCCCTGCACAGAGAGAAACCTCGCTCCACATTTCCCTGCACAGCGAGAAACACCACTCCACATTTCCCTGCACAGAGAGAGACCCGCTCCACATTTCCCTGCACAGGGAGAGACCTCGCTCCACATTTCCCTGCACAGAGAGAAACACCTCTCCACATTTCCCTGCACAGAGAGAGACCCGCTCCACATTTCCCTGCACAGGGAGAGACCTTGCTCCACATTTCCCTGCACAGAGAGAGACCCGCTCCACATTTCCCTGCACAGCGAGAAACACCACTCCACATTTCCATGCACAGAGAGAGACCCGCTCCACATTTCCCTGCACAGGGAGAGACCTCGCTCCACATTTCCCTGCACAGAGAGAGACCTCGCTCCACATTTCCCTGCTCAGCGAGAGACACCGCTCCACATTTCTTTGCACAGGGACAGACACCGCTCCACATTTCTCTGCACTGAGAGAGACCCGCTCCACATTTCCCTGCACAGAGAGAGACCCCGCTCCACGTTTCCCTGCACAGACAGAGACTCCGCTCCATGTTTCTCTGCACAGAGAGAGACCCCGCTCCACGTTTCCCTGCACAGACAGAGACTCCGCTCCATGTTTCTCTGCACAGAGAGAGACCCCACTCCACATTTCCCTGCACAGAGAGAGACCCGCTCCACATTTCCCTGCACAGAGAGAGACCCCGCTCCACATTTCCCTTCACAGAGAGAGACACCGCTCCACATTTCTCTGCACAGAGAGAGACCCCGCTCCACATTTCTCTGCACAGAGAGAGACCCCTCTTCACATTTCCCTGCACAGAGAGAGACCCTGCGCCACGTTTCCCTGCACAGAGAGAGACCCCGCGCCGCGTTTCCCTACACAGAGAGAGACCCCGCTCCACGTTTTCTGCACAGAGAGAGACCCCACTCCATATTTCCCTGCACAGAGAGAGACCCGCTCCACATTTCCCTGCACAGAGAGAGACCCCGCTTCACATTTCCCTTCACAGAGAGAGACCCCGCTTCACATTTCTCTGCACAGGGAGAGACCCCACTCCACATTTCCCTGCACAGAGAGAGACCCCTCTTCACATTTCTCTGCACAGGGAGAGACCCCACTCCACATTTCCCTGCACAGAGAGACCCCGCTCCACATTTCCCTGCACAGAGACAGACCCCGCTCCACATTTCCCTGCACAGTGAGAGACCACTGCTCCACATTTCCCTGCGCAGCGAGAGACAGCGCTCCACATTTCCCTGCACAGCGAGAGACACCGTTCCATATTTCCCTGCACAGACACACACACACCGCTCCACATTTCCCTGCACAGCGAGAGACACCGTTCCACATTTTCCTACGCAGAGAAAGACATCGCTCCACATTTCCCTGCACAGAGTGAGACACTGCTCCACATTTCCCCACACAGAGAGAGACACAGCTATACATTTCCCTGCACAGAGAGCAGGGGCGGCCCATTCATTAAGGGTGCCCGGGCGCCGCCCCCTCTCTCCAGTCCACCCCCTATATGCTTACTGGATAACAAACCGGCCCCTTTTAGGATGCCGGGGGCCTGAATTACAGCAGCGGGGGTGTTTTTGTTTTTTTTAAGCACCTGACTAGAGCCAGGGAGTCTAATAGGCTTCAAAATAGGGTGGACTCTGTGCTTAGAGCCCACACAGGTGTGTTAGAAAAGCAAATTAAAAAGCAAATTAAAACCGCCTTTTCGCCAATCAGGAAGTGTGGGTCTGATACCCGTCAACTGATTGGCTAAAAGGACAGGTGCTCCTATTGGACGTCTAGCAGGAGGAAAAGCATTGAGGAAGTATGGAGGACATAGGAGCCACTGCCTGTCCCACTGCTCACTGCCGTCACCCACTGCCTAACCCGCCACCAAGATGGGGTAAGTGTCAGTCAGACAGTGAGCGAGCAGGGGGGGTGCTGGTTAAATGCCGCCAGGTGGTCACAGTGGCTGCATTTGATTGGCACAGTGAGGCTGCATTTAATGGCACAGTGAGGCTGCAATTGATGGCACAGTGAGGCTGAAATTGATGGCACAGTGAGGCTGCAATTAATGGGCACAGTGAGGCTGCAATTGATGGGCACAATAGCTGCATTTGATGGGAACAGTGGCTGCATTTGATGGGCACAGTGGCTGCATTTGATGGGCACAGTGGCTGCAATTGATGGCACAGTGGCTGCATTTGAGGGCACAGTGGCTGCAATTGATGGGGTTTTTTTTAGTATTTTTCAGAATTTTTCAGTTTGTTTGAGCACCAGCTGCCACTGACAGAGAGAGACACTGCTCCGAATTGTCCGCACAGAGAGACCACTCCTCAAGAAAACTGATTGATTCCTGTATCAACATAGTAAAGCCTTGTACACAGCATTGTTTTGTTTTTTTCGCTCAACCCAGCGAGTTTAACCAAAAAAAATGGACAGCCCCAGTTGGAGCCGCTGAGCATGAGCAAAAGTGACCTGAGCATGGATCACTTTTCAGCGGAGTGGCAGTGCCTGCTGCAAGTGTGTACAAGCCTTTGGGCACACACTGGTGCTCTTATGTACACAGTTTTTCTTAGCCACAGTCCCATAGGCTTCTTTTAGGTTGTGTGTTTTTGCTGCAGTTTTTTTTTTATAGTGCACCAAAGATGCAGCATGCAGCCGTTGTTGTGCACTTTCAGAAAATGCAGCAAAAACATGCAGGAAGACAGTGAGATCACCAACACTGCAGCCAAACTGCAGCACACCAGTGTGAGTCCACATCACAGTACACAGGCATACCTCCCAATGTTTTGAGATGGGAAAGAGGGACACCTTTTAGCAATAGTATGTAGGCATAGGACACAGTGAACACCCCTGCCATGCCCCCCTAAAGCAGAATTAAACAAAAGAATTTATTAGTTAAACCCACAGGTGCTTTTTTTTACAACTACCATTCCTTTATACTGGCCTTTGACATTTACAAATGCAGCAATTTAGAAATTGGATGAAAGTTTTAGCACTCGGAAACACCTTTTGGAAGAAAAAGAGTGCATTTTATATACAACTATATAGATCAGACCAAAATGAAATGAGGAGGAACGAGGGACAGAGGGACTTTGTTCCAAATCAGGGACAGTCCCTTGAAATCAGGGGTAGTTGGGGGCTATGCAGAGGACCAGGTACTGTACAGGATGCTGAAAGGAACCTCCTTAGCTGCAGAGAGGGGGGAATTTGGGAGAGAGCAGGAAAGGAAAGAGGAGGGAGAGGCCGGTCACAGCTCACTGACTTGGAAGAAGGACCCAGCAGGAGGCTCAGTCATCAGCTTCCAGAGCGTCCCATACAGAGAACCGTCTGCTCTCAGTTTAAACGTTCCCGCCCACACGTCCTATTCAAATGCAGCACAGGGGCTGCCCAGAGTGTGGGCAGGCACAGTGAGAGAGAGCTGATCCACCCTCTTTCATTCGTCAATGCTCTGAATGGAATGGACATAGACTGTCAGCTCAGAAGCAGGGGACAGCACTGTGACAAGACAGATGTCCATTCATAGCATGAACATTCCTGCACACTTCTGAGCCCTGCCAGCCTCCTTCCAGGGACGCCCGAGCAGTAACACTCGGTTAACTGTGGAACTGCACATGAGCAGTTCCCAGCTGGCAGCCCATCAGCCTTTTTTATGGGGAATCAGCACAGCCTGTGGGGGCAATTGCATCCCTGCCCCCCGAATCAGACCGCCCCTGGGTATTTAATCCCTCTCCACTCTATTCAAAAATAAAAAAAAAGTATTGCCTTTAGTTACACTTTAATTGTGAGGCAATGGCAAAATCTGTCCATACAATAGAATTTAATTTAAGAATTTTCATTTTTGGAACAATTGTTTGTTTTTCCAATCATTAGTTGGGTTAAATTGGCACTTTTTTTTAAAATCATAGTGACAGTAAAATTTAGAGGATTAGGATGGAAAATGTTTCTTAAATGAACAAATTTAAAACAGTGTATGCAGTTTTCGTTTTCACTTCAAAATCAAATGTTAAAAGCAAATGAAGTTGTGAAGTACTTTTTTGTTTTTTAACGTATTAAATTTTTATTCTTTTCCAAGAAATTACAAAGTAATATAAGCAAACAGAAAATAAAATAAAATTACAAAGAAGCAGTTACTTTTGGACAACATTCGTCAAGTCTCTCTAGGCATTATTGAACTTACTGATGAGATTTTTGGAATATAAAAATCTATCAGTATAAGGTCAGCTTTAGCAGGAAGTGCTTGTTACTGTAAGGTTCTCCAGGAGAGAAACTTTGCAATAGGTTTTGCTTAAGAAAACTGTATATAGCGAAGCATGAGGCCAAACACATACCTCACAACTTTTGGAGATAGGAACGAGGGACACTTATTAGCAAAGTATGTAGGCATAGGATACACACCCTGCCATGCCCCCCTAAAGGAGAATTATATTTTAAAAAATTAGTTAAACCCACAAGTGTTTTTTGTTTTTTTTTACCACTGCTATTTCTTTTATATTGGCTTTTGAAATTTACAAATGCAGCAATTTAGAAATTGGATGAAAGGTTTAGCACTGGGAAACACTTTTTCAAAGATAAACAGTGCATTTTATATACAATGATAGAGATCAGACCAAAATGAGGGACACATGAGGAGGAAAGAGGGACAAAGGAACTTTGTTCCAAATCTGGGACAGTCCCTTGAAATTAGGGATGGTTGGGCGCTATGCAAACATACTGACAAAATAGATTTTGGATTTACATACACAATTATGACAAACAGCAAATTGGGACCATAAACCAGACAAGCTTCAGGTGCCACTCAAAGGGGTCATCCCCACAATTCTCTGGTGACCCACACTGGTGCTGGGTGCCGGCGTAGGAAGAGCCCATCCTGGCTTGAAGCACACACATGAGATTACAGGAGAAAGAATGCCACTCTCCAAGTAAACAACTCAAGTGTAGTGAGTCTCCGCTGTCTGCTCTGCCCCTCCAGCGCTCACTGGAGAGCAGGGCTGTGGAGGGGGCGGGAGTGGCCAGCTCAGGCTCCCAGCGGCTCGCTGAGAGGCTGAGCCGGGCCGCCGGTCCAGGCATGTAGGCAGATCCAGACCATATGGTCTCAATCTTTGGTTGGACCAGCTCCGTGATGTCAGCTGACAGCTGGCTTTAGCTGAAAATGAGTCACAGGAGTGCAGAACGAGCTGCACTCCTGTGATCCACAGGAGAAGTTCAGCCAAACGAGCTTTGGCTGTGCTTCTCCTTTAATGATATTACTCCATAAACCAATACCCAAACTTAATTTGCATTTACAGAATGTAGCTACATTATTTACATCATTGTGTGTACATGAGTGGTACACTTTGCAGGTATCCACCTTGGGGGAACTGCAGGGGACATAGGAAGGCTAGACTCACCATGCCCTTCCAACAGGAACTAAAAAATATAGTATAATTAAAGTAAATTACACATTATCACTCCTTTTCTAATAATGTTAGTGTATCTCTAAAGTGAGGTTTACCAACCATTCACCCCAGATGACCTAATGGAACCCAGGGTGTATGTAGAGGTTACATTGGATAATCACCTGGGACTTTACACAACCAAACCACATAGAAGACACATGGGCATCTGTGTATTCCTCACCTGACTCCTTATATGCAAAAAATAGTTGTCACTAATGATCCTTAATTTACCTCCATGTAACTGGATTTAGATAGAAAAAAAGGTAATAGCTTTTCTCTGTGGCTCTGAAATTTTCCACTTATACAGTGGTATGGACAGCAGATATCTATAGTGAAAGTCTGAGTTTTAATGAGCTGCAAGACAGGTCACATGAGCCAATTAACAATGAGTAGGGTTTTAGGAGAGACTTGTAAAAAGCAATGAGTGGCACTACAAAAAAATGGTTTGCAGAGAAATAAGTCTGGTTAGGTGAGCGGGATTCATCTACGGATAGAAAATGTTATGTGGAGTATAGCAGAAGTTAGAAATGACTTGTCAAACACAATATGTTAGTATTTATTAATCTCTGTCCATGTGCTATTTTGCTCACTCTTAAGTGTCAATTTAACTGCCAGGTCTGAGCCGGTGTTAATCTTGTCTGCCAAAGTAACTTGTGTCAAACCGAGAAACAGCTGACACACTGTAAAACATTAAGACAGGATACCTAAACGAGAGCCTCACCGGTCAGTGTCCTTGTCCTAGTCAGAGAGGAATTATGAATAATTGAGGGGGCACCTTTAAGTCATGCAGTCACCGGAAATCATGAATAAAGAAGGCAAAATAGTGCCTCTAAGCAGATGACTCCATGAATATAAAGGAAAAAAAAAATCAGGCTCTGGCTTAACAGATGGACTAAAGATGTGCAGAGCAGAAAGATTTACCAGTCTAAATAATTCAACGTAATGTTGTGTGGCATCAAGGGCTGTTTCAGGCTGCAACCAGCAGAAGGTACAGATGGGAAGGCAGGCCAGGCCTTTCCCACAAAACCTATTAAAAAACATTTCCGCCGCAGAGACAGTATGTTACAGCGGCACTCGGAGACTGGTGAGACATTGCTGTGCCCCAGGCACTGTTCTGCAAGGTCACCGGAGGAGTTAATCTAGAAGGCTGTGACTCACAACAACACTTATAACAAACACAGTTCTCCTATACCCTGTTCATTCCTATACTGGCTCTGCACTCTATGGCCTTCCTCATTTTCTCACTGTACTCTAATTCCTCCGAACAACCTCCTGCTTTATTAATACAGATGTTCATAAATCCAAAGACCTTGAAATGAGAGGTGAGCTGATTATCACCACACACTGCTCTGTCATTATGTGAAGCAGTATGATATTACCGTGTATGATTATAATACTAACACTCAATCTCTATTATGCAAACCCAATCTCTAAAATCTCAGAAAAGTTTAACATGTTCTTGGAAAAGTTTTTTATGTCCTTTTTCTATCTGTAAATTTTTTACATAGTTAGTCTAAATGAAAAAAGACACAAGTCCATCCAGTTCAACCATAAAAGGGAAAGAAAAAATACAATTTACAATCCTATATACACAATCCCATACCGATAGTTGATCCAGAGGACAAAAAACCCAGAAAAGCATGATCCAAATTGCTCCAGCGGGGGAAAAAATTTCCTTCCTGATCCCCTGAGAGGCAATCGGATATTCCATGGATCCACTTTACCTATAAATGTTAGTATCCAGTTATATTATATACAGTTAGGTAAGAATCCAGACCCTTTTCAAAGCAATCTACTGAGCTGGACAGAACCAGCTCTTGAGGGAGTCTATTCCACATTCTCACAGCTCACATACTTACTTATGTATTTGGAGATTAAATCTCTTTTTCTCTTTTTAAGGTGACATTAAAAGATATCCTTACTCAACAAAAAGAATCCATATTACTACTTAACCATGTACACTACTACTTAATTGCCCTGTAATCTATTTTTTATG
Source organism: Lithobates clamitans (assembly GCA_037952925.1). Classification (NCBI taxonomy): domain Eukaryota; kingdom Metazoa; phylum Chordata; class Amphibia; order Anura; family Ranidae; genus Lithobates; species Lithobates clamitans. The sequence goes on from JBBGZY010000145.1 coordinate 2,671,131, forward strand.
AAATTGTTTCTTGCTGTTCTTTTCCACCTCCTTGCAATGTCTTCTGTGAGCTTGCAAACTTGTTGCACACGATAAATCCAATTGTACGTACTAGTTCATCTCGTGGGTGAGAAAGGACGGGTGGCTACCTTCCTACATACAGTAGGACTATGGAGAAGGAATGTAGCCACCCTCTTAGAGGAAGCAGGATCACAGTAGTAAAAATAAAGGAATTTCGAGATTTGGAGGAAGCTGAGAGCAATAGAAGGTACTTTTTGAGTTAAAGTAGAACCATAAGCAAAACTTTTTTTTTTCATTTTGGATAGAGTAAGGGAGGGTTATAAGCCATGTAATGTCCACATTTGCTCTCTTTTTCCCATTTGGGATACTTACCTTCACTTCCTTTTCCATAACCAAAACAGGAAGTGAGAGGAAATCCCTGAAAATGAAGTGTCAGAAACCATGAAATCAGACCGAGACAGAAGTACAGTTAAATCACACTTGTTTAATAATAAAAGTAAATAGAACTAACGTAGTCAGAACATAGCCAGAGTTCAGGAACCTGAACGGATAGTCAGACAAGCCAAACGTCAGAGAGCCAGAGATGAGCATAGTAAAACAGCAAGCAGGATCTGGAGCCAGAAGGGATGCCAGCCAAGCAAGTCTTTTACCAGGAATGCAGGAGAGCGTCTCTGCGATGTTGACTAAGGTGAAGGCAGAGATCCTCTGGGCTGAACGGCTTAAGTAGGCAGGACTGACGAGCAAGATATCATCAACAGCTGAGTACCTGTGGAGAGATAGGAGCTAGCAATTAGCTGACAGCTGAGCGGCCAGCTCAGAGAAGGAAGGGCTCAGCCCAGCCCTGACATGAAGGGAGTCTCTTGGGGACCTCCAGGTAAACCAGAACTATTGTCCCCATTGGAAGGTTTCCCCAAAATTTGGGATTTTCTCTTTTTACTTTCACTTTCAATGATAATGGTAAACAGGACACATAGAGAGAGTGAAACTCTCTAACAGGAGTACAGACAGCAATAAAAACTGACAAGTGTTCTAATCCACCTCCCCTCTATCCAACATTTTAAAACATGTTTTGCCTTTAGTTATACTTTAAGAATACATACTCAACATATTTTTTTTATTTTAAACCACCTACCTGGTGATCTTGCCATGAAAGTCCTTATGCAGGCATTTGCTTTTATAAGGTGACAATGCCAAGTTTCAGTCACCTTATTGTTTTTTCCGACATTGTCACCCTGTCACATTCACCCCAGAAGGAGAGTACAAGCAGCCGTGCCAACGCACATTGGCCAATTATTGCCATTATTAGGAAGCTGGTCCACAGCATGATGTGCAGCTGAGGTTGGAGCGAGTAGCTGTAGACAGAAAATCATTGAAAGAGGAAGAAGGAAATCAGCAGCCCTGAAATGCAAAAATGGATAAAAATAGCATTTTATGAAAATATATGATGCATTGTGCTGTAGTAAGCAATTTTATCCAAATGGAGTTTACATCTACCTTAGCTTGGATATGTTAAGGGTTTTAAAGGAGTTGTAAAGGCAGAAGGTTCTTTTATCCTAATGCATTCTATGCATTAAGATTAGGGATGAGTCCGATATTTGAGTCGAACGTAAGTTCACCTGTGCGCCGAATAGCGAACAATTTGGGGTGTTCGCGGCAAATTCGAAAGCCGCGGAACACCCTTTAAAAGTCTATGGGAGAAATCAAAAGTGCTCATTTTAAAGGCTTATATGCATGGTATTGTCATAAAAAATGTTTGGGGACCTGGGTCCTGCCCCAGGGGACATGTACCAATGCAAAAAAAGTTTTAAAAAAGGATGTTTTTTCGGGAGCAGTGATTTTAATAATGCTTAAAGTGAAACAATAAAGTGAAATATTCCTTTAAATTTCATACCTGGGGGGTGTCTATAGTATGCCTGTAAAGTGGCGCATGTTTCCCGTGTTTACAACAGTCCCTGCACAAAATTACATTTCTAAAGGAAAAAAATTCATCTAAAAGTACTCGCAGCTATAATGAATTGTCGGTCCCGGCGATACACATAAAAGTCATTGAAAAAAAGGAATGGGATTCCCCCACAGAACATTACCAGGCCCTTTGGGTCTGTATGAATATTAAGGGGAACCCTGAAACCAAAATTTTAAAAAAATTGCATGGGAGTCCCCCCAAATTCCATACCAGACCCTTCAGGTCTGGTATGGATATTAAGGGGAACCCCTGCGTCAAAATTTTTTTAAAAAGTGGTGTGGGGTCCCCCTCAAAATCCATACTAGACCTCTCAGGTGTGGTATGGATTTTAAGGGGAACCCCACGCCAAAATTAAAAAGAAAGTGGCATGGGGGTCACTCCAAAAATCCATACCAGTCCCTTATCCGAGCACGCAACCTGGCAGGCCGCAGGAAAAGAGGGGGGACGAGAGAGCGCCCCCCCTCCTGAACCATACCAGGCCACATGCTCTCAACATGGGGTGGGTGCTTTGGGGTAGCCAAAGCACCGTGTCCCCATGTTGATGGGGACAAGGGCCTCATCCCCACAACCCTTGCCTGGTAGTTGTGGGAGTCTGCGGGCGGGGGGCTTATCGGAATCTGGAAGCCCCCTTTAACAAGGGGACGCCCAGATCCTGGCCTCCCCCCTGTGTGAAATGGTAACGGGGTACAAATGCAGCCCTAGCATTTCACAAAAAAAGTGTGAAAATGGTAAAAATGACATGACACGGCTTGGGGACAAGTCCTTTTTTTAAAAATAAAAAAATAAAACTGTCCCACAAAGTCTTTTTCTTCTTCTCTTGCTCTGCCGATGGACCAAAAAAGAAAAAAAAACGCGCAGGGATGTCCCTGTGCGTCAGAGGGGGGCGGGGTCACCTGGCGACATCACAGACTGGCCCCGCCCTCAGTTATAAAAGAGCTGTCACCTGAGAGGACGGTCATTATGGCAGGTGCCCCCCATGGAGGCAGGTCAGTCGCGTTTTTTTTTTTTTTTTCGGTCCATCGGTGGAGCAAGAGAAGAAGACTTCATGGGACATGTTTATTTTTTTAATAAAGGACTTGTCCCCAAGCCGTGTCATGTCATTTTTACCATTTTCACACTTTTTTTGTGAAATGCTAGGGGTACATTTGTACCCTGTTACCATTTCACATGGAGGGGAGGCCAGGATCTGGAAGTCCCCTTGTTAAAGGGGGCTTCCAGATTCCGATAAGCCCCCCACCCACAGACCTCCACAACCAACGGGCAAGGGTTGTGGGGATGTGGCCCTTGTCCCCATCAACATGGGGACACGGTGCTTTGACTACCCCAAAGCACCCTCCCCACGTTGAGAGCATGTGGTCTGATATGATTCAGGAGGGGGGGCGATCTCTCGTCCCCCCTCTTTTCCTGCGGCCATGTTGCGTGCTCGGATAAGGGTCTGGTATGGATTTTTGGGGGGACCCCCAAGCCATTTTTTTCTTAATTTTGGCGCGGGGTTCCCCTTAAAATCCATACCAGACCTGAAGGGCCTGGTATGGAATTTGGGGGTACAACCACGCTATTTTTTTTTTAAATTTTTGTTCGGGGTTCCCCTTAATATTCATACCAGACTCAAAGGGCCTGGTAATGGTCTGTGGGGGAATCCCATGCCGTTTTTTTCAATGACTTTTATGTGTATTGCCGGACCGACAATTCATTATAGCCGCGAGTACTTTTAAATGACTTTTTTTCCTTTAGAAATGTCATTTTGCTCTTGGACTGTTCTAAACACGGGAAACATGCGCCACTTTACAGGCATACTATAGACACCCCCAGGTACGAAATTTTAAGGAATATTTCACTTTTATTGTTTCACGTTAAGCATTATTAAAATAACTGCTCCTGAAAAAAACGGCCGTTTTTAAAACTTTTTTTTGCATTGATACATGTCCCCTGCGACAGGACTCAGGTCCCCAAACACTTTTTTATGAATAACTTGCATGTAAGCCTTTAAAATTAGCACTTTTGATTTTTCATGTTCATGTCCCATAGACTTTAACAGTGTTTGCGTGTTCGAACAAATTGTTTGCCTGCTCGCACGTTCTGCTGCGAACCAAACCGGGGGGTGTTCGGCTCATCCCTAATTAAGATAAATAGCATTTTGTGTGCAGCAGCTGCCCCAGCACCCCCTTATACTTACCTGAGGTCCCTCTATGTCCAAGAATGCCTCAGCCATCCGTGATTCTCCTTCCTGATATAATATTATTACAGCTATTACTATGATAAGTGTAACAGGCATTCTGTCAAGAATAGATTATAATGTAAGACTATTTGTTATGCAGTTTCTCCTTTTGGCTACAAGATGGAGATAGGGAAATGCTGACCTTTCCTTCCTGAACATGAAGAGACACAGATGACACAGGGAAGTGAAAAGTTTTTTTTCAAGACGTGATACCCGGGGCTGTGAAGGAGTGTGAAAGGAGAACTGTGCGTCCATGAGGGACAACCAGGCAGCCCAGCACCATTCCAGACAAGAGAGCTCAAGCCACAAAAGCCCCTGGAGTTGTACCAGCCTGGGCTCCTGAAGCAGGGGAGAAACCCCTTTTCTGTACCACAGTTTACACCCGAAAATGGAGAGAGACCCACACCAGCAGAGGGAGAGAGGCTGAACCAACGTCGGGGTACCAATGTGCTGCACTACAGACTGGATTTCCCCAGGCAACAAAGAGTAAGCGCACATCCTACCAGAGGGATCATTATTGCTGGGTCTGGTGAGAGGGCCTTGTGCTCATTAAGTGTTATCGCTGCTATAGACTGAGCCATATAGACTGAGCCATTAGTAACTGCCTAACCTTCTACCCTAATACTGCCTGCAGGCCTTACTGCTGGCTGTGACGCACGCCAACGAGCTCTAACGGTTTAGCTAGTGAAGATTTACAACTAAAGACTGCCCCTAACCGTAGTTATTCCAATATCTTGGCCGTTTGCTAGTTAAAGGGGTGCTATACCCTTGTTTATGCATTTGAGTGTACTTAAAACACAGTGTAGGATTATATTCATCCTTGCTGTGTTCTGGCTAATGATATAAAACCATATTTCTTTCATTTTTATTTGGGTATAGGTTTTTTTACCCTGTTTAGCAGCCTGTGTTTAAATTTGTCTGTTTTGTGAAATTTTGATTAAATTGATTTATTATGTTAATCTGTATTAATAGAGTAAGCATATTTACCACAAGACAGGTGTGTGCTTGTTTATTGGCAATTGGCAATACCCCACAGCCATGACGAAAGGTATAGCTCACCTGTGTTGTCATTTGTGCTTGCAGTGGTATTGTTCAACCAGGTGTGCCTAAGGGGCTGAGGCTGTTCTTGGAGTTAAGGCGCAGAACAGAGAACCCAAAATTACCAAGCGGCTCCTTCAGGGGTGGTGCTACATAAGTAAAAAAACAGTCCTGCTACGTTTAGAGTGAAACCTTTATATTACCACATGGTTTTTACAATGTCTCCTGATATTTATCCTGGCCACTGATAATGGAAAAAATGAGCAATTCCAGCTATTTCAAGAATATCCTTTTAACTGTCTCCATTTCTATGGTCTCTCTGGAGCAGTCAGATGAACTTTAACCTTTCCATCAAAATGAAGAAAAGCACCCACACCCTCCTTGGTTGCATTATTCCTGGGACTGACCTGTGTGTCTGCAGAGTGCAAACTATTTGTTTTGACTGGCTTGTATAATTAATCAGATCCCTTGGAAAATCCTGGTTTGGATGGACTTGACAAAAAGCCCTTAGTTTCCTTTTACATTACAGAGGACAAAAGGGGAGAACCAGAGTAATAATATCTTTATTGTTGTATGCTAATAAAAGTTTCACTCAGACTATAGGCTAGCTCTCTTCTGTTACGCTAAAAGATGAACATTCTTTCATATGAGAGGTCTTCATGAACTGGCTATCTATAGCAAATGGGCTGTCTAGGCCAACTCACATGCATGATCAAACCTTCCGCAATTGATTTACTGCTTGTGCATTGAACAAAACAAATATTATTCAATGCATATGGATGACAATAATGATGGGATTTGAGTTTACATTCCACATGAAACATTCAAATGGATAGAAAAGAAATTGCTTGCTCACTTTATATAAGGTGATTTTTTGCATAATAGGTTTAAACATCCTAATTTAACCCATAAATATCCTTCCTAAATCTTTCAAATGGTTCGGTCTAGATGACAAAGGCACCTCTGACCCTCTAACAGGCAGCACAATCTCATTCCTCCCAACTTTTTGAGATGGGAACGAGAGACACCTATTAGCAAAAATATGTACTGTAGGCATAGGACCCCCTGACACGCCCCCTTACAGGTAAATTATACAAAAAAAAAAAAGATTAATCAGACCCCCAAGTGTTTTTTTTTTACCACTACTATTCTTTTATATTGGCTTTTGAAATGTACAAATGCAGCAATTTAGAAATTGGATGAAAGGTTTAGCACTGGGGAACACTTTTTGAAAGAGAAAAAGTGCATTTTATTTAGAACTATATCGATCAGACCAAAATGAGTGACAAAAGAGGAGGAAAGAGGGACAGAGGGACTTTTTTCCAAATCAGGGTCAGTCCCTCAAAATCAGGGACAGTTGGGAGCCCACTGCAAAGAAAAGGATAAAGAAGATGGCAAAGGTTCCCCTTCTATATTTTCTTGTGCTTTAACATTACTGATTTTCCCTATCACAAAACTTTTACTATGAGCACTGAATGACTTTACTTTGCAGGTCTGCTCAGAAATAAAGCATTCCTATGATGTCTATTCTACTTATGGGATGCTTATTTACATACATTTCTGAGGAAGTGTTAATGCCTTTCTGCTTGTACTTAGTACTCAAGTGAAGTCACAATTATGGCACTTCATGTATTAAAAGGAAGCTCAAGTCTCCCCCCCCCCAAAAAAAAAAAAAAAATCAAACAGCTACACATACTGTAGCTGATGATTTTTAATATAAGGACACTTAACTGTCCTGGGATCCAGCAATTCTTCAATCGACTTCGGAGACACGTGCCAGCATCTTCACTAAGGGAAACTGTGAGTCTCCCTGTGCTTTGTGAATGGTCCCGCCATTTTCTGGGACCTGTGTGTGTCCCACTAGGCAGAGGGGTATCTGTCAGAACCAGGTACCCGCTTCCCTCTCACCCCCAAAAATGCCAAATGTGGCAGTGGGTGGTGGGGAGGGTGCGAACAAGCAAAGCTTCCCCTTTTGGGTGGAGCTCAAGTCTAAAGTCTTCAGTCTGTAGTATGGTAGTATAGCAGGGCTCAAAATTTCAAGTCCTGAGCTACTAGCCAGGCCTTAAGGGTTACTCAACACCAGTTGCCCCACCCAACCTCTACCCTGCCCCGCCCCTAATTCTGCCCTTAAACACGCCCTCATAAATTATCTCATGAAATGACACTTAAATGTTTTATGCAGAATTAAGTTACTAAAATAAATATTAACAGCAACTTTATCAGTGCCCATCAGTGCAGCCTCCCTTGTGCCCAGCCATGCAGCTTCACCTGTGCCCAACAATTCAGCCTCACCTGTGCCCAACAATGCAGCCTCACCTGTGCTCATCAATGCAGCTTCATCTGTGCCCATCAATACAGCCTCACTTCTCATCAATGCAGCTTCACCTGTTCCCATCAATGCAGCATCACCTGTGCCCAACAATGCAGCCTCACCTGTGCACAATAATGCAGCCACACCTATGCCCATCAATGCAGCCTCACCTGTGCCCAACAATGCAGCCTCACCTGTGCCCAACAATGCAGCCTCACCTGTGCTCAACAATGTAATCTCTCCTGTGCCCAACAATGCAGCCTCTCCTGTGCCCAACAATGCAGCCTTTCCTGTACCCAACAATGCAGCCTCACTTGTGCCCAACAATGCAGCCTCCCATTGTCCATCAATGCAGCCTCCTATTGTCCATCAATGCACCCTCTCCTGTGCCCAACAATGCAAGCTCACCTTTTTCCATCAATGCAGCCTCACCTGTGTCCGTCAATGCAGCCTCACCTGTGCCCAACAATGAAGCTTCACCTGTGCCCAACAATGAAGTTTCACCTGTGCCCATTAATGACACTTGATCTGTGCAGGGAAAGAGAGAGGAGAGGAAGAGAATTACCGGCCAGATCATCACAGAGCGGGGAACGTCGCTGTAACAACTTTCATTTGAATTGCTGAGTGTTCCCCGCGCTCGCCGTCACAAACAACCCCACCTCCTGGCCCGGGTACTTTGATATACATCACACGTCCCGGCATTGGACCGGTGTTCTGTCTCTTAAAGTAAACGGACCAGGAGGCAGGGCTGTATGTAATGGCGAGTGCGGGGAACACTCAGCAAATAAAATGAAAGCTGTTACAGTGATGTTCCATGCTCTCTGATGATCCAGCCGGCTCTCACTTTCCCTGGGCGATCGCTGGGAGAAGGACTCCTATTCAACCCCGCCTGCCGACAGTGCTCGCCCCCCCCCCCCCTCTAAGGCAGCCCCACATTCGCCAGCAATAATTTTTCACTCGCAAAATGCGAGTAAGCGAGTGAAAATTTTGAGGGCTGTAGTATAGTATACTCTATGTATGTAGTTTACACAAGTGTGGTGAATAGGAAGAACAATCTTGATACTCAGTTAACCACTCACCCTATAAAATCAAGGAAGGCAGCATTGAAGGACCTTGCATGAGCAGTGTGTGGAAAGCTGCTGGTATAGGGGCATGCAGCTTTGTTAAACCAAATGAGGTCCAGTAGGCAATATGCATCGGTAGATGTAGTCATTCATTGAAAGTCGTGTGTTGCTTTAAACAAATAGTACAGTAGGTATTATTATTATTATACAGGATTTATATAGCGCCAATAGATTGTTCAGCACTTTACAACATTAGGGCAGACAGTACAGTTACAATATAATTTAATACAGGAGGAATCAGAGGGACCAGCTCATTAGAGCTTACAATCTAGAAGATATGCCATGTAAAATAGCTTTTATCTAGACTGCATTTCTCATTTTGGATAAACTTACTGTATTTGAAACATTTTTAGTAATTAAAATGCCCTATTTTCAATTGGCATTGGCACATCCTGAATGTTTTGGGCTCCTTTTTCAAGACAAGTGCAGCTCTATCTGCTATCAACAACTGTTTTGTGTGAGCCCCAAAGTAAAATTTGGATTGCCCCTTGATCTAAACTAAGGCTGCCCAAAGTGGTCAGTATTGACCCCAAGGGTTTATTGGACTTTCCAATGCATCAATAAAATGTTGGGGCCAAAAGGGGGTCAGTAAATGTTTGGAGACCAATAGGTAGTAGATTAATTATGGAAGGTCAATTTGGGTCAGTTAATCTTCTGGTAAAGATCCAAAACAATCCCTAGTCCTGAAAGTGATATTTGCCTGGTTTACCAGTCTGCGTTGCATTGTGTCAGTGACCTTCCACCCTCCCCCCTACCAGAAAGCATAAACCTACATGTCAAACTCTGTTAGAGAGCCAGTGAGTACACCTATAACAATAAGTGTGGTGCCAAAAAACTAAAAATGTGGCATTGTAAGATTAATAATGGTGGCTACGAGAAGGACATGTTGACGTTATTCAGAAGAATATATATGTAGCACTGGGCTAGGCACTTTAAATCCTGCCCAGCAATGCTGAAAATAAATAGCATCAAGGGCATTATTTTCTCCCCTTTCTTATGATGCACAGCTCCAGGGAGAGAGGAGGTTGGACTGTACCATGACTGGCTGTTGCTACAGCTAAAGAAGACCTGCCGATAGCAATCCTGGGGTAAGAGAACTTTTGATTGGCTACCTAGGCCAGGCTGGCTTCTGATTAGCTGCTTGTTGTGCTAAGCTCCATTGACCAAAGGGAGAAGGATAGGGGACCCTCATGGGTTTCAGGAAGAGTCTCTGGGGACCAGGGAGAATGCTGGCAGTGTCACATACCTGGTCTTGTGGCAGAAATGATGAGAGGGCTCTCCTTGCGGTTGAGTGCACAACACCTCTGAGAATGGTGACCGGGGATGGTGAGCCCATATAAGCAGGGGTTGTCAGCTGTACTGAAGATAAGTAGTGCTGTAGCAGTGAGACCTTTGCAGATGGGAACCAGATTAAGAGGGCAGCTGGTCCTGGGGAGGATACTGGATCATGCAGGCAGAACACAGCAGGAGGGTAGCAGTAGGCAGATCACAGAAAGCAGGTCACATCAGGCAGGGCAAGACAAGAGATGAGACCAGGACTGAGTGCCAGGTTCAGAACACCGTAGTCAGCAAATCAGGAGTGTAGTCAGGGGCTAGCTGAGGTCATACACAGGAGGCAGACAGGAATAGATTCATGGAGTAAGCTGACTGACGTCAGAGCCGGGAGAGAAACAAGGGTAGGTCCAGAAGTGAGCTGGGTTGGTAACAGGAAATCCAGAAGCATAAGTGCACAGGAACATGGGGAACAGGGAGCTGAAGATGAGTCAGCAAGGTCTTAGAGCATCTGTCATCCTAATAAAGGCCAGGGGGCACCAGAATCTATTGCACGCAGCATGCGCAAGCGTGCACATTTCTGCAAAAGCGGGCATGCTGGATATTGGCAAGGTCTGCCAGGTCTATGAGCTAATATTCTCCAGTTTATCCCCTGACAGGCAGCTGGGGAAGTGTGAAGAAGTGACCCACTTTGCTGCAGAGGCAGTTGTATGTGTCCTAGGAAATGTGATTAGAAACTGGGGCACATAAGTGGGAGCTGCTGCTGCCATATTCATTGCTATGTGCCTGGGATGAAAGTATCTTGAGCTCAGTGCTGTTGCTGCTGTGCTGTGTCCTGTGGTGGGAAAAAATTGCAAATGTCTTGCATGAGGAGGAGAGAGCTGCTGTGATAGAGAGAGTCAAAGAGACCTGGAGGTGTGCTTTACCAAGACTACATGACTGTGTAGTAAGCCTGCTGAGACCCCTTAACTTCAATACTGATTTCTGGATGTGCTGCTGCTGCTGCAGGCTACCTTTTCAAAGACTGTCTGCTTGTTTGCAAAATCTGCAATGAATTCTGCTGCTGTGGGTATGACAGCAGTTCTACTGTTCTACGGACTGTGTTTCTGTCCAGAGACTGTACTGCCGTTACAGTGTACCAGCATTTCTGCTGTCCAAAGAGTCCTATTGTTCCTGTCCACTACAACGTGTATTATGTCACCCAATAGGACATTTATGAATTAATGGCTATAACCATCCAGATCTGCTATTTCAAATTTGAATCAGTGTCAGTGGACTGACTTCTTGCTGTATATCAATAGGACTAACATAAAACAACGGAAGTACCCATCACTTCCATATGTCAAATGCAGCAAGAGAGTTTAGCAAAACCAGCTGCTTGTCAATAATGTAAATGTGAAGTAAACCTTAGTAGTAGCACTAAGAACTCATCATAACCACTATTATTGGGCAAAGCTGGGAACAAAATGCAGAAATCCCACATTTGTCTATAATTGTAATTTAGGTTTGTGTGCACTTAAATCCCAGCATTTGCCTATAATTGTAATTTAGGCTTGTGTGCACTTAAAATGACTCCTCAAATGTATTACATTTATCATTTAAATTTATAGAATAACATTTAGTTGTTCTCAGTTATAAAAAGTGATACCACCTAGGTCCTGCTTGATGGGTTAAACGGTTTTAGACGTTCATGCAATAGAAGAGTTAAAACCTACCCCGGGGCAGTGAAAGCTGAGCTGTGTAATTGAGTTTTTAAGTTCCTTCTCTTTTTAGCCAAACAAAGGAAGTTCAAAAATACATCCTCATTTTTTAAGGTCTTCAGACTGCCTAATGTGAAACTCCTGGAAAAGGTTAATGTAATCATGATGAACTGAGGCATGCAGAACACGTCTAAATCACAGCAATCAAGTCACTGCACATTCCTCCAACACGCATTGCCCTGTAGAGCTTCTCCTTACAGCAACTGTGCTGCACTAAGAGGCCTTTCCGCCATTTAACCCTCATGTCCCCAGAGGGCCAAAATAGAAAAGGTATATAGCTAACAAATGCGGAGCTTGCAGCGGAATTTGTGTAGGATTTTTAGCAGACAAGACGTTTGAAGATGACATATTCCGATGATCTGGATTTGGTTTGCGTTTTTAATGAAATAACTATCACATTGTTTGCCTTTTTTGCATGTATCCTGAGACTCATTTGTTATCTCAGTGTGTCATAGCACAATGAGCAAGACAGCTGTTTTACGTTAAACTTCTGTTGTTCAAGAACACACAACATTTGAACCATGAATGAAAGGGTTTCAGGACTGAGCCAAAAGTTTCTGCTTTAGGTAAGCTTTTGTGTAAAGAATTCTTAGGGACTTGGATCAAAACGAGGCCATTACTGGCATTACCTCTGTCCTAACAATGGACTGTAGTGAACTAAAGCACAGATTCTATTATCCTGTTTCAGAAGCAAATGAATGAAAAGGGGCTGAAAAATAGAGTTCAGCTCTTTCTATTCATTAAGATAGGACGTATTAAGGACAAAAAAGTCCAGAGCCTGTCCACACGATGGATAAACAGTACTGAGCTGTATGTGAAAAATGATCTGGAAGGTAGCCCAGTGTACATATGGAGTATTGCTGTGTGCCCCTGGCTTCAGGAACAGAAATGTCATTCGCAAATGGACTTTCTTATGGGATGAAAGTGAAATTGCAAGCCAGATTCTTCCAAGATTAACTATGAACTAGAACTTATGCCACCTCTCTTTCTTTCACTCTCACGTATTTCACATATATTGTATATTGCATACCCGTAGAACTGTTAGCTTACAGAGAAATTTAGAAATTTTGGAGTTCATTGAAATTCCAACCGAATCAATTGAAGAAACAAACGTTGGACCGCAATGTTATAGGCACAACACTGAATATTTAAAAGGTTTATACAATTCTTATTGATGCACAATCAAAAAAGAATTAAAACCACATTTCAAATGTAGCATAATAGCATCTGGCACCTTTATGTCAGGTATGGTGGTGGCCCCACACTGTAGTAAGAGTACACATTATACAAGTTAATAATACAAATATAATTTCCTAAATTCCTATGTTTTTAGGCCTGATAAGAAAGCAGCCCCCTTCCAAGAGATAGTGGCCTGTTCTATGACACAGTGTTAGGTACCCAGGCACCATTTTTCTACCCAGAAAACCATCCTTCCAGCTGCCCAGCACGTGGAAAGTAACGTCTCTGTGTCACTAGACCACACAGCAGCCGGGTCCCTATGACTACAGGTACATGATCCAGCAAGCAATGGTAGGAATGTTAATCTACTTTATGACCCACTGGGTTAATTTTCTGGTGGCTGGGAAGGATGCAGGGCAAACTGCTGAAGCTGCAATGCTGCACCAGTACCTCCAAGCAACCCAGTGCCTATGCAAAAGCCCAGGCAAACTTTTGCAGCTGGTACGACAAGGGAATATAAGCCACACTGAGCAAAGATTCTGGGATCTCTTCAGGGGCAGGCAAATGTTGGTTGACCCCTTGCCATCTTGTGTCAGGCAAGGTCATGTGTGACAGGGAAAACTCACACACGTGTCCTGCATGAACCAGATGGTGTAACAGTCCCTAGTTAGGGTTTTCGGACTTCCAGGATGTCCTACGGCAGGCCAGAAGAATGTGAGGCCACATCAGGTTACTGCTGCTGGCCTTCCACCATAACCAGCTCCTGTAACTTCATCTGGCCTGCCACCATTGCCAGCTCCTGTCACCTCATCTGGCCTGCCCATATTACCTGCTCCTGTCACCTCATCTGGCCTGCCACCATTACCAGCTCTTCAAACATTTTCCTTGGCAATACCTCTTTATGTAAATATTTTGATATTGATATTTTAAAATCTTATACGAAAACCCCCTAACGGGGCTTTAAAGCAGCCAGAAAATTACAATATTCATGGTTGAAAAAATTCAATTTTATTAATACAAAAAATATATAAGTAGCATAATATAAAAAAATCACTAAGAATAAATACTGACTAGTCGAGTCATGACATGATCTGAGTATAGCATACCATTATAATAAACAGAGCATACAATTAAACCAAGCACTAGGCACAATGCATTGAATAATGACCAAAGTTATCTTTAAAGTAGATTCTTAAAAACAATAGCAGCAGATATAGCCTGTAATACCATACATGTGTGTGGGGTAACAAAGGTTGTATATATTAATTCTGACGCGTTTCGACCCTTCCCGGGTCCTCTTCAGAGGATAGTTGCCCCCTAAGAAAAAAGTCAACATGTGTCAAACATAGCATCAAGACCAATAGTACCAGACCCATGCATCTGCACCATCGTGTTAGAGTTATCTAAATCGTATAGTTACCTATTGTAGAAATTTATAACGTTTCCACATGTAGTTTAGGTATTATGAATTGTTGTATTTTTAGATGGCACGGTTTCTCCCTGGCTCCCCTGTCTCCCCCGCGTCGGAGCAGCTCCCAGGAGAGCGGACGGTGGGCCAAGTGTGTCTTGCAAGGGATCACATCTAATAGCCCCCGTGTAGGGCGGGGATGGTTGGGGAAGGAGGGATAGCGAACAACCCGAGAGACACCTAGGGGGGGATATAGGTTATTACCAGAAATGAAGAAGGGTATAAAGTGTTAAATGCTGAAGAGCGAAAGGTCACTATATTACTCTATACAGATAGGGAAGTTTCCCAGCTATGGGAATTTTGTAGAGGTATTAGTAATGGGTACAAGGGTGTGCAGAGGGCCTAGCTAAGGGAAAAAGAAAAAAGGGGAAAAGGAAAAAAGAAAAAAGGAAGAGAAATAGGGAAAAGACAAAAAAATGAGAGAAACAGTGAAAAAGTGAGAGAAAAGGGACGAGAAGTAACCCAACGCAGTGTAAGTGTTAAAGAAATGAATAGAAAATAGCTGGTGCCCTACTGCCAATTAGTTCCCATGTACCATGAAAATGTATGCCAAGAGCAGTGGGTAAAAGCACCGGCAAACCCTCAAGTGAATAGACAAGAAGGAATAAGGGGGAGGGGAAGAAAAGGGGGGAGGGAAAGGGAAAAAAAAAAAAAAAGGGGAAAAACCACCAGGGAAAGTGATGGAAGGGATAGGTGGTGCAGTGGAAGGGAAAGAAATGGGGGAAGGGGAAAGGGGGGAGGGAGGGGAAAGGGGTTAAGAAGTGGGTGAAGGCAAGGTGAGGGACAACCGGGGACTGTGTGATAGGTGGGAAGGAAGTGACGATGGAGGCGTGAGGTGGAAATTGGTGTGAGAGGCGTGAATGGAAAAGGGGGGGGGGAGGGGAGAGGAGAAGGGGAAGGGGGGGGTTGGGGTAGGTGGGGTTGGGGGAAAAAAAAAAAAAAAAAAAAAAAAAAAAAAACTGCGCAGTCATGTCAAGGCATACGGTGCCACGTACGACACGATGCACCCAAGACGGCCAGTTAGCATCCAGCCCATGGCACCTAGACTATGTATTTAAGCACCACCAGGTGGGGCACAAAAATGACCAACGCCATGCCCCATCATTATTACCACCATCTCTGTTTAATAGCATATTGGTGACAGGATGGCTCCATGTTATCCATGTCTCCCCTAGTGTCTGTATTTTCCTCCCCGGGGGCGGAGGTGGACCCTCTTTAGTGTCTTCCTGGCAGGGTGAGACAGGAGACGCCGGGGCCCGCGTCTCCCAACATGCCCACTAGGTGGCTCCACCTAAGTGGGATGTTTCTCTCCCTGCCAGCGGCGTCCCGGATCCCTTCCGGACGCCGCACTCACAAGCGCGCGCCTTAGGGCGCGTGCGCGTGACGTAGCGGCGCCTGCGCAGTTGCGGCGGAAGCGACGGGGACGCCCGGAGGTGTATTCCTTCCCGGAACGCCGGGGGGGGGACCACACTGGGGCGTACCGCTGCGTCGCTCCTTTCCCCCGATGGACGGGGAGGGGGAGGGATGATTGGGCATATAAACACCTGAAGGGAGTCAGCCAATTGGCACTCCCTATAAATATGGGAATCACCAGGAAACATTTATTGGACGTTTTTCCAACTGAAGACAGGTCATTTAGACTGACAGCACATACTGGTAAGCACCTATGGGATGAATGTGATGTATTTTTTCATTGATTTGACATCATTGCTGACCTTGTCAGATTCATCTACATTCTTAATTAATTTCTAAAAAATCTTTTTAGCATTCAGAATGTTCCATCCAGCTCAGCCAAATTAGGTAAACAGTCCCGACACCTCCGGTGCATATTCCTTCACCTGCATGTCACATCACTGTTTGTTCACTTTTGTTGTTAGTTTGTTGCACATTTGTCACACCAGATATTTCATCTCACCGCTCCCCTATGTCACCTTCCCTTCTCCTTCCACTCACCCCTTCCGTCCTCTACCACCCCTTACCCTCCCTCCCCCCCCCCCCCCCCCCCCCACACACTCTACACCCCAATCCCCTTCCACCCCCTTTTTTTTTTTTTTTTTTTTTTTCCCCCAACCCCACCTACCCCAACCCCCCCCTTCCCCTTCTCCTCTCCCCTCCCCCCCCCTTTTCCATTCACGCCTCTCACCCCAATTTCCACCTCACGCCTCCATCGTCACTTCCTTCCCACCTATCACACAGTCCCCGGTTGTCCCTCACCTTGCCTTCACCCACTTCTTAACCCCTTTCCCCTCCCTCCCCCCTTTCCCCTTCCCCCATTTCTTTCCCTTCCACTGCACCACCTATCCCTTCCATCACTTTCCCTGGTGGTTTTTCCCCTTTTTTTTTTTTTTTCCCTTTCCCTCCCCCCTTTTCTTCCCCTCCCCCTTATTCCTTCTTGTCTATTCACTTGAGGGTTTGCCGGTGCTTTTACCCACTGCTCTTGGCATACATTTTCATGGTACATGGGAACTAATTGGCAGTAGGGCACCAGCTATTTTCTATTCATTTCTTTAACACTTACACTGCGTTGGGTTACTTCTCGTCCCTTTTCTCTCACTTTTTCACTGTTTCTCTCATTTTTTTGTCTTTTCCCTATTTCTCTTCCTTTTTTCTTTTTTCCTTTTCCCCTTTTTTTCTTTTTCCCTTAGCTAGGCCCTCTGCACACCCTTGTACCCATTACTAATACCTCTACAAAATTCCCATAGCTGGGAAACTTCCCTATCTGTATAGAGTAATATAGTGACCTTTCGCTCTTCAGCATTTAACACTTTATACCCTTCTTCATTTCTGGTAATAACCTATATCCCCCCCTAGGTGTCTCTCGGGTTGTTCGCTACCCCTCCTTCCCCAACCATCCCCGCCCTACACGGGGGCTATTAGATGTGATCCCTTGCAAGACACACTTGGCCCACCGTCCGCTCTCCTGGGAGCTGCTCCGACGCGGGGGAGACAGGGGAGCCAGGGAGAAACCGTGCCATCTAAAAATACAACAATTCATAATACCTAAACTACATGTGGAAACGTTATAAATTTCTACAATAGGTAACTATACGATTTAGATAACTCTAACACGATGGTGCAGATGCATGGGTCTGGTACTATTGGTCTTGATGCTATGTTTGACACATGTTGACTTTTTTCTTAGGGGGCAACTATCCTCTGAAGAGGACCCGGGAAGGGTCGAAACGCGTCAGGATTAATATATACAACCTTTGTTACCCCACACACATGTATGGTATTACAGGCTATATCTGCTGCTATTGTTTTTAAGAATCTACTTTAAAGATAACTTTGGTCATTATTCAATGCATTGTGCCTAGTGCTTGGTTTAATTGTATGCTCTGTTTATTATAATGGTATGCTATACTCAGATCATGTCATGACTCGACTAGTCAGTATTTATTCTTAGTGATTTTTTTATATTATGCTACTTATATATTTTTTGTATTAATAAAATTGAATTTTTTCAACCATGAATATTGTAATTTTCTGGCTGCTTTAAAGCCCCGTTAGGGGGTTTTCGTATAAGTTTTTTGCAATTTTGGGGTGTGCGGCCTATTTGTCTACACTCATTTCAGTGCCTTTGTTATTTGTCCCGATATTTTAAAATCATTAAAAGTATCTCAAGTGTCCTAAGGCAGAAACTAAATAATCTCTACTACACACTATTACATTGTAATCTCTGATATCTCTGTTTTGCATGATATTGTGTGTTATTGACATGTCTAGTGCCACAGATATTGTTAATGATTGGTGTACCAACAAAAAACGTAGTGGAAGCTGTTTGGTGTGTAACAGGTTAACTGCATAATTAAAACTAAGCCTAGTGTTGGTCACTCTTATGCCCGTACACACGGTCGGACTTTGTTTGGACATTCCGACAACAACTTTGTGTGTCGGAAAATCCAATGGAAAATGTCCGATGGAGCCCACACATGGTCGGAATTTCCGACAACACACTCCGATCGGACATTTTCCATCGGAAAATCCGACCGTGTGTACGGGGCATTAGTCTGTTAAACACCTAGATTGTAGTCTCGCGAGCTGGAAAATCTTTGTGCAGTGTGAGGCTCAATGTGTTATTGCCAGGTATTCATGGTAATATAGCGAGCGTTTACTTTGCATTCGTCGCCCTACTCTCTAATTCTTATTTCAAGGCAAAACCTGCTTTGTCGCTTTCTCTAGCCTAGTAAAACTGCTTAAATACTGTGCATCTAATTTAGATTTTATGATAAAAAAATACCTCCTACTCTATTAGGGCGTACACACGGTCGGACTTTGTTCGGACATTCCGACAACAAAATCCTAGGATTTTTTCCGATGGATGTTGGCTCAAACTTGTCTTGCATACACACGGTCACACAAAGTTGTCGGAAAATCCGATCGTTCTGAACGTGGTGACGTAAAACACGTACATCGGGACTATAAACGGGGCAGTGGCCAATAGCTTTCATCTCTTTATTTATTCTGAGCATGCGTGGCACTTTGTCGGTCGGATTTGTGTACACACGATTGGAATTTCCGACAACGGATTTTGTTGTCGGAAAATTTTATCTCCTGCTCTCCAACTTTGTGTGTCGGAAAATCCGATGGAAAATGTCCGATGGAGCCCACACACGGTCGGAATTTCCGACAACACGCTCCGATCGGACATTTTCCATCGGAAAATCCGACCGTGTGTACGGGGCATTAGTGTGGTTATTGTATCTATATGCTATACTATGAAACAGATTTGCCACTTGCCTGTTAGTACAAAATTGAGGGATTTAGCTTTACTTATTTAAGGGTAAACTTTCAAGAAAAATCAAGCGTAGACGTCCTAACGACGAAACGCGTAGGGCGTGGCCTAATCTGTGCTTCCCAAACATCACCTCCTGTACCAGCGCTGAAGGATATTAATGACGGTTTTGACGTTTTTACCATTTCGCTTGATTTTTACTGCAAAAGTGTGAGTACCCTTTCATTTTGTGTAATAAAACTTTTTTAAAGCAATTTTACGCTATGGGCACTCCCTCTCTTTTTATATATGATATACCACGATCCTGAGCCCGCCAGCGATCGCTGTACAGTGGCGATAAAACTGTAACTGCCTACTACCCCCGCAGGGGTGAAGTGATCTGGTGAGTGGCTGCACTTTCAGAGCAAAGAGATATTATAAGTGAAGGATTATCATCACAGCACAAGAATATGACACAAGAGACTTACTAAAGAATTTTGAAGCACGTTTGCACTTTTATCTTGTCACTGTTGCCTCTTGGATTGCACCAGCACATTTGCACTTTATCTTGTTATTGTAATTTTCCTTAGGAACAGATTTCCTACACCCCTCCCCACCTCCCTATCTCACTCCCTTCTCCCTTCCCCCCCCCCTTTCCTCCTTCCCCCCCCCCCCTTTCTTCCCTCCCTAGCATATTACATATGTAAGCATTTAAGTTATGTCTATGTATCACCTATGATTGCACAATATTGCAACAGAATATTTAATTGACACATGCACGGTATACTTGGGAATTCATATTGTTAATTTGTATTTAATATTTGATATATGCACGGTGCACCTAAGAATTTATTTTAATCTAGTAACCTATATGGAGGTAGGAAACTAAATAGGAACAGCGCCAAACCCTTCTATCATTTCTAATATATCTCAGCTGTCCCCATTTTAGGGTGACTGCCTGTTGGGAGGCAGCAGTTCCAAACTTTACCAATTAAGTCTTTATGTCCACTGCGCGGGTTCACCATCCCTTTACAAGCTTAATTTTAACATGTTTTACCCAAGAACCCTTCTTGGGTGAAACATAGCATAGCGATGAATGATCTGAGTGGACTTCCTTGTGGTTCTGTCCTGGGAAAATAAAGTTGGCTAAAGTCATTGGAGTGTTGCTGGCTTGTTTGTTTATTTCACAAGGGGAGAATTAAAAAACTCCATCAGCTAGCACCTAAAGCCTTAGAGATAGGCATATTGTAGGCTTTGAGTGGTAGCTTCTTTTGGTATTGTCCCAATGCCCTTTCGACAATCCCTCTTTTGGTCCCCCCCCCCCCCATAGACTAATGAGGTTCAGAGTTGATATTTAAGACTTTACTATAAAGAATGCCCTGTAAACCAAACTCACATTCACTCATCCCTAATTTTAACCAGAAAGAGAGAATTGTGAAAATTGTTTTAGCGTGAAGAACATCTGGGAAATTAATAAAACCTGGATCTGATCCAGTTTCATAAATGATGGTCCTCTTACCACTATTACCTAAAACTATTTTGGAAGAAATTAGAAAAGCTTAAACTAATATAGTTTGTAGCTAATATGGTTGGTGGTCATTTTTTTACTATGAGCTCTTTAGTATGTACACAGTTACACACCAAGGCAAAGGGCATTTCAGCTGGCTTTTTCTGTGCACAAATAAATGTGTGAAAAAAGCACATTACAATATACGGTCAAAAAAGAGGGTGTTTTTTTCAATAATCTTTATTATTTTACATTTTAAAAATATATTGGTGGGGATTTTGCAGTTCATTTGTTTTCTCTCACAGCAGTATGCTATGTTTTATGGATTAAATAATGTTTCATGCAGTGCATAACATTTTTTTTTCAAGAATATATATATTTTTTTGCTTTGTTTTCTTTCTGTTACTGACAAAACATAAGCTTAAAAGAAAGATTTAAACACAATTTAAAGATATATTGATCTCTTAGTCAATTACAAAACCTACTTACTCAGTGGCTGAGGGAGTAATTAGGACAAGGTGAATGTTGAACAGAGCCCAATGTTGCTGTTTTTTTTTAAAACCAATTATTACTATTAAAGATTTATATGGCTCCATTTCCACAGTGTGTTACAAATTTCCCATTTACTGAGTTGTTTAGTATGTTGTTTAGAGATCATTCGTTCTCTTAGACCTCTTTAACAACGAGTGTGCACGTAAAAAAAACTGTTATGATCTTCATAAGAATAATTAACTCTATGTTTTGATTGCTCACAATGATAGTTGATGAAAACATTTTTAGAGCAACTGCGAAACCAGGGAGTGTATGAATAAAGTTTACATTAATCATTAAAAAATTAAAGATCTAATCCTACTCCAGACCTAAATTTATACTCATGCACCACCGCTCTAGGGTCACTCCTGCTCCGGGTCTCAGAACAGAGTCACAGCAGGAAGATCAAAAGGCTGTGATCAACAGGCAGCAGATGTGCTCAGATGGAGCCATTGAGTGGTTGACAATTGACAAGTATCTCCTCTTCCATAGCCATGGCACATAGAAAATGCTTTATAATAATATGATGTGGCCCTATAGGTAGCTTTTTTTTATTTAGAACATTCAACCCAAAAATTGCATTAAAAAAATATAATTTACACAATACACTCCCATGACCTGGGACGCCTAGATGTAAACGGAGCCTTAATCACTTCAATACAGGGCACTTTCCTGCCCAGGCCAAATTACAGCTTTTAGAGATGTCACACTTTGAATGACATTTGCACGGTCATGCAACAGTGTACCCATATGACATTTTTATAATTTTTTTGAGACAGATAGGGCTTTCTTTTGGTGGTATTTAATCACCACTGGGTTTTGTATTTTTTTGTAAACAAATGAAAAAAGACTGAAAATATTGAAAAAAAAAAGTTTTCATAGTTTCCGATTTAAAATTTAGCAATTAAGTAATTTTTATTCTTCACTGATGTGCGCTGATGAGGCTGCACCAGTGTTGCCAACCTACCAGATTGAAATTTACTGACACAACACCCAAAATTTACTGGCACAGCCAAGTTTTTACTTGCATTTCCAAAAGTTATAAAATTACAGTGTTTATGCTACAAACAAGTATAATATGCAATTAGTAATATGATTTAAGGTGGATAATAAGGCAAAAAATATAATTCTTATTTTATTTTCGATATAGTAAGTAAGTAGCTCAGGAACAATCCTCAGGAGGGCAAGAAATTAGAATGGGCGGCACACACATTTGAAATTGACTCTCACAATGACACTGACACCAGTTTGCAGCAGCACAGATGATGATGAGACCTCACTGACATATCCCCTCCTGAGTCACAGTCTCTCTCCAAGCCAAGTGGTCCCTCCAGTCTAAACAGCACTGAAGGTCCCGGTCCCAGTATGCCTTGCTCCCATACCGCAGACCCGCACACGAGGCTCTGGCCGCTCTGCTTGGCTCCATTGCACTATGACATCACACGACATGCTCAGGCACCGTCTCCACCAGAGCCGCCCGATCACACTGTAACAGGCACTTGAATGGTCTCAGCCGGCTCCGGACCAAGCCAATCGTTACAGCCATATATTTTACTGGCATATTTTACTTTTACTTTTCCTGGCATTTACTGGCAGGAGAAAATTGCCTGTTTTTTACTGGCTGCCAGTAAAAATACTGACGGTTGGCAACACTGGGCTGCACTCATGGGCACTGATGGGCACTGGTGAGGCTGTACTGATGTGCACTGATGGGGCTGCACTGATGGGCACTGCTGGACACTGATGAGGCTGCACTGATGAGGTGGCACTGATGGGCACCTCAGGGGCACACGGGAGGCGTGTTCTGGGAGTACGTCCATGGCGCCCTCCCTGAACAAGAGAGCCGTGCTGTAGCTGTCTTTCGGCTATGGCCTGGTAGTAAAATGGTTAAACCAGTCTTTCCCAACCAGGGTTTCTCCAAAGGTTGCCAAGGGTTCCTTGAGCAATGGAAGTTCCTGCCTCTCAGATAAGCAACCACTAACATCAATTATCTTTTTAATTATCTGCAATGTTGGATTATTCTGAATGCCCACAAAAGTAAGAAGCATTCTTCCCAGCAACCACTATGTTAATGTACTGTGAGCTGAAGACATAGTAGTTATTAGGAGGCGCTCCCTGAGCCTGGAATATTATTTCGAGGGTTCCTCATGTTAGGGAGGTTGAGAAAGGCTGATTAAAAAGTTGTGTGCCCCTCAGAGAAAAAAAATCTGAAAAATGAAGATCAACCCCTAAACATGGTAAGTGATAATAGATAACATCAAGGCTGTTATTTGTGTAAAAATTCATAACAAGGGGAGCTTAGTTGTAGGTTGTATAGCTGTGTGAATGTGAACCCTCACCTTGCAAAACAACCCATTCAGTTTAAAACAGAAATAAAAGGCTAAACATTTGTGCATACAAATAAAAAACATAAAAAATACCTTTTTTCTCTTTTTTGTAAGTGATGACGTATGTTCTGTTCTCAGCTGCATAAGGAGCTAAGACTGGTAGGATCACACAAAAAAGCAATACAAAGAGAACAGGACACTTTTTCATACAAGTAAATTGTACAGCAGCCACATTTAGAGAATAAACTGTTGTTATTTGTACATTTATGTGTGTGATTTTTGTATTACATATTTTTAATTAGACATGTGCATTCATTTTCGTCTGAATGCATTTTCGTCCGAATTTCAGGTATTTTCGTTATCGTTTTAACAAACGATAACGAAAGTGCAGAATCCGAAAAACGAAAGATCCGACATAAACAAATGCTTTATTTTCGTTTTCGTTGCTACAACAGTTCGATATAGATAGGAGATTCGACATGATGCTGACAATAACAATCTGTCCATCAAACCTGTGGTCAAATGTGCCTAACCTTAACTCTATTAGTCCAAGATTATTCTACATAGAGAGAAAAGATTCGACGTAGGGGAGAAAAGATTCGACGTAGGGGAGAAAAGATTCGACGTAGGGGAGAAAAGATTCCACGTAGGGAGAAAAGATTCGATGTAGGGGAGAAAAGATTCGACGTAGGGGAGAAAAGATGAATAAAAATAATGATGATGAATGTTATTGGCTGATTGTAACCAAAGAGGAGGAGCAGTAAAATAGCTAGAACTAAGTACACACGTACTTTGGCTTATGGTGTCTGTTGAAAGTTCTAAGAAGATTCGACGGAGCAGGTAAACTATACGGCGTCGTACAGTTTAGCTGCTCCGTCGAATCTTCTTTGAACATTCGACAGACACCATAAGCCTTCAATGACAGATTCGACCTTAATTTGGATTTTCGGACGAATGCAGTTTTTAACGAAAAAAGAAATAAATAAAAACGAATTTCCGGAGTAACTAAATAAATTTATTTTTCGGATGAAAACAAAATTCCAAAACGAAATATTTCAGTGTGCACATGTCTAGTTTTAATGTCAAAATAAAACAATGTACTGTATGTTGTTAAATATTTGGATGTGCCAACATCACACATGTATTATTTTTGTGACAGAAAGCGTCATCCAGCATCCAGACTTTAATACGAACATTATATATGAAAATGATGGAGTGCGGAAAATCCAGCATGTGTGACATGTTAATAATATATCTGTAAATAGTGGAGAGCAAAAAACCCACATGTACACAATTAACATAAGTAGGGATCATAGGATACCTGTACTGCAGAAATTGCAGTCTTTCATTTGCTAACCTTCCTGTGAAAATGCTAGTTGCCTGGCTGTCACACTAATTTTTTTATATTTACATTTTCTGAATCATTGACCCAAAACTGGAATACACAGCAGTATTCTTGACTTTACTGGCTGCATACTTGCTCTTGATCAGTGACAGAGAATGTATTAAAGCCAATGACTGCCAGACAACTAGGTTTTTTAAATTAAGGTCAGCAATAACAGCCTCCATATTTCTCTCTGTGCAAGTGTCCTTAAAGGTATTGCTACAATTTTGTAAAAAGCTCATACCAGGAGTTAAAGCAGTTTAACCCTTACATATACCCAGGTCATACACAGAGATGAAACAAATCTTCCTACATAAGCTGCACCTGTTTATCTGCAGGAATTCTCTTCTCTACATCCATTTAAAGTGTAGAATTTACACAGCTTGTCTGAGCTTAAAGAGGAACTGCAGTCTGCTCACATATTTTGTATTAAAAACATCTTTGCCATTGTGAAGCTTCCCCCCAACCACTTTGCATATTATTTTATACATACTGTGCTTCTGTACTTGCCAAATATGCTGCTGAAATCTCCCTTCTACTCTGTCTGGCTGCAACCATTTTAACTGTGGGCAGCTGAAGCTGCTGCCTGTTCACTTCCTGGATTCACACAGACACACAGAGGCACAACTCCAGCTCTGCAGCTCTCATTGGCCCTCTTATGACTTACCCCCCTCCCTTTCTGGCAAACTCTCATGAGAGAGAGAGCTGTGCATGATGTCATAAGCCTAGGCTTTTTACCAGACAAGAAACAGGAAGTGGGCTGTATAATGTATTTACTGGCAGAATAAAAAAAGGTTTTACTATCCAAAGTTAAAACAACAAGGGCAGAAGATTTAATAGATGGAAAGATGAAAAAAATTACTGAATTCCTTACTTTAACGAAGGCAGGGTGCAGGGATCTGACATCACACACTGCACAGTTTAGAGAAGAGAGCTGATTGTAATCTGAGACCTGAGCAGAGGGAAGGACACACCCCCTCTATACAATCCTATACGAAAACATGCACAGTTAAGGCTGTGAATCACAGGATGTGTGCTGGAGCTCCCCTGCCTTGCTGGCCTGATCCATTGGAGTTGGCACAGCCTGTCAGAAATAGCAGATAGCAGAGGAACCAGACTACAGACAGAAATCACACTCTATGCATTGGATTGAGGCAATGTAGAAGGATATGCTTTGTTCATTTTTCATGCCAGATGTTTACAACCATTCTAAATCTTACATGAATCTAAATGATTTCATCAAACAGAGAAAACTTAATGTTATAAATCACAACTGAGTTTTGGAAAACCTAACTGGTTGAGCTGGAACGCATTGGATTCCAATTGGGGTTTTTTTTTGTTTATAGAAGCACATGATTAGAGCCAGAGGCTCTAATTGGCTTCAAAAAAGGGTGGGCTCAGGGTGCAGAGAACTGTGCCTCGAGCCCACCCATTTGCATGACAATAGCAAATTATTATTCACTGTTGTCTTCCTTCTCCTCCCAGCCAATCCCGTCTCAGGAAGAGGAGGAGGGAGGAGAAGCAGGGGAAGCCACGCCACCGTGAAGCCGAGGAAGGAGAAGACGCAGAGGCCCGCCGCATGCCACCTGGAGGAAGCCTGTGACCTTGATGGGGGACTGATTGAGCTACCGGGGATGGGGGGGCGGCGGACGGATAGCCAGAGCCACCACTGACAACTACCCTCATCCACCGCGGCACACAGCTTTCAGTTCACAATGAACTAAGAGGACACTGGTGAGTTTATTGAATCTTCCTGTAATTCGGTAACTGCCTGCCCATACAGGAGGTACAAGCAGACAGCTGACTGAGAGTCTGAAGGAGCTTGGCATTGCACCCACAATCTGCTGATCACGGGTGCAATACCTTACAGGCTGCAGTGTAAAAAAATAATAAATGCACATTTTTTTACCTGTAAAAATTGGTGCATTTATTATTTTTTAAAAAAATGTGAACTTATCCTTTAACAATGGATATTTATGTGATTTCACGTATCACCAGTGGCGGTTTGCCCATTAAGGGTGCACAGGCGCCGCCCCCTCTCTCCACCCCCTCTATGTAAAATGGGTACATGGCCGCCGCTGCCTGACCCGCCTCCACTATAGGGTAAGTGCTGGACAGACAACGGGCAGGTGTCACAGTGGATGCTTATGATGAGGAACAGTTGGCTGTATATGATGGGCACAGTGGCTGAATATGATGGGCACAGTTGGCTGCATATGATGGGCACAGTGGCTGCATTTGCTGGGCACAGTTGGCTGCATATGATGAGCACAGTGGTTGTATATGATGGGCACAGTTGGCTGTATATGATGGGCACAGTTAGCTGCATATGATGGGCACAGTGGCTGTATATTATGGGCACAGTGGCTGTAAATGATGGGCACAGTGGCTGTAAATGATGGGCACAGTGGCTGCATTTGCTAGGCACAGTTGGCTGTATATGATGGGCACAGTTTCTGTATAAGATGGGCACAGTGGTTGTAAATGATGGGCACAGTGGCTGTATTTTCTGGGCACAGTTGTCTGCATATGATGGGCACAGGCTGAATATGATGGGGTACAGTGGCTGCATATGATGGGCACAGTTGGCTGCATATGATAGGCACAGTGGCTGCATATGATAGGCACAGTTGGCTGCATATGATGGGCACAGTGGCTGCATATGATGGGCACAGTGGCTGCATTTGATGGGCACAGTGGCTGCATTGGCTGGGCACAGTTGGCTGCATATGATGAGCACAGTGGCTGTATATGATGGGCACAGTTGGCTGTATATGATGGGCACAGTTAGCTGCATATGATGGGCACAGTGGCTGTATATTATGGGCACAGTGGCTGTAAATGATGGGCACAGTGGCTGCATTTGCTGGGCACAGTTGGCTGTATATGATGGGCACAGTTTCTGTATAAGATGGGCACAGTGGTTGTAAATGATGGGCACAGTGGCTGCATTTTCTGGGCACAGTTGTCTGCATATGATGGGCACAGGCTGAATATGATGGGGTACAGTGGCTGCATATGATGGGCACAGTTGGCTGCATATGATAGGCACAGTGGCTGCATATGATAGGCACAGTTGGCTGCATATGATGGGCACAGTGGCTGCATATGATGGGCACAGTGGCTGCATTTGATGGGCACAGTGGTTATATATGATGGGCACAGTGGCTGCATATGATGGCACAGTGAGGCTGCATTTGATGTTTTTGTTTCAGTATTTTTCTGAATTTTTCAGTTTGCATCCCCCAAAAAATTTTGAGCACCAGCCGCCACTGCGTATCACTAATTTATTAACAGACATATCAGTCTGGATGCCACACCACTTCCTCAAACTCAATCTATCCAAAACTGAGATCATCATTTTTCCTCCCCCATGTGCCTCTGCCCCGAGCTCTCTGTCAAGATCAATGGCACAACTATCAGCCCATCCCCGCATGCCAAGGTTTTAGGTGTAATCCTGGACTCTGATCTATCCTTTTAGGCAACACATCCAATCACTGTCCAAATCTTGATGCTTCAACCTCCGCAACATCTCCAAAATAAGCCCCTTCCTAATCAATGACACCACAAAGCTCCTAATTCACTCCCTGGTTGTCTCCCGCCTTGACTACTGCAACTCCCTCCTCATTGGCTTACTGTACCTCTACATCAAGAGTCTTCAAACTATGGCCCTCCAGTTGTTCAAGAACTACAATTCCCATCATGCCTAGCCATGTCTGTGAATGTCAGAGTTTTAAAATGCCTCATGGGATGTGTGGTTCCACAACAGCTGGAGGGCCGTAATTTGAGGATCCCTGCTCTACATAGTCTATCCCCCCTTCAATCCATCATGAACGCTGCTGCCAGGCTTATTAACCTTACCACTCGCTCTGTGTCTGCTACTCCACTCTATCAATCCCTCCATTGGTTTCCGCTCACCTAACAAATTAAATTCAAAATTCTAACAACAGCTTACAAAGCCATCCACAACTTAGCCCTCAGCTACATCCATAACCTAGTCTCTAAATACCAACCTAATTGTTCTCTTCATTCCTCCCAAGACCTCCTGCTTTCTAGCTCCCTCGTCACCTCCTGCCATGCGCACCTTCAGGACTTCTCCAGAGCCTCCCCAATCCTATGGAAGTCCACACCTAAATCTGTCCGATTATCATCTACTCTGTTTGCTTTTAGACGATCGCTGAAAACCCTCCTCTTCAGAGAAGCCTATTCTGTCCTCACCTAACAACTATACTTTGATTTTCTTCATCAGCCCATTGCCCACAGTTATTACCTTTTGTATCAAGTGACCCTCCCTTTTAGATTGTAAGCTCTAACATGTAGGGCCCTCTTATTCCTCCTGTATTGAATTGTATTGTAAGTGTACTGTCTGCCCTCAGGTTGTAAAGTGCTGCGCAAACTGTTGGTGCTATATAAATCCTGTATAATAATAATAATCTGCATGGAAGGGAAGGTGTAGCATTACTAGTATTTTTTAGATAAACAAGAAGGAAGTTAGTATATGTGTTAGTTTGCATGTATATCATATTTTATTTATGTGGATAGGGGCAACTATATTTGCTGATTACCTATGCAGATCCTGGTTCCTGCTTTGTACAGTGTTTTTTGCTGTACTGATACCTTTCTATTCCAAGCTTTTTATTTTTTTAAAGAACAAGAATGTTATCCTACATAAGCATACATCAGTTGTCACCATGGAACCAGACTGGGAAACCTTGACATATACCCTGCTTAGACAAGCATCCTAGTCAGGATATCCTGTACTGAGGTTAGTCTAGATTCAAGGCTATAAATAAAGAGAAGGAGCAGGGAGGGGGGAAAGACAAAAGATGAGGGCTGACAGGAGAGGAGGGTGGGGAAGAAAGGGGTAGGGTATCCCCTGTGGGGCTCAGATCCAAGTATTCTATAAGTAGCTAAGAGTAACCAGGTCCAGGGTAGGTAGAGTAGTGCCACCTTTCACAATGCAGTTCAATGAGTCAGCCAACTTATTCAAAATAGGGCACTACATGTGTAACTGATACCTTCTCTTAAAGGGTAACTCCACTTTCGTGGGAAAAAAAAACAATAAAGAAAAAATAATATAGCACATATAATTGTGCCACAAGTCATATAGTAATTGAATGTTATTAAAAATTAGCTTTCCTTTTCAATCTGCAGCCGCTGTAATTTTCTGAAAATGCAATGCAATATGGCTACATGGAGTTGTTCTGTACACAGAATATGTACTGACCACTCCCCAGAAACATAATTTACTGCTTGTGTGATTGGCTCACGAATTTTCCCAGAAGGCTGCCTAATATACAAGTCAGATTTCAGGCATCCCCTGCAACAAAAATGTAATTTTTAGAGAGACACCTTCAATAGTAACACGTCTAAAGGGATGCGGGCCCAGCAGATTTCCTCATTAGTGCTCTGCAGCTGCACAGCTGACAAATAATTATGAAACCACTCCCATTAGACCCATTTAGCACAGAGGCACAGACAAACACACATGGATTTCTTCAGGATAACAAAAGGTAGGAATCTGCAGCAAGTTGTTATAATCCTTGCAATGTACATATATCACCCAGAAGGGAATGTTTTTTTTTCAACAAAAGTGGAGTTACGCTTTAACAGTTGTTGAGTCAGAGAGAGAGAAAGAGAAAGTAATTACATTGAGCCACTGAGTGCACCCTCTAGTGGCTAATCTTCAACTATCTATTATATAATGTAATCACACAAATGTAAAAATTGGATTGTTATTCTTAAAACGTAGTTCCACCCAAAAATTAAACTTCGGCTTATCCGGTTCTAATACAGGTACTTGCTCCCACTTCCGGCGATAGATCGCCTCAGAATCTTTGGCGATCTACACCATGTCCGGCCCCTCCTCTGTCCCCCCCTCTGTCTTCAGGGAGACACACGGGTCCCAGAAAAAAGCAGGGACTAGTCAGGACATGCAGCGTGACTCGCGCATGCCCAGTATGGAACCAGGCTGTGAAGCCGCAAGCCGCCTGATTCCCTTATTGATGCTGCCGGCGCCTGCACCCGGGTGCCGAGCGACGGGTCGCTTTGGGTAAGGACATCGCGGGTGCCCTGGACAGGTAAGTCTACATATTCTAAAAGTCAGCAGCTGCAATATTTGTAGCTGCTGACTTGACATTTTTTTTTTCGGCGGAACTCTGCTTTAAAGTGGTTCTAAAGTCTTAAGGTTTTTCACCATTCTATGCATTAGGGTGAAAAACCTTGTGTACTGCAGCTCCCCCCCAGACCCCCCTTTTTCTTTCCTGAGCCCAATCTGATTCAGCGATGTGCACAAGCTCAGCGGCTCCAGCTGCTGTCTCTCTCCTCATTAGACAGATTGAAAGCAGCAGGCACCATTGGCTCCCACTGCTGTCAATTAAATCTTGTGACACTGGAGTGGGAGGCGGGGTAGAGTCCCATTGTCTGTGTCAATGGACGCAGCAGGACTTGGGAGTGACCCTGCACAGGTGCCCCCAGGGAAAGCCGCTTTCCCTGGGGGCACCTGAAAAAGACAAGGGGCCTGGAGCACCGAAAGGGGACCCCAGAAGAAGATTTTTGGGGCTGCTTTGTGTAAAAACTATTGCAAAGAGAAGGTAAGTATAGTATAGGCATGTTTGTTATAGTCTTTAAAAAAAACGAAGGTTTATAACCACTTTAAACGCTGCTAAATAACTAAAAACATACACTCAATGAGAATGCATTTCACTTTTTCACTTGTTCTTACCAGAACCAGGAGCTCTAGTTTCAGATTTCACCTGCGACTCTACCTGCTAGAGACATGAGCTATCATGGCATGTCCATAAAATATAATAGTTCTCTATGGGTATCATTAAATTTTGATAGTTGGAATGCAGTTCCCCAAGCATTGCAAACAATAGCGAGCTGCCACAAGGGGCTTTGGAACTTTGGAACATGGGGATTATATAGGGAGCTTGCTTTTCTTTGAAACGGCTCTTAAGAACCATAAAAAGTTATGTTAGCTCAGTAAGAATGTTGCTCTTTGCCAACAGCTAGCATATGTGACCCATCTTAGTTCAGCTGAAGACAAGAGCAGTCTGTGTTGGCAGAACTGGCTTTTAGTATGGTAATGCCCTCTTGCCTTGTACACCATGGGGCATATGTTCTTGCAACAGTGTCTGAGAAAGGGGTTATTTCTCCTAGAGACTCTGTTAACTCGTCTCTGTCAAAGCGGAGCTCTGCACTCTGCACAATCAATGCTAATTGCATTGGACGGGGGCTGTGGGCTCTCACCTTTCTTTTCCATTGAATAGGATTAGGGATTGTGACATGGGTGATTAATAACTGTTCTGCAGACAGTCTGACTGGGCAGCCAAAGATTCCCATTTAATGCATTCTGCAAGCAATCTATTGCAAGCAGCTGCTGCTTATTTTAGTATCCTGATATCTTTTGCTGCCGTTAGGAGCCCTGTTTTTATTTTATTATTTTTTTTATCTTTTTTCAGCCTAACCCTCCTGTCACTGCCATTTTTAAGATGCGTTTACTTCAAAACTAAGATAAAACTGATTGTTGCAACTCAGCAGCATAATGAAAAGCTACCATCGTTTTACAGGTTCCCATTTATTTTTCGCTAATACATTTTAAATATTTTGGCCTGGCAATTCTGTACATACAACTGTAACATTTGAGAAGTGGTAAAATTGTGTTTAAGTGTTATATATATAGCAAAAGTATAGCAGAACATCTGACAACTATGGGGCCCAAAAACATGGCGGAGGCTATACTGTCTGCCTACACCATGGTTTACCCAGACTGCCATATTCACTCGGACCCAACTCTAATATACCCTGAGATGTAGCTATAGTAATCATTGCCAGGGGTTCTGTAAAGCGCAAAAGTAATTTCAAGTGCTCCTCTATGCGAACCTTCACCATAATTTACATCTTGGGCTACCCTGCCTTCCTCCCCTCTCCCTATTTTAGCAGTGGATATATTTATATTTTTTGATACATTTTATTTGTGCTGCAAAGCACTTCTGCTTTTGCTGCCTAGGCGAGACGTTCTCCAAGATGCCTGCATGTCTGCAGATGTGCCGCAGAGCTCAGGTAATAAGAAAGACCTGTGGCACATCTGTGCATGCACCAGGTATCCGGGTCCTCTGTGCATGTGCAGGGTTTCCCATGCATGCACAAAAACTGGCAACAGGAAAGTCCAAAACCTTTCCTGTCTATGTGCATACGCAAAAAAAAAACTCACATGTGCACAAGTCAACAGGCCATTCCTGGACTTGAAGGCCGGGCGAGCCCTGTGAGTGCATCTGCACATGCACAAAAATTATGGCGCCAGAGGGGGGTGGGACCAGACCAGAGTTCTTTACTGCTTATACACATCTTATTTCACACAGCCCCTTCCTGCTGTGTCTCTCCTTGTGACTTGCTAAAAAATGAAAAAGTGATAGGAAATGGTTGCTTTTGCCTGCAGCAAACCGCTGACATCATTTTCCCACACCTCTTAGCCTGAGCACAAACACTTACCAGGGACTCAAATTTTTCATAATAAAAGTTTACTTTTTTGAAAAAAAAATATATATTGCTGTAAATTATATCATATAAAAAATGTATTATGCAGACTTGTACAGTCACTGATAGCACCACTTTACTGTACAAATAAATTCCTTCATTCCATACCTTCACAACACCACCAGGAATAAATTGGTAAGCACAGTCCATAATTATTTGTTTGCATTCCTATAAGCTATTTTGTCCAATCTTGTACAGGGAACATACACAAATGTTTCATACATGCTTGAGATATTTTGTCACCTGAAAGCATGCATCAATATGTACAGTTAGTATATCAGCACTCTCTGGAGCCTACCATGTGCCTAAGTACATTTCTCTCCCAGTGGGGTTTAAAGCTTGGGGTGTCTACATGCATATTGATTCAATCCACCAAAATTGCTCAGGACCCAACGGCATCCACAGAGCTGGTACAGAGCCTGTTGTCGAAAAGGAGATAAACATCCCCAGTACATTAGGAGCAATGGTGCAGAAGAGATTGTATTAACAGTTTCAATTTAGCACACAATTACTCACTAACAGAGCTGTGGACATATTTTCAGTGTAATTATTGTTTTCAAAGCATCCAGCTATTCAGTGAGGTATTGCAATATGCTTATGTGGGCTTCCCTGCAGTATTCTGATATATAAATGTATACGTTATTTGTAAATGGCCAGTTTATGTTATATGTCAACCTCAGAACCCTTTTTTTTCTCCCCATTTTTATTAGACTGCCATCTTTATAAGTAGATTTGATGCTTTTATCTAAATTGACATATTTAAATAATACAGTATATATATATATATATATATATATATATATATATATATATATATATATATATATATATATATATATATATATATAAATAACACACACACACACACACACACAATATATATACCTTTAGATATATCTATATATCTATAAATACATATGTGTTTTTTCTTTTGTCATTTGTTTTTTAATGATGGGATATTTAGGAAACTGTGACCAATTTTTACCGGATAAACACGTGCTGTAATGTATTCAAGCAATTGTGTATAGGAGAATAAAATACACACACACACACACAAAATATATAGATGGAAGTACATAGATTTGTATCTGTCTTTTAATTTTGTAATTAATGTTTGTGGATCAGAGTAATTCTCCTTTAACGATACTCAAATGAACTGAGTTAATCAAACAAAAAAAGTTTATTGTCACCAAATTGAGTTCAACTGACATTCCACACGTCATGGGGAATAAATCCAAATCAGGGAGATTCGTGGAATAAAATATCCATCATTTATACAGAAAGTACGGATGTATATTTATATTAGTTCAGGAATCGGTTGATTCAAATAAAAATGTGCTTCTTCAAAAGAAATCATTTTCCCTTCAGAGAAGCAGGCTCTGCTTTGGTGCATATTTATAGCAGTGAGTCGGACATTTATATCTGAGCTGTCAAAAAGTATTGGTTGGAACAAAAATATGCTTGTAATAAAAATGCATTGTTTGAAAAAAAAAATCTCAGAAACCACTGACTAAAAAACAGTGCGTAAGAAGGCACTTGATGTAACGCAAGGGGGATTAAATACCTATGTAAACTGCATGTGATGGGGAAGACGCATTGTGGGTTTACACAGCATACAAATGGGGTACAGTCAAAGTGTTGTTTAAAAAAAATAGGGGGTATACTATGTATCAGATAGAAAGACGTATCAGATAGTTTGCACATAGCGAAATTTCAAAAACTGTCCCTAAAATAAATTACTTTTAAAAAATGAATAGTAGTAGTAGTCACGTCAGCCCACTTCCCTACCTAAAGTGTCGAACAGTCCATGGATGCTAATGTGTAATATTAAGTCAATTGGTCGTAAGATTAACAACATTGATATAACGCTGCTTCATGACTTACCAGTGGCAGATTTACCAGGGTCGCAGCAGTCGCACTTGCGACTTGGCCCTGGTGTTCTGCCATTGTGGGGGGACCCGCTCGCCTGCCACCGCTTCTAGGCAATGATCAGGACATTATGTCCTGGACATAGTGGTTCACTGTATGGAGGGAGGGGAGTGCCGGCACTCACTGTTATGTTACTGGCACAGTGCTCCACCCATTCCTCTAAGCAGATCCATGTTGGGAAGGAGGGGAGTGGAGGAGAAAGTCAGCTGATCAGCTGACTGGCCAGTGGAGTGAAGGGGGAGGAGCTCTCCCCTGTGTGAGGAGATGTGCAGGCAGTGGCACCATGCTGGGAGAGGCGTTACAGGTGGAAGGGCCGTTTGAAGGAATTTTCGGGGCCCCAAGCAAAATGGACATGGAGGCCCCCAGCAAAGCCTACAGGAATCACAGCATAACGATACAGTTTAAGTTCACCAACACTTTATATAAATAAAAAAGGTTTGCAGTGCAAATACTGCTGTTGCATATACTATGCATAAAATTTGAACATTTTCAAAAAAACACCACTGTACCATAAAATCAAATATACATTAAAAAAGTGCACAATAACTAAATCCAACATACTTAAAATTGTTTTTATTATGGTCAGCAAGCTACCATATTTTTATTACTAAATGGGTCTTGATGACTACCCCCCCCTTACTACTCCCCCCCATGTTCTTTTTAACCCCCCTCCCTGGCTACCGCGTACTGCGCGGCAGGAGATTCAGTTTTCTGTTCCCAGCCGGCTGGACTGAAAGGAAGTGAGCACTCAGTGTGTGCACTTCCTGTCAGTCCGGCCGGGAACAAGAAACCGAATCTCCTGAGTCCTGTACCGCGCAGACTGCAGGAGGAAGGAAGAGGAGCTCGGCTACGCTGCAGGCTGCAGCTTATAGGAAGCAGCAGCCAGCAGCTCGGCTGGGGCCCCAGGCCAGCTCAGGGCCCCAAGCAATTGCTTGTTTTGCCTGTCCTGTCACGACGGGCCTGACAGGAGGCACTGTGAGTCCAGACTGAGAGCACTGAGCAAGGAGGGGGGTCAACTGACACTGAGTGAAGGTGAGTACCAGCGTCACCATCCCCCCCACCATCCCTCTGACCCTGATCCCATCCCCCACCATCCCTCTGCTCCTAATCCTATCATTCCCACCATCCCTCTGTCCCTGATCCCATCCCCCAGCATCCATCTGCTCCTGATCCTATTCATCCCACCATCCCTCTGCTCCTGATCCCATCCATCCCACCATCCTTCTGCCCCTGATCCTATCAATTTCATCATCCCACTGCCCCTGATCCCATTCATCCCTCTGCCCCGATCCCATCTATTCCACCATCCCTCTGCCTCTGATCCCATCCATCCCACCATCCCTCTGCCCCTGATCCCATCCATCCCACCATCCCTCTGCTCCTGATCCCACCCCCCACCACCCCTCTACTCCTGATCCCATCCATTCCACCATCCCTCTGCTCCTTATCCCATGCATCCCACCATCCCTCTGCCACTGATCCCATCTATTCCACCATCCCTATGGCACTGATCCCATCCCCCCACCATTATCCCTCTACCACTGATTTCATTCTTCTGCCACTGATCCCACCCCCACCACCATCCCTCTGCCACTGATTCCATCCACCACCACCGTAAATGATCCCACCCCTGCCCCCCACCACCTCCATTGATCTCACCACCGCCACTGATCCCATCCCCCCACCAGCACCACTGATTCCACCCCCCCTCCCACCACCACCACAACTGTCACTGATCCCAAGGGAGCATGCAGGAGGATGTAAGGGGGCACTCTGAAGGTACTGTTTTAGTACTACCGGAGGTCCAGACTGTCAGCTAATCACAGTACAGAGGATATTTTACCAGTCTTTTAAGGTGTAAGAAGACAATGACTTTCCTTAGCACTGTCTCTGCAAAGTACTAATAAAGACAGAGTGAGCATAGAAGAAATGGGGGGGGGGGGGGGCTAGCTAAAAATGAACTAACTAGCAATAAATAGGAGGAAGGACACAGGAATAAACCAAAATCACAAATTGTAGTGGCCCAAAACCTCCACTAGGTGACAGCATACGTCTGAACAATACTAACCTGATGCAGTTCAATACTACTCAGAAAACCGCCATGTAAGAGGGAAAAAGCTGCTCTATAGTTCTGTGGACTAGACTGAAAGAAAAGCTTAGTTTGAGCTTTGGCTTGAGCCCCCTCTATACAAAAATTATACAAAACAATGCAAAAAAATAAATAAATAAATAAATAAAAACAATATATATATATATATATATATATATATATATATATATATATATATATATATAAATATATATATATATATATATATATATATGTATATATATATATAATTTATTTAAAATATATATATATATATATATATATATATATATATATATATATATATATATATTTATTTAATATATATATATATATATATATATATATAAATTTTTTTTTTTTTTTTTTTTTTTAATAAATAATAATAAAATGGGGCCAAAAGACATGCTGATAGGTTAATTGGATCCTGTCAAAATTGTCCCTAGTATGTATGAATGCGAGTTAGGGACCTTAGATTGTAAGCTCCTTGAGGGTAGGGACTGATGTGAATGTACAATGTAAAGCGCTGCGTAAATTGACGGTGCTATATAAGTAACTGATATAATAATAAAATAATATTAAAAAAATGTATTAAATGTATTTTGTAAAATGATATGTAAAACTCTGGACTGGTATGGTTTTATTGTTTTTCAAAAATGAATTTTGGCATCTCAAGCAAACCACACATAGAGCACTATGACTGTGTGTGTGGGCATGTGTGACCTTAGAATGACATTGTGACATGCATTTTAAGAAAATGTGAGTGTCATTGAGAATGTAAACCAACTCTGTGCATAACCGCCCCCCTGAAGCTGAAGTTCCCCAGGCCCCCCAGGGTCTACATCAGGCTTTGCTAATGCTAATACTATTACTACTACTAATCAAGACACAGACCACAATAAAAAATCTAACAGTGGTTCTATCCACTCATCACTCTGTCTAAAAGAGTCAAAAAACGGTTTTGCTTTAAAGTATAAGTTTCCTAAGGAGTTCCTTGTTTGGCCCACTATCTCTGTTATTGGTGGATTTCCCAAGACAAAAGACAGCACGTTAGCATGTGTAGTGTGGGCTAGTTGAGAGGAGATCTGGAGGGTAAGAAGGATATGCCTAGAGTTACATGACACTGGGGGCGGCACTTAAGCCCCACCGGGACTCTTTAGGGTGGCTGGTGGGGAACTTGGTCCTCTCTCTCTTCTTGGAGCGTGGCAGGCTACACTACAACATTTTCCTCCTGAGTTGTGGGGTTCTCAGTGTACCATCCAAGTAAGTTATTATTTGGCTGCCACAGTTATTATAAGTGTTCAGGTTTTTTTTGTTGTTTTGTTCCAAATTTTCTTTACCTATTTTTCTGCTGACCCAGCATGGGCTCCTCCTTTATTGGATTTTTGGCCTTGATTATGGGTCTGTCATTAGGATTACATTTTTATTTTATCCTACTTTGTTTTACTTTATTTCACTTTATGTATATGGGGTTTTTATCCCCTTTTACACATTTATATGAGATATATATTCATTAACACCATTTTAATCACAAGTAACCCCCTCCCCCTTTCTTCCCCCTTTTTTTTTGTTTATCTCTACCTTATATTTATGGGTATGTTTTTAAACTTCTTCTAGCACCTTTTTCTTCTTTGCACACTTTTTGTGTGGATTCCCTGCCTACTGGCCCCTTTCTCTTTCTTGTGTGTGTGTGTGTGGGGGGGGGGGGTGGTCCTCCATCCCTATCAGCCCCTCAGGTATCCTTGGTGGGTATTATCCGCTCTTTCACAGCTTCCAGGACAGACATCACATAGTAGTCTTCTCATTGGATATTCAGTAGATGATGGCTACTACCACTTCGCTCCTACATGTGCAAATCTTAATTTTTGTGCTAGAAAATTACTCAGAACCCCCAATTATAATATATGTTTTTTATCCGAGACCCTAGTGAATAAAATGATGGTCATTACACCTTTTTATCTGACACGGTATTTGTATCAGTAATCTTTCAAATGCGTTTTTTTTGGGGGAAAAAAACGCTTTCATGAAAACAAAAGTAAAAAACAAAACAAAAGTAAAGTTAGCCCAATTTTTTTGCATAATGTGAAAGATGATGTTACACTGAGTAAATAGATACCTAACATGTCACGCTTTGAAATTGCGCACACTCGTGGAATGGTGCCAAACTTTGGTAGTTAAAGCGGGGGTCCACCCACACCGTCAAAAGAAAAAAATATTAAAAGCCAGCAGCTACAAATACTGCAGCTGCTGACTTTTACTACATGGCCACTTACCTGTCCCAGGGTCCAGTGATGTCGGCGGGCGACGCCGAGAACCCGCTCGGTTCTCGGCAGCTGCCGCCGCCATCCTAGGTGAGGGAATCAGGAAGTGAAGCATTGCGGCTTCACTTCCCGGTTCGCTACTGCGCATGCGTGAGTCGTGCTGCGCGTCCCAAGTGGTCCCCGCTCTCTCCTGGGAGCTGTGTGTTTCCCAGGAGACATAGCAGTGGGGACGGGAAGAGGCATAGACTCCCATGGGAGTCTATGCCGGAAGTGGGTGCAAATACCTGTCTTAGACAGGTATCTGCACCCCCCTCCCCCCTGACCTACATATACGCTTGCTTCTGCGCTCGAGCACGCGGGGACAGAGATGCTTAAAACAATTTTATTGTTATTTGTTTTACTTTTATTTTTCTATTTCGACATTTTCTTTTTACTTTTTTTAACCCTTTTATTCCTATTACAAGGAATGTAAACTTCACATGTAATAGGAATAATGCGTGACAGGTCCTTTTTACAGCGAGATCTGGGGTCAATAAGTCCCCACATCTCGCCTCGATCCTGGCTTCCCAGCTGAGGCAGCGGCATTTTTTCAAATGCAGAGGCCGGGCGTGACGTCGTAACATTGCGCCCGTCCTCCAAAAGATCATAGAGATGTCAGGGGGCCATCTGGCCCGTCGGATTTTCCATGGTAAACTTTCGGCATGGACCAATTCCTTCTCCCTCTCGCCGATTGTACGGGCAAGCCGGGAGAAGCACCGGAGGGCGGCGGGAGGGGGGGACATTCCCTCCCGCTGCCTGTAAGAACGATCAAGCGGCTGAACAGCCGCTATGATTGTTCTTACGGTGCAGGGAATCGCCGGCTCTAAAAGAAGATTTCTGAATGATGCCTGTAACTGCAGGCATCATTCAGTTATCCCCACCTAAAATCCACAACGTCATAAGATGTCGTTGGGGGGGGAGTTATTAACTATTGAAAACATACTACTAACCACCCTCAACTTCTGATCTTAGCATAGAAGGTTCAGTGCAAAAAATAAAAGTAAAAGCCTCAGCAGCTCAAGAATTTGGTTACGCAGACCGCAGCACAAGTGAGGAAAGGATTATAGATGAATGCAGTGGTTGGATGTGAAAAGCCTTTTCACACTCTCTAAACACTCCGTTCCCCTGTAAACCTTCAGATCATGTGATGTATTGGGATTATGCTGATCCTTTTGGGTCATTTGGGAGCATTTCATTGGAACCTTACATGCTAAAACTTAAAGCCAGAAATATGAAGAGTGGTTATAACCCTGAAAATTGAGCACATTGTCGTTTACTACTGATACCCTTTGTGAATAAATATTAAACTGAGGAACCTACAAAAGTAACTTAAATAGCACTTCTAGAGAGATTGACGTTTAAAAAAAATTTAATACACTTTTAGTATTGTTAGAATAGTTTGCAAAAGTAAAGCTAAAAATTATAGCACATAGTATTAATAATAGGAACTTGGCCAAGTTTAAATAAACATTTTAGATATTTAAAAAAGCCAGTTAATAAATACATGATGTTCTTTACCCATACAAAAACTTTTGATTTTGTCTTATATTAGCCACTAATAATGGTAAGGATGTAAAGTTCACTGTACACAATTTATGTTGTATTGGCAAACATTTGTACAAACAGTAGGTGCAAGAAGCAGCCAGAGGGCAACTTTTGAATTTACGATTGAAGACTGCCTCTGAGAAGGTGATAGAAAGTCCTTCACTGCTGGATATAGTCAATACAGTACGGCAGAGAGAATATACAAAGGACATAAAAAACTGTTAATTGATGTCATTGGTCCAATAAAGCAATCATTTTACAGAATCCTACTCAATTTCTCAGTGAGAGGGCTATTGAATTTACAACTATCCTGTTCAAATGTTGTGATTATGGCTTGTACAATCCCATCACTGGACTCAAAGGAAATGTAAAGTTTCATCAGTAATAATTAGAGGCACTTGTGAAATAGATCAGCATAATGTAAATCATTTTATCAATGTGTGCTAATATTAAAACAAAATAGTTGGTATTTACATATAAGTGCATGAGAGCAGAACAAATAAGGTCTAATCCACATATAACTAATATTGTAGCACATGGTATTAACCATAAAATTATCCTGTTCACAGATGATGTCATCCATATGGTCTCTAACCCTTTCCGTTCCATGTGGGAAATATATCTTACAATTTTCTCAATTTAGTGCAGCTTCATTTTACATATTAAAAGTTGATAATTCCCAATTATTAGGGTTACACATTGGGTCTCAAATGCTTTTTCCTTTTTAGAAATATATCTCCTGACCACTACGTCCCTATTAAAGGACCTAAACTATAAACCTTTTCTAGTGCACTTGCACCAAGCAGAACAGTGGTCTTGAAAAAGATTTATGCTTAGGGGCCCCCACATTGACAAGGTCAGATGAGTTGGATGCTGCTGACTAGTAAGGGTGCAGGCTGGGGAAAGGTTCGTCCAGAAATAGAAATAGGAAAGTATCAGGAACCATGAATCAGACCAAGACAGAAGTGCAGTTAAATCACACTTGTTTAATAATAAAAGTAAATAGAAAAAACATAGTCAAAACATAGCCAAAGTTCGGTAACCGGAACGCATAGTCAGACAAGCCAGAAAGTCAGGAGGCCAGAGATCAGCATAGTGACACAGCAAGCAGGATCTGGAGCCAGAAGGAATGTCAGTCCAGCAAGTCTTTAACAGGAATGCAGTCTCTGTGATGTTGACCAAGGCGAAGGCAGAGATCATCTGGGCTGGACGGCTTAAGTAGGCAGGACTGACAAGCAGGATATCATCAACAGGTGAGTCACTGTGGAGAGATAGGAGCTGGAAATTAGCCAACAGCTGAGCGGACAGCTCAGAGGAAGGAAGGGCTGAGCCCAGCCCTGACAGTACCCCCTCCTCAACGACCCCTCCCCCCCGGAGGACCACCAGGATTGAGGGGAAAATGTCTATGGAAATCACAGAGGAGGACAGGGGCATGTACGTCCGAGGATGAGACCCAAGAGTGTTCCTCTGGACCGTACCCTTTCCAATATCCCAGGTACTGTATGCGCCCACGGAACCTATGGGAGGACGTGGGTGAGGACTTGGCACCAAGCTCACCAGAACCCGGACACAAACTGACTATCCCTGTCCAAGACAATCACCTTGGGTAGCCCATATAAGCGAAAGATCTCCCGAGCAAAAATGGAAGCCAGTTCCTTAGAAGTGGGCAACTTCTTAAATGGAATACAATGGGACTTTTTTGAGAACCAGTCAACCACCATAAGGATAACTGTGTTGCCCTGGGAGTTGGGTAACTCCACAATGAAATCCATAGACAGGTGGGTCCAGGGCCTCTCTCCATTGGGTATGGGTTGTAGGAGGCCCACTGGAAGGTGTTGTGGAGTCTTACTCTTACTCTGAGAACAGGCAGCTACGAAGGCGGTTACATCAGCATGTAGACTAGGCCACCAGCATTGTTGGGAAATGGCCCAAAAGAGTTTATTCTTCCCAGAGTGGCCAGCAGCCTTGGGAGAATGGTAAGTCTGGAGCACGGCAGTACAGAGACTCTCTGGGACAAAGCAGCGGTCACAAGGTTTCTTAGGAGGAGCATGGACCTGAGCAGCAAGAATTTTGTCACCCAAAGGAGAAGTGAGACTGGTGCGAACCGTAGCCAGAATACGATCAGGAGGAATCACAGGGACCGGAACTGACTCCATCTTGGAAGTGGAGGAAAATTGTTGTGACAAAGCCTCAGCCCTTACATTCTTAGTACCGGGTAAGAATGAGACGATGTAATTTAAACTTGACAAGAAAAGAGCCCATTGCGCCCTTCTGGGAGAGAGGCGTTTAGCCTCAGACAAGAATGTGAGATTCTTATGGTCAGTAAGAATGAGAAACGGCACAGTGGTACCTTCGAGGAGATGTCTCCATTCTTTCATGGCTAAAATGATCACTAACAGCTCTCTCTCACCAATCTCGTAATTGCACTACGCAGGTGACAATTTCTTGGAAAAGTAGCCACAAGGATGCATAGCTCTCTCAGAGGTAGGACGTTGAGACAGCAGGGCGCCAACTTCAGTCTCAGAAGCATCAACCTCAAGGATAAGGTAACGTAGGATCAGGATGTGCCAACACAGGAGCAGAAACAAGGGCAGCCCTGAGACTCTCAAAGGCCTTAATGGAGTCTGGAGACCAACTCTGTGGGTTACCGTCCTTTCTGGTCATATCAGTCAGGGGCTTGACCAGAGATGAGAAGTTATGAATAAACTTCTGATAATAGTTGACAAAGCCCAGAAAACGCTGAAGAGGATGTAAACCCATGGGTCGGGGCCACTGTAGGACTGTTGAAAGTTTCTCTGGGTCCATCAAAAAAACCAGCAGTGGAAATGACATAACCCAGGAATTTAACCTGTTCACGATGGAATTCGCACTTCTCCAATTTACAATAGAGATTGTTCTTTCTTAGTTTCTGAAGCACAAGACAGACATCTGTGTGGTGGCTCTCCAGGGAATTGGAAAATATGAGGATATCGTCAAGATAAACCACCACACATAACTGCAACACATCTTGGAGGACATTGTTAATAAATTCCTGGAAAACTGCCGGAGTGTTACAAAGGCCAAAAGGCATTACAGGGTACTCATAATGGCCTGTTCTGGTATTAAAACGCAGTTTTCCACTCGTCGCCCTCCTTAATCCTCACGAGATTGTATGCCTCTCTCAAATCAAGCTTCGTGAAAACCGCTGCTCCCTTGAGGCGGTCAAATA
Organism: Lithobates clamitans; assembly: GCA_037952925.1. NCBI lineage: Eukaryota > Metazoa > Chordata > Amphibia > Anura > Ranidae > Lithobates > Lithobates clamitans. The sequence goes on from JBBGZY010000145.1 coordinate 2,715,536, forward strand.
ACTCCATAATCAACAGAATGAGCATTCTTACTTGTGAAACGATTGAGACCCCTATAATCAATACAAGGTCTCAGTTCACCGCTCTTCTTCTTCACAAAGAAGAAACCAGCACCAGCAGGAGATGAGAATTTGCAGATGAAACCTCAAGAAAGTGTGTTTGCAACATACTCCTTCATGGCCTTATTCTCCAAGACATAAAGGGTAAACCCGGGTATCGCACCAGGTTGAAGGTCAATTTCGCAATCATACGACCGGTGTGGAGGCAAAACTACCAGCTTGACCTTTGTCAAAGACATCACTAAAATCGCGGTACTCCTCCGGCAGGGAGGAGAGTGAAAAGGTGCACAGGAGCTTGGCTACCTTCTGGAAGCAGGTTTTACTGCATTGTGGCGACCAGGAGAGAACCTCAGCACGGAGCCAATCAAAAGAGGGGTTGTGCCTCTGTAATCAAGGATAACCAATAACCAGCGGAAATATTAAGGAGAGAAAATAACTTGGATTTAAATTATCCCATGCTGAAGAGCCCCTATGGCCATGGACAACAGAACAGTCTCATGAGTCACATGGGCAAGTTGTAGATGTCTCCAGTCAAGAGCCTCAATGGCAAGTGGAGTGTCACGCAGCTGCAGCGGAATCGAGTGCTTCGATACAAAGACAGCAATGAACAGGCCTGCAGCCCCAGAGTTGATTAAAACCTGTATCTTGACGGACGACTCAGCCCAAGAAAGGGTAACCAAATCCAGGGGCTTATCCTTCTGGATAACTGGGGATGAAACAACGCCACCTAAGGTCTGTCCATGACAGGACCTCAAGGTTCAGTCATTCCCTGGATGGGTAGCACAAGACTTCAAAAAATGACCTGCCTGGCCACAATAAAGGCACAATCTTTCCATCCTCCTAAAGGTTTACTCATCCGCAGAGAGATGCGTGAAGCCCAAGTGCATGGGTTCACCTTTACTGACTGACTCGGTACCAGGATGCATGGGAGGTGAGGGAGGCAAGGATGGGACTGCAAAGCTCGGAGAGAGACCATGAGAAAAAGCAGCCACAAGGGCCTCATTATTCCAAGCAATCTCTGTTGCCAGAGTATGGAATTCAATGGCATAATCGGCAACACTTCTCGTACTCTGATGTACATGAAGCACTTGGCAGCAGAAGCGGAGCATGAGGGAACATCAAATACTCCTTTAAAAGAAGCCACAAACTCAGAATAACTCAAGACAACAGGTTTTTGCGTCTCCCATAGAAGGTTTGCCCAGGCCAAGGCTCTCTCAGAAAGCAAAGATATCACAAAACCTACTTTGCTTCAGTCCACGGGAAACGCCTGGTGCAGCATCTCAAAGCATATCTCAACCTGGTTAAGAAACCCTCTGCATTGGACTGGATTGCCCCCAAATCGCTGGGAAAGCATAGCAGAGCCAGACATACCTCTTATAGAGGTAATACTTGAGGCGGAGCAGAAACAGGGACGGCCTGCAACATAGGTTGTACTGGAGCAGCCACAGTGGAAGATTCCAGGTGAGCCATGCGACTCAGGAGCATTTGTAACGTCATGGCAAACTAATCCATGTGGTGATCCTGCTCATCCAATCTGGAAAAAATATTACCAACAAGTGGATTGACTGCATCTTCTGAATTCATGGCCTTCGCCTACTGTCAGAAACAATGAATCAGACCGAGACAGAAGTACAGTAAATCACACTTATTTAATAATAAAAGTAAGTAGTCAAAACATAGCCAAAGTTCGGTAACCGGAACAGATAGTCAGACAAGCCAGAAAGTCTGGAAGCCAGAAATCAGCATAGTGGAACAGCAAGCAGGATCTGGAGCCAGAAGGAATGTCAGCCAAGCAAGTCTTTAACAGGAAAGCAGGAGAGTCTCTATGATGTTGACCAAGGCAAAGGCAGAGATCATCTGGGCTCGTAGGCTTAAGTAGGCAGGACTGACGAGCAGGATATCATCAACAGGCGAGTCACTGTGGAGAGATAGGAGCTGACAATTAGCCAACAGCTGAGCGGCCAGCTCAGAGGAAGGAAACGGCTGAGCCCAGTTCTGACAGAAAGATAGCATGGCCACTGCACATCTCGCTCGGCCCAAGTGGTTAGTAGGTAAAAGTAGCCCCAGCTTGATTCATCCAGACCATGCTCCCAACATGTTTTGCCCGGAGCCTAATTTTGGAGGGTGGGATGAAACATGATGGGGGCGTGGTCTGGGTGAATTTAGCTGAGGCTGTTTTTACCTGCTAACCAGGGCAAGGTGTGCAGCAACCAGGCTATCTCTTCCTATTTCTGCAGCGGTCTTGAAAATGTTACTACTACCCAAGCTGCTCTATCTTTTTAGAACAATTTTAATCCCTCTACAACCTGCTTATTTTTCTTCCATGCGGCAGCTGTTCAACCAATATGTATGGGGACACAAACACCCTAGTTGCCCACTCAAAATACTGATGCAACATAGAAAGAATGGAGGTATGAGAGTGCCATATATTGCCTTCTACTATGGAGCATGTATCTTAGATCAAATTAGGTATTGGTAGAAACCATCACTAAGGAAAATTAAGTCCTGAATAGAAGCTTTCCTTTTTAGAGATGAGAATCCCTATTTTATTTTTCTAGCCCTCAAACTGGGCTTACCTCGTCATAAATCTGTACAACCAAAATTTCAGATAACACTTAAAGTGGATGTAAACCCCCAGTGAACAGCCTTAGATGATACGCAGAGATGAAACAAATCTCCCTACATAAGTTTTACATGTATATCTGCTGTCTTCATCTTTATATACTGTTTAGAAAGTTCAGATCTGTTAGGAGATTTTTTCTTCCTGTTCCACACTGCAGTGAAGTCTGGGCATACAGCCAATACAGCTTATTGGAGGAAAGGCACACACCCCCTCTCCTCATAGGTAGAGACTTTCAGAGCTGATCGTTGAATAATTCAGGGCTCTGCTAATCTTTTTAAGACATCCGCCCGAACACAAAACTCAGGCTGCTTTTATCATATGTGACGGAGAACTTGTCAGGAGTTATCATGCTGATAACAGAGGAACGGAGCAGGAGTCAGCTACAGGACATAGTGCTTTGAAGAGAGATAACAAAACACTACAGATAAATATGCCCAGCTTAAATTTCATGAATCGGGTTTACATCCACTTTAATATATGGTCTGAACTCATATTGAGCCTCTGTGCATCCCTGGACTCACATAACTTCCCCATACCCATAGATGTGCCACAGCATTTAATTCTAACCCTTACTTACAACCCCTCCAACCCTTACACCAATGCGAAATGGAAACACTTTTCACCTCTTCAACTCAGTCCTCTACCAATTTTTTTTCTGTTAGGTACATTTGGTTGAAGAATGCTAATTATACTATCGTAGATGGATGTATGGTATTGAAAGTATTTTTTGAGCACATTGACTGTTCCTCTCTACTGTTAATGTGAATCTCTTACTTGATTGGTTAACCACTTCTCTTTTACTAATTATATTACCTCCCTTATTTCAAGCCCAGTATCTACTTATCACCTCCCTACCCCTCTTCTTTTCCACTATGTACACCCCCCCCCCCTCATTTCCCTATGGCAAGATTATTACATTCTGTAACAAGGATAATGATACCTGAACTTTGATATTCCACTTTTAACAACTACACCTATTGTGCAGCAGCCACCCCACACCTAAGGTTTATTTGAGCACTGTGTGTCACTCCTTTCTGTGGGTCCTTAGGGAAACTACCATCACTTTGTTAACTCTGAGGTATAATCTACAATGCAGGAAACATCTTTGACACATAGTGATCTTTACTGTGGATAGATTATCCATCCATGCAAAGAAACCAGGCAATAACCAGGCAATAAGTGCATGCCAAACATAAGTCTAAATATTGACAGATTAGTAAAAACAAGGAAATCCACTGTCTATGATGTCCCCTTCTTCCACCCCAACACCTCTTCTCCTAACATTATGTAGCTGCAGGGAGGCACACAAGTGAGTACTAACAATTGATTAATGGCTCTAAGTTTGCTGAGACTTTCAACATCACAATCAAGTTTGCCAACACATCCAGTTTCAGGCATTTTGGATAGCAACACAAGGGAGCATTTGTGTAGGTAAATAACATGCAGAAAATACATTAAATGCATATATAATCTAATGTTGACATTACTGGCCTGGGGACAGGGTCTTTTTAGAGCTGAACATGTGTTGTTTTTATTGTAGTGCTTTTTTGTGACATTTTATATTTTAATAAGCTTACACTAACATACATTAGTCACAAATATGGCTCTTGTTGGCTTTCAATTACTTATTGTTGTTATTATCATTTACAGTATATCACAGTATAAATAAAATCATTGTATAAAGATTATCTAGAAATGTATTTTAAATATTTTAAATAATTCATGCATGGTATTAAAAGCACTTGGAAATAAGGGTATAGGCGCAAAAATATTCACATTTTTATTGATTTCACATTGTGGGAACACAATTGGATTGTATGCTGCCACCCAACAGAAGATTGTCAGTACACATTGCTGAGGCATTACAGGATAACACATTAAACCTTTTTGATAATTTAACAAATACACTACAAGGTAGCGTGGGATAATCTGTTCACCAGTTATTATTTCTCTGCCGTTCAAATATAATATGAGTGTATTAATGGAAAGAATGTACAGTATTTCTTATAACATTATTATGTTTTCAGAAGCTTATCTCTTGTACATGTATATATTAAAAACATTTAAAAAGGGGGAGTGGCCATAAGCTGACCAAAATGGCTGCCTGTTAATCTGCTCCGAGGGACGACAGCTTTCTAGGGCACAAAGCGACGGATAACTACCCTCAACACCCACACCAAACAGGTCACTTATCTCACTACACCCCCAGGATTATGTCCAAGTGGAGAAATGAGCATTCTGCCTCACGGAAACTCACTGAGTCCTGTTCGCTCCCTGACAGAAAGAATCCACAAAATGGTGCTGGAGGACATGCGGCTGCATCCCGCAGCGGTCGTCTTCCACACAGACACAGCTGCTGCAGACTCTCTGCCTTCTCCTCACCTACCCGGGATCGGCTCCTTGGCCTCCACTCCTTCCACGAGTCCTGCCAAATCCAAGCAGGGGCTGTCACAGGAAACAGCATAGGAAGATGAGGTGAGCCCTGTTACACTAGCACCCCCTGGGTACACAGCCATAAGCAACTCCATAGCTGCATATCACACTACAAACCAGCCAGTATCAGATAATACATTGAGAGATATGCTCCTTACATTGCAAACATCCATCTACTCTGATTTCAATAAAATGATGTACCACTTTTCCTCAGAAATATCACACATGAGAGAGAGTCACAACCATTGAAGTTAAAATGGGAGAAGTGACCACCTCCTTCAATTATTTAGTGGGTGCCCAGAGCGAGGGAGCTGAAGATATAGAGTGGATGAAAGCCAAAATCACAGACTTAGAAGACCGCTCAAGGTGGAATAATTTAAAAATTAGAGGCATGCCTGTATCTGTCCAACCATCCGCACTGAAAGAATACTTCATTCAATTCATGTCCACTCTTTTACCCGACACCGCCCCAGGAGAATTAACCATTGACCGCATACATCGGCTGCCAAAACCGCCACATTTGCCTGATACAGTCCCAAGAGACACTATTATCAGGATACATTTTTTCCATGTTAAGGAAGATCTGATGCGCGCCACACGCAACCACTCTGAGTATCCCCAGCCATACACCAACTTGGCTTTTTACGCTGACCTATCTAAACATACCATGCTGCAATGCAAGAATCTTGCAACTATTACTAAACCGCTACGAAACTACCATGTACAATACAAATGGGGACACCCATTTAAATTGATCATCACTAAGGATAACAAATCCCACTTCGTCCGCACCTTGGACGAAGGCCTTGCCCTGCTGCGACAATGGCATATCTTGGAACCACTGGAACAAAGAAAGCACACTCGCACTTCCGGCATGCCCAACACCAGTGATTGGGATGATTTTGACCCATCGGGTGGCATGACCACCTGATGATACACAGCAATGAATAGCTTACGCGCAAGCCCTGGTTTGCTTGTTCAGGCCCAGCTTGTCAGCCTTTCACCCCCAGTTTTAGTCACGGCCAACACCACTCAAGCAGTGTTCTGCTTTATCTCATTTTAGTACCTACCCTCTTCCCGGAAACACTGCACCCTTGTTAATTGCTTAATTACTGACTTGTTTCTATTTCTTACAGTCTAAAGTTTAACACCCTCTCACCATCAGCCGTGCTACTTCCTACATCTTCAGACGAACTCCTGAATCTGCGAAGAATCCTTCAGAATATCTCTAAAAAAGTAAGTCTTCCAGTTTATGCACCAGCACCTGCACATCCACTCAGCACAGAAGACTTTACCTCCAGCTCACCTCCACACTAACAGCTCTAACTAAACCCATCTATATGATTCCACCTTTATCGTTGAGAACCCGACACCTACAGCATGGCTATCAAAATAATTTTGTTCAATGTATAGCACCCCCCTACTTAGGTGTGTGCTAAAGTAGGCAGATAGGATTAGTGCTAGGTAAAGTTGCCAGTGTTTTACCCTGTTGGTTTAAACCTGGTTAGGTTAAATTGGTTGGGAGAAATTGCAGAATAGCAGGAGGGTGTGACCACCTGTATTCTGTCTGATTGATGCCCTGTTCTTCCAGTGAGAGGTGCTGGAGGGAAGGTGTTTGCACACAGGATGCAGGTAGTTTGTGTAGGTCACCCTGAACCAATTTGAATGGGCAGGGCCTTTCAGGCCTATATAAACTGTGGGTCACGTGCTCAAAAGGTCTGGGAAATGTAAGAGAAGAAAACAGCATGTAGAGGCTGGTGCAACTCAAGCGCTCTCCCCTCTGGCGAGGAGGAGAGATGGAGGAGACATCAGGAGGAAAGTTGCTATTACCGACAGAAGAAAGACTGGGTGATCGATCCTCTGTGGCAAGCATGGACGATTGATCAGGAGTACAAGTGAGTGGAAACCCTGGGAAACAGTGCTTTCAAGAGACTTAAAGGGGTTAAAGTGCGGGTCTTGGAGAAGAAAGTACAGATCTTCGGCCTTAAAGAATTAATACCTCGCAAAGAGCATTGATGTGCGGGTCAGTACAGAAGGGAGCTGGGCTTTAGAGAATTAATACCCTGAAAGAATTTAATCAGTCGGCCCAGAGAACTTTATTCAGAGTATCGTTCTTTGGGTACACTTGGAAGTGCTGTACATTCGGGAAGTAGTAACAAACAGGAGGAAGGAAAGCTGCAATGTGTAACTGGAAGCAAGTGCAGGTTAAGAGTTATTCAGAGTGGCTCTATATGATCTGGACTATGTATTCTCAGGACACACTTCACTTAATGTTGAATCTGTAAGAGTTATTCAGAGTGACTCTGTATCCCAGAACTGCAATAAGTGCCAAAGAAGAATAAAGTTCAATGTTTAATCGTTTTAGACTGTCTGCTGTGTCAATCTATAAAGGGAAGGGGGTAATGGAAACACACTAATGAAAAGGAATGAACTACCCAGCAGCTCCTACGGGGGTAGTGCGCTACAAATATAAAGGGCTAAAACCATCTAGGGAAAAGGCACTCCCTCTGGTCCAAAGCCCACAAACTCCAAAGCAACATATTGTGTCTCCAAGAGCCTCACTTTGGGCAGAATAAAGCTCCACCTATGGTCCATAAAAACTTCCCACATATTTTCTTTGCCAAGTCCCACAACAAAACAAAAGGAGTGCTAATAGCGATCAAAGACACAGTAGCGTTTAAATTGATCTTTTCTACTGCGGATCAGCAGGGGAGGTACATTATCCTAGTGTAGAATTAATAACACAACCTTTACTATTGTCAATGTCTACTCACCAAATACAGGCCAAATACACTTTCTGCGTAAACTATTGAAAAAAGTACATAAGAGAAAACAAGGTGGTATGCTTCTCTGCGGGGAATTCAGTCTAGCTCCAGACCCCTCCATCAACGTTAAAGGATCCTCTGCTAAACATCATCGACAATGCACACTGATCGCATTGATACAAACTAATGGACTATTCGACATATGGAGATGTCACCACTCCATGTAAAGAGACTATACCTGCTTCTCAAAACCCCACTGCACCTACTCAAGAATTGACCTGTTTCTAGGAGACAAACAACTTCTACAAGATGCCATTGAGACAAACATCCACACCATAACATGGTCGGATCATGCACCCATCTCCATATGTATAGGAGACAAGACCTCCAACTCCTTTGCTACCAACTGGAGGAATCATCAGTACCTAATGTCAATACCCACTAACACAACCTTAACACAAGAGTGTCTGAAAGAATATTTCGACATCAATACGCCTTCATTCTATGGACAGCCCACAAGGCATTTTTTCGAGGTGTACTAAATTCAAATGAATGCACAAGCGCATCGCCAAAGGAATGCAGCAGTTAACAGAACTATTAAACAAAATTGAAAAATTGGAATTGACAAATAAATCAAACCCCACGCAATTCACTAGCGTTAAAATCTTCCAGGCCAGGAATGGCGTTAGATCTCTCCTTAACGCTAAACGCACCAAATTATTGCCAAAATTACGTTGCACCTTTTATGCAGCTGGTAATAAAGCTGGTAAATTATTAGCAAACCAAATCAAACACAAAAGAGCTAAAAAATAAAATCTCCCACATTATCCATCCTACTACAGGAGACAAGATGTATCACCCCAAAGATATAGCTAATGCGTTCAGGGCATACTAACACAATCTTTACAATTTAAACGAGGACCCCCACACAACGCAACCCACTGATTCTGCCATAATGGGTTTTCTAGAATCAATGAATCTTCCCAAATTGTCCCCTGAACAATTAACATCCCTTAACGCTGCGTTTTCAAGGAAATCTCTCAAACTATTTCTACACTCCCCAAGGGCAAAGCCCCCAGCCCTGATGGCATATCGGCCGAATATTACAAATTGTTCAACAACACCTTAACTCCACACCTACGTCCACTGTTCTTCGCTTCTGTGTCCTCTGGTGAATTTCTGGGTGAAATACTTTCTGTAAATGTTATAACCCTGCCCAAACCAGGGAAGGAGCCGAATACCCCCTCCAATTTCTGTTCTATATCCTTATTAAACACAGACCTTAAAGTGGAGGGCCAGCGTGAAAAAAAAAATTCACCAAAAATCCTAAAAAAGATAAAAAAAAAACATTTGAAAAAAAAAAAATGTAAACTTACCTAAACCCTTGTTGCTAGGCAGTCTTCCTAATTTGCCTCTTCCTATTCCGCGGTCATGATGGCATATGGTCTGAGCACTGGCAGGCTGACGCCCCACCCCTTCAACCTCGGCAGCAATGTTGGCAGCACTCATACGTCTATTTCCCAAAGACAACCTCTGGATCTGACGCTGAGCATGTGCACTCAACTTCTTTGGTCGACCATTGCGAGGCCTGTTCTGAGTGGAACCTGTCCTGTTAAACCGCTGTATGGTCTTGGCCACCGTGCTGCAGCTCAGTTTCAGGGTCTTGGCAATCTTCTTATAGCCTAGGCCATGTTTATGTAGAGTAACAATTCTTTTTTTCAGATACTCAGAGACTTCTTTGCCATGAGGTGCCATGTTGAACTTTCAGTGACCAATATGAGAGCGTGAGAGCCATAACACCAAATTTAACACACCTGCTCCCCATTCACACCTGAGACCTTGTAACACTAACGAGTCACATGACACCGGGGAGGGAAAATGGCTAAATGGGCCCAATTTTGACATTTTCACTTAGGGGTGTACTCACTTTTGTTGCCAGTGGTTTAGACAATAATGGCTGTGTGTTGAGTTATTTTGAGGGGACAGCAAATTTACACTGTTATACAAGCTGTACACTCACTACTAGATTGTAGCAAACTGTCATTTCTTCAGTGGTGTCACATTAAAAGATATAATAAAATATTTACAAAAATTTGAGGGGTGTACTCACTTTTGTGAGAAACTGTATTCTGTTTGCAGCTAGATTACTTATAATGCGTAAATGGAGAAGCTCCTTAATCCCCAACATCTTGAATGTTAAAATTCAACTGAATCTAATTAAAGAATATGAATTCACATCTGCCTTACAAAACAATACCCTGGCAAAATACACCAACTCCTGGAAGCCTTGACTGAATAGTCAATGGTGATTGAAGGTTAGACTTTCCTCCTTTTTCTTTCTTTTTATAGTTCATACGCTGCAATCTTTTGCGACTGAGTATTTTTTAGACTGAATTAACAGACTGTATCCTATTGTTTGTTCATGTATGTACGCATGTTTTCTACAGTACAACAATGTGTTTCCTTCCCTGTAAATAAAAATCCTATTAAAAATCATTTTAGAAAAAAATAAAAAAATAAAAAGACTATACAAAGGTTTTTTTCATCAGCTTAGGGATTTACTAAAGAGGGTCCAAGCCCTCTCATCATGATTTTAAGGTCTCCCAGCATTGATTCAGGTTCAATATTTAATGTATGCCTTAGGATCCATATATTGCTGATCTGCTCTCAAAGCAATATGACTGCTCAAATATACCATACCAGGTATTCAATTCAGTAACAATTGTTGCCCTTAAACCTCAAAAGGTATTTGAGTACCATTTCTTGCCATACATATAACAGTTTTTGGCAGATTGGATTATAGTCTGTGTTTAATTCCATGCATGTAGAATTTCCATTTGCTAACTAACATGTTTTTTCAACTGTTGCAATTAGGATTTCTAGAACTGTCCAACCACATTAAGAAACTTTTTAGTTGTAGTCCTTATCATGCTATTGACTTTTGACCTCTTTTGGAATTTTAACTAGGCATTACTATTTTCAAATGTTTGAGTCCTTTCACACTAATACTGTAGAACTGGTTGTACTAGAAACACAATCATGCATTTAACAGAATCCAAAACATATTCTCTGAAGGTTCTTTTCACATCTGACAAGTAAATTCACTATTTTGGGCTCATTCATACCCTATAGGTGCATCGCATTTTTGTGTGTCCCCGCGCAATTCCACATGGTGCACTTCTGGCAGCCTATTCATTTCAATGGGCTGCCAAATGCACAGGATTTTTTTAAAATCGTGCAGCACCAAACTGCATGGTACTGTAGCATGTTTGCTAGATGCATGGGGTGCTATTAAGAATGAATGCTGGGAGCCTAAAGAAAATTAAGTTGCCTCTGTTCTCTGCTTTCTTTTTTTTGGCACAGCTTCCACAGTCCTTGTGCTCAACAATCCTTCAGCCACATACATGCATATCCTACCTTCTCATCTTCTTAGTAGCTACTTTTTTCTTGTACAAAGGTTTTTATTGAAAAATATATCAACAGAAAAGTACAAAACAGTGATGGATACATCATCAATGAACAGGTACATGGCTGCCGGTAACCGGCCATTAGAGCTAATGATCAAAAATTTAAGCCTGGTCTCAGACTACTCTAAGCCGAGGCTAGGCGGCATACCAAGGCACATCCTCAACTCGCGTTTACTGGCATAACTATATAGGACCAGCACGAAGTAGTATCTTTGCAAACGCACATGAATAACTAAAAAAAAAAAATACATAGCAAGATATTGTTGCAACATGTAACGTTTCATGCAAAAAAAAAAAAAAAAAAAAAGGAGGAACTAAAAGAACCAAAAATAAAGTCAGCTTAAATTGAATAACTTCAATGAGGAGAACATACCTCTGCATGTGACAATTCGTATATTACATTAAATATCCAATCTCTGCAGAATTAAGCCTGAGGGCTTGAATGAAGAGAAGGAGAAAGAAAATGAAAGTAGAAAAAGAAGGGGATAGAAAGAAGGGAAGGAAGGACCCTGGGGTGGGGGGAACAGAGGCTCATTATAGGGAAAGGAGCGTTAGGTCAAATCTTGATGGGCGATTATAAGTCACCCAGGGTTGCCATATCCTGAGGAACTTGTCATGTGTGTCCAACAGTATGGCCGTAAGTTTTCTCGTTTACCATGATATCATTCACACTGTTTTTAACTGCTTCAAAACTAAGGTTCGGAGTTTTCCAGGCCCTTGCTATGGTCAATTTAGTTGCAGTGAAAATATGCGTTGCTAGCTGACGTTCAGGACAAAGAAGTTCTATAATCGGTTTCCATAAAAGGGCTTCAAAAGGGTCCCGTTTTATGGTGGTATTAAAAAGATTACGTAGTAGTGCATATACTCTGACCCATAATCTGCAAACTCTGGGACAGGTCCACCAAATGTGCGCCATAGTGCCCTCCTGTGAACAGCCAGGAAAACAAAGAGGGGAATAGGCTGGAATGAAGCTTGCTAATCTAGCCGGGGTATAATACCATCTATAAAAGACTTTGTAAGCGTTCTCCAAAAAGAGAACATTTTTAGAGCATTTAGATGTGCAGTAGTCATGCCTTGCCAATCCTCCGGGTCTAATTGCTTTCCAAGCTCGGCCTCCCATTGGAGATGGTAGGGTCTCAATGGTGGTGTCTTAGACTCAATTATAGCGATATATATGAGAGAAATCAAACCCAAGGATTGGGGGCGGGATCTGCAAAGGCTCTCGAATTGGGTCATAATAAGTAGCTACTTTTTTCATTACTGTACTGCACTGCTCCACTCAACTTGCTACTGTTGGTAATATGTAATCCTGGAATACAACTATCTATTTTACAGTAATCACCCTGACAGCTTCTTCTGACCCTCACTTAGAAAAAAACCTGATGTATGTTGTAGGAAATATCATACTACTAAGGCTTTCAGACTCAAACATGCCTTGAACATTTAAATAAGAGTAGTGAAGCAGTGAGAGAGGATGCAATGCAGCATACTCTTCAGGGAGTATATTCCTACTGACCTTTCTAGATAGTCTCTATCAGTCTGTCCATAGTGGATTATACAGAAATAGAAGACTTAATTAATTTTCTGCTTTTAGAACTCCTGCAGTATTTACTTAGCATTAAAACTTTACTAATGGCTGTCCAATTGCATTGCATTGTTGCCTGGAATTGCTTTTTAATGCATTTATCCTTCCTTTTCCTACTAGAAAACTTTATTAATGAATACTAACTTGGCTTGTGACCAGCTACTAGATTTTTCTCAAAATTTTATTCTAAATTATGTATGGTAAAAATTAGGAGCTGAAACGTCAAACGAGGTCTCCTTATACTCGATTTCCCTTCATATGTCCAGTGCCTTTTCATGCTTAGGTATGCGCAGATGAAGGTGTTTGTTTTCAGCAAGTCTGTCATTACTCCCATCACAACCATTAACACAGTCTGCTATGCCCATCCTAACTGTGAACCTAAGCGTTAGTAAAAGTGTTAGCACAAGTGATAACTGTAGTGAATGTGAAGGTTGTATGTGTTGAAATATTCCACTTGTGCTGTAATCAAGACATATGGATTCTTTAGAACAGCATGTTACTTCTGTGTACCAAGAAAATCTGCCTGGTACTTCCATTAACCATGTTGTGGCCAGAGGTCATTGATGCCTAGATGCCCAGGCCAAATTTAGCAACGTCAGCACGTGTCAGTTACCTTAACAATAACTCCAATTCAATAAACAAATTTGCATACCTAAGTCATTTTTTAATATATCTTAAGAACATATATATATATATATATATATATATATATATATATATATATATATATATATATATATATATATATATATATATATATATATATATATTTATATATTAGTACACTGTTTTAATAAAGAACAACCCTGCTCTTCTTTTATTATAGAAAAATGGGCCTTTCTCCTACTAACTGTTTACTGCTGTCCATTAAATAACACTTAGTAATATAAATCAAATTTTTGAGATTGCAGAATAAAAATATATACAGTTATCTCCAATACAGAAAAAGCATTAAAGACATATCCACCAAAAACATATAAAGAGCAACGATTATGTGCAATGCAAAACTACCAATTGGATTTTAGTAGCCCGAAGTCAGATCTGTGAAATATACATTCTAACTAGTTGCTGTTGGATACTTAATTTTGCAAATTGCCAGTAAATGTCTTTTAAGTTTTTCCAGAATACCAAAAGTAAAATCACTTGAATGATCCACTACTAGGTCCAAAGCATAATAACATCTTATGTCAGTAAATGTGTTTTTAATTGTCTCCTTTTATGAGAAGAATATATGAAATTGTCAAGGTTCACTAAATGATAACACATGCATTTGTTTTATCTCTGCATTTTTGTGAAATTTTCAATTCAAAAAGATACGTTCAATTCAGAATAGATTGTTTTGCATAGGTCAGACTTATTTACTGCAGGTTCACAGCCTTGGCAAGCATAGAAGCAATATGCAAAGACCCATGACCCCTTAGGCATTATGGCTTGGGCACCATTCACCCGGGTCACCCCGACAACCTCTACAGTTTCATCAGTGGTTCTTGTCCCAGGCATTTTTTTTTTGGTTTTTCCATAAAGAAATTCCTATTTTTACCACAAAGTGAAAGAATTTGCCACAGAACACTATCATATGACTAGAAATGTAATTATCTATATTATTGTTATATTATAATATATTACAATATATAATAATATTTTTTTTTATAATTATAAGCAGGGGCATTGCTAGGTCTACAAAAGATCTGGGGCTAGAGCCCATAGCAGCGTAGTAAAGAAAGTCATATGCTTGGGTGGGCATACACATGTATATACAGTAATATACGTGTGTATATATATCCCCAGAGAGCCCCCCACTTACGTCAGGGTCCACAGAGAGTCCCCCCTTACATCAGGGTCCCCAGAGAGCCTCCTCCTTACATCAGAGTCATCAGAGAGCCTCCCCCTTTCATCAGGGTACCCAGAAGGCCCCCCATTTACATCAGGGTTCCCAGAGAGCCCCTCTTACATTAGGGTCCCCAGAGAACCTCCCCCTTAATTCTGGGTCCTTAGAGAGCCTCTGCCTTAAAATCAGGGACCCCAGAGAGCCTCTCCTTTGCATCAGGGTCCCCAGAGAGCCCCCCACTTACATAAGGGTCCCCAGAGAGCCTCCCCTCCCCTTTGGGGACCCCTGCAGAGACTCGGGGCTATTGGCCCCAGATTCGGGGCTATAGCCCCAAAAGCCACCCCCTAGCAACGCCCCTGATTATAAGCATGCTTCATTATTGGCTGTTGCTATGCTTCATATACTTGTAATTCTGTGCAGAACTTGTTTTTAAGCACTCTTTTCCCTGTGATATATTACTTCATGTAACTGGGACGGATTTACCATTAAGCACAGTAGGCCTGTGTCTATAGGCTACATAGTCATCAGCCACATATTTTTCCCACTGTCAAAAAATATATAGCAATCTATTGTAAGCTTTTTTATACACTCCTTTATATTTTGCTTTGTCACAATAATCTGGGTTACATTCAATGAAACAAGGAAATATTCTTTGTAACAACAACTGATCATAGCAAAAGGGGTGTTCCTTTGGACATGACCAGTTGTGCACCAACAGGCTCCAGTAATGTAAATCTGGCCTTGGATATAATATATAATGGAAGCTCAGTGGCTTTATGCCAGACGGATTGTGTTCCATTCTTAATGGATCAAATCATAGATTGGCCTTATGGTAAGTAAAAAGAGATAAAAAGAGAACTGAATGATACGAGCAGGATAAAAAGGAACTGCTCTTGGCTTGGCATGAATCTTTCTTTTCAACATTTAGGGCAAAGTCTTACTTTGCCCATTTATGACAAAGTAACAGGTTCACTTTAAAGGGGTGATCAGCAGCAGCCAACTTTGCTCCCTCACCTTGATCTGTTTAACTACCAGGAGCAAAGACATTGCCCAGGTACTTTTGGGTATGGGGGAGCATGTGACTCCCTTCCCGTCAATGTAAGTGACAGTGCTGGTGCTTGGTGATTGGATGCTCAGGTTCCCGAATTGCTGTCACTTGGCAAGGGGGAGAGAGTCATCAACCCTTTGTAAACTCCAAGTTGGTGCACAGGTCTTCCAGTTTTCATTCGTTGCTTTGCCTTGCATGTAAAAGTCAATTCAGAATAATGACTGACAGTTTTTTGTCCTTTTAATATCACTAGCCTCTATAAGGAGAGCAGAAAGTGGGACTATTTAAGATTGAGATAAGATTAAAGCAAACACTAGTGAAAAAAAGAAGCCTTCTCTAAACAAAAGAATACAAATTTCACACTTAGCAATATTTAGATCTGTGACTTGAATATTCTGATGAAGAATTATCTTGAGATTAATTGACTTGAATGTATAAACAGGTAAACTTGACACCATAAGCAGCCTGCATGCTGTACATTTGAGGTAATTGAATTGTACCAGCTGATTAGAGAAAAGGAAATGTGGTATCAATATTCAAAAATGGTCAGAGACATATTCCTGGAAAGTACAGGCCAGTCAGCCTAACATCAATAGTAGGTAATTAATTGGAGGGGATAAGGGACTATATTCATGAATTTGCTGAAGAAAACAGTATCATTAATAGTAATCAGCATGGGTTCATGAAGGATCGTTCCTGCCAGACCAATCTGTTAACATTCTACAAGGACGTGAGCTGCCACCTAGATAGGGGGAGGCCTGTGGATGTGACGTATCTGCAAAATCATTCGATACAGTTCCCCATAAATGCTTAATCTACAAGCTGAGGTCTGTAGGCATGGACCATTGGTTTGTTACGGTTACAGGGGCGTGTCCAAAGGGTGGTGATAAATAACATGTACTCAGAATGGTCTGGAGTGGTAAGTGGGGTACCCCCAAGGCTCTGTCTTGGGACCAATTCTGTTTAATATATTCATAAATGATATAGAGGATAGGAAAAAAGCTCAATCTCAGTTTTTGCAGACAACATAAAAATATGCAGGGCAATAACGTCACATTAGGATATAGAAATTTTACAGAAAGACCAGAACAAAATAATAGGCGGGGGGGGGGGAAACTACATGACAAATGAGGTTTAATGTGAAGAAATGTAGGGTAATGCACTTGGGGGCTAAAAACATAAACAAAAACTACTCACTAGGGGGAGAACCTCAGGGGGAATCAAGGATAGAGAAAGATCTGGGGGTACTAGTAGATGACAGATTGAGCAATAGCATGCAATGTCAAGCCGCAGCTACCAAGAATTTTAGCTTTCATTAAATTGAGGATATACTCCATTGATAAAACTATCATCTTGCCACTTTATAAAACTCTGGTCAGGCCACATCTGGAGTATTCCATCCAGTTCTGGTCACCAGTCCTCAGAAGGGATGTGCTGGAGCTGAAGAGAGTCCAAAGAAGGGCAACGAAATTATTAAGGGGGCTGGAGGACCTTGATTACGAGGAACAACTACAAGCACTACAATTATTCTCGCTGGACAGGAGATGCTTGAGAGGGGACATGATAGCGATTTACAAATACTTCAATGGTGATCCCAGCATAGGAAAAAAAAACTTTTCAATCCCAGAGAGTGTAAGAGGACATGGAGCCACACAATGAGCTTGGAGAAAAATCGGTTTAACCTTAAGCTGCGCAGGGGTTTTTTCACTGTCAGGGCGATAAGGATGTGGAACTCTCTTCCACAATTGTTGGTGTCAGTGGGGGGTATTGGTATTTTTAAAAGACTCTTGGATGGGCATCTTAAAGAACACAACATACAGGGATACGGGAAGTGATTATCAACACTGATACATGTACACCTACAAAGGTTGAACTGGATGTACTATTGTCTTTATTCAACCTTACTTACTATGTAACTATGTAATAATAATGGAATGTAGGATGGGATCTAGTCATCTTCCATTTTTTGTTCATTGCTTTGCCTTGCATGTAAAAGTCAATTCACAAAAATAATTGTACATGTATTTTATCCTTATAATATCACTAGCTTCTGACTAGCATATACAGTATGAGGAGAGCAGATAATAGGGATTTTCAAAATGAAGGTAAGATTAAAAAAAATCTATAGGAATAAAATTGCAATTTCAAATACTTATGCAATATTTAGCTACATAAACTGAATATTTTTATGAGGAAATTATGTTTAGATAAAATAAACATGGTTAATTGAATATAGTTTGGTAAACCTGACACCATGGGGTTGATTTACTAAAACTGAAGAGTGTAAAATCTGATGCAGCTGTGCATGGTAGCCAATCAGCTTCTAACTTCAGCTTGTTCAATTAATCTTTGACAATAAAACCTGGATGTTAATTGGTTTATATGCAGAGCTGCACCCGATTTTGCACTTTCCAGTTTTAGTTAATCAATCCCCATATTCAGCCTGCATGCTGTATGGTAAAGCTGCACAATTCTGGATAAAATGAGAATCAGATTATTTTTGCTAAAGATCATGATTCTCTCACAAAGAACTTTTTTATTTTAAAGATTTACAACCCCTGAACATTAGGTTATCAAACAAGATGGCAATAAAATAAGACATAATGCTCTTTGCTTCAATCAAATTTAAAGAAATGTAATGAAAAATAATGTAATGTATAAAGAAATAAAAAATGACCATTAAGTTATATCAGGGTCTTTTTTTTTAGTACTCGCCGATGCCAATTACCGATACCTACCGCAACAAAGCATTGAAAAGTTATTTTACAAATTAAGTTTTTCATTTTTTTTTATTTTGCGCTTTTTTCAAACTAAACATGTAAATATATGTTAAAGGTATAAAAATATTAACGAACAAAGCAAACAAAAAAAAGTTTTAACTATTAATACCTTATAAAATAGAAGTGTAGCGGGTGTCGCACTCTATAACCCACGACTCCGCCAAGCTGGCCGGAACAATGTACAAAGGCTTTCCAGCTTGAAGGGGTTGTAAAAGGTTTGTGTTTTTTCACCTTAATGCATCCTATGCATTAAGGTGAAAAAACACCTGTCAGTGACTGGCCTCCCAGCCCCCCCCCCCCCGTTTTACTTACTTGAACCCTCGAACTTGTCCCACAGGGATGCGTTCTCTCTCTGCCCGGGGTTCTCGGCTCTTGATTAGATTGATAGCAGCGCAGCCATTGGCTCCCGCTGCTGTCAATCAAATCCAATGACACCGGCGCCGGGGCCAAGTCCTGCATTCGGCCTCTATGGACGACGAATGCTGGACTCGGGAGAGCGCTTCCCCCAGGGATTTATCTGATGTGGGGAGGAGCGGAGAGAGCCGCCGAGGGACCCCAGAAGACCAGGTTCGGGGCCACTCTGTGCAAAACGAGCTGCACAGCGGAGGTAAGTATGACATGTTATTAAAAAAACAAAAAAAAAACAAACCTTTAGTGTCACTTTGAGTTTGGGAGAGCTGCCTGCCAGAAGCTGCAAGGGGGATTTTTCACCCCCTTCTTCCTCTTTCACTGACTGATTTAATGTAATGTGAGCTGACACACACAGAGCTGTGCATTCAGTAGCCTTTCTTGTGCCCCATGGCAGGAAGAAGTAAGTCAATTAAAGGCACAGTTACAGCAGCCAATCAGAGAGACTGTACTAAGCTGCAGGAAGCAGCTGCAATGGATTCTGGCACATGCAGTTCCCTCACCAAGCCGCTCTATAGGTATTCAGGAAGGAACTACAAAAGGCCCAGGATGCTCTGTGACAGGAAAATAAAAGACTCCATTTTGTATCCTGAGGAAAAGTCAGTCAGCCTTGAGGAAGAAAAGAGACCAGACCTGAGGGAGAGTTGCTGTCTCTCAGATGATCTCCATGCGTGATTCAGGCCTCCACTGCCAGTTGGGACATCCAGCCTGAGAGAGGGGGATCCCAGGTGTATATTGAGGCACACCTACACCGACAGTGAGGCGTTCCAGTGTGAGGTGACCAGTCAGGTTGCCAAGAGAGCCTGTCTGTTCCGGGATGTTCATTTGGGCCTTGATCACAGGATTTGGTGAGAGGGCATTTCTGCTCATATGCAGGGAACAGAGACACTGCACTGCAGAAGGGGTTGTTTGAAAGCTATATACAGACAATATTGCTGGTAGTCATCTTGCTGACATTTGTAGTACCACAGGGATAAAGGGATAAGGCTATCCATTTATGGGACATTGTATACAGACATCCTTGTCCTCTCACCTTGTTGAACAAAACCCTGCCTGTTTCACTTGATAATCTGGGCCAGTTGTGTTGTTTGGCCCTGCCACCCAGGAGTTTAAGTGCACCAACAAAAGTGGCTAGCTGAAGACACCAAATCTTATCTCTGCTTCTAAAGGACTGAAGCTACTAGTGCCACACGGATCCACACACACATACTCAGGGCTCTGTATGTGCATTGGGTGTGTGGGACAGTTTATCTAATAAGTTAAGCTATTACCTGTTGATTTGTATAGTGTTTAAAGCAGGGCATGTGGTGTCAGGGGACAGGAGAGAGAAGCCTGACACAAAGGGAGTCATTCCTCCGCTCTCCTCCTGCCTGGACTCATAGAGCTAACCTGAGTAGAGGTAACCAATCCAATTAAAACTGTCATATTGTGCTTTGTTTGCCATTTAAGTGTGCCTCTGCTCTTGGGGACATTCTAGTGTTTGGAATCCCCTGAAAGCAGCTTGGGAGCTATATTGCTCTTAAATCTCAGTTATTGCTCTTTAGTTGATCACTTGAATATATATTGTTACTCTCTGTTATTCTTCCACAGAAATGTTACAGTAAAGACAATTTCTATGTCTTATTATAATGTGTGTGTTTCTCATTGGTCATTGCACTTACACTATTTCCAGGTGTGCCAGAGGGGGCTGAGGCTGTTATTGGGGTTGAGAGGCAGAGTAACGGACTGAACATACTTCAGGGGGCATCACTACAGAAGTAAATAAAAAAAATGAGCAGGAAAAATATAATTACATGGAAAAGGAAAATAAGGACTTAATAAGGCTGAATAGAGTAAATTAAGGGTTAATAAGAGGTTAAATAGAGGAACAATTAAAAAAAAAATGTATTTTTTTACTTGACAAGGTTGCTTTAAACTGACTTCATTTGCAGACTGAAGTTCATAATTTTTTTTACATTTGTAAACCATGGAAATGGCTCTGCACTTTCTACATAAATCATTGAAATGCTGAATTAAGATCGTGTGGGAGGTCGAATCTTTTAACGATTAATCGTGCAGCTCTACTGTGTGGTTGAGTAAAATTGGGATGTGGGATATGATTCAGTCATAACCATCAACAATGCTTTCTGTACTTTGGCTAACTCGGGAACTGACCCAAAATATTGGGAAGTGGTGCAAAACTCAACAAGATGGAGTTATAGGGGTTTGGACGATCATTGTAAAGAAAGGGGTTGCAGTGTTATCCCAGCCTTGTAAACCAACAAGTACTGTATCTGGATTCTCTCATACCGACTAAACATCTGAGCTGAGAAATAGAAAATGAGAAATAGAGATTCTTTTAAGCACAAAGTATGTAGGCAAATAACACACCGCTGCCATGCCACAGTTGGGCAAATCATAAAGTGCTCATATACGAAAAAAAAGATTACATTAAATTCGTAATAGCTTTTTTTTCACCACTGCTTTTCCTTAAGGCTGCTTTCACACTGCTGCGGTGGGGGCATCCGTGGTAAAACAGCGCTATATTTAGCACTGCTTTACCGCCGTTTTTGCTGCGGTATTCGGCCGCTAGCAGTGCGGTTTTAACCCCCGCTGGCAGCCGAAAAAGGGTTAAGACCACTCGCATAGCGCGGCTATAGCCGCGGTATAGCCGCGCTGCCCCATTGATTTCAATGGGCAGGAGCGGTTTAGGAGCGGTGAAACTGCAATAAACTTGCAGGAGTTTTTTGGCCAGCGCACCACTTTACCGCTTCAGTGTGAAAGCCCTCAGGCTTTCACACTGAAGAAACAGTAGAGGTAGTTTTAGGTCGGTTTGCAGGCGTTATTTTTAGCACAATAACGCCTGCAAACCGCCCCAGTGTAAAAGGGCTCTTAGACTAACCTTAAAAAAAGTAAATGCAACAATTTAAAGAGTAGATGAAAGGCATAGTATAGTATAATACTTTTGGTATTGTGACATTGGGGATTGTTCAGCTCAAGTGGATAGATGCGTTTTGGTGCAGTGAGTCCACATCAGAGAGGCATTTATAGTTAAGGGCCTGGTAGCCCACGTTTATTAAAGGAAAAAAACAAAACAAAAGTCCATCCAGGAATCCCACACAGGGGTCTAAGCTTCAATTAAACACACAAAATCCAAATGAAAATGCTAGCCCACCTGGCTACTCTTCAGCAGTATTGCTGCTATAGGGAACAGGCCCCTCCAACAAGCTGCTTGGATGCACATAGTCTTAGGCTCCTTGGTCACACACAGTTTCAAGAGCTTCAATGCACACAGCTTCTGGCTCCTTTGACGCACACAGCTTTACAGCCCTTCAATGCATACATCTTCTGGCTCCCTGGACGCACACAGCTTTGAAGCCCTTCAACGCACACAGCATCTGGCTCCTTGGACGCACGTAGCTTTGAAGCCCTTCAACGCACACAGCATCTATTCTCACACAGAGACAGTTACTAGCAGCCACTGCTCCAACTTCACCTTCCTCCACCCTCTGCTCTCACTAGCCCCTCGTTATATGGGCTGTGTGCACCTGGGCACACACCCTGCTGGCTGTCCACAAGACCCGGACACAGGGTTGGAGATCCCGTCCCACCCAAGACTCTGAAGGATCTCCAAATTACAGAGCCCCATAAGGAACTAGCAAAACCTGGAGAAAACTGCCAGAGCAGTTTTCTCCATTTCAAATTTACACTCTGTAGCTCTGCACTCAGCCGATATGCAGACTCTGTGTCCACTTTAACCCCATTTTCATAGGGACAGAGCCTTGCTCTGCCACAGTATTTAAATGGTGCATTTTGACAGGGATCTTTTTATCAGACCAAAAAGAGAGACTGCTAAGAAGGCAAGAGAGCGTTATTTGGTTCCAAAAGAGGGATAGTTGGAAGCCATGCTCTGTTGGTTATCAGAGCGCTGAGTGTTCTGCAGTGGAGGACATCTAATTATTGTGATCTAGTGTTTAGCACTTTTGGCTAAAATGTGAAAACAAAAAATCATTAAAGAGCAAACATTTGTGCTGCCCATCTTGGGGCTATGCTGGCAGTGTTTTATGATTTTTTTTTACAATTATTAACTTTTAACTCTTCATCACACTAATAAAATTGTTTTGCTGTTGTCTGGGTCCTTGTTGGGTAGGTTTCCTCTGACTTTCTGCTCTGTCCGACACAGACAGCAGTTAAATCTAAATTGAGGCCTAAACCTTTATAGCTCTATCCAAAACTGTAGGCTAAATTTACAAAGACATTGAATTGTTAAAGCCTGTAATGCACATTAACACACCTATAGTTTTTCCAAGTTGTTGCACAGGCATTTGAGTCTTGTCAAGCAATACTCCTCAAATGCCCTTTGAGATGTTCTTTTTAATGTTTTAGAATGCAAAAATGTAAAATGATCACATTTGATGCTTCCTAACTGTGCCTTAATAATGCTGTAAACGCTATGCACTTGCAGCATTTTTCAACAGCAGTGAATGGAGGTGGTTGCAAAGTCTTAAAGCCTGCTAAATTCTGCAGGTAGCATTATTTTTATCACCTATCGATGTGAGGCAGTGCTATTGCTGCCACGTGTACACCTCCATCTGCTCTATGTTTTAACAACTATGAGTGGCATTGATAGGCAGTCAGGAAGTGGTAAAAATGAGACCCAACCACCCATTGTCAATGCCTGTGTAAACCAGGCCTAAGAAAGGTTTTGTGTACACACTCTAACAATAGAAGGATCCATAATTTTAACCAGCTTTAACCTTACCACAGAAAATCTCAACCAACATTTAGCACAAAACCATATTTTATAAATCCCTTTAGACATTATATTATTGAATTATATACATTATATATATATTTTTTTTAAGAACAGTAAGCTTACATTTTTTAAATTATAAATTTTTGGAATTTCCAGGCAGAAAAGCTTTTTCTTGGAAATCATCAAAGTACTTTAAAACTTTATGTCTCAAACCCAAGAGAGATTTCTTCTGAAGCGTTCATCGTCACTTCAAGCCACAAATTAATGGTGCTGACATAAATACACTATTAAATAAAGCTAAAGACTAAACTGGCCTAAGAAAGTGTCACTCCTGATTAAGACGCACTATAATATTTGCCTAATATAAATAATTAAAAATGCATCAAAAGAAATGATGCGTTCATTTCTAAAGTAACCCATGGATTTTGATTTTGTGTGTTTTATTTTTCTGTTTATTTTGAAAAGTGTACATCCATCTATCTATCTATCTATCTATCTATCTATCTATCTATCTATCTATCTATCTATCTATCTATCTATCTATCTATCTATCTATCTATCTATCTATATCTCTCGCTCTCTCTATCTCAATATCTATCAATCTATCTATCTATTTTGTCAAAAGCCCAATAGCAGTAAAAATAGCAATAGTCATACACTGGTACCACTGCCACTGTAGTTCAACTGTCACTAAACCCACAATAGTAAAATAAATCTGTATTTGCAGTAAAGCATGCTTATTACACTTACTGTGGAACCCAATGGGTTAATCCTCTGCAATAAAAAGGCTGTTTGATCCTGTCTTCTCTGATCCTCCCCTTCTCCCACTGTCCCTAATCCATCTCCTGATAAGACAGAGCCTTTGGAGTCACTCTGCTCATGCACAGTTTGGTGCGTATTGCTAGAGAGTTTTTTTTCTTGGGAGGATCAGCACAGAGCCAATCAGCGCTGTCCAGACAGGGGTCAGAGGTCCTGCAGCCTCATAGGACAGTCAGAGTAGAATGAAAACTCTTCCTACAAGCTTTAACCATACACTTATAGAAGTCTTAAGACTGCTATATACTGCTGATGAGAAAAGGTATTTAGCAGTTTTTATTTACAAAAAAACCCCTGTATTTCCATGTGCTGTGTACTGTGGGAGAATAGATATAGTGAATGCAAGGTCCTGGGTTTTTTTAACACTTTAAGGTGCAGTTTGCCTACCGTTTTGGACTAATTAGCATCAGATGTGATTCTGTGCAATGCCAGTGGTCTGATTGGTAGATTTGTGAAAATGTTTTTTGTTTTTTTGGAGCAATAATGCAGGATTTTCTAAGCATTACAGGTACACTAAAAAGACAGCACAGTAGATGAAGCTTCCTAAATCTAGCACTGAGCCGTCTGATAAGAGAAGAATCACTGCTGTTATGACTCATTTTAAAAGGATTATTTTAAAGTCTTCTTTCTTTTACGTTGTACAATTACTTTTTATTAAGAAAAACAGTACATAGCTATATGAATATTCAGTCATACTGTGGGTGTATAGTAATTGTGACACAACATTGACGAAAGTCAGAATTCTCCCAAAGTAATTTTGGAAGTTGATAAAATGCTGGACATTTTATTTTTAAATTCCTATTTTTGTATAAATTTTAAATGCAGTCAATTTATCTTACCTATGAATAAATCTTACAATGCAAAGAGCTCAGGATGTTATTTCAGCAATCATTAGTCTTTGCTCCATTATTCAATGGTGAAAATATAGTTGTTGCTACAAAACTGCTTTCTGCATGATATTACCTGGCAGATGTTCACTCAAACTTTGTAGCAGCTATATACACAATTGCTTGGTGTGAACTTCAAGATTCAAGAATAATACAGATAGCTTTGGACTCCTACACCAAAAAAGGATTGCAAAGTCATTAATCATCTGCAAAAAAAATGTCTAATTAGTGCTTCTGACTCACAGCTTTTCTATAGCTCAGTTTAATGAAAGTCTGCAAAAAAAATCTATTCTCAATGTATTCTACCTTGTATCCAAGAAGTCAAAAGCCGAGGGAGAGAAGTGCATTAACTTAAACTTCACTTTGTGTTTGCTGAAGCTGATATGTAAATTTCAACCTATTTTTAAGGGCTGTTAAGTTTCACTCCTATCTTCAGCCCAGTGAAATTTATCAAGGAAGTCGGGTTATTTTTATAGCACCCAGCGCCTGCTGATTGCCATGGTAACATGAATTGTTCAGTGTAATAAACTACCTCCCTCTGTTCTCATAAACACAAGGGTTTTTTTTTTTTTGGGTGGGGGGGGGGGGTTGGCTCAGGGAATATGTAAGGCAAACAACTATTAAAAAGAATGTAAGTCAGCCTAAGGAACCCACGTGCATCATTCTTCAGAATATTGTACCAGCCACTTAAAGTGTGAAAACCTATCCTCTCTAACAGCCTTTTCTATATGACTGCTATAGTGAGAAGGAGTTAAACCCCATATTCGGGTCCCTTGCCAGCATCATTTACAGGTGTTGGAGACTAATGATTTAGCAATGTATATGTGCCCATACCATTTGGTCTCCTATGCCCCCCCCTTTTGCTGACTTCACTCCGGAAGAGTCCACTTCTGGATCCTGAGTGGACCCTGATATTAGACAGCCAATAGGAAGCATCCACAACACACAATCACTGAAGTAGTCAACAGACCCCACTGCATAGAAACAGAAGACTTAGTGGACCCTGATGTTAGACAGCTAATAGGAAGCATCCACAACACACAATCACTGATGTAGTCAACAGACCCCACTGCATAGAAACAGAAGACTTAGGACTAGAATATCATGTGATTGCCAGCTGAAGCGGGTACAAAGGTTTTTTTTTTATTGTGGAAATTAGTAAGAGGAGGGTGGGAGCCCAGATTTCATCTTTAAAAATGAAAGTCAAGGAACCAGAAGAAAGACGTAGTTCAGGTAATAACAACCAGCAAAATATTAAAATCTTCACAAATAAAAACACATAAAATCATCTTCTAAAATCAGGCCACATAACCCAACTGTCATAATTCCTACCTCAAAAGATGCACCTTAAGCAGAGAAAATGTTGCAGTGGCCCAGATTTGGTAGATGTGATCTGCTCTGCCAAGAATGCTACAGGGAGAACGGGCAGGTATTGGGGTGGAGAGATGTTTCTAGAAAGTTCCTCCACCAGTGAATACACCAAATTGTAGTGGCAGAGCAAGCTGAATAACCACCACTATTTTATTGCAGCAACACCACTACAGTCAGTAGGAACTGTTCTCCAGATTGTGAGTGAGATTCAGTACTTGAGAAGCTTAAGAAGCCTGGCAGTAGACCAAAAGGTCATGCTGTCAGAAACCATGAAATCAGACCGAGACAAAAGTACAGTTAAATGACACTTGTTTAATAATAAAAGTAAAAAGAAAAAACCTAGTCAAAACATAGCCAAAGTTCAGTATGGATGGTCAGCCAAGCAGAAGTCAGGGATCAAAGTAGTGGAACAGCAAGCAGGATCTGGAGCCCGAAGGGATGTCAGCAAAGCAGTCTTTAAACAGCAACGCAGCAGATAGTTTCTTGTGATGTGACCAAGGCGAAGGCAGAGCTCCTCTGGACTGGACGGCTTAAGTAGGCAGGACTGACGAGCAGGATCATCAACAGCTGGGTAACTGTTACACCTCATTCAGCCTTTCCATTCATTAGCATCTATGTAGATTGATTTGTGGCAGGATCCCCCTTTTGTCCCCTTTGGTTGGTTGGTCATATGGAACGTGGGTCATTTCCCTTCCTGTAGGGGATGTTTAACTTATGCACCCTGTCTGGAGATGGGCACTGTTATTTGCCGCGCAGCAACTTCCTCCTGGTGTTCATTTCATCTGAGGGTATAGTCATTTTGGATAGAGTAAGAGAGAATTATAACCCCTGTCAGATTTTTTTCACCATCTGTGTCCCATTGCGGAGATTCCCCTTAACTTCCTGTGCCATAGCCAAACAGCAAGTGAGAAGAAATCCCAGAAAATTAAGGAAATTCTTTGGGAACTCATTGGAACATTTCCCCTTGATTACTTTTCTGGGGACAACACAGAATTTGGGATTTTCTTTTACTTTCACTTTCAATGATAATAGGAAACAGAACAAATAGGGAGGGTGAATCTCCCTAAGGATGGCACAGAGCAATAAAAACTGACAAGTGTTCTAATCTATCTCTATAAAAAAAGTTTTGCCTTTAGCTATACTTTTAAGTTTTTTTTCATTTGCAGTGCTGGGGTGCATTTTGTCATGTGTCCTGCCTATTTGCACAGATTTGTACACACAAAAATCCTTTTAAAGACCAAAATCTATCCTCAGCAACTGACAACTGTCAGTTGTCAACACCTCCTTTTTCTAAAATAAAAAAATGTCACAGCGCAACAAGGAAAAATACTCAACATAACAAAAAGCCAGCCAGCAAACTTTGTGAACCACCCACAGCAAAATAGAGATAAACATAAAAATCTGTGCAGTACTAAAATGCAAAAAGCTCAAAAACCACAAGTAAATAAAATATATTAACCTGCAACGTGCTGTAAATTAATCCTAAATTTCATCTATCCATCCAATCGATTATTCATATATTTCTCAATCAAATGTAAACAGCTTTGCACCATAAAATATATGCATAATAAAAATTAAATAAACTGGTGCACGCCTATAAATAATAAATTACTACAAAAACTGATCAAAGTGAAAAAGTTAATGTGTCCTCATAGAATAAAGTAAAATAAAGTTTACTGAACAAACACTTCTTGTGTGCAGTTATTCTCTCCATAAAACTTCTTCTACTGAAATAATGACTCAAACTGAAATTATAAGAGGTCTAAGCAGGCACAAGGTAAGTATAATGGTGGTGAATGCTTCCAGCTTTAACAGCATCTCTACACCTCCACAGGTAAATCTTCAAGCCACTAACATCCAAGGGGACTGATCCTTATTCATAGTTTCAAGGGGGAGGGGTATGCCTGTATATCAAAAATTATGTACACGTGAATGTGAGAGATGACATCACTAAGGGAGCAAGAGAGGAGGTTGAATCCTTATGGGTAGAGCTGCAAAGGGATGAAACTAAGCGGAAAATAATAATGGAGTATGCTATAGGCCCCCTAACCAGAGGGAGGAGGCGGAGGCAGACCTCCTATCACAATTTGGATTAGCGGCAAGAATGGGAAGTGTCGTCATAATGGGGGATTTTAATTATCCAGACATGGAGTGGACGGAACTGCACATTCATCTAAGGCTCGCCAGTTCCAAAATGTCTTGCAGGACAATTTCATGGGTCAGACGGTAAACGCACCAACTAGAAACAAAGCATTACTAGACCTACTGATTACCAACAATACAGACTTGATCACGGATGTAGAAATACGGGGCAATTTAGGAAACAACGATCACAGGTCAATTCGTTTCAGTATAAAATCACACTAATAGGAAACATAAGGGCAATACAAAGACACTGAATTTCAAAAGAGCCAACTTCCCTAAACTACGATCCTTGCTAGAATATACAAATTGGGATAAAATCTTAGGAACAAAGAACACAGGGGAGAAATTGGTATGCTTTAAGAGCGTATTAAATAAGGGCATTAACCAGTGCATCCCAATGGGAAATAAATTTAAAAGAGCTAATAAAAGTCCTGGGTGGCTTAACTCCAACGTAAAAATGCATATAAATGAATGCAGCCTCATTGTGCCCATCAATGCAGCCTCACTGTGCCCATCAATGCAGCCTCACAGTCCATTAAATGCAGCTTTACTGTGCCCGTCAGTGCAGCTTTACTGTGCCCATCAATGCAGCTTTACTGTGCCCATCAATGCAGCCTCACTGTGCCCATCAATGCAGCCTCACTGTGCCCATGAATGCAGCCTCATTGTGCCTGTGAATGCAGCCTCACTGTGCCGTGAATGCAGCCTCACTGTGCCCATGAATGCAGCTTTACTGTGCTCGTGAATGCAGCCCCACTGTGCCCATGAATGCAGCCTTACTGTGCCTGTGAATGCAGCCCCACTGTGCCCATCAATGCAGCCTCACTGTCCATCAAATGCAGCTTTACTGTGCCCATGAATGCAGCCTCACTGTGCCCGTGAATGCAGCCTCACTGTGCCCATCAATGCAGCCTCACTGTCCATCAAATGCAGCTTTACTGTGCCCATGAATGCAGCCTCACTGTGCCCATGAATGCAGCCTCACTTTGCCCGTGAATGCAGCCTCACTGTGCCCGTGAATGCAGCCTCACTGTCCATCAATTGCAGCTTCACTGTGCCCATGAATACAGCCTCACTGTGCCCATAAATGCAGCCTCACTGTGCCCGTAAATGCAGCCTCGCTGTCCATCAAATGCAGCCTCACTGTGCCCCATCAATACATAGTCACCATGGCATTGCCTAGAAGTCCCAGTATGTCCCACTGGTTACACTTGTCTTTGTAGAGCTAGATGTTCCACTGGCTCCCCTCCTCCTGTCTCTGTAGAATTAGAGGTCCCAGCTTGCCCACTGGTTTCTCGCTTGTCTCTGAAGAACTAGAAGTCCCAGTATGTCCCACTGGTTACTCAGTCACCATGGCATTGCCTGGATCACACTCAACACTCCCCTCCCTCATTCTCTCTCTCCTATGCGTCGCACACAGTGGGCATCTCCCGCTGTGTGTGTCATGGAGCTGGCTGGGTCTGTGTTCGGCTGTGCTGTAGCAAGGTCCCGCCCCCTAGACCGGCTCGTGTGATAGGCAATTGAATCCAGTGTTCCATCTACTATCACAGTAGCAGGTCTAGGGGGGCGGGACATTGCTACAGCACAGCCGAACACAGACCCAGCCAGCTCCATCACACACACTACAGGAGATGCCCGCTGTGTGTGACACATAGGAGAGAGAGAGCAAGGGGAGTGCTGCAGTCAGCCGCAGCTCAAAGTGACCCCAGGGCAGGCTGCCTACAGGGGAAATTTCCCAGTAGGCCAGTCCGGCCCTGACTCCACAGTGAAGCTGCCGCTGACAGTTCAGCATGGGACCGGACCAGAGCGACTTCAAAAAAGATATGTATATTGATTTCTTCTTTACAGGACTAGGTAGGTTAGACTTGGATCATGGATGTCTGAAGATTTAGGCTGGGTTCACACTTATGCGAATTGGATGCAGATGCGCAAAACCCCTCTATGGAGTCGGTTCACACATCTCCGCAGCGGCTCCGGTGCGAATTGCACAGGAGTCCTGTGCATCTTTTAGTCCATTTCAGGTCCAAATTCAGCCCAAAATTCGGGCTGAAATTGGACCTGAAACGGTGAATGGAGACGTACCAGACTCCTGCTGTGAGCTGCTGCGTGTTCCAGTGGGAACCCAGCCTTACAGATTTTAGTGTTATGGTGAACTTGTACATTTTTATTATACATATATTTTATGGTGTGAAGCTATTTACATACAGTATGATTGATAATATTTATAGAATAATCGATTGGGTGGATAGATTAAATTTAGGATTGGGGGGGCGTGGCTATCTGGTGCTGAAGATGGATGCTTAGATCCACAGCTCGTCAGTGAGGGAGAACACCGGAGTGACTCAGGCCCGCCAGCGACCACAATCTATCGCCATCCTCACCCCAGGGCAGCAGGACACCCACAATTACAAGCCCAAGAAACTGAGGACATTCCTGTTTACACCGGAGGACAAGTTCAGTTATTATCAAGATGGCGGTGGCCCAGAGGCATACACTGACCTCCCTGATGACATCCAGGGGGAAATGGGCATCTCAGCCTTCCCTGAATCCCCCACATAAGACACACAAATACAGATCCCCTCACAAGCAGCCCTGCTAAGGCCCGGATGTGGATGGATGCACCGCTTTCGCAGCCGCCTCAGGTTCTACTCGAGGCTCAGGCCTTTAACCCTCTACAATCTAACCAGGACCTGCATACCTCCATGGCATCTTTTCCCACCACAGGGACACCAGTGATGGACACCACCCTAAAAGATATGCTACTGTCATTGAAGTCCTCGCTGATGACAGACCTCACCTCACTGTTTCAGAAAATCTCCACAGATATGCATTTTATGGACAACAGAGTCACTACAATTGAGACAGTCATGGCGGAATGCACCACAACGGTAAATGATATCATTGATATTTATGAGGCAGTGAAAGAAGAAGAGGACTGGGTCCATGCCAAGTTGGCCGACCTAGAAGGCCGATCAAGATGTAATAATGTCAAGCTGCGGGGGGTCCCCGAATCTATCCTGCCAGCAGACCTTCCTAGGTATGTCAAAGAACTCATACACACCATTCTACCTGATGCCTCTCCTAGAGATATCATTATTGACAGGATACGTAGAATAGCAAGACCTCCCCACTTAACAGCTTCTGTACCAAGAGATGTGCTCATCCAGGTGCATTTCTTTCACATCAAAAGTTGATGAAAGGAGCCAGAATCAAATCACCCAACCATATGATGGAGTGTAGTTCTTCCCGGACCTCTCCAAATACATGCTACAACTCAGAAGGAATCTATACCCTATCACCAAAGGCCTTCACAATCAGAAAATCCTGTATAAGTGGTGCTACCCTGCGATTCTTCTCATTACCAGAAATGGCACCACAGATACCTTCAGCGATCTCCAGAAAGGCATGCTTCTACTGCACAACTGGGGTATCACCATAGAGCCTCCCAAGGATGCATACCCACATTTGCAACAACGCCAACATCACAATCATGCCGTAGCCAGGGGAAAACAAGCTCCCAACCAAGGCTTGACACTTAACCCAGACGGGCCAACAACAACATAATTAAATTTCTCTCCCTCACTGCATACTGTTAAATACACAGTTCTTCTCAGTTACTAACTGTTTCTCCCCCCCCCACCCCACAGCGGCTTAGCTTATTTCAGCATATTTCACACACATCGCCTCAAACTTTTATTGAGGGAATAGTCACCTAACAGAAAAGTTCCACGAGTTATACCTGTCGTCATAAATTAACTGACTTATTGCTTTTTCTCCCAGCTCTAGATCCAAGCTCACAGTGCCATGGCATACAGCTTCCAACGGACCTACAACTTCAGGTTCAGTCAACCCACCCCATTGCAAGTCTCCTATCAACTAACTGTATGTGTTTACCAACCTTCCCCCCCACCACCCGCACCCCTGATCTCCAGCCATGCCAATTAACATTCTATCACTCAACGCCAATGGACTAAACCATCCAGCTAAGAGGCACTCATTATGGCACACGGCCAAAAATCCTAAGAGTGACATCATCTGTGTCCAAGAGATGCACTTACTACCCACATCGGTAACCCTTTTCTCCAACAGCCGATACCCTCACATCTACAATGCCACATACACCTCAAAGACGAGTCCTAATAGCAATAAGGAATACTGTAGATTTCCACCTGCTTCAAGAAATATCAGACCCCAATGGGAGATACATAATTCTTGTGTACAATTAACAAAATCAACTACACACTGCTAAATGTATATGCCCCTAACACTCACCAGATGAGCTTCATCCGGAAAGCCATATGCAAAGCCCAAGCAGTTTGAAAGGGACATCTGCTCATATGCGGAGACTTTAATCTGGTAACAGACATACATATGGATACCACATCAGCTGCAAAGAGAACAGAGTCCCCCCTGAAGCAATTCCTTGCATCACAGGACATATTTGATGACTGGAGATGTCATCATGGTTCTGAAAAGGGCTACACTTACTTCTCCCCACATCACAAGTCTTATTAGAGAATAGACATGTTCCTCACAGATAAGTGGCTTCTACAAAAAATCAGTGCATCTGTAATCCACACCACAACGTGGTTAGACCACGCTCATGTCACTATTTCCATAAATGACACAAAGCACCAGTGGAATACATTTCTCTGGCGTGCAAATAATTACATTTTACAACACCCAAACTACTCATGGGAAATTACTGACCACTTCAAAGAATACTTTGACACTCACAATAGTGGCTCAGTGGATGACCCCAACGTGGTGCAGAACGCGCAAAGATGTTATTCGTGGCATAATAATGAAATTGAGTTCCCTATGTAACAAGAAGAGGATGCAGCACAATGATACCCTTACCTCACAAATTGATAATACTGAAAACCAACACAAGGCAAATCCACAACCAACACAACTGGCACAGTTGATGCTACTGAGACAGGAGCTAAGGTCACTACTTCTTCACTCCTTTTAGCATGTCCAACGTAAAATCAAAGCCATCTCTTACTCTACTTCAAACAAAGCATTGTAAAAGCTAGTACAATGCATCAAAGGGAGAGGGATCAAAACTAAAATAACTCACTTATTCCACCCCCACACTAAAGAGAACCTGACTAACCCATAGGACATAGCAAATGTGTTTAGCGATTTAGCGATTACTATAGTGACCTATAAAACATTGGACAGGACTCCTCCACATTCCAACCCTCTAGTGAGGACATCAACACATTTCTGCAACAAATTAAACTCCCCACATTGATGGAGACACAATGAACCCTTTACGGAACAGGAAATCCTCGCAATAATTACCTCATTACCCACAGGGAAGACACTGGGCCCCGATGGATTGACTGGAGAGTACTATAAGCAATTCTCCAGCCAATTAAACCCACACTTAACATAAATCTTCAACAACGCTGCCTCCTCTTCCACGTTCGCAAATAAATCCTTAAATGCTCTTATTTTTACACTCCCAAAACCAGGGAAGGAGCCAACCTCCCATCAGAATTTCAGTCCCATATCCCTACTGAACCTCGATCTAAAAATTTATGCCAAAACTACTGTCAGACATCTAATAGACGTAATGCCAGACCTTATTCACATAGACCAGTCAGGGTTCACTAAAGGGAGACAAGCACCAGATGCCACTAGACGAATGATCAATTTGATACACCATGCTGAGACCAGCAGAACCCCTTCTCTGTTGCTATCTTTAGATGCAGAGAAGGCGTTCGATAGGGTCCATTGGTCAGACCTACAGAGGGTACTCCTTAAATTTGGTTTCAGAGGCCACATATTTAAGGCCATCATGGCACTCTACACCACTCCATCAGCACAAGTATTCTCGGCAGACATGTTATCTCAACCATTCACCATAATGAACAGCACTCGTCAGGGGTGCCTACTGTCTCCATTAATATTCAAACTACTTCTGGAACCTCTGGCGGAACATATTCGATCAAACCCTCTAATCACAGGATTGACAATAGGCAAAACCTCCCACAAGATAAGACTTTTTGCGGACGATGTGATATTGATTCCTACAAACCCGGCTTCTTCCCCGGCAGAGGTTCAAAAAATGCTAAAATGGTTCAGTAAGATCTCGTACTACAAACTAAACACAACCAAACCACATATTCTAGATTTTAAGTTGGACGCCACAACAAAAAACCTGTTGCAGGTTCAATACCCCTTTGCATGGCTAGACAAAAGCATTTCATACCTCGGTGTTCAATTGCTTAGGTCCATGAAGCACCTCTTCTCAGTTAACTTTAAACCTCTCTTTACCAAGCTGCGCACAGACACCCAATCCATAACGAAACAAGAAATATCATGGTCTGGAATAGGGATGGGCGAACGGTGCGGCCCGAGCATAAGTTCGGGGTGAACGTTGATTGTTTGGACTTTCGGCGAACACTGAACAATATGCAGTGTTCAGGGCAAATTTGAAAGCCGCCGGAACACTGTTAAAGTCTATGGGACACGAACATGAAAAATCAAGAGTGCTCATTTTAAAGGCTTATATGCAAGTTATTGCCATAAAAAGTGTTTGGGGACCCGGGTCCTGCCCCAGGGGACATGTATCAATGCAAAAAAAGTTTTAAAAACTGACCTTTTTTCGGGAGCAGTGATTTTAATAATGCTTAAAGTGAAACAATAAAAATGAAATATTCCTTTAAATATTGTGCCTGGGGGTGTCTATAGTATGCCCGTAAAGTGGCGCAGTTTTCCTGTGTTTAGAACAGTACCACAACAAAATTACATTTCTGAAGGAAAAAAGTCATTTAAACTTGATCGCGACTGTAATGAATTGTCGGTCTCGGCAATATAGATAAAACTCATTGAAAAAATGGCATGGGTTCCCCCCCAGTCCATTACCAGGCCCTTTGGGTATGGTATGAATATTAAGGGGAACCCCGAACCAAAAATGTTTAAAAAATTGCGTGGGGGTCCCCCCAAAATTCATACCAGGCCCTTCAGGTCTGGTAAGGAAATTAAAGGGAACCCTGCGCCAAATTAAAAAAAAATGGCATGGAGGTCCCCCCCAAAATATTTGGGGGACCCCTCACATTTTTTAAAAAATTTGGCGCACGGTTCCCCTTAATTTTTATACCAGACCTGAAGGGCCTGGTATAAACATGAGGGAATTTTTATTGTTTCACTTTAAGCATTATTAAAATCACTGCTCCCGAAATAAGGTCTGTTTTTAAAACTTTTTTTTGCATTGATACATGTCCCCTGGGGCAGGACCCACGTCCCCAAACACGTTTATGACAATAACTTGCATATAAGCCTTTAAAATGAGCACTTTTGATTTTTCATGTTCATGTCCCATAGACTTTAACGTTGTTCGCGTGTACTTCTGAATTTTTTGCCTGTTCGGATGTTCTGGTGCGAACCAAACCAGGGGGGTGTTCGGCTCATCCTTAGTCTGGAAGGCTCGCAGCATTCAAAATGATTAACCTGACGCAAATACTTTACCTATTCAGGACTCTTCCCATCCCCATACCCAGATCCTTCTTCAAATCTCTCCAAACCTTATTCAACAAATGTATATGGAAGGGAGCTAAACCCAGATGCGCACACTCGAAACTCATGAAACACAAATCAACGGGTGGATCAGGGACCATAGACTTTGAAGACCACTACTTAGCATCTGATCTAGACCAACTAACCAAATGGTTCCATCCATTTCCTAGAAAGCTGTGGGGTAAAATAGAAAGTATATCAATATTGCACCCAAATTTACACTGGTGGCTGATGAGCCCCCCCTTAGGCTCTAATATTCCGTTGGTACTATCCCCTACCATAAAAGCTGCAGCTGACGCATGGAAAAAATTGTCCCAAAACTGCTCCAATGACCCATTTATACCAATCCCAATCCTTTCGGTGGGCCCGAAAGAGAATCAAATCCATCCAAAACCTACTCTAGGAGTCACGACCGGAACCCTACTCCCTCCTTTAGCGTGAATTTAATCTGCTCTCTACGGATGTTTTCACATATTTCCATGTAAAGCATTGCCTTGACGCAATTCCCATCCTCGCTACATGATACACCCAAAAGCATGGGAATTCCTAATAACTCCATCCTCCAAAACAAAAGGCATATCCCTATTTTATAATATCCTCCACCAAAAACACCAATTCACCAGATCACCCCCCCACATCTATTGGGAAACTGACCTGGGGCAAACGTACACAGAATACCAATAGCAACAAGCCTTACAAACAATATACAAAGCAACAAAATGCTCTGCTCTATGGGAACTCACCCTAAAATTGTCCCTCAGGTGGTATCTAACCCCTTCCAAACTAGCATTGTTTAGCTCAAGCACCCCAGACACGTGCTTGAGATGCAACTCAGCCAAAGGAGACTTGTTGCACATACTTTGGACGTGCAACCGTATCCAAGAATACTGGAAATCCATTTTCCAAGTCCTATCAGACATCACAAAACATCTTACACCCCCCTACACCTGAATTGGCGCTATTAAATCTCAACATAGATTCTATACCACAGCCCTTCCAGCATGTTACAACACATGTTCTTTTGGCTGCAAGACTGAGCCTGACAAGACTTTGGAAATCAGATAGGTCACTATCCATTGAACACACACTTGACATGGTAAACCTCCACTACAATTATGAAATATTAATGGCCTCCAGCGGGGGTCTACTAGCTAGAGAACAGAAAGCATGGCAACCGTGGGCACAATGGTCTGGAGCTGCGAAGTTCCTATAACACAATATAACTTACCCTTAAGTATGGTCATGATTCAGCCATAGGTTATGTTTAATAAACCTTGCAGTGTGTCAAGTACTGTATATGTCGTACAAAACACAGATGATAACGCCCTCACTCAGGTAACAAAAGAGATCCCATTTGGGGTTCCTGGGACCGCACTTTCATAGTCAACATATATTTGAATCAAGGGTATTAGTTTTACCTCAGAAATTTATGTTAGCATAAGCATATTGCATTTATATATGTACTAAATTGTATACGACAACCTATTATCTGGCGTACAATGTATACATTGTGATCTCTTTGTTCTATTGAAAAAACAATAAAAATCTATTGATGAAAAAAAATAAAAAATAAAATTTAGGATTGATTTACTGCACTTTGAACTTTAATATTTTTAGTGTTTTTCAAGCTTTATGCATTTAAGTGCTGCACAAATTTGTATGTTACATACTTTTTTCTATTGCTTGATTTTTCCCCCCTTTTTTAGATTATAACTTTTGGTTTGTTTTCATTGGTATTCATTGGTACATATTTTCATATAGTATTAGTCTTGTGCTATCGTCATACCACATTATCTCTGATTTAGCCAATTGTTTCCCCATTTTTCCTCTCCCACTCCCACACACACAGACACACAGTCCCCTCTCCTGTTTTTTCTTTTTCCAAAAGTAAAAAAAAACAAATAAAGGAACTGAAAAGTACATAAGGGATGTGACTTAGATGTGAGCTGAAACCTACTCCATTGGCCCCATGTCTTATAAAATCGTTCTCCTTGATTCCTCAGAGTTAGTATCAGATATACCATTTTCATTAATTCATTTACTTTTTTCAGCCACTGCTCTACTGTAGGAGGGGAGGGATCTTTCCATTTTGCTGAAATACATGACCTCATCACATTTATCAAATGGTTTACTAATGAGCATAGGTATTTTTTCTTGGATAGAGGACTAAGATGCAAAAGGCAAGCTGCTGGATGATCTGCCAGGTAGGCCAGTAGGATAGGCCAATAAGATTATGAATCAGTTTACAAACCTCAAGCTAAAAAGGCCGGAATCGCAGGCAGGTCCAAAATATATGTAGGGTTGTTCGTTCAATTTCCCTACATCTCCAGCAAATTGGATTTATTTCTGGATACATCCTATGTAATTTCGCAGTGACCCTATACCATCTGGTGAGAATCCTATGTCCAGGTTCTTGAAAGTTAGAGGCAATTGAGGATTCGTGTGCAAAGTACAGTATACATGTACATTGTTTATCTGTAAATTCAGATTTCGTTCTTACTTCATTAGAAATGGGGAGAGAAAATTGTCTGTTGGAGTAACAAGTAAGGAGTAGGCAACAGAAAGTGCTGAATAGGGGATGAATCTTTGCATAAAGTTTCATATACCGTTCCAATTTTCCTCTGCCAGAAAATCCTTTAACCTAAATATATTGTTGTGGAGGAAAAGGCAAAAAATTGGGTTTTGCACCCCAGGTGGAAAATCAGGATTTCCTACACCTGGCATTATAAGAGACTGTTTAGTTGAAGAAAGGGCAGTACCTTTTGTTCTTTGGATAACCTTTATTGTTGTTCCTATCAGTGGGTGGTTTCTAAGTGTTGGGTAGCTGGTTATGGGTAGGCAAGGCAGTATCTGAAGGTGCAGGGGTGAGAAAGCCTGCTCTAGGGTCACCTAACTCTTTGTCCCCGCATGTTTATACCAGTCCAGTACCCTTGCTAGATGGGTTGCCTGGAGATAAATGGGTCTGGAAAACCCATACCGGCTCTGTGTTTTGAAAGACTCAGAATATCTGCTTTTAGTCTAGGTTTTTTGGTATAAACCTGGAAGAATTCACATTTCAGTGTTTTCAAAAAAGTTGGAGAAATAGAGATTGGAAGACCTTGAAAAAGATACAATAACCAAGGGAGAGCATTCATCTTTAGAATACTTTTTGCTTAAGTTCCTCCCAAACCATGTATGCGTAGAATGTCTCCAATTCTTATTGCTAACAGGAGGGAAAAGTTTTCCTTAAATACATTTTCATGTTTTGGAGTAAGGTAAATCCCAAGATACTTAAGTTTTACTTTTGCCTACTTAAAAGGAAAATTGGTCTCTAAGGCTTGAATAGTGATAGCCTTGCATAGTGATGACTTGGTTAAATTTAATTTGTAGTTTGAGAGTTTTGAATAAGCCTCAAATTCTTGTAGCAGGTTAGGTACAGATATTTCTGGTCTAGATAAAAAGAACAACAAGTCATATGCGAAGGCAGCAACCTTGTGTTGTGTATCAATACTCCAGTATAAGAACAAAAATAAGGGGTGATAGTCTGGTTTCATTTGTTAAAAAAATCATTAGCATGAAAAATCATTACATCATTAGCCTTTACCGATGCTACATGACACTCATATAAAGCATTTATCTATCTGAGCATGTTATTTCCAAGGCCAATATGAGTGAACGTTCTTTTCAGAAAGCTCCAACTCACTCTGTCAAAGGCCTTCTCCGCGTCTGTTGAAAGAAGAAACAGCGGGAGAGAATTGACATTGGCGAGATGGAATAGGTTTAGTGCTCTACATGTGTTATCTCCGGACTCTCTACCAGGCATAACCCTGACTAGGTCATAATGTATCATATGAGATAAGTGCAGATGAAGACGTGGCTAAAACTTAAGCAAAAAGTTTTAAATCAGTATTTAAAAGGGATATCGGTCAATAGCTGGTACAGAGAGACAGGCCTTTATCCTTTTTTGATACTACAGTTATGGGGGCATGACCCATATCCTTAGGCATCGAATGTCATTGTAAAATAAAGTTATAGGCCCTTAAGAACCATGTCATTAAACTCTGTTAAAAGGTTTTATAGTAATATAGAGGGAAGCCATCCAGCCCAGGAGCTTTTCCTGTTGGCATGACTTTAATGGCTTTTGATTGTTCTTCTGCAGTTATAGGCTCCTCCATGGAGTCCCTTGCTTGAAGTGATGATTTGGTTAACCCTGCCCTTGTAAGGTTTTGATCTATAAGATCCTCCCTTAAAGGACATTGTGATTCTGGTAAATTATATAGAGATTTGTAGAATTCTCTGAAACAATCTATGTCATCTGGTTTTGTATACTTAAAGCCTTGTGCAGTGATGATTTAAGGTATGAATGTCTGGGTCGTGGTGTTAATAATTGATATCACTAGTAATCCAGATTTATTGCCAAACCCATAGAATCAATGTCGAGAAAGTATCATTTTAAATTTTACATTGTCTGAAAGCATATTATTAACCTGGTCTTGCAGTAGGCAGAGTTCAGCCGCCTTATCCACTGCTAAAGATTGTTTATGTGTACACTCCAGTGACTGTATTTGGTCAATTAAATTAGAAAGTTTATTAAGCCTCTTATGTCTGGTCCCAATATTTATTAGTGTGCCTCTAATAACGCACTAATTGGCTTCCCAGATGCACATAGGTGAAACCTCAGTAGACGAATTAATAGAGAAAAAGAAGGAAAGTTCTGTATCCAGCTCAGCTCATACCCTCACATCCTGCAAAAGGCCCCCATTGAGTCTACAGTGCCATGGTTTCCATAAGATTTTCCCTACCATAAGAGTAATTGTTATCAAAGCGTGGTCTGAAAGAATCATAGGTTCTATAGTGGTCGGGAAGCTGCTCCAACACTGACAGTGCAGGAACTACAAGAACAGCAAAAGCACATGGAATCTCCACAAGTTAGCATCACAGCATCTTCACAAGGTGGTAGCAGTAACTAACTGTGCGCGAGAAAGAGCTGTCCGTAAGCATCATAATTAGATCTTACAAAGCAGTCAGCAGGGGGTCCCATCCACAGTCATAGTCCATCTCTGCCACAGAGGAGGGAAGGGGAGGAAGGACAGAGAGAGGAACTTGCAATTACAGGAGTACCTGGGCAGGATTTGTCCTTCTTGGACCCATAAATTAGAGCATTAATTACTAGTCTACCTACAAAACAGGATCTGAGTTTGCAGGCCAGATAAAACAAACTTTAAGGGAAGAGATGACAAAAATAGTCTCTGCAAAATTTAAATGTCAGAGTTGATACCATAGAAGCTACACAGTCTAATGTAGAAGAACGCCTGTCAGCACTTGAGCGCACACATGCACAACAAAATCAACAACACGCGCAGCAACTCTTTTCTATGCTTCTCCATCAGATGACCTTGAGAACGGGAGCAGACACAATCATTTAAAAATTGTGCAGCAGATTTAGGACTATGCAAACCATTCCTAATAACATACTTAATTGTTATATCTCTACAGATATTGATAGAATACATAGTGTTTCAGCCTCTCATACTTCCCGTTCCATTCCCCAGAATACTGAAGTACCAAGGCCAGAGACATACTTTGTGGCTTACATTATTATATGTTAAAAAAAGAAATCTTGCAAAAAGCCTGGGTGAGAGGCAATATTGAATTCATGGGTACCAGTATCCAGATCTTACCAGACTTGTTGAGGCGTACACTAGCAATGCCTCAACTTATGAAACCACTGTTGGAGGTGATTCAAGCTGTGGGGGTAAGGTATAACTGGGGTTTTCCATTTAATTTACAAATAAAAAAAGGAAACAGTGTCTTCTATCTTTGGACACCATAACAACTGCCCAATCGTTTTAGCTTCTTGGAGGTCCCCCATTGTAGATTTCAGATTGGCATTTGTCCTTCCGACTTCATTACCTCCTCGGGTTTCCACATCTCTTTCAGCTTCAACATCTCAACCGCCTCAATAATATTGACTAATTAAGTTGAATAAAGATCTGCCTATAGCAACAATTGTTTACTTGACAGCTTTATTATATTATTGAAACTATACACAGCAGGATATAACTTTTTTTTTTCTCTCACTCATTTCTCTACTGCCTACATATGGATGTTGTCAGTATAACAGCTGACACGGCAGAGCATAAGGAGTGATGAAAACAGACTCCTACACATGGATTTTTTGGAAGAGAGTTTGAATATATATATATACAGTAAGTTAGATGTTTGAAACTCTATAAATGTATTGCTGGGGCTAAGCATGCAATTACGTATTGATGGGGGGGTGGGAGAGAGAAATAAAGCTTACATGTGTGTTAATTTATATATACTGTGCATGTGCATTACTATTACCATCAACTATTTTTTTCTCCCTCTTCTCTCCCCTGCTGCAGTTCCCCCCCCCCCCCCAATCCCCATCTGCATACGGACCTGTCAGTTTGGGCCCATACACATGTGTTTTGACTATGAAGAATGCCAAAATACTGATTAGCGCGCCTATAGCATTTTGTGACATGTTTATGATATGTTTTTCGTTCTGTTTACGATGCATTGAAAAAGCTTTAGAATGCTTCATAAATGCCTGTGCAAGTGTTGCTTTTCTAGTGGGAAGTGCGTAAAGGTGAAGGGATGTTGAGAAAATTATCTACTTAGAGGTGTGGTAAGGTTGTGGTGTGATAGCAGACATTTTTGAGAATTCTCAGCAAGATGGATCTGTATACTTTGATCTCTTTGTC
The DNA here is from genome assembly GCA_037952925.1 of Lithobates clamitans. Taxonomy (NCBI): domain Eukaryota; kingdom Metazoa; phylum Chordata; class Amphibia; order Anura; family Ranidae; genus Lithobates; species Lithobates clamitans. The sequence goes on from JBBGZY010000145.1 coordinate 2,758,724, forward strand.
ACCTGGTTTGGTCCACCTCAATGTTGCTGAAAATAAGCTTCACCGCTGGCAATGATGCTCAGTGTCCTTGATCCTGCTTGGCACTGTCAGTGTTCCCGGCTGGCTAAGGCTTTTGCCTGCACACAGAAATGAATGGTGTTACCACGAGGCTGCTCCATACAACCAGTAAGTGGCTGGAGCTGTTCTGTCCTAGTCCTTTAATATTTCTGAGTGCATTCTGGGATACAGAAACCTCCATTGCCTCTCCCCCAGTGCCCAGTTAACACTTCATGAAAACTTTTTACTGGCCTGGTATTGATGCTCTGGGTGATGTCAAGGTGCAGCTACAGAGCATTACCATTGAAATCAATCAGTCAACTGCCAATGCCTCATGAAAGCATCGCTCTTGTGTGAATAACACTGTGTGGTGCCCATTGTAAAATTCATGGCAGACGTTGATGGGTGGTTGTAAGTCTTAAAAAATGCTGAACAGATGCTGCATGGACATATGGTATTGATGCACGTGTGGGCAGGTCTTAGGTGTTTGGGGTGGCTGGTAGGGATGGGACACAAAAGGTAGGCTCCCACATAAGGATTATTTGAAAAATATAACGTATACGTATGTATACGTATATGTATATACTGTATGTATTTATATATTGTCAAAGGAAATAAATGTAAAATGTTATTGTATATACTTTGTACAGGGGGTGTGTGAAGAGCCCTGTATACATAAAAGTATAAATATTATGTTTTGTTTTTAATTTTTGTCCTTTTACTTTCTCTTTTCCCCCCTCCCTTGTATGCAAGTCGGCATTTAATGTTTTAGTTATTCTGAATTAACCACTTGACCTCCAGAAAAGTTACCCCCCTTCATGACCAGGCCACTTTTTGCGATACGGCACTGCAGTACTTTAGCTGACAATTGCGTAGTCTTGTGATGCTGTACCCAAATAACATTTATGTCCATTTTTTCCTACAAATAGAGCTTTCTTTTGGTGGTATTTGATCAGCTCTTTTGCGTTATAAACAAAAGAAGACTTTCTGCTATAAAACATATCCAATAAAAAAAATGTAAAGAAATCTAATTTATTCCAATATGTGTTCTGCTACACAGGCCAATATGTATTCTTCTACATATTTTTGTTAAAAAAAATCCCAATAAGCGTATATTGATTGGTTTGTGCAAAAACTGTAGCATCTACAAACCATTAGATATATTTATGGAATTTTTATTTATTGTTTTACTAGTAATGGCGGCGATCAGCGACATAGCGAGACTGTGATATTGCGGCAGACAAATTGGACACTAACTGACACTTTTTGGGAACCAGTGACACTAATACAGTGATCAGTGCTAAAAAATATGCAGTCACTGTACTAATTACACTGGCTGGGAAGGGGTTAACATCAGGGGCGATCAAGGGGTTAATTGTGTGCCTAGCCAGTGCTTATGTACTGTGTGGGAGGTGCTTTTACTAGGGGAAAGCATTGACCCATGTTCCTGCTTCACAGGAACACAGGATTAATGCCTTCTCTACTGACAGAACAGCGATCTGTCTTATTTACATAGGCAGATCGCCGTTTTGGCTCTCTGCCTAATGATGTGGGTGCTATCTATTACTGTGAAGGGACTTAATGTCCCAAAAGTGTTGCTTTTTTTCACTCCTCTTTGCATTATTTGAAAATAAATGTAAAAACACTGTGCACCCAAAACACCACAGGGTTTTAGATTGACAGTAAATTTACTGACAGTTTGTAAAAATCTGTGATTTTTACAGCTGTCAGTAAATGTTTGTTAGAGAAATTTTATGTCAGTAAAAAATTTTCTTTTTTTAGGCAGGTTAGTGTTGGCTTGGAAAATGTAAGAAAGAGCCCCTTAACAGCTTGATGCAGCACCAGTAGCCACTTATCTAGGCAGAGTTTGGAGCCAGTTGGTATTATTTTTAAATAGAAACAGGCTAGAGCTTGGTGGCTGAAGGAGTAGGTGGCCGCATTTGTCAATCTTGCTCCTCTATTTCCAGCTGCAGAGTGATTTCAACTGTGCTCCGCCACCCATCTTTGCATAGATAGGTAGTTGGAACCCACTGCTTGTCTGGTGGCAACAGCTTCTGAAGCCTGTGCCCACAGCCCCACGTGTCCCACAGCTACACTATACTCTCCTCCTAGCTTACCCTGCTCTTCTGCAGCCCCAGTTTTCTATCAGGTACTGTCATGAAGGTGCATTTGGTGGTGGAAGTAGAGCACTGTAATGGGGGAGGGGGTGATATTGGGGAAAAGGGGGCACCCCTGTACTCTGCACTCTGTTCACAGTGCACCCCTGAACTCTATACACAGCACAACCCTGCAAGCTGTACACAGCACAACCCTGAACCCTGCTCTCTGTATGCAGCGCACCCCTGAACCCTGCATGTAGCACACACTTAAACCCTGCATTCTGTAGGTAGTGCACAGGTGAACCCTACACTCTGTACTTAGCATACACTCTTGGTATTTAATGCCCCTTGAACACCCTTCCACTGTTAGTGCAGCAGATGACACTGTGTGTGTTACAGTGTTTTTTTCCTAGCCAAATGGGAATTTTGCATTGAAATAGTGTGTCACAACCGCAAGCCAAGCATTTGGCTTGTGGCTGCTGTGCAGCCCCATTGAGCTCAACAGGCAAATTTGACAATCGATGCTGCCTGTGAAATTGGACATGTCGAGCTAAAATTGCCACACTATGAAGCTAAGCATCGAGGCCATGGCAATGTGTACTCACCCAAGCAGCAGCTATGTTCATTTAGAGGTAGGTGGTCAGGGTTCTGTTTAACCATCCTCTTTTTGGCCATTCCCACTATTAGACACAATCTGGTCATGCCCATTGCTCTCTTTCGCAAGCATTACAGAACCGGTTTTTCAACTGTATCCCAGCAAGGTGGCTGATAATTTTTCATGTTGTGTTGACTTTTTAAATGTAAACCAAACCAGGCCAATTACCTGTTACGGGTGTTGTCAGTGTTTACAGATTGTATTTATATTGCTTTAGTTTCTAATAGGAGTTCTGTCATTTTTTATACAGCTTGTCAGTAAATAAGATGCTCTGTCATGAAATTGTCCATGTTCTGTAAGTAAGAAAAGTTGTGGGAGGTTGGCAACTTGTAAGTAAATGTTCTGTAAGTAAAAAAAGTTGTTGTGAAGCCACTCCTTCGTTATTTTAGCTGTGTGCATAGGGTCATTGTCTTGTTGGAAGGTAAACCTTCGGCCCAGTCTGAGGTCCTGAGCACTCTGGAGAAGGTTTTTTGTCCAGGATATCCCTGTACTTGGCCGCATTCATCTTTCCCTCGATTGCAACCAATCGTCCTGTCCCTGCAGCTGAAAAACACCCCCACTGCATGATGCTGCCACCACCATGTCCTGGGCACCAGTCCTGGGCACCAGTCCTCAGGAGGGATGTAATGGAAATGGAGCGAGTACAAAGAAGGGCAACAAAGCTAATAAAGGGTCTGGAGGATCTTAGTTATGAGGAAAGGTTGCGAGCGCTGAACTTATTCTCTCTGGAGAAGAGACGCTTGAGAGGGGATATGATTTCAATTTACAAATACTGTACTGGTGACCCCACAATAGGGATAAAACTTTTTCGCAGAAGAGAGTTTAATAAGACTTGTGGCCACTCATTACAATTAGAAGAAAAGAGGTTTAACCTTAAACTACGTAGAGCGTTCTTTACTGTAAGAGCGGCAAGGATGTGGAATTCCCTTCCACAGGCGGTGGTCTCAGCGGGGAGCATTGATAGCTTCAAGAAACTATTAGATAATCACCTGAATGACCGCAACATACAGGGATATGTAATGTAATACTGACACATAATCACACACATAGGTTGGACTTGATGAACTTGTGTCTTTTTTCAACCTCACCTACTATGTAACTATGTAACCATGCTTTACTGTTGGGACTGTATTGGACAGGGGATGAGCAGTGCCTGGTTTTCTCCACACATACTGCTTAGAATTAAGGCCAAAAAGTTCTATCTTGGTCTCATCAGACCAGAAAATCTTATTTCTCACCATCTTGGTGTCCTTCAGGTGTTTTTTTAGCAAACTCCATGCAGGCTTTCATGTGTCTTGCACTGAGGAGAGGCTTCCGTCGGGCCACTCTGCCATAAAGCCCCGACTGGTGGAAGGCTGCAGTGATGATTGACCCTCTACAACTTTCTCCCATCTTCCGATTTCTGGAGCTCAGCCACAGTGATCTTTGGGTTCTTCTATACCTCTCTCACCAAGGCTCTTCTCCCATAGCTCAGTTTGGCCAGACGGCCAGCTCTAGGAAGGGTTCTGGTCGTCCCAAATGTCTTCCATTTAAGAATTATGGAGGCCACTGTGCTCTTAGGAACCTTAAGTGCAGCAGAAACTTTTTTGTAACCTTGGCCAGATCTGTGCCTTGCCACAATTCTGTCTCTGAGCTCTTCAGGCAGTTCCTTTGACCTCATGATTCTCATTTGCTCTCACATGCACTGTGAGCTGTAAGGTCTTATATAGACAGGTGTGTGGCTTTCCTAATCAAGTCCAATCAGTATAATCAAACACAGCTGGACTCAAATGAAGGTGTAGAACCATCTCAAGGACGATCAGAAGAAATGGACAGTACCTGAGTTAAATATATGAGTGTCACAGCAAAGGGTCTGAATACTTAGGACCATGTGATATTTCAGTTTTTCTTTTTTAATATATCTGCAAACCTGTCAACAATTCTGTGTTTTTCTGTCAATATGGAGTGCTGTGTGTACATTAATGTGGAAAAAATGAACTTAAATGATTTTAGCAAATGGCTGCAATATAACAAAGAGTGAAAAATGTAAGGGGGTCTGAATACCTTCCATCCCCACTGTAAATGCTGTACTGTAATAAACCATACCATCCTATTAAAACACTGCATTGAATGAATACATTGGTTATACAGATACCATACAATAGCATACAAAATACAAACTATAAAAATGCAAATACTGCACCACTTCCCCAAAATATAGCACTAAAAATGATTACACATAAATTACCTACTACTAACATGATGTAAATACAACATAAATATCTCGATTTTTTTAAAAATTTGGATTTAAGTCCAAGTTAAACCCCTGAGTCCAGCACTCACAGAGAGGAATTCTAGAATTTGATTTCCTGTGTCGTTCTGTGGTACAACGCGGTTGGAACAATCTATCACTGAAGGTACTCCCTGGGTTCACCAGCGTATTGTGGCGTGGGTGGGAGGAGTTGTCCAAGACTGAACGTACCTTGGGCAGCATCCTCCTCTCTGACACTGTTGTTAAAGGCTCCAACTCCAATCCAACAACATCACTGGCCTTACGGATCAGCTAATTAAGTCTGTTGGTATCGACCACCCTAAACCTGCTTCCCCAGCATGCCAGCACCTACAGGAGAGCACTGGCCACCACAGACTCATAAAACATCTCCTTTTAAAAAAAGTGTATTGATGAATGTGTTAATCTATATTATAAATTAGCTTGTTAGTCACTCACAAATTTTCCTGTTTTGGTGAAGACCCTATCTGGCATGACACATGCAGCATGGCAGGCTACTACAGTGAGCACATTCTGGGTCATCTTCAGCCAGTGGTTCATCTCTATAATCTGTTAGTATATGGATAGGAAAACTTGTAAGTACTTTAGTTAAAGTCTTGCCGTCCAGAGCTCCTATTTGCTTGACCAGGGCAAAGACGGCAGTATGAGCTAAAATGTTTTAAAAAATCAAAAGTATAAAAAAGTAATTCTGTAAATCATTTTTAACAAAAAAATAAAATAAAAAATAGCAATGGCAGGTGGAAAAATGTTAATTTAGGACTGCCCAGGCCATGAATTCGAGCTGGGGTCTCCAGTCTTTCTAAGCAAAGGGCCAGTTTACTCTCTGTCAGGCTTCAGGGGGGCTAGACTGTGGCCAGTAGGAGTAGAAAATGCTCTGGCATCAGTACCCCATCATTGGCTTCAAAGGAAGGAATAGTGCTGATATCAATGAGAAGAATAGTGCACTATTTATAGTGTCAGTAGAGGCAATGGTGCTCCATCATTGGTGTCAGTTGATGGAATAGTGCCCCAAGAGCCAGATAAAAGCAAGCAAAGGGCCACATCCAGCCCCTGGGCCACAGTTTGGAGACCATTGAATTGGAGGAAGGGGGCTGTTTTTGCCAGCTGAAAGCAGTTGAAGTTCCAAGCTGGCATGCAGGTGCTGGGCATGTGGGGGGTTTTGGGCTTTCTGGTCTTTTTTTTCTGTTTTAGCAAAACCCTGATGTGGAAAGGCTGTTAGTGAAGACACTGAGGTGGGTGTTGGCAAATAATGCTTTTTAGTTTCAAGGCTTCCAAGGAATGGTGGACCGTAGATGGCTGTATGATTGTATGCATAATTTTTGCTGCTGCTTGTCTCTCCTCTCTTGTTCTCTTGTGCCTGAATAAAGACTAACAGGAAAATGCCAGGGAGGGCCAAAGGGAATAGAAACGTGTCTACCACATTATGTGACTTCCCCATAATTTCTAATCGGGTCCCCCTTCTCAGCTGCCAATATTTGTACCCAGTTTGTCTGCTTGACTTGGGCAGAGATAGCCTTTTGCCCCATACACATGATCAGAAATTCCGTCAGAAAAAACTTGGATGGTTTTTCCAACGCAATTCCGCTCAAGCTTGCCTTGCATACACACGGTCACACAAAAGTTCTCTGAACTTTCGACCGTCAAGAATGCTGTGACGTACAACACTACGACAAGCCGAGAAAATGAAGTTCAAATCTTTCGAGCATGTGTCGAATTGTTTCCAAGCATGCGTGATTTTTTGTGCGTCCAAATCGCATGAAGACGAACGTATTTTCGGATAGGAACTTTTTCTGACCGAAAAATAGAGAACCTGCTCTCAATCTTTTGCTGGCTGGAATTCTGGCAGCAAAAGTCCGATGGAGCATATACACAGTCGGAATTTCAAACCAAAAGCTCACATCCGACTTTTGCTGGTAGAATTTCTGATCGTGTGTATGGGTCATTGCAATGAAAAAGCAATAAAAAAAAAAGGTAAGAAGTATTTTTAAAATAGTAATTATGTAAATAAAATATGTAATGCCTTAATCATATAGAAGAAGATTTCAAAGTAGGGGAGAAGTAGAGAGAGAAGAAGGCAGTGAAGGAGGAAGCATCTTTACCTCTCATTTTAAACTTGCCTTGTATTTTTTATTTTTTTGGACAGCCCTGATTTAGAGACATGGCAGGCAGTCTACGGCCGCAGGATTCTACACTTATTTTTTTCTTGCTGCCTAGCCTTCCCCCATGCTGTGGGATTTCACCCCTTCATATGTTGTGTTGCAGAAAGACAGACAGACTATGGGAGTAGGTTTTCTGTAGGTGTTTTCCCTGCAGCGATACCTTTAGTACCCTGACTATAATAAACAATATACTATAAATGTGAATGTGAGTTAGGGACCTTAGATTGTAAGCTCCTCAAGGGCAGGGACTGATGTGAATGTACAATATATATATAAATATAAAGCTCTGTATAAAATTGATGCTTCTATAGAAGTACCTGTAATAAATAAATAAATAAAAAATACAACTGGCTGTGGAGTGCCTGCCAGGTAAAAGAAAGATTATTCTGGCAAAGCATAGGAATTGCAAACATGCCTTTTTAAGCTATATATATATAAATATATATAAAAAATTAAATGTAAAAAAAATAAATGAAGTAAATATAAGCCTTCATATACAAAGCCTTTGTTTTGTTAATCGTGTCATTGATACCTCATGCTTAAATCTGCAAATTGTCCTAAGGATGTTTACCATTTTCTGTTAAAGGTCCATGCTGTGTCATCACATAACATGGGGTCTTCTGGGACATTTGAAAGGTCTAGTCATTGATCAGTAGGCCAACAGCTGGTCTTTTTAGGATATGAATAAAGCCTATTCACCCATCTTCATAAGGCTATCAAAAGTTGCTTGAAGCAAACATCAACAATGCCATGTCAATGAATGTCATCTAGTCTCCACTGTCCCTCTTCAGAGCTAGATTTATCCCTCAGTGTCATACCGAAGACCTAAAAATGCTGGATTTGGATATTCACCATGTGCTAGACTTACTGCTAGACTGCAGCTATGAAAAGAACTTGCTGAATTTCACTTTTAAACTCACAGATGTTTTATTATTACTTTAATTTACATAAACAAAAGCAGCATTTAGTAATATTAAATACTGGTTTTCTAAGATTATTACCTCATTACATTTTAACAGATATTTTTAGGTACAAAAAGTCCATATTATTTTTGCAGGATGAGTTTTATTTAGTATGTTTTTATTGTATTTATACTAGCTACACAAGAAGCAATGATCATCATTGATATCATTAATATGTAGAAGCTTTTTAGTTTTGATTAACAAAAGGTTAAAGTAAAGGTAAAAGTACTTTTACTTCTATCTTTTTTAAGTACGTACAATTATCTGGCAATTTTTCAAACTGTGGAGTAAAATGGATGTGAAGACTAGAGTAGGTTAAATTTGTGATCTTACTTCTGCCTCTACCCTATTTTTACATTTGCTCTTCAATGCATCTTAAAGACTTTCCAGAAAAAGAGAATCTAGTACAATTATCTGTAGCTGTGCAGCTTGACAGTGTGACATAGAATTACTGAGAATGACACAAAGAGCAACTATTAAGTGAACACTGAAAAGGATTGAACTTTGCAAATTGATCTCAGTAGAAGTATTGCACAATTGTGATTATTGTTTTGCTATTACAAACTTCTTTAATGTGTTGAAAGCCTTATTGCTCTTTGGTAGGCAATCAAATTTTTTTCAGTGGCCTGCTGATCTTAAAGAGTCCACCAACAAACAGAAGCACCTAGTGTATTTGTTACTTAACAACCCCCCCCCCCCCCCATATCCTATAACACTTAAATACCTACCTGTCCTACCACCACACCACTGATCTTCACTCTCTTGAAGAGCTATGGCTGATGAAGAATCTTCTGCATCTCACACACTTTCGGGTGTGCTGGATTTCTGGTTCTTTCTGCATTTTGTGATTCCATCTTCTCTCATTTACTTCACTACCATGTGGCAAGGAAGTGTGTCAAATACAGAAAATCCTCCAGTAGCAGTAGATTTTTAAGGCTAGGTTTACATTAGTGGCAGAGCTTAACAGAGGTGTTTGACAAGCTGTGAGGAGGTGATATGTTGCTTCCTTGCCATCTGTTTTAAATCTGTAAATGCTGAACCACCACACAACAACCATGTGCATTGCACACATTTGTAGGGCAGTTGTGGCATGGCCCCATTTACTTGAATAGGTTGCATTTGTCAGTGGTACTGCCTGCCAAATGCAACAGGGATGATAGTTACTGTCGTGGCTGCAATGCTTTGCATGTGCACACCCCTGTACCACTGATTTTGCAACTTAAGGTGGGCAATCAAATGTGGCTCAACCACGTGATTTTTTCCACCCTAAAACTGCAAATGTAAAAAAGTCCTAAGAGAGTGGATGATCAGTAATTCAGGTGTCCAGACAGGTAACTTTTATAGCCAAAGTTTTTCCTTGGTTTTCAATAGAATGAAAAACGAGTAGAGTCCCTGTCAGGTTTAATTGCTATCCGGGGCTCCATTACAGAGACATTAGAACCCGTGTCAGCGTTTAAATGTTCCACAAGAAATGGAAAAGGAAATTGTGCTCAGAAAAAAAGAGAAGAGCCAGCAACTCCAAAGTCCTTGATGCTAAAATTTATTGGCTACATATGAGCATTAAAAAGCAAACAACTGACCCATTTTGGCGTGAGCCTTAGTCATAGCAAGTTTACAATGAAATAATATAAACATTTATAGAGAAAAAGATACAAAACTCTACCCTCTTTTGGGGCACAAAGAGGGCTAAGAAATTGCACTCAGAGGTCACTACAGCAGCTGACACATCAATTAACACAAATTAATACCATTTAAATATAACAATAATGCAGTGCTTTAAGTGAAATATAGTGAATGTAAATGTATAAATATTAAAAATACAAAATTAAGTAGTAAATAAATAAAGTCCAAAGTGTTGACACCACAGTGACAATCCAGATGTCCTCTTCAATGAAAGCATCACCATGCACCAATCCGTGAAGCACCCGATTATCCAGTGATCTGCCACCAAGAAGAAGAGCATACACGCTTACCAGCATTAATGTATTTCCATACTGTGGGTACAGAGTCAATGAGGTTTGTGTGGATATGAATCACTACTCAAAGGGTTGGACACATCTCCAATGAAATCTCCACATCTCCATCTGGCATCTAGCGAATAAAGCTCTCCAAATGGGTCCCACATATGCACTCGTAGCCGATCACAACTCAGCATCACAAGCATTGAACATATGAGAGAAAACAATGCCGCATAGTGTAAAACTGCCAAATACTGTTTATTAAAACCAAAGAGTATCAATCACAAGTTAAGAAGTATTACAGGCTTGTTTAAAAATCCATTCCGGAAGAGAAAAATCACTTCCTGAATGTAAGAACGCCATAACGTCATTAACACAGGCTCTATCCGATGCGTTTCATCATAACTGACGTCGTCCGAGTATTTTATTGTTGTCTGTTTCCCTGTTGTAGATTTTCCCTCACATCCTGTCTGGCAAAACATTGTCTCCAAAACAGTAAGTGAGGGGAAATCTCTTTAACATGGGTTAAACAGGGACTCCAATTCTTCCCCACACAATCCAAAGCTAAAAAATTAATTTTTACCTATAGATACACTTTCAGGGTGCAATCATACTTTATGAGGTGACCTGGGTTTTTCTACTCAAGAAGCAGGTGCTAGGACATAGAAAGCAATTGTTTTTGCCCCATTCACGCCATAATGCTGGTGTGATGTGCAGTGTGGTGCAGAAAAAAATGCAGACATGCTGGATGGCACATGTCATTGCACTATAGTGTTACATACAATGCAGGTCAGCAGAGACATGAATAAAGGGTCACTATGTGACACTTCAAATAAATAAAAAGTAAAGTGTGGGGTGTGGTGGACCTCACATCAACACTAGCCTGCACAGCAAAACTTTTTAAGTTATTAACGTGTTAATATGTGAGCTAGTGTGAATCAGATCTCAAAGTCTTCTTTTCTAAAGATATTTTGTTTAATTATTTTCAGATTCAGAATACTTTATTAATCCCATAGGGAAATAATTAGTTTCATTAACCACTTCAGCCCCAGAAGGATTTAAGTATTTTTGCGCTATAAACAAAAAAAAGAGCGTCAATTTTGAAAAAAAAGTAATATTTTTTACTTTTTGCTATAAAAAATATACCCCAAAAATATATTTTAAAAAATGTCTTTCTCAGTTTAGGCTGATATGTATTCTTCTACATATTTTTGGTAAAAAAAAAATTGATTGGTTTGCGCAAAAGTTATAGCATCTACAAAATAGTGGATAGATTTATGGCATTTTTATTTTATTTATTTCTCTATTAGTAATGGCGGCGATCTGAGATTTTTATTGTGACTGCGACATTATGGCGGACATATCGGACACTTTTGACACTATTTTGGGACCATTGTCAATTATACAGCGATCAGTGCTATAAAAGTGCACTGATTACTGTGTAAATGACACTGGCAGGGAAGGGGTTAAACACTAGGGGGCAATCAAGGGGTTAAGTGTGTCATAGGGAGTGATTCTAACTGTGGGGGGGATTGATTCACTCGCAATGTGGTTAATAAAGTATTAATAAATATTATTAATAAGGATTAACAAAGCATTCTGAACTTCCAGGTGGTTACAGCACGCTTTAAGTAATTATTCTGAAAGGTAAATATAAATAGTAATGGCCAGAGAAAAAAAGCAAACAGTAAAATTTGCGCTGGTGGTCTTGGGGAAAAATGCGGCCAGTGTTTAGTTAGCGGGAGGAGGGCCCCCTGCATTAGTTGTCAATGAAAGGAAGGATACTCCCTTACAATGGTGATCAGCTACTTGAAGAATGCCCATCTTACAATAATAATTAGTGAAGAAAGACCCTTTACATTAAAGAGGAGGTCCACCCACCCTTGCAAAAATTTAAAGTCAGCAGCTACACATATTGCAGCTGCGACCTTTAATAATAGGACACTTACCTCTCCTGGAGTCCAGCGATGTTGGAAATGTGTCGGGTACTGCCGCTGCCATTGCCATTAAGGGAAACCGGCAGTGCAGCATTACGGCTTCACGGCGGGTTCGCTACTGTGCATGCGCAAGGGACCACTGCGCTCCCCTACTGGCCCAGCAGCGGGGGAAGGAGGGGGGAGGAGGAGGGAGCCAAGCTGCTGATGTAATTCACAGCGGCCCAGACTCCCAGAAGTGGGGAGAGGGTACCTGTCAAAGACAGGTATCCGCTCCCCCCATCCCCCCGAAAGGTGCCAAATGTAGGAGGAGACAAATGAGAGGAAGTTCCACTTTTGGGTGGAACTCCACTTTAATGACCAGCGGAGAAGAGCCACTTATGCTAGTGGTCAGTGGGAGAAATGCCCCCTTATATTGGTGGTCAATGTGGTATGCACTTGCATTTGTGGTTGATGTAAAAGTGCCACTTACCCTTGTGTTTAGTGGTTTTTTACCTATTGGACAGGTGGAGAAGCTCCTTTGATCCCACCTTGCTTTTTTTTGCTGAGTGACTTTTCACACTGGATCTATATAGATATCATTGGGATGGAGCTCAATCCAATTGAATAGCCTGACAAAACACTCCATTATTGCCTGCACCTGTGGCAAAGCACTTTAACGACCTTCACAGGATGGCTCATTTGCCTTCCTAGTCACAGCTGGAAGATGACAAATATGTCACTTTCAGTTGGAATTATGGTACCAATCTATCCTACACCAGATAACAGAAGCATATATTGTATAATCGATAAGGAATTTGATTAAATATTGTGTCTAATTTTCTCTTCAATGCAAATAAAGTAGAAATAAATAGCAAAAAAAGAAAAGAAAAAGAACGAAAGCAGCATATGATGTAGATAATCTTTACTCATTTAAAAGTGGACTTTAGTTGAAGAGCAGATCATGCAGGATCTGATCATTTCCAAATAATCAGACCCTACCCATAAGGCCAGCTTTCATTTTTTTTTTGTTAAGATTAACACTTACTGTATGTGCATTTGTGTTATATCGTGAACTTTCCATAATATTCTGGATTTCTGCACGAATATCACATAAAATGTCATCTGATTTTTGTCTAGGTCATTATAATAAAATTGTATGACAGGGAAAACCCATACCTGCACTAGCTGGAACACTTGACAATGATTCAAATGCCAATTATTGCCATTATCCTTCAGTTTCACATATTCATGCTATTAAAACTTTGATTTTCCAAAACCCCTAAAGAGAGTTCTTAAAGCAGAACTCCAGGCAAAAAGTTAAATACAGAGATAAAATACATAAGTGAGAGTTGCTTTACCTGCCAAAAGTATTTCTGTCCATCCTTTCCTGAGATTTACACAGCTATGCCCCTGTCAGGAGACCTGATCTTTCCTTGTCAAAAGAAGTTTATTGAGTATACAATATTATAAAGATACATAAAGTAAGTTTACAAGGATCTATAAAGTAAGCTCATTGTTTTACAGTAGGGTTTATATAGGTAAATATCATGAAATTTCAAATATTAAACATTGGGTTCATGTAAACTTAAATTAAAGATATATATCATTTCCTTAGTTATTTTGTAGGTATTTAAATGATTTATACCTACTATACATATTGTTTACAAGTAGAGTGTATATAGGTCAAATAAATTCTGATAATGAGCTTTAATCGTAAGGTGGAGAAAAGGAAAGAGAAAGAAGAAAAAGGGTTGAAAGGTAGAGGTATGGTCCACAAGGTTGTCCCGCTCGTCAGTTTATTATTCTTTTTAGTTCTCTTTGAAGCCTTAGAATGGGTGTCTCTGTAAGTCATTTAATCTGTTACCATGGCAACAGGACAGAGTCATTGAAGTTTGACAGGAACTGTTGTTTTATCCAAGGATGCCAAAGTTTTTCAAATTTTGGAATTTGATTTTGATCGATGGCTACCATCTTAGCATGGGACATTGTATTATTCATTCTGTGAATTGTTTCTGCTAGTACCAATGTAGGAGATTTCCATGCCTTGGCCACTGTTTGTTTTGCAGCCGTTATTAGTTGGATCATAAGTTTGAATTGAGAGAGTGTTAACCATTGCGGTTTTAGATTAAGTAAAGTTAAATATGGATCTGGTTGTATTATTTTTTAAAATATTTTAGATGCAATTACGAAGACTTCCTTCCAGAAGGTTTGGATTACTGGGCACGTCCACCATATGTGTAAATATGTGCCTATCTCTGGGCATCCTCGAAAACAAAGAGCTGAGGTATTAGGTGAATATTTTGCCACTCTAGCGGGTACAAGGTACCAGCGAGTTAGGACTTTATAATTTGTCTCCAGTGCTAAGATGTTGGGTGAAGATGACTTAGATGTGAGCCATATGTTAGACCAGTCCGTGTCTTCTAAAGTTCGTCCCAGGTCCTCCTCCCACCTCTGAACGTAAGAGGGTCTATTAAGATTTGCTACTCCATATAATTGATTATAAAGTGATGAAATTGTACCTTTAGCAAATGGATCTTTTGTGCAGATTGATTCAAAAATGGATAATTGGGATAATGGTGTATCCCCCTTTAGGAATGGTGTATAGAAATTTTTGATTTGGAGATATCTAAATATCTCAGAGTTTGGTAGATCATATTTTTCTCTAAGCGATGGGAATGAAAGGAATGATTTAGATGCTATGAAGTAATTTAGTGTCTGAATGCCTGATGTTGTCCAAGCTTTAAAAGAATTTGGGTAGATCCATGCCGGATAAAAGGCCGGATTTCTGATAAAAGAAAGGAGAGGATTGTGTGGAGATTGTAACTGATATTTGGTTTTTAGTTTATCCCAGAGAGATAAGAAGTGTTTAGTTATGGGATTATGAATTTTAAAGCGGTCTTTAGGATCAAGCCATAATAAATTTGATATTAATAGAGGGTCATTTTCTGAAGCCTCTATAAATACCCATAATGGGATTTCCTGTTTTGCATGGTATTTGGACAGACTGGCCAAATGTGCTGCTCTGTAGTAGTTAGTAAAATTAGGGTATCCCAGGCCTCCTTTATTTTTGGGAAGATGTAGTGTGTGTATAGGTATACGTGGTTTAGAAGAGCCCCATATAAACGAAGTTGCTCTTTTTTGTACTATTCTCAAAAAATAGGAAGGAATTGGAATAGGGAGGACTCTGAATAGGAGACCTGATCTTTCAGCTGTCAGCTCACAGAGCTAATTTAGGTAACAAGCTTTCTATGTCTAGGGATAACTTGGACTTTTTTTTTTTTATTACAGAGATATGGTTCAGAAGTATAGATGGCGGGTAATTAACTATACCAGGGAACACACTATACAGTAAAGAAAGGAGGTTGAGTTGCCGTTTATGTCAAAAATAGCATACATGTAACAATAATCCAAAAAACAAATTAACTACTTGAAAGCTCTCTGGGTCTGTCCACAAGTCAGAGAGAAACTTCTCTTAGAACTAGTGTAGTATACAAATCCTAAGAACAGTCTGAGAATTTTGTTAGCAGGGTGACCGATGACATAACTCAAATGACAATGAAATTAGATGCTTTATATATGGGTGATTTTGACATGCCAGGCATTAAATAGAATGTTTAAACTGCACTTACAAGCAAGAACAGAGATATGTTAGAGGCATTGAAAGGGGTTTCTCTAGAGATATGTTAGAGGCTGTGAAAGAGGTTTTTCTAAAACAGTAAAAGGACCATACTGAGGAAATCATATTCAAGACTTAGTACAAATGGGGACCAATTGTCTGATGATGAAGTGGGAGAGTGATATTAGAACAAAAGCTAAAAAATTGTATACTAAATCAAATGTTTGAGATTCCAAAAGGACATATTTTTTCTGAAATAGGCAAATTTCTAAAAAATGAATTAAAGGTTGAAGTAAAACAAGAGTCAGTAATCGGTGAGCACTATTAAAGTCTACCCTAATGGAGGCAACTGAATTATATGTCAGAAAATTAGTATTAGCAAACAGAAGGAAAAAAACAATGTGGTTTACTACTGCGGTAATTAGGATATTAAAAGAGAAAATATCAGCATATAGGAGATCACGAATGTTGCTACAGCACTCCAAGAGGAGGAAATGCTTAAATCCATTAAGAAAGGAGACAAAACCTTTTTTTTTTTTTTTTACTTGAGTTTTTTTATTGATAGAAAAATGCAATGTTAAACAAGTAAACATTTCAGAAAGCATTGACAGTACTATGCAAGGTTAATAAACAGTAACCAAAGGGGGCGTACGAGTAAATATAAGAAGACCGAAGGGCTATTATCCTATGCAGTCCGGGAGACCACTCTATGGGGGGGAGGGGCGGGTGGAGATAAGGGGTACATGTGTTGGGTTGTAGTTCCAATGGTGAGTATAAGGGTAGAAGTCTACAGAGTAGAGTGACATTATCTAATTTAATGTGGCAGACGTGTCAGTATTGAGGAATGGAGGCAAGATCCAGGTTGTAGTATGTTAGCCAAGGGGCCCATTCTTTTTGGAATTTCAGTAGAGCAAGGTTTGCTTTGGCGAACATAAATTCCATCTGAAGGTTATGGTTGAGAATATTATGAATAAGTTGTAGGGAAGGTATCAAGGTGCTTTTCCAGCTTTTTGCTATGGCGAGTCTGTCTACGATTAAGACATGTGTGAGGATGGGGCGATGCTGAGGTTTCCAGGCTTCCAGGCCTAGCCCCAATAATGCTAGCTGGTGGGTGATTTTTGAGTGATTGCCAGTGAGGGTTGTGAGCAAGGCTTGAATGGATTTCCAGAAGGGGGATAGCAGTGGGCAAGACCACCAGATGTGGTCTGCAGTGCCAGCGTGCCCGCAGTTTCTCCAACAGGTGGGGGACTAGGGGGGGCGCAAACTTTGCTAGTTTTGTTGGTGTAAGATACCATTGATGTAGTATTTTCCTGTGCTGTTTCCCAGTGTGAAAGACCCTTAGATGTTGTCAAGATGTAACGCGAAGCTTGGTGCCATATATGCAACTCAGCAGAGAAGTTCAGAGTTTGTTCCCATTTTTCCATTGAAGGGAGTTTCTCAGGGTGTTGTGGAGTGTTGAGGATTTTATAGAAAAATTACAATCCTTTTGAAGAAGGTGATGGGTGATCATAGAATTGGATGAAATTGGTGGTGAGTGACTGATCTGACCAGGTGATTGATGCAAGGGCATGGCGCACTCTGAGGTATTTGAAGAATTCTTTGTTGGGAATGTTATACCTCTCATGTAAGTCTTGGAAAGTGCGTATTTGATCTGCGTTTAGGATGTTACCAATTGTAGTGGCACCGGCTGTCACCCAGTTGTATAAGGATAGGTCATTGCTCAAGATTTCCAGTGATGCCAGAGGGAGAATTGCAGCTGAGCTTCTTGCAAGACCATGGGAGTGTTGGTGAATGGAGGTCCATACCTTTATTGTTGCGTTTACAGTGCTTAGGAAAGAAGATGAAGGTCGGTAAAGCATCCACGTTGCAGCTAGGAGAGATTTAGTGGCCAATGGAAGCTTCCTCCATTTGTACCCAGAGGGGCAGGCTAGCGGAAGACCACCAATGCCGGGTTTGAATAGTTATGTAGTAGTTTCTGATATCGGGGGCTCCCAGTCCCGCTTTGGACGTTTGAGTGCACATGATGGAATGCTTAGTTCTAGGGTGTTTGCCATTCCAGATGAAGTTGTTGATAGTTCCTTGAATTGTGTGCAGTTGGGATGTTAACATAGGGATTGGAAGGGTACAGAACAAATATAATACGTGAGGCAGTAGAAACATTTTAGATAAAGCTATCTTGCCAGTTCATGAGGAGTGAACAGAGCGGAAAGATGAGCAAAGGTTATTAAGCTTCTTGAGGAGGATCTCATAGTTTATGCGTAGCATATTGCTTGAGGGAACTGTTAATTGTATACCTAGATAGGTAAGCATTGAAGATGGAACCCAAGGGAATGGAGAAGAGTGCGTGAGAAGCATTTTCATACTGTTATTTAGGCAGATTGCTAGCATGCTAGATTTAGAGCAGTTAACCTTATATAGGGAACATTGGCCAAATGTAGTCAGGAGGTTATGAATTCGCTGGAAGGGACTGAAGGGGATTAGACATGAATATGATGGCGTCGTCTGCGTATATTCCTAGTTTGTGTGTAGTGTCTCCTACTTGTTGGCCTGATATCAAAGGGTTGACCCATATGCTGCAGCAAGGGGCTCCATTACTAGGGCAAATATTAGAGGGGAAAGAGGGCACCCCTGTCTTGTGCCATTGGTGATGTCAAAGGGGTCGGAAGTCATGCCTGAGGTCAAGACCCTAGCTGAAGGGTGAGAATTAACAGCTAAGACTGCTGTAAGGATGCGGCCTGCAAAGCCAGATCTCTGAAGGACCAAGTGAAGGTAGGACCAATGGACTCTATCGAACGCCTTCTCTGCATCCAAAGAAAGGAACAGAGAAGGCATTTTGTGGAATTCTACCCACTGAATGAGGTCAACTATCCTTCGAGTTCCAGCAGGTGCCTGTCTGCTAGGAATGAACCCAACTTGGTCTGGGTGGATTGGTGTGGGGAGGTGTGTTGAAATGCGGGAGGCTAGTATCTTTGCATAAATGCTAAGGTCCGTGTTTGAGAGCGAGATAGGTCGATAGTTGGCTGGGTCATCGTGAGGCTTACCAGGTTTTGGAATAGTGAAAATGAGGGTTTCCAATGATTCTTTTGACATGTCTCCTGTCTGTATTATATGGTTAAATGAGTTGTAGAGGTGTGGTGTAAGAGTGTCAGCGAAGGTTTTAAAATACTCATTGCAGTATCCGTCTGGACTGGGGGATTTGTGTAAAGGGAGAGTTCGAATCGCGTTGAGGACTTCTGTCTCTGAGATTGGAGTGTTAAGGTCCGCTAATTGGTCAGCTGTGAGGGAAGGTAGTCCCAGCGGATCAAGGAAGTGTGAAATTTTGGTGGGGTCAGGAGTAGGTGTTACTGATGAGGAGATAGATTGTATAAGGCTGTGTAGAACTCTCTGAAGCAATTAGCAAAGTCTGCAGGGCTGGTAACCCTTTGTCCCCTAGCTGAGTGCATATATGGGATTTTAGAAGCAGTAGCCTTGCATTTCGCTTGCTTAGCTAGGAGGGCATCTGGTCTATTGCCATGGGCGTACCAGTTTACGCAAAGGCATTTGATATGATGGTCAAAGGAGGCCTGTAGGAAGGTGTGAAATGTTTCTCTAATTTTCCGTAGACATGCGGTATCTGCATCATTAGGAGATATTTTGTTTGATTTTTCTAGCTGTCAAATCTGCTCTAGAAAACTGTTAAACTTCTCTGCTCGCCTTCCCTTCTCTCGGGCTCCATGCTTAATGAAGATTCCTCTCATAAAGGCTTTTTTGCGTGTTCCATAAGAGTATATTGTTTGCGTTTTGAGCAAAAAAATCCTCTAATGCCGCATACACACGAGCGGACTTTAGGGCAGACTTTGCCCGGCGGAAGGGATTTGGTCGGACAATTCGATCGTGTGTGGGCTCCAGCGGACTTTGTTTTCTCAAAAGTTGGACGGACTTAGATTTGAAACATGTTTTAAATTAATCCGTCGAAATCGAGTCCGGTCGAAAAGTCCGCCGTCTGTATGCTAGTTCGACGGACAAAAAGACACGCTAGGGCAGCTATTGGCTACTGGCTATGAACTTTCCTTGTTTTAGTCCGGTCGTACGTCATCACGTACGAATTCGACAGACTTTGGTGGATTGTGTGTAGGCAAGTCCGTTCATTCAGAAAGTCCGTCGTAAAGTACGTTGAAAAGTCCGCCGGGCAAAGTCTGCCGTAAAGTCCGCTCGTGTGTACGCGGCATAACTCC
The DNA here is from genome assembly GCA_037952925.1 of Lithobates clamitans. NCBI lineage: Eukaryota > Metazoa > Chordata > Amphibia > Anura > Ranidae > Lithobates > Lithobates clamitans. Next base: position 2,778,608 of record JBBGZY010000145.1, read on the forward strand.
TGCTTGATCTCTTCCTGGCGTTTGGGCTGAGATAAAATAGAGGTGTTTATGCGCCAAGTTTTGGATTTTTTGCTAGGCTGTTGACTTGAGATTGTAATCGTAACAGGTGCATGGTCTGACCAAGATAATAGGCCTATATCCGCATGAACGAAGGATTATATAGTATGTTTGTGGAGCAGGAAGAGATCAATCCTGGAGTAGGACTTCTGTGCTGCAGAATAGGTGTAGTCCCTTTCTGACCCATGTAAGCATCGCCAGGGATCGTACAAGTCTTCTATTTGTGTAAATGAATAAAGTGCCGTAGGGCCTTGTCTGCGTTGGTTAGAGGAGTCGAGTGTGTTTTCGATTGTTTCGTTGAAGTCTCCACATAAAATTATGCGTTCTTTTGGGTATTGGGATAGCTTCTTCATTATTATCTTAAAGAATCATTTTTGGTGGGAGTTCGGGGCATAGATATTGACTATGACGAGTGGTACATCATCACAAAGGCCATCTAAAATTAAGTACCTTCTGCAGGTAGGTCAAGGTAGTTAAGTTGGAAGGCTAGCGATGTTCGCACTGTGATCATAACTCCTCTCACTTTTTTGGTGGCATGTGCGTGAAAGATATGAGGGAAAAGATGATGGTGGCAGGGTGGAGTTTTGTCTTGCTTAAAGTGCGTTGCTTGAACGCATAGAATGTCTGCCTTTTGATTAATCGCTTCTTGCCATAAACGGGATCTTTTAAAGGGGCTGTTGAGGCCCCTTGCATTGATGGTGGTGATGCGAATGGGCATTGTACAAAGAATAGGCCATGCTGAATGGGTGAAGAATGTGGGTATTTTCCAGTGGATATTTATATCACAGAATATAGTATATATGAAAAATGGAATAGACGGTTACCGGGTATGAACTGAAACAATTATGAGCACAAATATTTGTTTACAGAACAATTGTTCTACATACAAAGAAGGGTAGAACAGTTAGATAAGATGGAGGCTGTGTGCTTAGCACACTTCAAGACAGGGGTGTGTGAAAACAACAGGTGGGGTGAACCGTGTCCCGGGGTCAAACCCCGTTAAACTACGGCATTCTAGACAACTAGCCAAGGGGGGTTAAAAGAGTGAATCCCAGGAAATTATCCTTGCGTGATACAGCAACCTTAAAATAATAAAATTAACACAAAAACAACAAAAATGGACTTTGTAGGCACCAATTATAAAACAAACATAGATTTATTTTTTATTAAAGTAAATAAACAAAAACACCAAGCGCAATAATGTTCTAGCGTGACATATACAATCAAATAAGTGTAAATCAAATGTATGTGAATGCACGTGCAATTAATTAAATAAAAAAATTTGTTGGATTGACAATGATATCAGGCTGCTATCAATTATATAGTGGTCAGAATCTCCTAAAAATTAAAGCATATAACATAGATTGATGCGCTCTGATACAAAGTTCAATCAATGTGAGAAAATAATTTTTTGTGCTAAAAAACCAATGTGAAAAAAATTGCTACCAAATCGCTAAAAAATCGCATATATATAAAATCGCAAATATATGAAAAAATCGCAAATATTTAAAAACTGTGTTCCTCCAGTTATACAAATCCACTGGAAGTGGTGCGATATCTCCAAAGTAAACTAAGCAACAATTGTGTATAAATATACTAAAAATGCGTTTACAAATAGTAATCAATCCAAATTAGTGCCAATAAATAAATAAATTAGATATATTCCCTGTGATAAGTGTTGAATCCTCCGTAATAAAAAATAAATAAATGATAAACTTATAAAGGTGCAATATATATACAATTGATGAGTATAAATAGATAAATAGTGCCAATAGAATCTGATTAAATATAGATGATTAAATTCATGAGATAGGATAAGTAACAGGTGACAGTTCAATCCTCAGTAATCTGGGATATCTGGATTTCTGCAGTACTTATTTGTTCACCCTCTGAGCTATTTCTTCCACAGCCACAATGAATGGTAATTTTCTCAGTATCAAGTGGTTTTATGTAAAATAAACAAAGAGAGAAAACATTGCGCAATATTGTTACAATAAAAGTTCACAGGCAAAACAGCACAGTGATACACTCACGTGTGCCTGACTTGTTTTAGGCATGCAGATAAGCAGATAGGCAGATCTCAGCTGGCTTGTAAGGACAAGGCTTGCTACACAAGCTGCTGCTGCTTGATACAATGTATTCAGCAGACTGTGTCCTAGGCTCCTCCAGAGTGCGATATCTCCAAAGTTTACTTTGGAGATATCGCACCACTTCCAGTGGATTTGTATAACTGGAGGAACACAGTTTTTAAATATTTGCAATTTTTTCATATATTTGCGATTTTATATATATGCGATTTTTTAGCGATTTGGTAGCAATTTTTTTCACCAAAAAATTATTTTCTCACATTGATTGAGCTTTGTATCAGAGCGCATCAATCTATGTTATATGCTTTATTTTTTATTAAACATTTAAGTCAAAAATCGTTTTTTAAAAACATTGCAATAAAAGTGCAAGCAGCTAGCTAGACCTCCCTAATATGAGTTGAATACAATAAATGAATAACATTAGCGGAAATGGAATCCTGCAGTAAATTGAAATAAGGAAGAACAAAATAAGCTCTACATGTTTCGCAATTTGATTGCTTTTTCAGGAGCTATAAAGTATTCTACAAAAGAGAGATACAATTACAAGCAGTCAGTAACAATAGATAAACAAAAGTTTATTCAAAAGGTAGAATGTTTCCGTGGTTTGCAGGGAGTGTCAGGAGGTGATCAGAGTTAGCTCCCAAAACTTACAGCCACCTTATCACCACACGATTGGTAAGGTGCAATACTTAAATTTTTTTTGTTTTGAGCAGACTCAGCGGACCACCTTTTCATTTTTTTGGTGTCATTCTACTATGTTTCTCTGTTGCAGGCCTCCTCCTCCCCATTTCACCCTGTTACTTTCGAAGCATAGCTGTACAGGCACTGCAATAGTCTTCTATAGAGTCAAATTACAGTACTTACAATCTTTGCTTTTAAAAATGCATTTAAGAATATATTAATTATTACAAAACTACATTATTACAAAACTACATTATCTGTGTCATTTATATCTGCCTGGAGCTCAGCTTTAAGGGATAATTAATACAACCACGCACTTTGCCGCATCACACACTATCTTGTGAGTTGAGATGCTAGTGTTACCTAACCCTTAAAAAAATAAATGGGCTGTGATGCAGCTCAAAATACAAACATTTGGGTCATGCTACATTTTTTGCAGAATAGAACACTGCATTGACCAACATGCTTTGTGGTGTGTTGCAATGCATGTAATCAAGGGTGTTGCTAGGTGGGAAAAAGACCAGGGGCCTCAGCCCAAAGGTAAATTTGATAACCCCTCCCCCATTATAAAGTAAGTCCAGCCCAAGCCCGGCATCATGGGGGGGAGGTGGGCTCACTTGCTGGTTGCTGCCTAGCTCACCAGTGCCCATCAGCTCAGCCTCACCAATGCCCATCAATGCAGCCTCACCAGTGCCCCTTAATGAAGCCTCATTAGTGCCCATCAATGCAGCCTCATCAGTGCCCATCAGCTCAGCCTCACCAATGCCCATCAATGCAGCCTCACCAGTGCCCCTTAATGCAGCTTCATCAGTGCCCATCAATGCAGCCTGATCAGTGCCCATCAGCTCAGCCTTACCAGTGACCATCAATGCAAACTTATCAGTGCCCATCAATGCAGCCTGATCAGTGCAGCCTTACCTGTGCCCATCCGTGCAGTCTGATCAGTGCCCATCAGCTCACTCAGCCTCACCAGTAGTGCCCATTAATGTCACCTGATCAGCGCCATCAGCTCAGCCTCACCGATGCTCATCAATGCATCCTCAACCGTGCCCATCAATGCAGCCTGATCAGTGCCCATCAGCTCAGCCTCACTAGTGCCCATCAATGCAGCCTCATCACTGCCCATCAGCTCAGCCTTACTTGTGCCTATCAAAGCAGCCTGATCAGTGCCCATTAATGCAGCCTCACCAGTAGTGCCCATTATTGCAGCCTGATCAGTGCCCATCATCTCAGCCTCACCAATGCCCATCAGTGCAGCCTCACCAGTGTCTATTAATGCAGCCTGATCAGGGCCCATCAATGCAGCCTGATCAGGGCCCATCAATGCAGCCTGATCAGTGCCCATCAATGCAGCCTGATCAGTGTCCATCAGCTCAGCCTCACCAGTGCCCATCAATGCAGTCTGATTGGTGCACATAAGCTCAGCCTTACCAGTGCCCATCAATGCAACCTTATCAGTGCCTATCAATGCAGCCTGTTCAGTGCCCATCAGTGCAGCCTTACCTGTGCCCATCAGTGCAGCCTGATCAGTGCCCATCAGCTCAGCCTCATGAATGCCCATCAATGCAGCCTCATTAGTGCCATCAATGCAGCCTCATCAGTGCCCATAAGCTCATCCTCACCAATTCCCATCAATGCAGCCTCACCAGTGCCCATTAATGCAGCCTCATCAGTGCCCATCAATGCAGCCTGATCAGTGCCCATCAGCTCAGCCTTACCTGTGCCCATCAATGCAGCCTGATCAGTGCCCACCAGCTCAGCCTTACCTGTGCCCATTATTGCAGCCTGAGTAGTGCCCATCAATGCAGCCTCACCAATGCCCATCAATGCAGCCTCACCAGTGCGCATCAATGCAGCCTCACCAGTAGTGCCCAATAATGCAGCCTGATCAGTGCCCATCAGCTCAGCCTCACCAATGCCCATCAATTCAGCCTCACCAGTGCCCATCAATGCAGCTTCACCAGTACCCATCGATGCAGCCTGATCAGTGCCCATAAATGCAGCCTGATCAGTGCCCATCAGTTCAGCCTCACCAATGCCCATCAATGCAGCCTCACCAGTGCCCCTTAATGCAGCCTCATCTGTACCCATCAATGCAGGCTGATCAGTGTCCATCAGCTCAGCCTTACCTGTGCCCATCAATGCAGCCTGATCTGTGCCCATCAGCTCAGCCTTACCAGTGACCATCAATGCAGCCTTATCAGTGCCCATCAATGCAGCCTGATCAGTGCAGCCTTACCTGTGCCCATCAGTGCAGCCTGATCAGTGCCCATCAGCTCACTCAGCCTTACCAGTGGTGCCCATTGATGCCACCTGATCAGTGCCCATCAGCTCAGCCTCACTGATGCCCATCAATGCATCCTCAAACGTGCCCATCAATGCAGCCTGATCAGTGCCAATCAGCTCAGCCTCACCAGTGCCCATCAATGCAGCCTCATCAGCGCCCTTCAGCTCAGCCTTACTTGTGCCTATCAAAGCAGCCTAATCAGTGCCCATTAATGCAGCCTGCTCAGTGCCCATCAATGCAGCCTCACCAGTAGTGCCCATTAATGCAGCCTGGTCAGTGCCCATCATTTCAGCCTCACCAATGCCCATCAATGCAGCCTCACCAGTGCCTATCAATGCTGCCTGATCAGGGCCCATCAATGCAGCCTGATCAGTGCCCATCAATGCAGCCTGATCAGTGTACATCAGCTCAGCCTCACCAGTGCCCATCAATGTAGCCTTATCAGCGCCCATCAGCTCAGCCTTACCTGTGCCCATCAATGCAGTCTGATTGGTGCCCATAAACTCAGCCTTACCAGTGCCCATCAATGCAACCTTATCAGTGCCAATCAATGCAGCCTAATCAGTGCCCATCAGTGCAGCCTTACTTGTGCCCATCAGTGCAGCCTGATCAGTGCCCATCAGCTCAGCCTCACGAATGCCCATCAATACAGCCTCATTAGTGTCATCAATGCAGCCTCATCAGTGACTATAAGTTTAGCCTCACCAGTGGCCATCAATGCAACCTCATCAGTGCCCGTAAGCTCAGCCTCACCAATGCCCATCAATGCAGCCTCACCAGTGCCCATTAATGCAGCCTTATCAGTGCCCATCAATGCAGCCTGATCAGTGCCCATCAGCTCAGCCTTACCTGCGTCCATCAATGCAGCCTGATCAGTGCCCACCAGCTCAGCCTTACCTGTGCCCACCAGCTCAGCCTTACCTGTGCCCATTAATGCAGCCTGATTAGTGCCCATCAATGCACCTCACCAATGCCCATCAATGCAGCCTTACCAGTGCGCATCAATGCAGCCTCACCAGTAGTGCCCAATAATGCAGCCTGATCAGTGTCCATCAGCTAAGCCTCACCAATGCCCATCAATGCAGCCTCACCAGTGCCCATCAATGCAGCCTCACCAGTACCCATCAATGCAGCCTGATCAGTGCCCATAAATGCAGCCTGATCAGTGCCCATCAGCTCAGCCTCACCAGTGCCCATCAATGCAGCCTCACCAGTGCCCATCAATGCAGCCTCACCAGTGTTCATCAATGCAGCCTGATCAGTGCCCATCAATGCAGCCTTACCAGTGTCCATTAATGCAGCCTGATCAGTGCCCATCAATGCAGCTTCACCAGTGTCCATCAATGCAGCCTGCCAGTGCCCATCAATGCAGCCTGATCAGTGCCAATCAATGAAGCCTGACCAGTGACCATTAATGCAGCCTGATCAGTGCTCATCAATGCAGCCTCATCAGTGCCCATCAGGTCAGCCTGATCAATGCCCATCAATGTAGCCTTATCAGTGCCCATCAATACAGCCTCACCAGTGTCCATCAATGCAGCCTGATCAGTGCCCATCAATGCAGCTTCACCAGTGCCCATCAATGCAGCCTGCCAGTGCCCATCAGTGCAGCCTGATCAGTGCCAATCAATGCAGCCTGACCAGTGACCATTAATGCAGCCTGATCGGTGCTCATCAATCTAGCCTCATCAGTGCCCATTGGGTCAGCCTGATCAATGCCCATCAATGCAGCCTGATCAGTGCCCATCAGCTCAGCCTTACCTGTGCCCATCAGTGCAGCCTTGCCAGTGCAGCCATGGGGAGAGCCGCCAGTTTACACAGAGCAGGGAACTCCCGCTTATCCGGCGCTCGCAGTCACACAAAGACCGCCTCCTGAACCGGCTCCTATTATGGACCTCACATGTCACATGGGACTTTGCAGCGCTGGGTAAGCAGGAGACCCCTGCTCTGTGTAGTCCAGCGGTGCTTGCCCCCCTTCCCTTCAGAGGCAGCATGTGCACCCCCAGGATAGTCCGGCCCTGTATAGCCCAGAGTTCCAGGCCAACCCCAGTCCTTGGGACTCAGGGCTAATAATTTTGAATGAGAAATACGAGACCCTGGGTTTTTGGGGGGCCCACCCTGGGCTATAGCCCCAGTCAGCCCCCCTCCCGACGCTACTGCATGTAATGTAGTTGGGTTGTTGAGGTGCATTTAAAACGAAAAGCACTGCAATGCACCAACTATGTGCACTATGTGGATTACCATGCATTGTGTCAACGCGTGAATTTTATGTGTACCCACAATGCACTGATGTGAACAAGCCCTAACACTTAACTTTTTCCCTACAACACTTAATCCTACCGCCTAATTCCCAAACTTTAACCCTAATGTAGCGCTACCCTTGATGGACCCACTGGTTAGGATGGGCCCTCTGTTTTTAGTCTCAACCTCCTCAAAAACCTCTGCCCCTCTGAAACACCAGGTTAAAAGTATACCTGCAAACACAATGAAACACATGATTCCTGATACCCAATGCCAGCATTATCTAAAGAAACCAGACATGAAGCAATTGATATGGGTAAACTCAATGTATTATTCACTCAGAGAGTTGATAACCCTGCAATTACAAGCAAAATAGTTATAGGGGTAGCACAGTCCAGCAAACTGAATGGCTAAAAAAAAAACTAGGCATAAGAGGCATAGGATAACTGAGTCAGCAGAAACTGTAGCAGTGCCACTCCAGGATGCAATAGCAGGCAGTAGCAAAGCATAGTCTAATAATAACAGGGCTATACTGCTGGTATGCGCTAATGATGGCTGTGCTAGGCCTTGACCAACTGGTTAAATGTAGTCAGAAACAACATAAACATTGTAGGAGTATGAGGGGAATTGTAAGATGAATGGTAAGGGTTTGGGGGAAGCCTTCAAGGCTGATCTTCTGCTGGCTAACATTGGTGCCATTTTTAAAGAGCATTGGTGCACTTATAATAGTCCTAAACCTGCATGCAGTTATGAGGCAGGGTTGCAATGTAGACTGTGGTATGAGAAACAAACTGAACCACAGGTGGTAATGATGCACTACAGCTGCAGTTCATAGGCGGCAGTGGTGAGGCAGAGATATTGAAGGCAATAATATAGAGAATGGAGAAGTGCGGAAAGAGTACTACAGACGACCTAGTCTCAGTAACTTGGATATCACTGACAGTACAAGGCAGGCCTGAGGCCCTCTCACTGACTCCCAGAGGTGGCGATAGGCTTTTAGTGGTGCAATGGGTGATTTAGTCTGGGTTTACAGCTCACTGGACAAGAAGAAGGAAGCTGGTAAACTGCTTGGTCTCTCAGCAACAATCCCATATAGTCAGTGAGGCTGTAGATGGCTCCTTGGCGATGTCACTCTCCACGTTGGGCTCTTTAAGGCTAGCTCAATCTCTTGCTCCTGCCAACAAGTCTGAATCTTCATATCCCCATGGTAACATGAGAACAGGCTTTTCTCGGGCAAAAAAATTTAAAAAAACTTTAAGCTCCTCCTGTGTCCCATGGCCTTTTGGGACCTATATTTCAGAAAGTCAGCTGTGTCATCACATGGCCGCCAACTTGAATTATACCTCCTATGATTCCAGATGTCTTGCATGAAAGTTTATAGGTTTGCTTCTACTTTGCTCTCCCCCTGCTGGCCAGGGGGAATTTTGCAGCTCAATGTAAACAACCTAGACAAGGAAAATGAAAACAGAGCATTGTCTTTGTCTCCATGTTGGTGTAGCCCAGTATCTGGCTACACTAACAACTTAGATTAGTTGTTAACACTCTTCCCTCTTTTCCACTCTTCTCTGTTGCATGCTCACAGAGAACAAGCATGCCGTGCACCACAATCAGACCACATCAATGTGGAAGGCACCAAAATAAACAACTTCAATGATTTCAGGTTTATATATGTTTTCTACTAAAGCTAGTGTTAGCATGTAGGTTAGCGCCCCTTCTGACCAGAGCCCCACAAAGGCAAGGAAACGTCCACTTCACACATCCTAGAAGTGACTCCTCTCCAAGCACCGACATGGAGACAGTTCAGAAGTGACTGTGCAGATTACCATCTCTCCCACCAGCTCCAAACAGCACACAGTCACATGGTGGATTCTATCCACAGGCTAAGAAGGGAGCTGCAACATTACACTCACAATGACTTGTAGTTCTGTGGTCCCAGGCCAGTTCCCACCACCCGGACTACCCCACCATCAGGAATGTCTGTCTCCCGCCCCTCACTGTTCCTAAGCTGGCTGCTTCACCTTCCTGAATTTCAAATTGCTCAGTTACCACAAAGAGTTAACATGCAGTACTCACACTCTTCTTCTATTAAACACAAATCCGGCCACAGGCTGCATTTGAACACTTAAACACTTTACTTGAATTCCAGTAACAGATCTTTGTTCCAAATAATGATGCAGCATTACATAATATTCATTGCAAACCCTTCAACTAGTTCCTGTGCTTGTGCACTTCCCTTATGTAAGTTCCCATGGCCCCTACATTCCATATGGGAAATAGTCCAAGCCCATCTCCCATTGAAAGGTCCCACCCAGGGGTATATCATCCAGCATTTCTCCAACTACATCCTGGTGTGTATATTTCTCAAACCTGGTCAACTGTCCAATTCACACTGTTTCCTCCTGTTTTTATATCCCCGGATGACCAGACAGGAGGAAGTACACTGCAACAAAATCAATTAACTCTTTCACTACATGCCTAAACCTTCATTGTTATATTGCTGCTTCTAGAGCTTAAGTTTAAGCTTTAGAGGAAGATTAGATCACAATTTAGGAGCTATTCATACAGACGTCTAGTAATAAATAAAAGTCCACAAATCATAGATATGTATCTCCATTTCAGCTGACAATGTTTAATCTATACACATATAATAATGCTAATCTGAAAGCTGATGGCCTCTGTGGAAAAAAGGAATAGACAATGGAGGTGGTCAGCTTGGAGAGATAAACAATCAACAGTGTTCTCACAATAGTTAGAAGACATTGAGCATAATACCACAAAAGAAAAAGAGCATTTGCTGTGTGCACCTGCTTTTTTGCCTCCTTTGTAAATGGGTCTACAGCTGTTACTGGGATCCTATATATTGCCTAAACCTTTGTTACCTATAGAATATCTGAAGTCAATAGCATTTTCCCTTTTATTAGGGTAGAACTTGTTCTTAAAGACGAAAATAAATAACCAACCAGAAGTGAAACAAGCAATCCCCAAACTATTACATAAATGTGGGGAATACTTTATTACAGACTGTAAAAAAAAGGAACCTCTGAATCCTTGTTAAGGCAGTCAGTTCTCCAGTAAATACTTGAGCAGTGGCGAAGCTAGACATTATTTCACCCGGGGCAAAGACTTAGTTCGGCGCCTAACACCCCCCCTATCCCGAACAGGATGGTGTTAGTAGGACAGAGGTTAGAGATAGTGAGGCAGTGGACAGTGTCAGTTTTTACATTTTTTATTATTTATTTTTAATTATCTTTTTACAATTTTATTATTTTTTTTGCAATTTTTATTTAATTATTTTTTAGAAGCCCTGTTGGGGAGCTTTGGTGCAATATCAGGGGTCTAAAAAGACCTCTGATTACTTACTTTTGAGACCAGAAAGGGATTGAGGACAGATTCCCCAGTTCCTTTCTCTGCAGCATAAGGGGCATCAGTCAGGTATGGTACATACATAGTTACATTGGTCCAAGCTGGAACAATGTAACTACGTATAATATAGCCTTATGCCTGGAATTATTCTTTAAATTGCTCAGTGATATACGGTACTGCAGCCATCCTCACGGCTTGGATTCTAGGACATGCAGTAGATCAGGACAAAGCCGCTGCAGGACAATGTCTAAAAAATGGGACTGAAGATCTGGGACACTTGGCATCTATGGATATACCTTTCCTTGGCTCTGAAATTTACTGTTAAAGGCTGGGTTCAGACATAGCATGTGATTCTCACCGCATTGCTGTGCAGATCACATGCGGTGTCTGTGCAATGCAAATTCAGCCATACCAATTGTATGGCTGAATTCTCATCGCATTCATACCAAAATGGTGCAGGACCGTTTTTTGGTTCGCTCTGGAATGGGATCACATGGGTGTTCACACCCATGAGATCTGATTCTTGTACGATTTCACAGTTTGCACTGCGATCTGCAAACCGAATTGGGAGAGCAGTTTGAACTGCCTGCAAGTGAGATGCGATGGAGGAACCCACACTGGAATCATGCCGGTTCCCGCATCGCACCAGTGTGAACCCAGCCTAAGGCCCCTTTCACACAAAGGGTCTGATCAAATCTGCCTGTCAGTTTTTCAGGTGCACCTGACTGGAGCCTCCATTCACCCCCATGGACAGGTGGGTGTAAATGAACTTGTGTCCTTTTTTTGATTTGGATGGAACATTATGGATATTTTTGATTTTAGAGCCACAAGGGTGGTCAACAAAGAAGGTGTGTTTGAACCGTTCAAGGATGGGGATGGTGATTTGGGTGGTCTTTTTGTGAGGCTAAAGAACCTGACCATTTCTGAAACCCACACCCAGTGGGATATAGCCTTTTTGGAAACTTACATTAAGCACCACATGGTACCCCGCAGTTTGAGGTGGGAGGTGTGCACCAGAAGGGGGAGGTGGACCTTGAAGGTTGGTACAAACACTTCAATGAGGCTGGAATCAGTCTTTTGAAATTTCTGGTTGAAAGAAAGGCTAGTAAACCGGCAAGACTTGATGATGAGATTAAACTCATTAAGGAAAAGATAACCCCCTTTAAAACAGGAGAGGAATATCTGGATAGGTCCAAAAATGTACTCAAACTATAAGAAAAAGAAGAGAGGGAACAAAAAATCAAAAAGAAATAAAATAGAGACATTGTAGACTATCAAACAGTATTTGAATGGCAAAAAAAACTCCTAGCTGAACAGGCCATTGAGGCCAATTCGGCCATAGACACCATCCCCCAGGTAATCAATCAACCTGGAGTGAGGCCACAAATACCGCAGAATAACCACACCCTTCCAGGAATGGGACATGTTCGCTCTTCTGCTAGAGGGGTCCAGGCCCAGCCCCAGGCAGGCGGAGGCAAGCGCCCCTTTTACCCAAATTTTAGAAATCCGGGAAGAGGTGGTAGTGGCAATTGAGTTGGACTATCCCCATCTCGACCACATGAGTGGGGTCAACAGTATTATAACAACCAAGGCCCTACGCGCGCTCGGGGACGTGGGCGTGCTCAAGGCCTGCCGCCCCCAGGAGGGCACAGTTCGAATTATAATTCTAAATATGGTTATTCTGATAATCGTATCCCTGTACAAACTTACCCTCGGAATCAAGGGTATGGCCAGCCCAACCCATATAGTGACCATCAGGTGGTATAATATGATGGTGACTATGAGTTTGATTATAATATCCAGACTCAGAACAGCTTTTTACCCCTTAGAGACATTTGGGCTCCCAAAGAAGTTGTTTATCAACCCACTTCTAAAGTGGGAGGCAGTGCTGGTACCTCTGGTGGCCACTATGGTTTTAACCATGCTGACTATTGGGACCTGGACGAGTTAGAGGACTTGGATTGGAGATAGGCAGGTACCTCTCCTAACCTGACCTGTCCCCCTCCATCTAGGGGGATGGGATTGGAGGGCAGTTGGATGTAAACAGACAGCTAGTCCGTTTACTCCCAGCTGCCCATAGAGCAGAGCGGGCTGAGTCCATGTCCATTCTGCCTAAACTGAGCGGATACAGACCTGCTATCTGCCCGGTCTGCTCTGATCAGCAGGGGATCAGCCGACAGATCCCCTGCTCAGCAAAGCAGATTCCGTCCCATGTGGAAGGAGACAGATGACAAGCGGCTAAGTGAGATGCTGCTGCGGTGTCAGTGATCGCAGTACCAAGGACCTGGGGCAACCACCAGGGATTCAGGGCATGCTAATGCATGTATCTATTATTATTGTCATTAGGACATTAGGTTGCTTTTGGTGATATCATCATAATCTGTATTAAGAAATGGAAAGTTGCATTGTAAATGTGCTTTTATATTTATTTATTGGTAATATGAACAGGTGGATATATGGATTTATTATTATAAACTATATTAATAAACCCAAATAAATATCTACATGTTCATATTAACAATAAATAAATATAAAAGCACATTTACAGTCCATGTGGTCACTTCAGCAATTTTCCATTTCTTCATACACATTATAATGATAGATTGATAGTATAATATCTCTACCAGCAACATAATGACCCAGTGACAATGATACTCATGGATATCTGCAACCCTCATCACTTAATGTTGACAAGAGAACAAAAAGCTTTTCACTGCTACTTTAAAAATCAGACCTGTAGATGTCTTTGACCCGGCTGGATTCTTCTGCACTGTGTACCCCAGCAGCTGTATCCTTCGTGCAGAGCTTTCACTGCAGGCACAGAGGTGAAGAGGGGAGAAGGGGAAAGGAGCTGTCGGTTGTAACAGCCGCCACATTTCAGCAAGGGAGGCACACTCTTTCCGGGGATGAAGCCTGACCTGAAAACATCCAGGGGACAAACAGCAAACAAGCGGGACTGCATAGAGCTATGCACAGCCTGCACTTCCTCCTGGCTCTCTCCTCCTAGCTCCCAGGGCTGAACTGACAGATTCTGCTGTCACTAATTCTGCCAGTGGGTGGGCTGCGCCCCTCTCAGTGCTGTGCCCGAGGCAGGTGCCCCCCCCCCCTTAGTTATGGACCTGTACTTGAGGGCTCATTCACAACTGCAATTTGCTAACATGTCTATGCATTTTAACACATAGACTAGTAGGCAATGCACTGGTGGTCTATTATGTTCTCCTTCTTGTGCATCCAATAATATATGAACACTTGTAGGACTTGTGGGGATAGAAATATGGAAGGTGCCCTTTTTGTTTTGTTTTTAAAGATGCAGGTTGTCATCCTTATTCTTTCCTCATTACTTGGGGTATTGCTGTCCCAGAACAGATATGTTCTGATGCTTTACTGGCTGCATGCTTGCTTTTGTCAATCACTGTCTAAGTAGTGATGACAATAACATACAATGGTACATTTCAAAAAGAAAAAAAATAAGCCTACTAAAGTGTATTTATTATTTTTTAAAAATGTTTATTATTTTGAGGTTATTATAACTTTCTTGGTTAAACTACTAATTCCATCAGCTCCCATGTAATGTTGATGAACAAAGGCAAATATGCTTGACGTCCAGCCTGGGTGGCAACCTTGGTTCATAGATACAGTGAAGGAGTAAGCCATCTTAGGACCAGAAGTGTACTACTACAGGATTACCAGGTGAGATAGGAAAAGAAACCTGAAAAAAGAATATGAGTACAGTCATCTCATCTAAGGACTGGTAAGCTGCAATGAAAAGAACATTACACACAATAACTTTCTAGCACCTACAGATATGAATTAAAATCTGCAGTTATGAATACAAGCAATTCCTATTTCATCTGCAGACTCATGTGGCAAGAGCATAGGTGTGCGCAGCCTATTGCATTAGGGTGTGCACCCCAAAGCTCAAACACACATGAACGCCACCTGCTGTCACAGGGAGGAGGCTCTGATGGTGGGAAACAGTTGATTGGGAGCATATTACCTTACATCCTAAGTATAGGTGTAATGTGTTTCTAGTTGAACCTAGCCTTTAATATAATGGGGGCATTTACACTGGCCACTGGCACATCAACCACCCACCTGGTGCCACCCCTGGATAATGCTAATGCACATGGGGTGATTAGGGTGTGCCCAGGCACACCCGGCACACCCTGTGCGCACGCCTATGGGCAAGAGTGAGACTCTCCCATAATGGCAGTCAGTTGGGTGGAGCTGGGAACTGAAATACCAGTTCTATGTGCAAATCCAGAGTCAAGCACTCCTCCATTTCCAGGGGCTACCATCTTTAATTTCGGAGCCAGCTGTGACTTGCCAATGGATCATAACCAGACCCGCACTGTGTATGTGCAAGATCAAGCAGTGCAGCTAGACTTATGCTCCGTACACACGATCGGATTTTCAGACGGGAAATGTTCGATGTGAGCTTGTTGTCGGAAAGTCCGACCGTGTGTATGCTCCATCTGTCGGAATTTCCGCACACAAATGTTTGAGAGCAGGTTCTCAAATTTTCCGCCAACAAAACTTTGTTGTCGGAAAGTACGATCATATGTACACAAGTCCGTGCACAAAAGTTCACGTATGTTTAGAATCAAGTACGAGACGGAAGCGCTCGGTCTTGTAAAACTAGTGTTCGTAATGGAGATAGCACATTCGTCTTGCTGCAAATTTTGAAATCTTTCAATGCAGCGCATTCTCTTCTTCTTTATAATGCTAGAATAATGAAGTTGCTTTGCTGCTCATATTCACACAGAGTTCTGACAAACTGATTTTTTATTATTTCTCTTGATCTCATGAATAATCTTTGTTTTTGTTGTTTTTTTTAATCAAGATCTCCAGAATAATCTTTTTTTTATAGTGATCTCCTTTTTTTTTTATTTATCCAGATCTCCAGAATAATCTTTTTTTTTTTTTTTTTTTTAGTGCTCTCCATAATATTTTTTGTCGTTTTGTGTGTCAAGTTACCACAACACCACTATTATCTTATATTTTTTTACCTCAAAGAGGTTGGTTGGTGTTGGTGTCCCTTGTTAATTTGACATTGTATTTTTGAAATGTGCCTGCCTGCTCACAAACAAACTGTCCTTTTTGAAGTAAAACACATAGCCAAGTATTTGTCAAAACAAAAATGTAAAATTTTTTAGGGGTCAAAAAAAAAAAAGAGGAAGGCAATGCTGGAGAAACAGTTAAAATTGGTGAAGCCTTTGTACCCCAGGGCAGACATCAATTAATTGACAGGCTAAATTGGTAACCTGAGGAGTCCATTTAATAGGGAGCACAGTATGGTCCAGGACTCCGAGAGATTGGGAGCAGCAGCAGATGGCATATATGTCATATATGACAGATGTATTTTCTAGATTGTAAGCTCTAATGAGCAGGGCCCTCTGATCCCTCCTGTATTGATTTGTTGTGTAATTGTACTGTCTGCCCTCATGTTGTAAATCGCTGCGCAAACTGTTGGTGCTATATAAATTCTGTATAATAATAATGTTCCGACACTGTGGTCTTACAACAGCCTGCGTCTTTTTCCAGACCACACCAAACCCAGGCCATCGCTCTCAACACTTCCTTCCATGCTTCCTTCCATGCTGCTGTGGTGGGTTGGGTGGCTGTGTTGTTGGTGGTGTTGCTGGAGGTGTTGGAGGAGTAATATGGTTCAACTCACACAGGTGGCTTTTAGATGTGAGTTCGCCCCTCGTCCCCTTGTTTAGGGCCTGAAGTATTATCTCCTCACAGATGGGGCGCTGGCCCTTCTCCTTTCATTCCAGTTTATTGGCTGTCAGACAGCCATCTGACTCGGGGCCACCAGGGGTTGTTGTGAGGACCGCAGTAGCCTGCTCAATCAAAGCAGTCGCTGACTCCTCCAGGTTCCTCGCCTTCCTGGCCCTTTTTGTTGGAGGGTGGAGGGGAGGAACCTGGGATTCGGTCAGGCTACTTTTCACGGCCACCTCCTGACTGAGACTTTCCATGGCCTCCTCCTGGCTGAGACTTTCCTGTGTATGAAAATGGGACATAGTTTTAGTTTTTTGGTCATCAATCACACACAATTTTGAGCTCATGCCTGTTGCAAATTGAATGTTACCAAATAGAAAAGACTATCATTCTGACCCCAGCATTTTTCATTCTTGTTCCACTCATTTTTTGGTAGTATTGTCTATTGATATGTAAACCACTTTGTTAAATCAGAAATTAGTGATCAATAATAACATCTAGCTAACATCATTACATTTTTGACAAGAAATATGTTGAACAATGTTATACCTGGCTCAAGCTGGGCTGCTCCACATCTTCCTGGGTGGAAGGCCCAGGTTGGACTTCAGGATCCTCAGCTGATGTGGAAGGAAGTGTGGAAGAAAGGGTTCATAGTGATGGCCTGGGTTCACTTTGGTCTGACAAAAAATGCAGTTGGTCGTAGTACCAGAGCCTGGGGACATAAACATCATCTTCTGCTGCTCCCGATCTCATGGAATCCTGGACTTTCTTGTGCTCCCTATTATATGTGCTCCTCAGGCCATCGATTTTGGCCTTCAAATAGATGATGTCTGCTGGAGGAGTCACCGGCTTCACCAATTCCAACAGTTTCTCCAGCGTGCCTTCCTCTTTAGCTTGTTGGAGTAGTCACTGTTTTTGACTTGCCAGAGAAATGGAAGCTCCCTGTACCTGTCTATGAAGTTTGGCAGGAAGTCTGGGTCTGTAAATTTATCCATCTTCTCTGCAAGACACAACACAAGACAAACCCTAATGTCAGGCTAAACTCTCCTAATCTTGTCCCAATATAGGCCTCAATCTATAAGCAGTATAGGCCACTAACCACTGATGCCCCAGTTTAAAATTGTACCTTTGTTTGCACGATCGGCGCTTACGATAATCCGCTCACAGATCGTACGTACGGCGTACGTGTGTTATGCTTTATATACACTGCGCATGCGTGAAACTCTGCCCCTGACCTTCTTTCTAGTGTATCCCCCCTTCTCTTTCGGTGCAGTGGGAGAGCACATGGCGGAGACAGAGCAGGTGCATGCAACGAGGAGGAAAGCCCGGAGCAAGGCAGTTCATGATCCAGGAGGAGATATAAGGCCTCAAATATGTCCTTTGTAGAGATGGTGGAGATGGTGGACATCTTGAAGAGGGCTGACTATGATGGGAAGTATGGACCTAACCCAAACCCAAATGTGAGAAAGGCCAAGATCATGACTAAAGTTGTAAGAAGTCTGCACAGGAATTTTGGGGTACAACGATCTAAGGAGAAATTGAGGAAACGCTGGTCAGATCTGAAATTGAGAGAGCACGATCTGTACAGAAGGATCAGGAAACTGTTTCTAAAAAGTAAGTATTTGTTGTGTGTTCTTATTATTATTATTACTTTCGTGCTGCCCCATGTGCTTTTCTTTACTGTTGTACAGTTTAAAATGGCAAGGTTGAGGTTCGTGGGCACAGTAATCGTTGGTATTAAACATTGTTCGTTTGACCACTAATACGACATTTTTGACAGATGCAGGTTAACTACATTTGTTCATGCCTATTTGTATGAAAATAAGTTTAGTACATTGTTGTCTAGATGTGTTTGTAACTATAATGAAATCTAAACGTGATTCAGTGTAAGGAGAGGACACTCAGCAGCTGTTTACACATCTGGACGCAGGAGCACTAGTGTGGGACACCAGAACAACCTTTTTAGGGTGTCCCACGCAGGTGCTCCAGTAGATACTAGGGGTCTCTCCATGTGTGAAACTTTAACAAGACAGGTAAGTATTCCAGCTTTGGAAAGGGAAAAAATCATGTCTTCAGCTTGGAACTCAAATTGCCAAAACAGACAATTGGACGACACTTCCAAGGAATGTTTCATATTACTATTACTTGCCTCAAATATCTGTGTGCTAAGTATACCTTTTTTTATGTTCACATAGGGGAGAAAAGAATCGGGACATCTGAGGACACCACAAACCCCACACCTCCTGAAGAAGGGGAAATCCCCACACACCATGAAGATGTGGATTCCAAAGTTTAGAAAGTGGGTGAAATAGTGACCACAACAGGTCAGTGTCTGAGACCACAGCTTCAGGTAATAGATGTATGCCTGCATATTTATAATACATGGTGTGTATTTTTTTTAAGGTGATGTGGATGTTGTGGAAGAAGAAACTCACTTCAACAGTTCAAGTGCACAAATCCTGATCAGCAAAATAATGGTGTGCAATCGTGAATTAGAGAAGGTCAAGGAAAACATCAACGATGTTGAAAAAAACTCACCAACATCATTGATGTTTTAGCTAAAATCTAACCAAAAAAAAATTCAATGTTGTTGTTATTTTTACGTTTTTATATAAATTTTAAAGTAATTTGAAAGCCAAATTTTGAAGATGCACACAGTGTGTCAACATGTGCTATCAGCCATCATGGGATATCAATGTACGCGTTTTGTGGGTGCAACCCCTTCCTCTCATCTACTTTAGTTGCGAGGAAGGGGTTGCACCCACAAACGCGTACATTGATATCCTATGATGGCAGATAGCACATGTTGACACACTGTGTGTCTTTTCCCTACATCTATCAAAATAGATGTAGGGAAAAGACACACATTTTAGGCATGGGATCATGATGGAAATCCATATTTTTGAGTCCCAATTTGTGTGCATCTTCAAAATGTGGCTTTTATAGGGGGTGACATGACCCCATCTGATGAAGGCAAAATCAACACAGTTTTGACATAATAATAATAATAATAATAATGTCTCCTATTGCCTTAACTTTATCAAAGTTGAACTTTGTAAGTTCCTGAGTTGTGGATGTGTATGTTATGGTTTTAAACATGTCTGTTTAGCCACAAAAAGGCAATATACTGTCACACATACATGTTATACATCAAAGATGTTGGTTTATAAAAAACTCTTATAATGCACATGTGAATGTGCTTGGAGTAAAATGTTTTATACTCAACAATGTGTGGCTTCTTCCTTCAATGCTCAATACCAGTTTTTGGAGCAAGTTGGTGTAGTTACAGTGACAATGGGGGTTATTTACTAAAGGCAAATCCACTTTGCACTACAAGTGCACTTTCAGTGCAGTTTCAGTGCACTTTCAAGTGCCTCAGTTGCAGTGCACTTGTAGTGCAAAGTGGATTTGCCTTTAGTAAATAACCCCCACAGTGCTCTAAAATTTTCCCCAATAAGACAATTTTAGGGACTCCAAACAATTAATTCATGGAGTTGAAAAGGATGATTATTTTTATCATTAATGTATTACATACATTAACAACAAAAACATTGTGTGTTTGTAGCAGACCCATAGCACAACATAATAGTTAGCTGAAGAAGAGATTGTCACCTTATGTATCAAATAAGTTACGTTTGCACTATTGAAGAAAATGCCCAAAAAAAAGGCCATTGGAGAACCTAGGAGACAGATAAAAGAAACACAAGCAGTAAATCAAAAAAATATGAGTTCAGTTTATAACAACAAATGTATTTTCCATAGTTTTTAAACAGTATCTGGCATACCAATTGCCCCCCTAAGCGCGAAGTACTCCACATAGCTTTGCTGTACTTCGTGGGTGCTTTGGAGGGGGCAAGCCAGGATGGCCAGCTTCAAGTGCCGTCATATTTGAGTCCAGTGAGCCGGCCTCAGTCGCAACTGAGGCCACATAGTTGGCTGCATTTTTTCATAAAAAGTTGTGCAAAATGCAGCAGTAAAGAACAATGTGGTTTAGTTTATATTCCGTCATAATGAATGCAGTAAGGAATAGGTGGAACTGGCTGGCCATTATGCCAAAGGCACTTTCAACCACTCTTCTGGCTCTGGCCAGCTGGTAATTTAAAACCCTCTGGTCCGGGGTGAGGGTCCTCATAGGGAATGGCCACATAAAATGGTCCCCCAGGGCAAATGCTTCATCTGCGACAAATGCGAATGTGAGGCCCGCCACGTTGTCTTCTGGAGGTGGCAAGCCCAAGCTGCCATTCTGGAGCCATCTGAAGAACTCCGTCTGGGTGAGGACTCCACCATCCAACATCATAAGTCGCCGACACCACTGCCAACAACATTATACTACTATACCCCTTATAGTTATAATAGTACGACTCCGAGTTGGGGGGGTGGGACGATGTGGACATGTTTCCCATCTATTGCGCCACCGCAGTTGGGAAAGTCCCACTGCTGGACAAATTGGGAGGCCACAGTCTGCCATTCCTGTGGGTTGGAAGGAAACTGTTGAGTCAAACATAAAAAAAATTGTACTTTTGCACATAACATTGCAAGCAGATTAGACCCAAACATTCTTGGCCAACATAAGTAGAACATTTATTGAAATGAGTATTTAAAGTCAAAAGTATAAGGTACACTTATCAGATTCCTCACCCCGTCTGACGGCTCATTGTAAAAATGTTATGGTGGGGGGAGATGTTTTAGATAGGTAACCGTCTCCACTTCATTGAGAGCTGAATGCATAAATAATGTGTATTACTTTGGTCAGCCCCTCCTTACTTACACTATTGGCAGCCCACTGGACAGGTAAGAAGTGTCATAATCCAAAAATATGAATACACACTGTCCAAATTGAAGCACATTTTTACATTCTGCAATTACCTATCAAGATAATAGGAGAACAAAACTTTAAACAGTACCATTTTAAAGTATTCAGGCAGGCCCTTGCACTACATGCTTTGATTAATTCATCCATAAATATGAACACAAAAGAGGTATGTATAGTGTGTATGGGTTTGGCAAAGTCAGCAGATAGACATTTGTTGGTATCGGTAGACTTAGCGGTTGGGGGAAGGAGGGTTCAAAATGAGTTTTGGCCCCCCAAAAAAAGCCTCTTGCACTCTGCCTGAATTTAAGGACAAAAATAACATTTGGACACATTTTAGGGGGTGTTTAGGGTAAGTACTACAATGAAGCAGACAAAATACATTGTTAAGTGACTTGGCCAGGTGTGTATGGACCCAGGATAGCATGCTGGGGAGGTTAGTGAAGGAAAATATGCATGAAGGACAAAAAAGGAGCATTAAAAGCTTGTAGCATGCATGAGGACAAAGAGGACATTCACAGCATATTACAAATATGGTAATTATGGAATGATGAAAGAAATACAATACATTAGCAAACATTAAATACATAGAATATATCTTAATATAGTCCTTCTGCAGGACCTGAATAATGGCAGAACAGGTCTCTGGAATAATGATTCCCAGAGCCTGGGGGGAGATCCCAGTCATGAACTTAATATCCTGGAGACTTCTCCCCGTCGCCAAGTACTGCAAGCTGACTACGAGCCTCTGCTAAGGAGTGATGGCTTGCCGCATGCAGGTGTCCTGCTTCATAATAAAAGGAGACAGCAAAGCCAACAGATGGTGAAAAACAGGGTCCATCATACGGAGATAATTCCTGAAATCATCAGGATTATTCTCCTGGATCTCCCGCAGCAAAGGCATGTGAGAGAATTGGTCACGCTGGAGTAACCAATTCTTGGTCCTTGAACTCCTCCTGACCCTGTTCATGGACTGGACTTGGGTCAAAGCAAGAACTCCAACACCAAGGCCAACAACGGCACAAGCTCTCAGACAAGAATGTAACCGCAAATTGGCTAGAAAACGGTCAGCTGGTCAGAACGAACTAACAGAACGCACTGAAAATCAGAAAGGACCTGAGAAGAACGATCTGAAAATCAGAAACGACCGGACAAGAACGCACTGAAAAACAGAAGTGAACTATAAATAGAACGCACTGACAACACGCACTGAAGAACAGATACAAACCCGCAATTTCTACTAACACAAGATAATCACAAGATTAGCAGAAGGAGCCCAAAGGGTGGTGCGCTGGCTATTGAACTTCCTTTAAATAGTCCCGTCGTATGTGTTGTACGTCACCGCGTTCTCACGTTATGAATTTTGGGCCAATATTTGTGTGACAGTGTGTATGCAAGACTAGTTTGAGCCAGCATCCTTCGGAAAAAAAAAAACACAGTTTTGTTGTCCCATCGTGTGTATGGGGGCATTAGCCTGCAGTGTCCTAGGAAAAGGTGGGGGGTGATTGAGGTTAAGATCCTTGCCTAGGCAAGGAACAAGGAAGTGGGAGTAGGTACTGACAAAACTTGAAGAAGGGGGAATACTCCAAAAGCTTGTCCTGAAAATGTGGATGTTAGTGCAAATAAAAAAAGTATCACAGACAGTACTCAATTGTTCTTAAGCATCTACTGTATATAAATAATATACTACTTACCTGTGAAGGATATAAGTTATTTCACTAAATATTCATACAAAAATGTAAAAATATCTATCATATAACTAAGGACAGTGTAGGTTTTTATCTATGCAATTACCCATAGCAACCAGCCAGAAATCATAATTTATATCATCTGACAACAATCACTTCACTTCTGCATTTTGCAAATAACTTTGACCTTGCAAAGCCTTACAGAATGAGTTTGTTATACACTACTATAGTATATAGTTTAGTATGGCTATAACCCATTGCTCATAACAGCACAGCAAAATAAAAAGTCAACTTTGCAAATCTTAACACACATTACAAATAAAAATAATGTAAAAACTACAAAAATACCAACAAATTAACAAAAAGCTTAATTACACACAAAAACAGACATAAAAGCCATAGACATAATAACTCCATTAAAATACTCCATGTCACCCCTACTGGTATAGATAAAAAGTAAACAGCTGTAAATATATCACATGGAGTATTATTGTTGCGAATATAGGTGCACTTAGTGGATATACACCAATCAGCCATAATTTTATGACCACTGATGGGTAAGATTGATTATCTTGTTACAATGGCATCTGAAAGTCGGTGGGATATATCAGGCAGCAAGTAAATATGTTGTCCCTGAAGTTGATGGGTTCAAAGCAGAAAAAAATGGGCATCACAATTTGTTGTGTATGGAGCTGAGTAGCTACAGACCAGTCAGAGTGCCCAAGTGAGTATCAAAACTGGACTATGGAGCAATGGAGGAAGGTGGCCTGGTCTGATGAATCATGTTTTCTTCTACATCATATAGATGGTCGGGTGCATGTGCATTGATTACACGGGGAAGAGATGGAACCAGGATGCACTGTAGGAAAAAGGCAAACTGGTAGAGGCAGTGTGATTCTTTGAGTATTATTCTACTGGGAAACCTTGGGTCCTGCAATTCATGTGGATATTACTTGACACATATCGCTTACATAAACATGCTGACCAAGTACACTCCTTTGTGGAAACAGAATTCCCTGACGGCAGTGGCCTCTTTCAGCAAGATAATGTGCCCTGCCACTCTAAAGAACATGGTCCAAGAATGGTCTGAGGAACACAACAATGAGTTAAGTTGGCCTTTGAAATTCTCCAGATCTCTATCCAATCAAGCATCTGTGGGATGTGCTGGAATTAAAAAGTCTAAACCATGGAGGCCCCACTTCACAAATTACAGGGCTAAAAGGATCTTATGGCGTGGTGCCAGATACCCCAGCATACTTTCAGAGGTCTAGTGGCATGCATACCATAACGGATCAGGGCTGTTTTGGTCGCAAAAGTCAATTCAATATTAGGTGGGTGGTCATAAAGTTATGGCTGATCAATGTATACACTTAATGATTGATGATATGTGGACCCTAGACAAACCACAAATACATGTATTGTACACAACTCTCTATATCAAAATATCAATAGATTCCGGATTGTTTAGGATCTAGAGCCTTTTTTATACCTAGCAACAAAATAGACCATAGAGGCAAAGAGCCCGAGTGTGTTCAAAAACCATATGCAGCTTTGAAACAAAGTACTTACGGTAGTTAAAAACCATACCTGAACACCATTTGGTTTCCCCCAGGGCCTAGCCGAAAAACTCAGACAGTTAGCTGTGCTCCATCCTGTCATGTTACTAGGACGCTCTAACCATTAAATATTCACCGCCAGCATCACAGGAGCGTGGAATTTCTTGCAAAAAATAGTCTTTCCTTTTTATGCAAAGCCTAATTAATTGATATTGGGAAACAGGGACAGAGCATTGTCACCCTATAACAAGAGGGGGTCAGAACAAGGAATTTAATGGAAGATTTACCAGGTATTATTTTAATGAAAGATTCAGGATTACAATTTTTGGAAATAACTTTAAAATTACATTAACATGTTAAAGTGCAACTCTTGAAATTTGAAAAATTGCTTGGAACAAGCATTTTTGGTAGAAGGGACATGCAAAGTATCTTCTACCAAAAAGCGACTACTTTGTTCTTCTAGCAATTTTTTATTTTGTGGACACAATGCATGGTGCATGCATCATGCAGTGTATACTCTGGATTAATCCTGGCATTTGTAAATATGCTGAGAATGGAGTCAGAAGCCGAGGACAATGTAACTTCTGCAACAATACACAACCCAGCAAAAGCAGCAGAGAAGATGGAGGCAGTGGGGGAAATAGCGGTGACTGTGAACCTGGACATGCCAGCACTGGAGGAGGGCACTCTACTAGGTAAGTGTATAATGGGCATGAATGCTGCACACACATTATGGCAAAAGCTCATGGTAAGGAATCTTTCAAGAAAAAGGTGGGGCTAGTACTGCTCAGAAGGGTGGGGGTAAAAAAGTAACAAAAGTTTGCTTGAAAATTTCCTCACCCTTCAAGTTTTACTTTAGAAAAATATATGAGCTTTAGCATTTGGATTTACATACTGTATACTTTAATGAACCGCTTTTTAATCCTAATAAGCTCCTAATTATCATATTTTTTTCTATTTACCTTATCTTACGTTATTTTATTTTAATTGCAAATAATACTACCAACAACATATATATATATATATATATATATATATATATATATATATATATATATACATACACACACACTATTTTTTTTTTCAAAATATGAAGAAAAAAATATTCTTTGACAATACTACACACTACTACTAAACATTTTACTTTGGTACCTTACCATAAATGTTGACAAAGTTACTAATAAATCAATAGGATGTAGCTGTGATATAAAAATTCAACTGGACAAAAAGGGGTAAACAACCATTAGTCCTGAAGTAGTTAAAAAGACAATTTTCCAAATAAATTACTTTTCATTATTTAATTTCTCATCTCTTGCTTATATATAATGGGAAAGTTTTACATTGAGAATCTCTTTGTCATTAGAAGAATTTAACATAGAAACACAAGGCACTGTATTGATTTAAGATGGTGTCCGAGCGTAGGAACCAGGGACCTCTCTATGATTCTGATTGGAACCATAATTTAAAATATAATAGGAGGTTTGTGAAGCCATTTGCTTTTTCAGGTTAATGGGCTTTTGTTGAACAGTGTAGGGAAAAAGATAACTCTTCCAGGCAGTTTTAAGAAGTTTAAAAGGATTT
Organism: Lithobates clamitans; assembly: GCA_037952925.1. Taxonomy (NCBI): domain Eukaryota; kingdom Metazoa; phylum Chordata; class Amphibia; order Anura; family Ranidae; genus Lithobates; species Lithobates clamitans. The sequence continues at coordinate 2,804,683 of JBBGZY010000145.1, forward strand.
CTAATCATAGGCTTCCATTGAATTATTACGGTTGGTTAATTAGCTGGGGATGTGTCATTGTTTGAGAGGGAGAGGTGGGACCAGGAGATGAGCTGCTTTACAGAACATGGCAAAGATTTCACAATGGAATTATCTCAGGAATGATGAGGGTGAACGAACTAAAGATAAATGGATATTAATGTGTGGCAAGCTTTGATTTACACTTATAATGGAAATCTAAACCATGTGAAGATTCTCAGCTGTACAATAATGGCATTCAAAATTCTCCATTTATCATGTAAATGTATTTCCAGAATCATGAAACATTGCACAGCGCCTTCCAGAGGTAACTGAACAGCAATTTTTTATCAGAATATTTTACTCCTATATCAAGTCAGTACTATAACATGGTATAACAGAACTTTAATATATGTTACTTAAATCGAATCTCTACAAGTTGTAATAACAGTGCAGTCCCATGTCTCAGAGATAAGTGTGTGTTTGTATTCACTTATATCCTCTCTCTGCCAGAGCAGAGCTGTCAACCCAATGTCAGGCTGCAGGGCCCATCATAGAGGCTCACCTGTCTAATAAGAGACTCATAACTGACACTGAGATCAAGTGGCTGGAGAAGGGTAAAACTGCTGATTAGCAAAACTTTAAGAGCCCTTTCACACTGAGGCGCGTTTCAAGCGCTTTGGCGGTAAAAAAAGCTCCTGAAAAGCTCATGAAAACCTATTTCCGTTTAAATCAATTAATGCTTTCACACTGGGACTGTGTGCTGGCGGGAGGTGGAAAAACTCCTCCGAGCAGCATTTTTGGAGCATGTTTGGAGCGCTAAAAAAAGCGCCTCAAAATCGCCCCTCTCCATTGAAATCAATGAGAAGTGCCTTAAAAATGCCTGAAAAGCACTACAAAAGCGCCTCAAAATGGTTCTTGAAGTCATTTTTGAGTCTCGTGACCTTCTAAAAAGCGCACAACTAATGCCTCAAATGCGCTTGAAAAGCTCCTGAAAAGCGCTGCGAAAACGCTGAAACAGCGCTCGGCGTTTTATGGGCAGTTTTTAAGCGCCTCAGTGTGAAAGGGCTCTAAGGGCTTGTATTCATTGCCTTTTTTCATATCGGACAGGATTTGCATTCCCAGGTCAATGGGAAAACAAAACCCACTTGAAGCAGGTTACTGCAGGTCAGAAGGAAGACATCTGTATGTCAAATGTACCTGCTAATTACTTTCCAGAAACAGATCTCAGAAATATCTCAAACTGAAAAGCAAGGAGGTTACCTTAGCTCTAATGCTTAAGTCCATAGACTGTAGTCCGTTGCTCTAGCCAGGGCGCTCAACTCCCATATATGAGTAATCCTAATCTGAAAGGCTAGCGATTCAGCATGCTCTTGAATAAAAGTACTTTATTTGCTACACAGGTACAAGGTAACCACTGACACATTTCAGCTATCGAGCCTTCATTATCATCCTTTTAATGAAGGCTCTATAGCTGAAATGCGTCAGTTTTACCCTGTACCTGTACTTATGTAGCAAATAAAGTAGTTTTATTCAAAAGCACATCGAGTCACCAGCCTTTCTGTTTAGAAAAATATCTCAAATTGATGTAAAACTCATGCCATTAACAGAGGCCCAAAGTAAGTTGATCCAGGCCCTTAGCCCTGGTTCACACCGGTGCGGCTTTGAAATCGTGCTACTTCAGCGCAATTTCAAAGTTGCACATCAGTGTGATTTGCCTTGCCAATTTCATTGCGGTTTGTGACTTAATTTAACAGAAGTGTATGCAAGTCACAATGAAATTGGTAAAAAGTAGTGCAAGAAACTTTTTCATAATCGCTGTGACATGAGTCGTGGCAATATGAACAGTTCCATTGCTGGCAACTTCTCATGCAATTTGGAACTGTCAAATTGCATGACAAGTCACAACGGTGTGAACGGGGGCTAAATGAGACTGAGCTCAGGCAAGAGATAGGATGGCCTTACAGTCTGACACTCAAACTGACAAGGAGAATACAAGTATATAATAACAAAACTAAAAAAAATGTTTGAGAAATCAGCATAAACTATTGTAACAGTTAAGTCATTTAAAAAAATTAAGATTATTTAAAAGGTGTGAGTGACTTCAAGTGCTATACTTGTTTAAAGCAAGAAGGGAAATTTCCAAATATGGTATGTTAATGATCCCCTTGTATTGTGCATCTTTGTTAAATTGCCCACATTGGACTACATGCAACAATAGATGGGAAAATGTAGGCATTATGAGATCTGACCATCATTTATCACTGCTACTCACTAGAACAGTCACTCTGTACAGTATGCAATATACTCATGACAGTTACATCTGAAACATGCATAGTTAAATGTCAATGATCAAAAATCGCTTGCTTGCTGAAAAGTCTTTTTGGAATAAATGTTCCATATCTTGCTAAATGCCCTATGAGCTATATGACTTGAATCACACATGGTACCTTGGACAGGCCACCCATACAGTCAATATGATAGACCTAAACTATAGGAATGCCTAAGGGACAGCAGAAGCCACCATGTGAAAGCTACCTAGTGACCAGGTTTTCTTCCTCGCCTGTTTGATATACAACTGGATATTGCATGGCAATACATTGATTAATTGGTGTAATTCAATTACATCTTATAAGCTAGAGTTGGAAGACTCCAATATTCAGAGTCATTACTATATACAAAGTTTAAATTAGTGATTAGGATACCTGCAAGCAGGGTTGATTCAGTAAAATTGCTGCAACACATTGCAAGGATCAACAGGAGTAAGAAGCAGGCTAGCCTTGCTACATGCTATTGTTATACTAGTTAGAGGTGGGAGAAGAGTGACATGGTGGATCTGTTCTGTTGCAAACTACTGTTTGAAAAAAACAAAACTAAGTACACAATTTACCCTTAGTCATCAATCTAATTTATCACCCAAAATCTCAATTCAGCCCCTGAAACATAACTACTAACTCAGCCTAAACCGTAGCCTTAGGGCTGCATAATGTGTTGTGTGTGAAATCAGATATGCTGGCAATAGGGATGAGCTTCGTATTCAAGTCGAACCCATGTTCGACTCGAACATCGCCTGTTCGGTCGTTCGCCGAATTGCGAATGATATGGTCCGTTCGCTCCAAATTTGAGTGACGCGTCACGGCCCATAATTCACCGCGGCATCGCAGTGCATTGCTGGCTGATGGTTGGCCAAGCATGCACTATGACCCGCATGCTTGGCCAATCACAGCGCCGTCTGTACAGAGAGCTGTAATTGGCCAAAGCCAGGGTGGCTTTGGCCAATTATGGCTCAGGGGGTTTAGTACACGCCCCACACTATATAAGGCCGCCTGCACGTCAGCCCTGTGTAGTGTGTTCCGAGACAGAGACAGAGAGACAGTGTAATTTGATTTAAGTTAGATAGATTAGGCAGAACAGTCAGTCAGTTAGCTGCACTTACAGTGTATTGTGTATATATATGCATCCCAGGTGTTGTATATACATACATATATATATATATATATATATATATATACACTGTATTCAGTTTAGCTAGATCCGTTCCTGTTATTATCTTCCTACTGACAGGCAGGCAGTTGTTGTTACAGTATTTACAGCTACCTGAAGAAAATTGCTGGTGTTCTGATCCTTTTAGTACCAAAGTCAGGCAGCTACAGTATTTACAGTGCACAGTGTTCAGCTAAAGCTACAAGTTAGTGTAGTGCGACCTCTGCACAGTGTTCAGCTAAAGCTACAAGTTAGTGTAGTGTGACCTCTGCACAGTGTTCAGCTAAAGCTACAAGTTAGTGTAGTGCAACCTCTGCACAGTGTTCAGCTAAAGCTACCTGTAGAAGATTGGTGGTGTTTTTCTGATCCTATCACTACCGCAGGCAGCTACATTATTTACACGTTAGTTTAGTGCAACCTCGGCACAGTGTTCAGCTAAAGCTACAAGTTAGTGTAGTGCGACCTCTGTACAGTGTTCAGCTAAAGCTACAAGTTAGTGTAGTGCGACCTCTGCACAGTGTTCAGCTAAAGCTACAAGTTAGTGTAGTGTGACCTCTGCACAGTGTTCAGCTAAAGCTACAAGTTAGTGTAGCGCGACTTCTGCACAGAGTTCAGCTAAAGCTACAAGTTAGTGTAGTGCGACCTCTGCACAGTGTTCAGCTAAGGCTACCTGTAGAAGATTGGTGGTGTTTTTCTGATCCTATCACTACCGCAGGCAGCTACATTATTTACACGTTAGTGTAGTGTGACCTCTGCACAGTGTTCAGCTAAAGCTACAAGTTAGTGTAGCGCGACTTCTGCACAGAGTTCAGCTAAAGCTACAAGTTAGTGTAGTGCGACCTCTGCACAGTGTTCTGCTAAAGCTACAAGTTAGTGTAGTTTGACCTCTGCACAGTGCTCAGCTAAAGCTACAAGTTAGTGTAGTGCGACCTCTGTACAGTTTTCAGCTAAAGCTACCTGTAGAAGATTGGTGGTGTTTTTCTGATCCTATCACTACTGCAGGCAGCTACATTATTTACACGTTAGTGTAGTGCGACCTTGGCACAGTGTTCAGCTAAAGCTACAAGTTAGTGTAGTGCGACCTCTGCACAGTGCTCAGCTAAAGCTACAAGTTAGTGTAGTGCGACCTCTGCACAGTGCTCAGCTAAAGCTACAAGTTAGTGTAGTGCGACCTCTGCACAGTGTTCAGCTAAGGCTACCTGTAGAAGATTGGTGGTGTTTTTCTGATCCTATCACTACCGCAGGCAGCTACATTATTTACACGTTAGTGTAGTGCGACCTCGGCACAGTGTTCAGCTAAAGCTACAAGTTAGTGTAGTGCGACCTCTGCACAGTGTTCAGCTAAAGCTACAAGTTAGTGTAGTGTGACCCCTGCACAGTGTTCAGCTAAGGCTACCTGTAGAAGATTGGTGGTGTTTTTCTGATCCTATCACTACCGCAGGCAGCTACATTATTTACACGTTAGTGTAGTGGGACCTCGGCACAGTGTTCAGCTAAAGCTACAAGTTAGTATAGTGCGACCTCTGCACAGTGCTCAGCTAAAGTTACAAGTTAGTGTAGTGCGACCTCTGCACAGTGCTCAGCTAAAGCTACAAGTTAGTGTAGTACGACCTCTGCACAGTGTTCAGCTAAGACTACCTGTAGAAGATTGGTGGTGTTTTTCTGATCCTATTACTACCGCAGGCAGCTACATTATTTACACGCTAGTGTAGTGCGACCTCGGCACAGTGCTCAACTAAAGCTACAAGTTAGTGTAGTGCGACCTCTGCACAGTGCTCAGCTAAAGCTACAAGTTAGTGTAGTGCGACCTCTGCACAGTGTTCAGCTAAAACTACCTGTAGAAGATTGGTGGTGTTTTTCTGATCCTATCACTACCGTAGGCAGCTACATTATTTACATGTTAGTGTAGTGCGACCTCGGCACAGTGTTCAGCTAAAGCTACAAGTTAGTGTAGTGCCACCTCTGTACAGTGTTCAGCTAAAGCTACAAGTTAGTGTAGTGCGACCTCTGCATAGTGTTCAGCTAAAGCTACAAGTTAGTGTAGTGCGACCTCTGCACAGTGTTCAGCTAATTCTACAAGTTAGTGTAGTTTGACCTCTGCACAGTGCTCAGCTAAAGCTACAAGTTAGTATAGTGTGACCTCTGCACAGTGTTCAGCTAAAGCTACCTGTAGAAGATTGGTGGTGTTTTTCTGATCCTATCACTACCGCAGGCAGCTACATTATTTACACGTTAGTGTAGTACGACCTCGGCACAGTGTTCAGCTAAAGCTACAAGTCAGTGTAGTGCGACCTCTGCACAGTGTTCAGCTAAAGCTACAAGTTAGTGTAGTGCGACCTCTGCACAGTGTTCAGCTAAAGCTACCTGTGGAAGATTGGTGGTGTTTTTCTGATCCTATCACTACCGCAGGTAGCTACATTATTTACATGTTAGTGTAGTGCGACCTTGGCACAGTGTTTAGCTAAAGCTACAAGTTAGTGTAGTGTGACCTCTGACCTCTGCACAGTGTTCAGCTAAAGCTACAAGTTAGTGTAGTGTGACCTCTGACCTCTGCACAGTGTTCAGCTAAATCTACAAGTTAGTGTAGTGCGACCTCTGCACAGTGTTCAGCTAAAGCTACAAGTTAGTGTAGTGCGACCTCTGCCCGATGCTCAGCTAAAGCTACAAGTTAGTGTAGTGCGACCTCTGTACAGTGTTCAGCTAAAGCTACAAGTTAGTGTAGTGCGACCTCTGCACAGTGTTCAGCAAAAGCTACAAGTTAGTGTAGTGTGACCTCTGCACAGTGTTCAGCTAAAGCTACAAGTTAGTGTAGCGCGACTTCTGCACAGAGTTCAGCTAAAGCTACAAGTTAGTGTAGTGCGACCTCTGCACAGTGTTCTGCTAAAGCTACAAGTTAGTGTAGTTTGACCTCTGCACAGTGCTCAGCTAAAGCTACAAGTTAGTGTAGTGCGACCTCTGTACAGTTTTCAGCTAAAGCTACCTGTAGAAGATTGGTGGTGTTTTTCTGATCCTATCACTACTGCAGGCAGCTACATTATTTACACGTTAGTGTAGTGCGACCTTGGCACAGTGTTCAGCTAAAGCTACAAGTTAGTGTAGTGCGACCTCTGCACAGTGTTCAGCTAAAGCTACAAGTTAGTGTAGTGCGACCTCTGCACAGTGTTCAGCTAAAACTACCTGTAGAAGATTGGTGGTGTTTTTCTGATCCTATCACTACCGTAGGCAGCTACATTATTTACATGTTAGTGTAGTGCGACCTCGGCACAGTGTTCAGCTAAAGCTACAAGTTAGTGTAGTGCCACCTCTGTACAGTGTTCAGCTAAAGCTACAAGTTAGTGTAGTGCGACCTTTGCATAGTGTTCAGCTAAAGCTACAAGTTAGTGTAGTGCGACCTCTGCACAGTGTTCAGCTAATTCTACAAGTTAGTGTAGTTTGACCTCTGCACAGTGCTCAGCTAAAGCTACAAGTTAGTATAGTGTGACCTCTGCACAGTGTTCAGCTAAAGCTACCTGTAGAAGATTGGTGGTGTTTTTCTGATCCTATCACTACCGCAGGCAGCTACATTATTTACACGTTAGTGTAGTACGACCTCGGCACAGTGTTCAGCTAAAGCTACAAGTCAGTGTAGTGCGACCTCTGCACAGTGTTCAGCTAAAGCTACAAGTTAGTGTAGTGCGACCTCTGCACAGTGTTCAGCTAAAGCTACCTGTGGAAGATTGGTGGTGTTTTTCTGATCCTATCACTACCGCAGGTAGCTACATTATTTACATGTTAGTGTAGTGCGACCTTGGCACAGTGTTTAGCTAAAGCTACAAGTTAGTGTAGTGTGACCTCTGACCTCTGCACAGTGTTCAGCTAAAGCTACAAGTTAGTGTAGTGTGACCTCTGACCTCTGCACAGTGTTCAGCTAAATCTACAAGTTAGTGTAGTGCGACCTCTGCACAGTGTTCAGCTAAAGCTACAAGTTAGTGTAGTGCGACCTCTGCCCGATGCTCAGCTAAAGCTACAAGTTAGTGTAGTGCGACCTCTGTACAGTGTTCAGCTAAAGCTACAAGTTAGTGTAGTGCGACCTCTGCACAGTGTTCAGCTAAAGCTACAAGTTAGTGTAGTGTGACCTCTGCACAGTGTTCAGCTAAAGCTACAAGTTAGTGTAGCGCGACTTCTGCACAGAGTTCAGCTAAAGCTACAAGTTAGTGAAGTGCGACCTCTGCACAGTGTTCTGCTAAAGCTACAAGTTAGTGTAGTTTGACCTCTGCACAGTGCTCAGCTAAAGCTACAAGTTAGTGTAGTGCAACCTCTGCACAGTGTTCAGCTAAAGCTACCTGTAGAAGATTGGTGGTGTTTTTCTGATCCTATCACTACCGCAGGCAGCTACATTATTTACACGTTAGTTTAGTGCAACCTCGGCACAGTGTTCAGCTAAAGCTACAAGTTAGTGTAGTGCGACCTCTGTACAGTGTTCAGCTAAAGCTACAAGTTAGTGTAGTGCGACCTCTGCACAGTGTTCAGCTAAAGCTACAAGTTAGTGTAGTGTGACCTCTGCACAGTGTTCAGCTAAAGCTACAAGTTAGTGTAGCGCGACTTCTGCACAGAGTTCAGCTAAAGCTACAAGTTAGTGTAGTGCGACCTCTGCACAGTGTTCAGCTAAGGCTACCTGTAGAAGATTGGTGGTGTTTTTCTGATCCTATCACTACCGCAGGCAGCTACATTATTTACACGTTAGTGTAGTGTGACCTCTGCACAGTGTTCAGCTAAAGCTACAAGTTAGTGTAGCGCGACTTCTGCACAGAGTTCAGCTAAAGCTACAAGTTAGTGTAGTGCGACCTCTGCACAGTGTTCTGCTAAAGCTACAAGTTAGTGTAGTTTGACCTCTGCACAGTGCTCAGCTAAAGCTACAAGTTAGTGTAGTGCGACCTCTGTACAGTTTTCAGCTAAAGCTACCTGTAGAAGATTGGTGGTGTTTTTCTGATCCTATCACTACTGCAGGCAGCTACATTATTTACACGTTAGTGTAGTGCGACCTTGGCACAGTGTTCAGCTAAAGCTACAAGTTAGTGTAGTGCGACCTCTGCACAGTGCTCAGCTAAAGCTACAAGTTAGTGTAGTGCGACCTCTGCACAGTGCTCAGCTAAAGCTACAAGTTAGTGTAGTGCGACCTCTGCACAGTGTTCAGCTAAGGCTACCTGTAGAAGATTGGTGGTGTTTTTCTGATCCTATCACTACCGCAGGCAGCTACATTATTTACACGTTAGTGTAGTGCGACCTCGGCACAGTGTTCAGCTAAAGCTACAAGTTAGTGTAGTGCGACCTCTGCACAGTGTTCAGCTAAAGCTACAAGTTAGTGTAGTGTGACCCCTGCACAGTGTTCAGCTAAGGCTACCTGTAGAAGATTGGTGGTGTTTTTCTGATCCTATCACTACCGCAGGCAGCTACATTATTTACACGTTAGTGTAGTGGGACCTCGGCACAGTGTTCAGCTAAAGCTACAAGTTAGTATAGTGCGACCTCTGCACAGTGCTCAGCTAAAGTTACAAGTTAGTGTAGTGCGACCTCTGCACAGTGCTCAGCTAAAGCTACAAGTTAGTGTAGTACGACCTCTGCACAGTGTTCAGCTAAGACTACCTGTAGAAGATTGGTGGTGTTTTTCTGATCCTATTACTACCGCAGGCAGCTACATTATTTACACGCTAGTGTAGTGCGACCTCGGCACAGTGCTCAACTAAAGCTACAAGTTAGTGTAGTGCGACCTCTGCACAGTGCTCAGCTAAAGCTACAAGTTAGTGTAGTGCGACCTCTGCACAGTGTTCAGCTAAAACTACCTGTAGAAGATTGGTGGTGTTTTTCTGATCCTATCACTACCGTAGGCAGCTACATTATTTACATGTTAGTGTAGTGCGACCTCGGCACAGTGTTCAGCTAAAGCTACAAGTTAGTGTAGTGCCACCTCTGTACAGTGTTCAGCTAAAGCTACAAGTTAGTGTAGTGCGACCTCTGCATAGTGTTCAGCTAAAGCTACAAGTTAGTGTAGTGCGACCTCTGCACAGTGTTCAGCTAATTCTACAAGTTAGTGTAGTTTGACCTCTGCACAGTGCTCAGCTAAAGCTACAAGTTAGTATAGTGTGACCTCTGCACAGTGTTCAGCTAAAGCTACCTGTAGAAGATTGGTGGTGTTTTTCTGATCCTATCACTACCGCAGGCAGCTACATTATTTACACGTTAGTGTAGTACGACCTCGGCACAGTGTTCAGCTAAAGCTACAAGTCAGTGTAGTGCGACCTCTGCACAGTGTTCAGCTAAAGCTACAAGTTAGTGTAGTGCGACCTCTGCACAGTGTTCAGCTAAAGCTACCTGTGGAAGATTGGTGGTGTTTTTCTGATCCTATCACTACCGCAGGTAGCTACATTATTTACATGTTAGTGTAGTGCGACCTTGGCACAGTGTTTAGCTAAAGCTACAAGTTAGTGTAGTGTGACCTCTGACCTCTGCACAGTGTTCAGCTAAAGCTACAAGTTAGTGTAGTGTGACCTCTGACCTCTGCACAGTGTTCAGCTAAATCTACAAGTTAGTGTAGTGCGACCTCTGCACAGTGTTCAGCTAAAGCTACAAGTTAGTGTAGTGCGACCTCTGCCCGATGCTCAGCTAAAGCTACAAGTTAGTGTAGTGCGACCTCTGTACAGTGTTCAGCTAAAGCTACAAGTTAGTGTAGTGCGACCTCTGCACAGTGTTCAGCAAAAGCTACAAGTTAGTGTAGTGTGACCTCTGCACAGTGTTCAGCTAAAGCTACAAGTTAGTGTAGCGCGACTTCTGCACAGAGTTCAGCTAAAGCTACAAGTTAGTGTAGTGCGACCTCTGCACAGTGTTCTGCTAAAGCTACAAGTTAGTGTAGTTTGACCTCTGCACAGTGCTCAGCTAAAGCTACAAGTTAGTGTAGTGCGACCTCTGTACAGTTTTCAGCTAAAGCTACCTGTAGAAGATTGGTGGTGTTTTTCTGATCCTATCACTACTGCAGGCAGCTACATTATTTACACGTTAGTGTAGTGCGACCTTGGCACAGTGTTCAGCTAAAGCTACAAGTTAGTGTAGTGCGACCTCTGCACAGTGTTCAGCTAAAGCTACAAGTTAGTGTAGTGCGACCTCTGCACAGTGTTCAGCTAAAACTACCTGTAGAAGATTGGTGGTGTTTTTCTGATCCTATCACTACCGTAGGCAGCTACATTATTTACATGTTAGTGTAGTGCGACCTCGGCACAGTGTTCAGCTAAAGCTACAAGTTAGTGTAGTGCCACCTCTGTACAGTGTTCAGCTAAAGCTACAAGTTAGTGTAGTGCGACCTTTGCATAGTGTTCAGCTAAAGCTACAAGTTAGTGTAGTGCGACCTCTGCACAGTGTTCAGCTAATTCTACAAGTTAGTGTAGTTTGACCTCTGCACAGTGCTCAGCTAAAGCTACAAGTTAGTATAGTGTGACCTCTGCACAGTGTTCAGCTAAAGCTACCTGTAGAAGATTGGTGGTGTTTTTCTGATCCTATCACTACCGCAGGCAGCTACATTATTTACACGTTAGTGTAGTACGACCTCGGCTCAGTGTTCAGCTAAAGCTACAAGTCAGTGTAGTGCGACCTCTGCACAGTGTTCAGCTAAAGCTACAAGTTAGTGTAGTGCGACCTCTGCACAGTGTTCAGCTAAAGCTACCTGTGGAAGATTGGTGGTGTTTTTCTGATCCTATCACTACCGCAGGTAGCTACATTATTTACATGTTAGTGTAGTGCGACCTTGGCACAGTGTTTAGCTAAAGCTACAAGTTAGTGTAGTGTGACCTCTGACCTCTGCACAGTGTTCAGCTAAAGCTACAAGTTAGTGTAGTGTGACCTCTGACCTCTGCACAGTGTTCAGCTAAATCTACAAGTTAGTGTAGTGCGACCTCTGCACAGTGTTCAGCTAAAGCTACAAGTTAGTGTAGTGCGACCTCTGCCCGATGCTCAGCTAAAGCTACAAGTTAGTGTAGTGCGACCTCTGTACAGTGTTCAGCTAAAGCTACAAGTTAGTGTAGTGCGACCTCTGCACAGTGTTCAGCTAAAGCTACAAGTTAGTGTAGTGTGACCTCTGCACAGTGTTCAGCTAAAGCTACAAGTTAGTGTAGCGCGACTTCTGCACAGAGTTCAGCTAAAGCTACAAGTTAGTGAAGTGCGACCTCTGCACAGTGTTCTGCTAAAGCTACAAGTTAGTGTAGTTTGACCTCTGCACAGTGCTCAGCTAAAGCTACAAGTTAGTGTAGTGCGACCTCTGTACAGTTTTCAGCTAAAGCTACCTGTAGAAGATTGGTGGTGTTTTTCTGATCCTATCACTACTGCAGGCAGCTACATTATTTACACGTTAGTGTAGTGCGACCTTGGCACAGTGTTCAGCTAAAGCTACAAGTTAGTGTAGTGCGACCTCTGCACAGTGCTCAGCTAAAGCTACAAGTTAGTGTAGTGCGACCTCTGCACAGTGCTCAGCTAAAGCTACAAGTTAGTGTAGTGCGACCTCTGCACAGTGTTCAGCTAAGGCTACCTGTAGAAGATTGGTGGTGTTTTTCTGATCCTATCACTACCGCAGGCAGCTACATTATTTACATGTTAGTGTAGTGTGACCTCTGCACAGTGTTCAGCTAAAGCTACAAGTTAGTGTAGCGCGACTTCTGCACAGAGTTCAGCTAAAGCTACAAGTTAGTGTAGTGCGACCTCTGCACAGTGTTCTGCTAAAGCTACAAGTTAGTGTAGTTTGACCTCTGCACAGTGCTCAGCTAAAGCTACAAGTTAGTGTAGTGCGACCTCTGTACAGTTTTCAGCTAAAGCTACCTGTAGAAGATTGGTGGTGTTTTTCTGATCCTATCACTACTGCAGGCAGCTACATTATTTACACGTTAGTGTAGTGCGACCTTGGCACAGTGTTCAGCTAAAGCTACAAGTTAGTGTAGTGCGACCTCTGCACAGTGCTCAGCTAAAGCTACAAGTTATTGTAGTGCGACCTCTGCACAGTGCTCAGCTAAAGCTACAAGTTAGTGTAGTGCGACCTCTGCACAGTGTTCAGCTAAGGCTACCTGTAGAAGATTGGTGGTGTTTTTCTGATCCTATCACTACCGCAGGCAGCTACATTATTTACACGTTAGTGTAGTGCGACCTCGGCACAGTGTTCAGCTAAAGCTACAAGTTAGTGTAGTGCGACCTCTGCACAGTGTTCAGCTAAAGCTACAAGTTAGTGTAGTGTGACCCCTGCACAGTGTTCAGCTAAGGCTACCTGTAGAAGATTGGTGGTGTTTTTCTGATCCTATCACTACCGCAGGCAGCTACATTATTTACACGTTAGTGTAGTGGGACCTCGGCACAGTGTTCAGCTAAAGCTACAAGTTAGTATAGTGCGACCTCTGCACAGTGCTCAGCTAAAGTTACAAGTTAGTGTAGTGCGACCTCTGCACAGTGCTCAGCTAAAGCTACAAGTTAGTGTAGTACGACCTCTGCACAGTGTTCAGCTAAGACTACCTGTAGAAGATTGGTGGTGTTTTTCTGATCCTATCACTACCGCAGGCAGCTACATTATTTACACGCTAGTGTAGTGCGACCTCGGCACAGTGCTCAACTAAAGCTACAAGTTAGTGTAGTGCGACCTCTGCACAGTGCTCAGCTAAAGCTACAAGTTAGTGTAGTGCGACCTCTGCACAGTGTTCAGCTAAAACTACCTGTAGAAGATTGGTGGTGTTTTTCTGATCCTATCACTACCGTAGGCAGCTACATTATTTACATGTTAGTGTAGTGCGACCTCGGCACAGTGTTCAGCTAAAGCTACAAGTTAGTGTAGTGCCACCTCTGTACAGTGTTCAGCTAAAGCTACAAGTTAGTGTAGTGCGACCTCTGCATAGTGTTCAGCTAAAGCTACAAGTTAGTGTAGTGCGACCTCTGCACAGTGTTCAGCTAATTCTACAAGTTAGTGTAGTTTGACCTCTGCACAGTGCTCAGCTAAAGCTACAAGTTAGTATAGTGTGACCTCTGCACAGTGTTCAGCTAAAGCTACCTGTAGAAGATTGGTGGTGTTTTTCTGATCCTATCACTACCGCAGGCAGCTACATTATTTACACGTTAGTGTAGTACGACCTCGGCACAGTGTTCAGCTAAAGCTACAAGTCAGTGTAGTGCGACCTCTGCACAGTGTTCAGCTAAAGCTACAAGTTAGTGTAGTGCGACCTCTGCACAGTGTTCAGCTAAAGCTACCTGTGGAAGATTGGTGGTGTTTTTCTGATCCTATCACTACCGCAGGTAGCTACATTATTTACATGTTAGTGTAGTGCGACCTTGGCACAGTGTTTAGCTAAAGCTACAAGTTAGTGTAGTGTGACCTCTGACCTCTGCACAGTGTTCAGCTAAAGCTACAAGTTAGTGTAGTGTGACCTCTGACCTCTGCACAGTGTTCAGCTAAATCTACAAGTTAGTGTAGTGCGACCTCTGCACAGTGTTCAGCTAAAGCTACAAGTTAGTGTAGTGCGACCTCTGCCCGATGCTCAGCTAAAGCTACAAGTTAGTGTAGTGCGACCTCTGCACAGTGTTCAGCTAAAGCTACCTGTAGAAGGATGGTGGTGATTTCTTGATCCTATCACTACCGCAGGCAGCTACATTATTTAAACGTTAGTGTAGTGCGACCTCTGCACAGTGTTAAGCTAAAGCTACAAGTTAGTGTAGTGCGACCTCTGCACAGTGTTCAGCTAAAGCTACAAGTTAGTGTAGTGTGACCTCTGTACAGTGTTCAGCTAAAGCTACCTGTAGAAGATTGGTGGTGTTCTCATACTAATAATACTACGGGTAGGCAGTTAATTTTGCTAGCTGCAGTATCACTATATTTATATATATATATATATATATATATATATATATATATATATATATATATATATTTTATATATATATTTATATATTTATATATATATATATATATATATATATATATATATATATATATATATATATATATATATATATATATATATATATATATATATATATATATATATATATATATATATATATATATATATATATATATATATATTTTTTTTTTATTTATATATATATATATATATATATATATATATATATATATATATATATATATAATATAGATATATATATATATATATATGTATGTATATATATATATATATATATATATAGCCCAGCTTAGTGCAGTTACATCTCACTGCAGGCCATTAGTATGTCTGGAAGGCCAACAAGGAGAGGCAGACAGTCACAAGCCAATAAAAGAGGGCAAGCAGGCTCTGCATCTAGAGGCAACAGTGCTGGTCATGGACACGGTGCATCCTCATCAGCACGTGGCCGTGGGACATGCTTGGCCTTTTTTTCAGCAGCTGGCCGTGTTGAGCGGCAACATGCGGAAGACTTGGTCGTGTGGATGACCAAGCCGTCCTCATCCTCCTCATCCTCTCTCACCCATGCTCAGGGTACTTGGTACAAAGCAGCTGCCAACCCGGCCTCTTCCCTCGGCTCAATGGAATCAGTCACTCCTTCCCTCGCCCCACCATGTCCCCTGAACTGTTTGACCACAGTGTTGGGTACATGCTTCAGGAGGATGCCCAGCGTTTTTAAGGCTCCAATGATGGTACTCAGCTAGAGGAAGGCAGTAATGTGAGCCCAGACAGAGGGGGTGCCCGAAAAGGACAGCAATCTGGCAGTCATGTTGCCCCTGCTGCAGCATACTGCCAGGTTTGCTCCAGTGATGAGGAGGGAGGGGATGATGAGGTCACTGACTCCACGTGGGTGCCTAGTAGGATAGAGGAGGAGGAGGAGGAGGCACATCACCATCGAGGCAGGATGCCCTCCAGGGGCTAGCTTAAGGGCAGCACACTGACTGCATCACACCGTAAAGCTCTACATGTGCAGGGCGCTGCTGTCTCTGCGCGTTATTCCAAAAGTTCTTCGGTGTGGGCCTTTTTTGAGACAAGTGCATCAGATCGCACCGCTGCTATTTGCAACATATGTCTCAAGCGTATCTCGCGTGGCCAAAATGTCTCTCACTTGGCACCACATGCTTGACCAGACATATGTTGACCTGCCATGCAGTTCGTTGGCAAGCGTACCTAAAAGACCCACACCAAAGAACACAGAGCATCTCTCCTTGCTCCTCATCAGCTGAGATCTCCAACCCCACTATACCTTCAGTCCTCTCTGAGACCTGCACTGAGAGGAATGAAGGTGTAGAATTAGGTGTGTCACAGCCAAGTACTTGTGGGCAATCTGCTATCGGTACACCAACGTCAGATTGTACCAGGCAAATTTCCCTGCCCCAGCTGCTGCACCGCCGAAAGAAGTTCGCTCCCAGCCATCCACATGCCCAGCCTTTGAATGCTAGCTTGGCAAATTGCTAGCACTTCAACTGCTACCTTTTCAGTTGGTAGACTTTGCCCCCTTCCGTGAGTTTGTGGAATGTGCCGTTGCTCAGTGGCAGGTACCCAAACGCCACTTTTTCTCATGGAAGGCGATTCCGGCTCTCTACTGGCATGTGGAAGGCAATGTCCATGCCTCGCTGGACAGGGCGGTCAGCGGTAAGGTGCATATTACCGCTGACTCATTCTCCAGCAGGCATGGACAGGGATGTTACCTAAGTTTCACGGCTCATTGGGTGACTCTGCTGGCAGCTGGGAAGGATGCAGGACAAGGTGCAGTAGTGTTGGAGGTTGTTCCGCCACCACGCCTCCAAAATGCTACTACTGGTGATTCTGACACACCTCTCTCCTCCACCCCCTCCTCTTCTTTTTCCTCCATTGCCTCTTCCTGTGCTTTGTCCTCGGAACCAGCGGTGCTCCGTAGGCGTTCAAGGGGCTACGCAACTACGCAGGCCAAAAGATACCATGCGGTGCTTGAGCTGGTGTGCTTGGGGGACAGGAGCCACACTGGGGCAGAGGTTCTGTCAGCTCTGCAGGGGCAGGTTCAGAGGTGGTTGACGCCACGCCAACTTAAGGCAGGAATGGTGGTTTGTGACAATGGCACCAACCTCCTCTCTGCCCTCCGACAGGGACAAATGACCCATGTGCCCTGTTTGGCTCACGTCCTTAACTTGGTGGTGCAGCGGTTCTTGGGCAGGTACCCGGGCTTACAGGATGTCCTGAGGCATGCCAGGAAAGTCTGTATGCATTTCCGCCGGTCATATAATGCCAGTGCTCGGCTGGCTGACCTCCAAAAGGAATTTAACCTGCCCAAGAACCGCCTAATCTGTGACATGCCCACCAGGTGGAATTCAACCTTGGCCATGCTGCAGCGGCTGCACATGCAGCAGAGGGCCATCAATGACTACTTGTGCGACTATGGCACCAGGACAGGGTCAGGGGAGCTTATTTTTTTTTTCCCCACGCCAGTGGGCCATGATCAGGGATGCATGCACTGTCCTGTCACCATTTGAGGAGGCCACGAGGATGGTGAGCAGTGAGAGTGCATGCATAAGTGACACTGTACCCCTTGTCCACCTGTTTGAGCACACGCCACGTGGAATAATGGACAGGGCACTTGAGGCAGAACAGAGGCAGGAAGAGGAGGACTTCCTTAGCTCTCAAGGCCCCCTTTATCCAGACAGTGTTCCTGCGTGCCCGCCGATCACACAGGAAGAGGAGTAGGAGGAGGAGGAGGAGGAAGAGGAGGAGGAGGAGGAGGAGGAAGAGGAGGATTGTGTCAGCATGGAGGTGGAGCCTGGCACTCAACATCAGTCTTTAAGGGATCATTTACAGTCCCAAGAAACCCATGGACTTGTACGTGGCTGGGAGGAGGTGGCTGAGGATCATGTTGTCCTTAGTGACCCAGAGGACTCCGGACCGAATGCCTCAGCAAACCTCCGCTGCATTGCCTCCCTGATCCTGGAAAGCCTGTGGAAGGATGGCCATCTGACCGATGCGTTCAGACAATTTTTTAGTCCGCAGCCCCAAGGTATGATCCGTTCCAGCAACCATCACCAGCATCTGTTTTACATGGTGCGGGAATACCTAGGAGCAAGATCTGACTTGGACACCTTTCCCACCGAAAATCCTCTGGGTTACTGGGTCTTGAGGATGGATCACTGGCCAGAGCTTGCACAGTATGCAATTGAGCAACTGGCCTGTCCTGCATCCAGCGTTCTTTTGGAACGCACATTCAGTGTTGCTGGAGGTTTTGTAACCGATCACAGGGTGCGCCTGTCCACTGACTCGGTCGATCGACTGACCTTCATAAAAATGAATCAGTCTTGGATCACCACCAGCTACCAAGCACCTGATGCTGATGTAACCGAAAAAATTTTCTGAAATGTCAAATCCCTTCAAGACTACCTATGCTGATGCTGAGTGACTATCCTGTTATGCTGAGTGACTATCTTCTTCCTCCTCAATGATCATGTTGATAGCTTGTAAGAATATTTTTGGTTCTGAGCGCAACCACCAGTGGCTAAGGCCCAATTTTTCAGCCCCTGTTTAACAGGGGCGTGTAATTACAATTTTTGATGCAATACTTTGCAGCAGGCTTGTTCCTGCGCTCCAACTAGAGTATCTGTGAGGGGTTGCAGTGTTGTGGCCCCAGCACCAGTGCCTAAGGCCCAATTTTTCAGCCCCTGTTTAGCAGGAGCGTGTAATTACAATTTTTGATGCAATATTTTACAGGAGGGCTCATTCCTGCGCTCCAACTAGAGTATCTGTGAGGGGTTGCAGTATTGTGGCACCAGTGCCTAAGGCCCAATTTTTCTGACCCTGTTCAACAGGCACATGTAATTACAATTCTTGATCTAATATCTCACAGTAGGGCCCATTTCTGTGCCCACCAAGAGTAACTGTGAGGACTTACAGTGTTGTGGCACCAGCACCACCAAAGGCCCAATTTTTCTGCCCCTGTTCAACAGGTGCATGTAATTACAATTCTTGATCTAATATTTCACAGCAGGGCCCGTTCCAGCTCCCACCAAGAGTAACTGTGATGACTTACAGTGTTGTGGCAACACCACCACCACCACCACCAAAGGCCCAATTGTTATGCCCCTGTTCAACAGGTGCATGTAATTACAATTCTTGATCTAATATTTCAAAGCAGGGCCCATTCCTGCACCCACCAAGAGTAACTGTGAGGGCTTATAGTGTTGTGGCAACACCACTATCACCACCACCACCAAAGGCCCAATTTTTATGCCCCTGTTCAACAGGTGCATGTAATTACAATTCTTGATATAATATTTCACAGCAGGGCCCATTCCAGCGGCCACCAACAGTAACTGTGAGGACTTACAGTGTTGTGGCACCAGCACCACCACCAAAGGCCCAATTTTTCTACCACTGTTCAACAATGGCATGTAATTACAATTCTTGATCTAATATTTCACAGCACGGCCCGTTCCTGCGCCCACCAAGAGTAACTGTGAGGGCTTACAGTGTTGTGGGAACACCAACACCTAAGGCCCCAATTTCTGCAGAGTATATAGGGCAGGCCCCTACTTTCAAACATCCAACTTACAAACGACTCCTACTTGCAAACGGAAGGAGACAACAGGAAGTGAGAGGAAATCTACCCCTAGGAAGGGAAATTCTCTCCTGTAAGAGTTAATATGGGGAAAAGGTGTCCCCTCTCCACTGATGCTTTATCACCAATCCTTGTTTCACTAAAAACCCCAAATTTTCAAAAAAACATTTGTCATTGGGTTAGAAAGTGAGGTGAAATCTTCTGAAGAGGTGCACAGACAGCAAAACAAATGTTACAGGGGTGATAACCCTTCCCTATGTTTTCCAAAAAGCTTATAAATAGATTTTTTGGCTGGAGCTACACTTTAAAAATGTACCAGTTCAAAATTACAAACAGATTATACTTAACAACAAACCTACAGTCCCTGTCTTGTTTGCACCGCCTGTATACTGCTGTTCAGAGGGCCTGGGGCCCCACGCCTTTCCTTTTCTTAATTTGGGTGCGGGGTTCCCCTTAATATCCATACAAGACACAAAGGGCCTGGTAATGGACGGGGGGGAGTACCCATGCCATTTGTCTCACTGATTTTCATCCACATTACCGGGACCGGACATTACACTAAAGCCGTAAGCAGTTTTAACCAGTTGCCGACCGCCGCACGACGATGTACGTCGGCACAATGGCACGGGCAGGCAAAAGGACTTATATATAAGTCCTTGCCTTCCCACGGGCGGGGGGTCCCATCGGACCCCCCCCCCGTGCCCGAGGCGGTCGGCTTCTGTCTGGGAGCGTTCAGACGTGAGGGGGAGGCCATCCATTCGTGGCTCCCCCCTCGCGATCGCTCCCAGCCAATGAGATCATTCCCCTGCCTCTGTATAGTACACAGAGGCAGAGGAAATTATGTCATCTCTCCTTGGCTCGGTATTTTCCGTTCCGGCGCCGAGGAGAGAAGACATCCGAGTGAGTGCACAACACACACACAGTAGAACATGCCAGGCATACTTTACACCCCCCTTTACCCCCAATCCCCCCCCGATCACCCCCTAATTACCCCTCCCCCGTCACACTGACACCAAGCAGTTTTTTTTCTGATTACTGCATTGGTGTCAGTTTGTGACAGTTAGTGTGGTAGGGCAGTTAGTGGTAGCCCCCTTTAGGTCTAGGATACCCCCCTAACCCCCCCTAATAAAGTTTTAACCCCAGTGTTGCTAAGCGATCATTTTTCTGATCGCTGTATTAGTGTCACAGGTGACGCTAGTTAGGGAGGTAAATATTTATGTTCGCCGTCAGTGTTTTATAGCGACAGGGACCCCCATATACTACCTAATAAATGTTTTAACCCCTTGATTGCCCCCTAGTTAACCCATTCACCAGTGATCACCGTATAACTGTTACGGTGACGCTGGTTAGTTTGTTTATTTTTTATAGTGTCAGGGCACCCGCCGTTTATTACCTAATAAAGGTTTAGCCCCCTGATCGCCTGGCGGTGATATGCGTCGCCCCAGGCAGTGTCAGGTTAGCGCCAGTACCACTAACACCCACGCACGCAGCATACGCCTCCCTTAGTGGTATAGTATCTGAACAGATCAATATCTGATCCGATCAGATCTATACTAGCGTCCCCAGCAGTTTAGGGTTCCCAAAAACGCAGTGTTAGCGGGATCAGCCCAGCTACCTGCTATCACCTGCGTTTTGCCCCTTCCGCCCGGCCCGGCCCAGCCCAGCCCACCCAAGTGCAGTATCGATCGATCACTGTCACTTACAAAACACTAAGCGCATAACTGCAGCGTTCGCAGAGTCAGGCCTGATCCCTGCAATCGCTAACAGTTTTTTTGGTAGCATTTTGGTGAACTGGCAAGCACCAGCCCCAAGCAGCGTCAGGTTAGCGCCAGTAGCGCTAACACCCACGCATGCACCGTACACCTCCCTTAGTGTTATAGTATCTGAACGGATCGATATCTGATCCAATCAGATCTATACTAGTGTCCCCAGCAGTTTAGGGTTCCCAAAAATGCAGTGTTAGCGGGATCAGCCCAGATACCTGCTAGCACCTGCGTTTTGCCCCTCCGCCCAGCCCAGCCCAGCCCACCCAAGTGCAGTATCGATCGATCACTGACACCTACAAAACACTAAACGCATAACTGCAGCGTTCGCAGAGTCAGGCCTGATCCCTGCGATCGCTAACAGTTTTTTTATAGCGTTTTGGTGAACTGGCAAGCACCAGCGGCCTAGTACACCCCGGTCGTAGTTAAACCAGCACTGCAGTAACACTTGGTGACGTGGCGAGTCCCATAAGTGCAGTTCAAGCTGGCGAGGTGGCAAGCACAAGTAGTGTCCCGCAGCCACCAAGAAGAAGACAAACACAGGCCCATCGTGCCCATAGTGCCCTTCCTGCTGCATTTGCCAATCCTAATTGGGAACCCGCCACTTCTGCAGCACCCGTACTTCCCCCATTCTCATCCCCAACCAAATGCAGTCGGCTGCATGAGAGGCATTTTCTTTACGTCCTCCCGAGTACCCCTACCCGACGAACCCCCCCAAAAAAGATGTTGTGTCTGCAGCAAGCGCGGATATAGGCGTGACACCCGTTATTATTGTCCCTCCTGTCCTGACAATCCTGGTCTTTGCATTGGTGAATGTTTTAAACGCTACCATACACTAGTTGAGTATTAGCGTAGGGTACAGCATTGCACAGACTAGGCACACTTTCACAGGGTCTCCCAAGATGCCATTGCATTTTGAGAGACCCGAACCTGGAACCAGTTACAGTTATAAAAGTTACAGTTACAAAAAAAAGTGTAAAATTCTCTCTCTATTGTTCTGCTCTTTTTTACTGTATTCTATTCTGCAATGTTTTATTGTTATTATGTTTTATCATGTTTGCTTTTCAGGTATGCAATTTTTTATACTTTACTCTTTACTGTGCTTTGTTGTTAACTATTTTTTTGTCTTCAGGTACGCCATTCACGACTTTGAGTGGTTATACCAGAATGATGCCTGCAGGTTTAGGTATCATCTTGGTATCATTCTTTTCAGCCAGCGGTCGGCTTTCATGTAATACTAGCAGCTAATTAGCCTCTAGACTGCTTTTACAAGCAGTGGGAGGAAATGCCCCCCCCCCACCGTCTTCCGTGTTTTTCTCTGGCTCTCCTGTCTCAATAGGGAACCTGAGAATGCAGCCGGTGATTCAGCCAGCTGACCATAGAGCTGATCAGAGACCAGAGTGGCTCCAAACATCTCTATGGCCTAAGAAACCGGAAGCTACGAGCATTTTATGACTTAGATTTCACCGGATGTAAACAGCGCCATTGGGAAATTGGGAAAGCATTTTATCACACCGATCTTGGTGTGGTCAGATGCTTTGAGGGCAGAGGAGAGATCTAGGGTCTAATAGACCCCAATTTTTTCTAAAAAGAGTACCTGTCACTACCGATTGCTATCATAGGGGATATTTACATTCCCTGAGATAACAATAAAAATGATTTTAAAAAAAATGAAGGAACAGTTTAAAAATAAGATAAAAAAGCAAAAAAATAATAAAGAAAAAAAAAAAGCACTCCTGTCCCCCCCTGCTCTCACGCTAAGGCGAACGCAAGCGTCGGTCTGGCGTCAAATGTAAACAGCAATTGCATATGAGGTATCACCGCGATGGTCAGATCGAGGGCAGTAATTTTAGCAGTAGACCTCCTCTGTAAATCTAAAGAGGTAACCTGTAAAGGCTTTTAAAGGCTTTTAAAAATGTATTTATTTTGTTGCCACCGCACGTTTGTGCGCAATTTTAAAGCATGTCATGTTTGGTATCCATGTACTCGGCCTAAGATCATCTTTTTTATTTCATCAAACATTTGGGCAATATAGTGTGTTCTAGTGCATTAAAATTTTAAAAAGTGTGTTTTTTCCCCAAAAAATGCGTTTGAAAAATCGCTGCGCAAATACTGTGTGAAAAAAAAAATGAAACACCCACCATTTTAATCTGTAGGGCATTTGCTTTAAAAAATATATAATATTTCAAAGTAATTTTCTTGCAAAAAAAATAATTTTTTCCTGTAAACAAAAAGTGTCAGAAAGGGCTTTGTCTTCAAGTGGTTAGAAGAGTGGGTGATGTGTGACATAAGCTTCTAAATGTTGTGCATAAAATGCCAGGACAGTTCAAACCCCCCCCCCAAATGACCCCATTTTGGAAAGTAGACACCCCAAGCTATTTGCTGAGAGGCATGTCGAGTCCATGGAATATTTTATATTGTGACACAAGTTGCGGGAAAGAGACAATTTTTTTTTTTTTCACAAAAAGTTGTCACTAAATGATATATTGCTCAAACATGCCATGGGAATATGTGAAATTACACCCCAAAATACATTCTTTTGCTTCTCCTGAGTACGGGGATATCACATTTGTGAGACTTTTTGGGAGCCTAGCCTCGTACGGGACCCCGAAAACCAAGCACCGCCTTCAGGCTTTCTAAGGGCGTAAATTTTTGATTTCACTCTTCACTGCCTATCACAGTTTCGGAGGCCATGGAATGCCCAGGTGGCACAAACCCCCCCCAAATGACCCCATTTTGGAAAGTAGACACCCCAAGCTATTTGCTGAGAGGTATAGTGAGTATTTTGCAGACCTTACTTTTTGTCACAAAGTTTTGAAAATTGAAAAAAGAAAAAAAATATGTTTTTTCTTGTCTTTCTTCATTTTCAAAAACAAATGAGAGCTGCAAAATACTCACCATGCCTCTCAGCAAATAGCTTGGGGTGTCTACTTTCCAAAATGGGGTCATTTGGGTGGGGGGTTGTGCCACCTGGGCATGCCATGGGATCCGAAAAAGTGATAGGCAGTGAAGAGTGAAATCAAAAATTTACACCCTTAGAAATCCTGAAGGCGGTGATTGGTTTTCGGGGCCCCGTACACAGCTAGGCTCCCAAAAAGTCCCACACATGTGGTATCCCCATACTCAGGAGAAGCAGCTAAATGTATTTTGGGGTGCAATTCCACATATGCCCATGGCCTGTTTGAGCAATATATCATTTAGTGACAACTTTGTGCAAAAAAAAAAAAAAGTGTCACTTCCCCGCAACTTGTGTCAAAATATAAAATATTCCATGGACTCAACATGCCTCAAAGCAAATAGCTTGGGGTGTCTACTTTCCAAAATGGGGTCATTTGGGGGGGGGGGGGTTGTGCCATCTGGGCATTTCATGGCCTTCAAAACTGTGATAGGTAGTGAGGATTAAAATCAAAAATGTACGCCCTTTGAAATTCTGAAGGCAGTGATTGGTTTTCAGGGCCCCGTACGCGGCTAGGCTCCCAAAAAGTCCCACACATGTGGTATCCATGTACTCAGGAGAAGCAGCTGAATGTATTTTGGGGTGCAATTCCACATATGCCCATGGCCTGTGTGAGCAATATATCATTTAGTGACAACTTTTTGTAAATTTTTTTTTTTGTCATTATTCAATCACTTGGGACAAAAAAAATTAATATTCAATGGGCTCAACATGCCTCTCAGCAATTTCCTTGGGGTGTCTACTTTCCAAAATGGGGTCATTTGGGGGGGTTTTGTACTGCCCTGTCATTTTAGCACCTCAAGAAATGACATAGGCAGTCATAAACTAAAAGCTGTGCAAATTCCAGAAAATGTACCCTAGTTTGTAGACGCTATAACTTTTGCGCAAACCAATAAATATACGCTTATTGACATTTTTTTTACCAAAGACATGTTGCTGAATACATTTTGGCCTAAATGTATGACTAAAATTGAGTTTTTTTTGATATTTTGTAAATTTGATTTTTTTTATAACAAAAAGTAGAAAATATCATTTTTTTTCAAAATTTTCAGTCTTTTTCCGTTTATAGAGCAAAAAATAAAAACCCCAGAGGTGATCAAATACCATCAAAAGAAAGCTTTATTTGTGGGAAGAAAAGGACGCAAATTTCGTTTGGGTACAGCATTGCATGACCGCGCAATTAGCAGTTAAAGCGATGCAGTGCCAAATTGTAAAAAGTGCTCTGGTCAGGAAGGGGGTAAATCCTAGAATAGCAAGTATAGGCGCAATACCTCAGGAATACACAGGATCAAATCTACACAAAAGGAGTATCAAATCATAAAAAATGACAATCCAAATGGCATACACAAAACAGTGGTCTATGTGTTACTATTGAATGGAATGAAAGGGTAAAAACGTCCAAAAGGAGCAAGCAGGGCTGCCATCATGATGAGAAAGAAACCATATTCTTGACTGATGACGTCATCCCCCTGCAGCCAGCAGTCTTGTGCGGTCCAAGCCTCGTTCTGAGGCCGCTCCTCTGTGTATGCAGCCGGCATACCATACCCGGAAGAGTTGTCTTACATCCACGGCAGAGACTATCTACTAGGCACAGGATCGGAAGCGCCATCTCTGACATACCATGCTTGTTTTTAACTACTAAAATGTAAGTTTACCTATCTTATATTAAAAGTATTTTTACCCACAAAAATGACTGCACCCAGAGGCGCCTCTCTACTTGTTGTCTAGGGGGTAAATCCTTCCTGGGCTGAAGTGGTTAAATGACTTTTATTCCTTTAAAAATGTCATTTTGTGCAAGGACTGTTCTAAGCATGGGAAACACGCGCCACTTTACAGGCATACTATAGACACCCCCAGGTACGATATTTAAAGGAATATTTCACTCTTTTTTTTTCACTTTAAGCATCATTAAAATCACTGCTTCCAAAAAAACAGCCATTTTTAAAACTTTTTTTGCATTGATACATGTTCCCTGGGGCAGGACCCGGTCCCCAAACCCTCTTTAGGACAATACCATGCAAATTAGCCTTTAAAATAAGCACAATTTCGAATGTTCGAGTCCCATAGACTTCAATGGGGTTCTAACGTTCATGCAAATTTTTGGTCCGTTCGCGGATTCTGGTGCGAACCGAACCAGGGGGTGTTCGGCTCATCCCTAGCTGCCAATAATAAGAGGTTAAGAATAACAATTATTGTCCAGTGAGTGGACTGAATCCGGAAAAGTATCATAGGAAGATACTTTGCAGAACCTGCCTTTGGCAAGACACAAGGCAATATATAGGTATTTAAACTGTACCTTTGCTGTACATGCTTGCGTTAAATTCTGTTTTAACAACTGTTTCCCATCAATAAAACCACATCAACAATCACTCTCATTGCAAAAGAACTGTGGCAATCCTAGAGGTCTAGATACTTGGTATGGTTGGTAGCCCAATTGGCCCCTAATGTTTGAAAAGTAGAGTCGTATTATAATTCAATATGACCCTAAAGTTTGTTTAAGCCAAAACATTTTTAGTTTTGGATAAATATTAGACCTGTCAGTTTAAATTTTCTGTCTGTGTCCCCACTGGGGGGAATTTACTATTTATTTTTGTCCTGGTGACCATTGTCATTGAAGCGGAATGTGCGGGAAATCCAAATTTTGGAAAAGAAATAGAGGGTCCTCCAATGGGTACACTTGTTGTACAGAAATCTGTCTAAGAGAGGATCGCCCCAATTTTGGAGAAGTTTCTTCTCATATCCTAATGAGTCTAACGGTCAGTAAGTAAAGGGAAATCTCCCAAATGGGTCAATGACAGCAACATAAAAAAAAAAATAACAAGCATTTAACCCATTCTTACTTTCCAAAAGTATATAAAGAACTTTTGGCTTTAGATATACTTTCTTCAAATTTCATTTAAAAACCATTGTCAGGTATTTGTTTGATCAAGGAACAATGGCAAACTTTCAACTAGGGTACCTGAAAAACAGATGTGCAGGCAACTAGGAAGCTACCATGAAAATAGATGGAAAAAAACAGTGAAGAAGAAGAAAGGTCCCTAAATTCCTGTTCAAATTTATGAGATCCCCCAGCCTCTGGCAAATGTAATTGCAGCACTAAAGATATCTGCATTTTCCTTCTGAAAACTGTAACACTGAGCTCATATCTCATACCAAAACTTGAACTTGATGTATCTAAACATTTATTAAATAAAGGGACTCGGTATGGATCTAAGTACACTATAAAATACATCCCTACTTGATATATAATTATTGTAGCAATGTTACATTCACCTCTAGCACTAAATTCTGTTCATGAAGCTCATGCACTCAGAAATATGATTGCAGAAAAGCATTAGTATTAGGATTATGTGCACTCAGTACTGGTGACAAATCCATCAAACTGTCTGCCGAATCCTATCATTGTCGCTGGAATCATCAATCTCAGCTTTCAATCATTAGTGTGTTTAATGTTACCGCATGTTCAACGTTTAGCCACATTATATTACAGACTTATGTAAGGTCAAATAAAATTAGAGAGAGCACATCATGATGTAAGAGTGTCATATGAATAATTGATACTTGGTAGAAATACAAATACACAGCACCATGCCCCCGATATTCAGGAGTTATTCCTACGATATACAATTAAAAGGCATTCAAAGGGACCTGTCAGGATAGACATAGGAGAGATGCCATTGTTGGCTTGTTTTCAAACATGCATGCTCTGAGACTGTTATCATTATCCTTTCTTCGCTATTTAGGGAATCACAAACCTGGATCAAACATGACATGTTTGTTTTAGGTCAGTTATCACAAAAAAACTGAAGCAAGGATTAGGATGATAACCTTAGAACATGCACTTTTTTCAACAAGTCAGCGGTTGTAATCTGTTATAAAATTGCATTTGTGCCATCCTTCCAGGGATATTCATATGCCCTATTGATTAGTTGTATTTCCTCCCTATCTCAGACTGTAAAGGGCCGTACGCAGTTATGAGGAAAGATTATGAGCATTGAACTTATTATCTCTGGAGAAGAGATGCTTTAGAGGGGACTTGATTTTATGTACAAATATAGTACTGGGGACCCCACAATAGGGTTAAAACTTTTCAGCGAAAGGGAAATTAAAAAGACATGCAGCCATTCACTAAAATTAGAAGAGAAGCAGTTTAACCTTAAACTGCGTAGGGGGTTCTTTACAGTAAGAGTGATAAGAATGTGGAATTCTCTTACACAAGCAGTGGTTTCAGCAGGGAGCATAGATCATTTCAAAAAACTATTAGATAAGCACCTACACTACTTTAACATACAGCGATATACAATGTAATACTGACATAAAAGCACACACATAGTTTGGACTTAATGGACTTGTGCCTTTTTTCAACCTCATCAACTATGTAACTGTAATTTCACATGGGCTGAAAATCAAGGGGCATTGGCCTGTTCAATAAAAACCGGCCAACATTCGGTCCGTGTGTACGGCAGCTGATCCGACAGATCCTGGCCGATCAGTCAGCTTCTGTCAAAGGGCCATGACCAAACAAGGTCTGCCGATCGCCACCCAATCAGCGCTCTCAGTCAGTTAGAGGGCCCTGACAGAACACAATAGCCCAGGGAAGAGATTGGTGTACTAACATCGGATAGTTAGTACAGCGGCTCCTCCTGAGCTCTTCATTTTTTTGTTTTTGTCGTACAGCTCACTGGGTTGAATGAAAAATAACTTCTAGTGTGTACCAGGCTTAAGGCTGTCCAAAAATGTGCTTGTATTCATAAATGGGCTACTGATATAGGGTAGAAGTTTCCATTACCACTTTATTAACACTTTATTATTAGAGATGAGCCAAACACAGGCAAAAAGTTTGCGCGAACACGGGAACACCGGTAAAGTCTATGGGACGCGAAGGTGAAAAATCAAGAGTGCTCATTTTAAAGGCTATGCAAGTATATGCAAGTTATAGCCATAAAAAGTGTTTGGGGACCTGGGTCCTGCCCCAGGGGACAGGTATCAATACAAAAACAAGTTTCAAAAACGGCTGTTTTTTCAGGAGCAATGATTTTAATAATGCTTAAAGTAAAACAATAAAAATGAAATATTCCTTTAAATATCGTGCCTGGGGGGTCTCCTTAGTCTGCCTGTAAAGCAGCGCATCTTTCCCATGTTTATAACAGTACCACAGCAAAATGACATTTCTAAAGGAAAAAATGTCATTTAAAACTGCTCGCAGCTGTAATGCTTTGTTGGATCCCAGTAATATAGATAAAAATCATTGAAAAAAATGGCGTGGGTCCCTCCCCCCATCCATTACCAGGCCCTTTGGGTCTGGTATGAATATTAAGGCGAATCCAGAGCCAAAAATACCCCAAAAAATGGCTTGGATGTCCCCCCAAAATCCTTAGCAGGCCCTTCAGATCTCAAGGGGAACCCCACACCAGAATTAAAAAAAAATGGCATGGGGGTCCACCAGTCCCCCAGGCGCTATATACTCTGAACAGCAGTATATCTACTATACGGCCTGCCCTATATACTCTGCAGAAAAATTGGGCCTTAGGTGTTGGTGGTGCCAGAACACTGTAACCCCTCACAGTTACTCTTGTTGGGCGCAGGAACGGGCCCTGCTGTGAAATATTATATCAAAAATTGTAATTACACGCCCCTGTTAAACATGGGCAGAAAAATTGGGCCTTTGCTTTTGGTGGTGCCAGAACACTGTAACCCATCACGGTTACTTTTGTTGGGGGCAGGAACAGTCCCTGCTGTGAAATATTATATCAAAAATTGTAATTACATGCCCCTGTTAAACAGGGGCAGAAAAATTGGGTCTTGAGTGGTGGTGATGGTGCCCTAAACCAGAAATATTGTTGGAAGCTAGCATCATCGAAATTGAGGAGGAATAAGATAGTTAGCATAGGCAGTTTTCAAGGGATCCCACATCTATAGCAAATTCAATCAGTTACATCAGTATCAGTTGCTTGATAGCAGGTGGTGCCCAAGCGGCTGCTGTTCTGGCCACGCTTGATCCACTTCAGACATAGGTTGCAAACAGCAACAGTTTGATCTGCTGCACACGTGTCGAAAAAGGCCCACACCAAGGAACTTTTAAAAGTCAGCGGGGAGTCAGCAGCACCCTGCACCTGTGGAGCTCTGTGATGTGATGCAATAGGGTGGCTGCCCTTAAAATGCCCCCTAGAGGACATCCTGCCTCGTTGGAGTTTTGCCTCCTCCTCCTCCTTTCTTCTCTCAGGCACCCAAGTACAGTCAGTGACCTCATCATCCCCTCCCTCCTCGTCACTGTGGCCTCTCTCTAGGCTCACGTTACTCCCATCCTCAACCTGTGAACCAACATCGGAGCCTTCAAATCACTGAGCATGCTCCAGCAGCATGTAACCAACACTGTGGTCGAATAATTCTGGGGACTCCTCCATACATGATGGTGGGGCGACAGAAGGAGTAACTGTAGAAACTGTACACACTGTATTGGATACTGTGTACACTGCCTGCACTGTATTAGAAACTGTACAACAGCTGCACTGTATTGTATACTGTGTACATCACCAGAAGTTTATTAGAAACTGTACACACTGTACCAAATGCACTGTATATTGAGGCTACACTGAATGCAGAGTATATATATATATATATATATATATATATATATATATATGGGTTGTCCCGATACCGATACTAATATCGCTGTCGGCACCGATACCGAGCATTTGCCCAAGTACTTGTACTTGGGCAAATGCTCCCGATGCTTCCCCCGATACCTGTACAGTCAGCAGTGATCGGCGCGTGGGGGAGTTACAAACTTCTCTCCCAACGGCTTTCAGCTGCTTAGTGACATACAGCGGTGATCAGTGCTTGTAACTCCCCCACACGTGATCACCACTGACTATCACCGCATCCTCCATGCCACCTACATGCCCCCTTCGTTCCTCTGTCCCCCTCCGCTGTCCCTCTTCGTTCCTCTGTCCCTCTTCGTTCCGCTGTCCCCCTCCGTTCCTCTGTCCCTCTTCGTTCCGCTGTCCTCCTCCGTTCCTCTGTCCCTCTTCGTTCCGCTGTCCCCCTCCATTCCTCTGTCCCTCTTTGTTCTGCTGTCCCCCTCCGTTCCTCTGTCCCGCCGTTCCACTGTCCACTTCTCTTCCTCTGTCCCCCTCCATTCCTCTGTCCCTCTCTCTTACTCTGTCCCTCTCCGTTCTGCTGTCCCCCTCCGTTGTGCTGTCCTCCTCCTCCTTCCTTTGTGAATGGACTTAGTCAGCTGACTCTGTCCATTCACATAACTGAAACATTGTAATCTCCTGTGATTACGATGTGTCAGTTTATGAATGGAGAGGAGCCACTGTCTTCTCTCCATTCATTCTCAGTGCAGCTGAGGCTGCAGAGAAAGGGACTGGGGAATCTCTATCCTCGATCTTTTTCTCTGTCTCAAGGGGGAGGCAGACCCCTGATATCTCACCAGAGCCCCCCAACAGGGCTGATTAAAAAAAAAAAAAACACATATTGCAATAAATAATAAAAAAATATATTATTGTAAAAAATAATAAAAATGTAAAAAAAAAACCACACAAACACCGTTCACCCCCTCCCCCCCCCCCCCCAAAAAAAAAAGAGAAAAAGAAAGCATTGTTTAAAAAAAAAAAAACACTATCACGTGACATTAAAAAAAAGGTATCGGTAATCGGCGAGTACTTGAAAAAAAGTATCGGTACTTGTACTCGGTCCTAAAAAAGTGGTATCGGGACAACCCTAATATATATATATCTATTAATACACCGCCTGAAGTGTATTAGAAACTGCACACCCTGTATTAGATACTGTGTACACCGCCTGAAGTGTATTAGAAACTGTTCACACTGTATTAGATACTCTGTACACCGCCTGTAATGTATTAGAAACTGTACAATGTCTGCACTGTATTGAATACTGTGTACACCACCAGAAGTGTAGTAGAAACTGTACACACTGTATTAGATACTGCCGGGTACACTGGATGCAGAGTATATATATATATATATATATATATATATATATATATATACAGTATCTCACAAAAGTGAGTACACTCCTCACATTTTTGTAATTATTTTATTATATCTTTTCATGTGACAACACTGAAGAATTGACACTTTAGTACAATGTAAAGTAGTGAGTGTACAGCTTGTATAACAGTGTAAATTTGCTGTCTCCTCAAAATAACTCAACACACAGCCATTAATGTCTAAACCGGTGGCAACAAAAGTGAGTACACCCCTAAGTGAAAATGTCCAAATTGGGCCCAATTAGCCATTTTCCCTCCCCGGTGTCATGTGACTCGTTAGTGTTACAAGGTCTCAGGTGTGAATGGGGAGCAGATGTGTTAAATTTGGTGTTATCACTTTCACTCTCTCATACTGGTCACTGGAAGTTCAACATGGCACCTCATGGCAAAGAACTCTCTGAGGATTCGGAAAAAATAGGATTATTATAATAGCTTACCTGTAAAATCATTTTCTTGGCGTACATCATGGGACACAGAGCGCCATAGTAATTACTATGTGGGTTATAAACCACCTTCAGGTGATGGACACTGGCACACCCTAAACAGGAAGTTGCCTCCCTATATAACCCACCCCATACCGGGAACACCTCAGTTTTTGTAGCAAAGCTACATATACCCCAGAAAGAGGGGAGGGAACTCTGTGTCCCATGATGTACTCCAAGAAAAGGATTTCACAGGTAAGCTGTTATAAAAATCCTATTTTCTTTAATGTACATCATGGGACACAGAGCAGCATAGTAATTACTATGTGGAACGTCCAATAGCAAAGCTATTTGAGGGGAGGGAGACACAACCCGTAGGGCGCCAACAGACTTGAAAGGCGATATGCTCATGCCCTTTTTTACATCCACTTGATAAAATCTAGTGAATGTATGGACTGCAGACCAAGTTGCGGCCTTGCAAATCTGAGCCATAGAGGCTTGTGATGCACTGCCCCAGAAGCACTAACCACTCTAGTAGAGTGCACTTTGACATGAAAAGGTGAAATCTTACCTTTTAACCATTAGGCCTGAATTATAACTTGCCAAATCCACTTAGCAATAGTGGATTTCGACGCTGCCTGTCCCTTCCTGGGACCCTCTGGCAGCATAATAAAACATCAGTCTTTCAGACCTGAGCAGTCGTCTTTAAATAGACCTTGACCGCTCTCGCTACATCAAGGCAATGTAGTGAGTTCTCTACCCTACAACCTGGTTTTAGGAAAAAACTACAGTAGGACAATAACTTGGTTTAGGTGAAAACCTAAAAATACCTAAATAATTAAACATGGCTTCTTTACAGGAAAGAGCAACCAACTCCGATACCCTTTTACTGAGGGTATAGCAACCCGAAACACTATTTCCCTTGTCAGAAGGACCAAGGGAGTATGTTGTAACGGTTCAAAGAGCTGTTTTTGCAACACCGACAAAAAACAGTTCATCTGGGCAGATCCCCCAGAGGAAGGCACGTGATCCCTGTGCCGAATATGCGTCGGGGAGGGGTAGGACGAAGCTGTCAGCAACAGAGGTAGATGAGGAACGACACACCGCACGCCATACAAACGCTTGTTTTATACAAACACTCTCTGGAAAGATTGGTGCACTCACGCACCTACATATTGTGAGTACCCTTCTGGAAGGAAGTTTTAATATATTTTAAATAAATCCCTACTGTATCACACTATGGAGCTTTTTCTTTCTTGTATGTGAGACTATCTGATGACATCTGAGAGTGGTGGAGTTTATACCAGCATACCCTGTATGAGCCCAAGGGGTGGCTCCAATGCGTTTTTAGACACCGTTTAATTACCGTGTCACACGGTCAGAGGTGAGCGCAAGCACAAGTGGGGGGTCACAGGAGAGCACTGAAGCATGCTGGATTGTGAACACCATTAAGGAGGAGCATGAGGAACACTGTTTTTTGTGGACACCACTTACTTGCACTTTATGTGTTGATATCAATGAATTGAACTTTTTAAATGTGGACACTTGATTTTGCACTTTGATCTTATATTTATAACCACATATATATTGTTTTTTTGCATGTTGCACTTTATGGGATACTTTTATATAAGGATTGTATTCATTCTATAATTTATATATTACTAGCATTTTTTTTTTTTTAATATTGAAATTTTGTAGTATAGTTTTACACATATATGCACCTCCCAACTATTGGGATATATCTGTTTTTTCAGCGCAGGCATGTTTATTTATATTTTTAGGGAGATCTAACACGCTTCCTATCCATTTGGGTGGAGGATACAATTAAAGCCGCTATTCTTCCCTCTAGGCCCTACAGGGTGGAGGAAAAGACATCTTCAGTCACGTATACAGGGGCTGAGATGTGAGAAGCAGCTGCACCACCAATTTGCTCCAATGACTCACCCTGGCTTGCGCCAACTGGTATTTCAAGCGAGGATG
This sequence comes from Lithobates clamitans, assembly GCA_037952925.1. NCBI lineage: Eukaryota > Metazoa > Chordata > Amphibia > Anura > Ranidae > Lithobates > Lithobates clamitans. The sequence continues at coordinate 2,838,808 of JBBGZY010000145.1, forward strand.
CAGTGTGGAGGCACGGCTGGAGTTCCCAGCACCTGGGGGTGAAATCTTTGGTACCTTTTATGAGGTTTTTTGGTGTCTTTTTTGGCAGACATAATCCTAAGCACAAAGAGCAGAGGAACTGTATAAATGCTCAAATCACTGAACAATAGTCTGACAGAATAATGCCGCTATACAAGTTCAGTCTAGTGCTGGGAAAAAATGTCCTTGCATATTAAGAATGCCTGTTTTTGCACCCTTACATGCCCCACTGCTCCTGTGTCCCGAGTCTAGCCAGCTTGCTTTTTCCTTGCTGCACAGCCGAGGAGAGACAGCTCCAAGTAATATGTCCTCTCTGTGCTTGCGCTGTGCGTCCTCATGGACGTTTATGTCACACATACCCGCGCTACACCTAGGCCCCGCCCCCTCCATACAACCCGCCCCCCCCTTCCTTTTTTTTCTAATTTTCAAATGTTCCCACACGTGCGGCAGCCTTCGGGTCCCGCAGACCCAACACAAGGGGGGGAAGAGGCAGAGCCCAAAGACAGCTGGCAGGGGAGTAAAACTTCTGGAGCAGAAACCAGGACCATGGTGGGGGGTATTACAAGGGGCGCCACAACAATTGTTGATCCGTAACCCCTCATGGTCCCACCAGGGGGGGAGAAATGCAGGATGGCAGATCTCTTACCTGCAAAGAGGAATCCCTACTGTGCAAGCTGCTGCTGCTGCCACACGCGATCTGAAACTAAGCTGAAGTGAAGACAACAGATAAGGTATGTGCATTTCCAAACTTCATCCATCACGGCGGGCTGCATTTAGCAAACCTTCAAGGACCGGGTCCCTTTTTATCGGGGTTCCACACCCTTGCACCCCGCCAGGAAAAACTTTAGGTAATGTAGCATGACCAAAGCCCTGGGTCCCGGGGTCCAGCCCTGCAAAGAAAGGTGTTACAGGCAAAACCTCGTGCTTTGGATACGAGGCCCGGGTACCATCCACTTTGACCTCAGTGGCACTTTGGATGGCTCCGGTCTATGGAGGCTATTTAAATCCAGCATGGATCCCTCCTAGAGCTCCTCAGAGCACATCTTCCCTCGTGACCAACACCTTAGACACTGGCGAAAAAAGGTGTTCCTGGTATGGGAGGGGTTATATAGTGAGGCAACTTCCTGTTTAGGGTGTGCCAGTGTCCGTCACCTGAAGGTGGTCTATAACCCACATAGTAATTACTATGGTGCTCTGTGTCCCATAATGTACAATAAAGAAAAAGAATTGTTGCTCTACATACAGATGGCCTAGGCTGTAAGCAGATTATCAAGACTCTGAAACTGATCTGCAGCACGGTGGCCAAGACCATACAGCAGTTTAACAGGACAGGTTCCACTCAGAACACTCCTCGCCATGGTCGACCAAAGAAGTTGAGTGCACATGCTCAGCATCATATCCTGAGGTTGTCTTTGGGAAATAGACGTATGAGTGCTGCCAGCATTGCGGCAGAGGTTGAAGGAGTGGGGAGTCAGCCTATCAGTGCTCAGACCATAAGCCGCACACTACAGCAAATTGGTCTGCATGGCTGTCATCCCAGAAGGAAGCCTCTTCTAAACATGACGCACAAAAAAGCCCGCAAGCAGTCTGCTGAAGACAAGCAGACTAAGGACATGCATTACTGGAACCATGTCCTGTGGTCCGATGAGTCCAAGATAAACTTATTTGGTTCAGATGGTGTCAAGCGTGTGTGGCGGCAACCAGTTGAGGAGTACAGAGACAAGTGTGTCTTGCCTACAGTCAAGCATGGTGGTGGGAGTGTCAAGGTCTGGGGCTGCATGAGTGCTGCTAGCACTGGGGAGCTACAGTTCATTGAGGGAACCATGAATGCCAACATGTACTGTGACATACTGAAGCAGAGCATGATCCCCTCCTTTCGGAGACTGGGCTGCAGAGCAGTATTCCAACATGATAAGGACCCCAAAACCCACCTCCAAGAAGACCCCTGCCTTGCTAAAGAAGCTAAAGGTAAAGGTGATGGATTGGCCAAGCATGTCTCCAGACCTAAACCCTATTCAGAATCTGTGGGGTGTGACGGGAGGGCCCGTGGAACTCAGAATCCCTTGGAAAGTAGGGGATGTCCTTGTTTCAGCTCCCCATATACCTCTTATGTCTAAATCACCCTGTGCTATCCTGGCACAGGGTGAGTGAGAAAATATATCTTGGACTACTTAAAATGGGACAGTAATATTTATCCACAATATCTCCCAGGATGTATGTAGAGACTATTATTGATTTGGTTGATTCTGAACTCAACCTGTTAATTGAGTGAGCTGATCACATTAGCCTCCAGGACTGGCTAGGAGACGAACTGTTGATGACTAGGCTGAGGAGGGGGGGAGATTGTTGTTTGTATTGTTAATTGTAATTAGCTCCTGCTATTGTGTTTATACTGCTGTGTGAAGCTCGGTGCCCACAAGTCTGTCATCTGGTCTGGGTAAGTTTTTTAGTAAATTAGCTCATGTTAATTAGGTTAGCTTTGAGTCAGCCTGCTGTATAAATGTGTGTGAGATCTCAAATAAAGAGTTAGTCCTGATGTACTCCAAGACTGGTGTTGTCTAGTTCTTGGGGGTTCCTATAGCCAGATCCACTGGACTCGTGTTGCAGAAGCGGTATACTGACAGAAGCACTCAAGCGGAGTGTGGGACGTTCCGTGACATGGGCCATCCTCAAACAGAATTTGGAGGAGTGCAAGGTCTCTAACATCCACCAGCTCTGTGATGTCATCATGGACGAGTGGAAGAGGATTCCAGTGACAACCTGTGAAGCTCAGGTGAACTCCATGCCCAAGAGGGTTAAAGCAGTGCTGGAAAATTATGGTGGCCACACAAAATATTGACACTTTGGGCCCAATTTGGACATTTTCACTTAGGGGTATACTCACTTTTGTTGCCAGCGGTTTAGACATTAATGGCTGTGTGTTGAGTTATTTTGAGGGGACAGCAAGTTTACACTGTCATACAAGCTGCACACTTACTACTTTACATTGTAGCAAAGTGTCATTTCTTCAGTGTTGTCACATGAAAAGATAGAATAAAATATTTACAAAAAAGTGAGGGGTGTACTCACTTTTGTGAGATACTGTATATACAGTATCTCACAAAAGTGAGTACACCCCTCACATTTTTGTAAATATGTTATTCTATCTTTTCATGTGACAACACTGAAGAAATGACACTTTGCTACAATGTAAAGTAGTGAGTGTACATCTTGCATAACAGTGTAAAATTGCTGTCCCCTCAAAAAAGGTCAACATAAAGCCATTAATGTCTAAACCGCTGGCAACAAAAGTGAGTACACCCCTAAGTGAAAATGTCCAAATTGGGCCCAATTAGCCATTTTCCCTCTACGGTTTCATGTGACTCGTTAGTGTTACAAGGTCTCATGTGTGAATAGGGAGCAGGTGTGTTAAATTTGGTGCTATTGCTCTCATACTGGTCACTGGAAGTTCAACTTGGCACCTCATGGCAAAAAACTCTGAGGATCTGAAAAAAAGAATCGTTGCTCTACATAAAAATGGGCTAGGCTATAAGAAGGTTGCCAAGACTCTGAAACTGAGCTGCAGCATGGTTGCCAAGACCGTACAGCGGTTTAACAGGACAAGTTCCACTCAGAATAGGCTTTGCCATGGTCGACCAAAAAAGTTGAGTGCACGTGCTCAGCATCATATCCACAGGTTGTCTTTGGGAAATAGACATATGAGGGCTGTCAGCATTGTTTCAGAGGTTGAAGGGGTGGGGGGGGGGGTCAGTCTGTCAGTGCTCAGACCATTAGCCGCACACTGCATCAAATTGGTCTGCATGGCTGTCGTCCCAGAAGGAAGTCTCTTCTAAAGATAATGCACAAGAAAGCCCGCAAACAGTTTTCTGAAGACAAGCAGACTAAGGACATGGATTACTGGAACCATGTCCTGTGGTCTGATGAGACCAATAAAAAACGTATTTGGTTCAGATGGTGTCAAGCATGTGTGGCGGCAACCGGGTGAGGAGTACAAAGACAAGTGTGTCTTGCTTACAGTTAAGCATGGTGGTGGGAGTGTCATGGTCTGAGGCTACATGAGTGCTGCCGGCACTGGGGAGCTACAGTTCATTGAGGGAACCATGAATGGCAACATTTACTGTGACATACTGAAGCAGAGCATGATCCCCTCCCTTCGGAGACTGGGCTGCAGGGCAGTATTCCAACATAACGCCCCCAAACAAATCTCCAAGACGACCACTGCCTTGCTAAAGAAGCTGAGGGTAAAGGTGATGGACTGGCCAAGCATGTCTCCAGACCTAAACCCTATTGAGTACCTGTGGGGCATCCTTAAATGTAAGGTGGAGGAGCATAAGGTCTCTAACATCCCACAGCTCAGTGATGTCATCATGGAGGAGTGGAAGAGGACTCCAGTGGCAACCTGTGAAGCTCTGGTGAACTCCATGCCCAAGAGTGTTAAGGCAGTGCTGGAAAATAATAGTGGCCACACAAAATATTGACACTTTGGGCCCAATTTTGACATTTTCACTTAGGGGTGTACTCACTTTTTGTTGCCAGTGGTTTAGACAGTAATGGCTGTGTGTTGAGTTATTTTGAGGGGACAGCAAATTTACAGTGTTATACAAGCTATACACTCACTACTTTACATTCTCCAGTGTTGTCACATGAAAAGATATAATAAAATATTTACAAAAATGTGAGGGGTGTACTCACTTTTGTGAGATACTGTATATATATATTTTTTTTTAATACACTGCCTGCACTGACTGAATATAGAGTAAACACTGAATATATATACTCTGCTAAATGCAGAGTATATATATATATATATATATATATATATATACACTAGACTGACTGTGTATATATATATATATATATATATATATATATATATATATATATATATGTATATATAATATATAGTCTAACTCACACTATCTCTCTGTCCACGCCAACAACACTACACACAGCCGCTATGTAAGCAACCTTATATCGTGTATAGTGTGGGGCATGGACTTAGTCTCCCTGAGCCATGATTGGCCAAAAGCACCCTGACTTTGGCCAATTATGGCTCTCTCAGCAGAGCGCGCTGTGATTGGCCAAAGCATGCAGGTCAGGTGCATGCTTTGGCCAATCATTGTACAGCAATGCACTGTGATCACGCAGTGCATTAAGGGGTGTTCCACGGCGCTCGAATTTCCCACGAACGACCCATAATGTTCGCTGTTCTGCGAATGGGCAAACACCCGATGTTTGAGTTGAACCTATGTTCGACCTGAACATCGAGCTCATCCCTATTTATTATTCTACAATCTTACAGGTGTCTGATATGTAGCCAGGTGCTGGGTTACAGCAATGTGGAGAAGGAGACATTGCCATTTGTTCCTCTCTCCCTCTACTGAGATGCTGATGTAATGCTACACCATTCTCCTCTGGCCAGCAATGAGAGAGCTAAAGCCCATAGACTTCTAAGCAGAGTGCCTGCAGTGCTCTGAGGAAGAGGGGGTGTTCCTCTCAAAATGTGTCAGCCAGCAGTGATTCTTGTGAGCTCTTCCGCCACCTCTGGTGGGCTCTGCTGCTCCTTCACCACATGCTGTGATTTAAAGATTGTTTTATACTTTCGGGATCTTCTACTTCTGTTTGTCAATATTATAATAAATTTTAACTAAGGATAATGCACATGGCTGGTGCGCCCTTTCTTTCTTGTTTCTCGTTGTCTGCTAGGATTCCCCATCCTTGAGGGCAGCAAGTCCTGTGTTCCAATACTGCTTGGTCAGCTACTCACTTGTGCGCAGGAGCTTTTTTCTTCATTATCGACTTCTATGCAGAGCACTGAGAATACTGGGAGTTGTTGTTTGAGACAGAAGCCACATATTAGGGCCGATGGACTCCTTACACTACAGAACCCATTTTGCACTCTTCAGTAGGAGCAGGGGAGAGATGATTTTTATTAAACTATGCAGAAAAGTTCTTCCCCTTGGCACTAAGGGAAGTGATGAGAGAACATGAGAAAACATCTGCTGCATACTAACTAGACTACTGAGATGCCAGACCAGCGGAGACACCCAAGGCAATGCAACACAAACTGCAGTGATCGCATCTGCACCCTCACCGCAGGGAGACCTAAGGATTCTCTCACTGTCTACTTTCCACCACTGAATTTCCAGACGCATACTGTGGAGAGATTCAGAGTCCTCTTTCTGCAGCAATAGGTCACTGTAGCATCCCAGGGACTGGTGAGAGGGCTATCTGCTCATTGCTGATACTGCTTGCAAGGATTGAGCCACTGAGAGCAGGACACCAAGTATACCCAAGCCATACCGCACTCATACTGCACTGAATACTTGTCAGAAACCATGAATCTGACTGAGACAGAAGTACAGTTAAATCACACTTGTTTAATAATAGTAATAAAAAGGTAAATAGTGTAAACGTAGTCAAAACATAGCCAGAATTCAGGAACCGGAATGGATAGTCAGACAAGCCAAAACGTCAGGGAGCCAGAGATGAGCATAGTAGAACAGCAAGCAGGATCTGGAGCCAGAAAGAATGTCAGCCAAGCAAGTCTTTAGGAGGAGTACAGGCGAGCGTCTCTAGAGATGTGACCAAGGCAAAGGCAGAGATCATCTGGGCTGGACAGCTTAAGTAGGCAGGATTGATGAGCAGGACATTATCAACAGGTGAGTCACTGTGGAAAGAAAGGAGCTGGCAATTAGCCGACAGCTGAGCGGCCAGCTTTGAGAAGGAACGGCTGAGCCCAGCCCTTACAATACTGCACTTATTCCAAACCTAGACTGCACCTATACCATGTTTTACTGAACCTTTACCGCATCCGAACCACATCTACCTTGTACCTGTGCTGAGACTATACTGTACCTATACTGCATACAGGTTAACTGGGACTGTTGTTAAATCTACCAACTCTCTTAAAAAGCCCCAGCATTAGCCGGCAGAAGAATGTCGCTAATAATTATTCTGGAAGTCCCCTTTGTTTCCCTGCCCCCCTTCCACCATTTCCTTTTCTTTTGGACAGTGCATACCCAGTTAGTCCAGGACTAGCGTCGCTGCCCTAAATGTGCTCTGGCAGTATAGTTCCAGCAGAATATGGTTCTTGTAGATTCAACTTTACTACTGTTCACTGCTGCCTTGCTGCTGTTTATGCTGATATGGATTCCCAAATGTCATATTATGCCAAGGCTTTACTATTAATCACTTTGTATGCTAAATTGTGTTATTACCATTATTAAAGCGGTTGTATACCCGCACAAATTATATATATTTTTTTTAAACCTATAAGGCAAAAGGCATAATGAGCTAGTATGCACCGCATACTAGCTCATTATGAAATACTTACCTTAGAATGAGGCGTCTGCAGCTGTTCCCGGTCCACACCGACGGAGCTGACAATTCCTCTCTGCGTGTCTTCCGGGTTTGCGGCTCCGGCGCTGTGAGTGGCCGGAGCCGCTATGTCATCACTCCCGGGCATGCGTGCAGGAGACTTCTTTCCAGCAAGGTCCGGCAGCGTCTGCCGAACCTTCAGCCGGACCTTCACAGCGCATACGCCACAGACGTCAGCAACTGCATGCAAAGTGGATATCTCCTAAACGGTACAGGTTTAGGAGATATTCATTTTACCTACAGGTAAGCCTTAATATAGGCTTACCTGTAGGTAAAAATACAAAAAAAAGGTTATACAACTACTTTAATCCATTTCATGCTTGCCTAGTTACCAACCATATTGGGTGTCGATATCTTGACCTTACTATCTGGTTTGCTTTTTCCTTGATATAGCACCGCCCCTTGCAACGTCACCGATCCAGCATGCACCGGTTCGTGACATCACAAGGGGGGGCGGTGCCACCAGGTGATGTCATCAGGTGGTCCCCACCTATATAAAAAACGTCAAATGACAAGCCAGCCCTTCGGCGGTTTGCCTTCACGGCAATATTTTTTTCCGGGCCGGCGGTGGCGTGATTGATGATGGATCTACATCGGAGGGCACTGGTTTTTTTATCTTTCATAAAGGAATTGTCAAAAACCTGTGTACTGTTTTTATTTGTTTTGACACTTTTTTTGGTGAATGGGTACAATGTACCCCATACTCATTCACATGGGGGGGCAGGATCTGGGGGCCCCCTAGTCAAAGGGGGCTTCCAGATTCCGATAAGCCATCTGCCTGAAGACCCCCACAACCACAGCCAAGGGTTGTGGGGAAGGGACAAGGTGCTTCGGGGCAGGGGGCACAGAGCCCCCCTGCCCCAAAGCACCCCCCATGTTGAGGGCATGTGGCCTGGTATGGTTCAGGAGGGGGTACTCGCTTGCACTGTGCAGCGAGCAGTGCATTTCAGAGCGTTCGGTGGGGCAAACAGGATCGACAGCCAATGTTAGTCCTGAACTTATGCTCGGGCTGAACCATTCGCTTATCACTAGTTACTAAGTATTACTTTCAGTGATTTCTTGTGATATTGTAGGTTTATACACTCATCCTAGTGTGTCAAAGGGGCTGAGGTTCTTGGAAGAATCACAGCAAAGAACAGAGGACCCATCCTAATCCATGCTAAATCTAAACATCATGTGGGGGAGGGGAAAACAATCCCCCAAGCCTCGCCAAACACACCATGAGATGAGGGAATGCCATGCATGCACCATCATCGCATTACCATGCCTCGCACATGCGTGCTTGATTGTTGCCATCACTATGGCGTTGCCTCACCTCGTGGTGTGTTTGGCGGTGCTGGGGGGGTTGTTTCCCCTTCCTCCACATGACATCTAAATTGCGTGCTTTGTCCACTGGCAGGTGCACATATACAGTATATGGGGGGGTCCTCTCTTTCCCACTGTCATTCATTTTCTTTTTGGCCATGCTCACGGCTGTGCATATGTTTATGCTCCCTTTCTTTTCCTTTCTTTCTTTTCCTTCTTTTCCACTATTACTGGTGTGTTATGTTTAGGCCTCTTCTTCACTTTGTCAGGTTCTTTTTAGTGCACTGACTTTTGGCCCCTCTTTTTGAGAAGCTCAGCTATATCCTTTATTTATTTGCCCCACTTTTGGGCCTCACTCACCCACTTTCACCATTAGCAAATCTTTCATAGTAGCTCACATTTCTAGACCTATTACTAGTTTTATTTAATCATTTTCTTTCAGTCTTCCATCCTATGGTTGATACTTTGGCTCTATCCTCCATTTGTGGCCCTTGTATTGTGGCTTCCTGCCCACTCTACAGCTCTCGGACAGAACGAGTCCCATGCGGTCTCTCCAGTACACTCCATTGCTCTTTACCAGGAAAGAATTTGAGATTGTGAAGTTATTACTTTGTTGGGTAAGTTATGCTTTGGTTGGTTTGGCTATTGCCTTTGACTGAACCTTTTTTGGATATTTAATTGTAAGTATTTTTTTTCCTCTCTGTTATACTGTTTATTTTTATAATTGCTGATATGGCCTCTCTACAGATACCCTATGAAGCCCCATTGGCTCCTGAAGAAGTGGTTTTTGTTTCACAAAATGCGTCGAGACTCAGGCTACCAATTGGTTACCTTGATATGTATACATGGTATTATGTAATCATTTACTATGTTGTGTTATGATTCATGGAATTTTATTCATGGTTTTAACTCTTGTATGTCAATAACAATTTGGTTTTTATATATAATTGTTAATTTGTTGGTGTTTGGTGCAGCTTTTTAAAAGTCTCATGGGCAATTTCTTTGGTTGAGAGATCTCACTTTTGGAGACTGAACCTCAACCTCAATAATTTACCTAGGCCTAATTTTCCATCCTAATCAGTGGCTCCTACGGGAGTAGCACTACGGATATTAGCCCGGAATGAGCCATAAATTAGGGTAGCCTCTTGTGGGTCTTCCAGTATAAGGGCTAGATTACACTAGCACTGCTCTTTGAAGAGCAATCCATGCTTAGAATGCTCTTCAGAGAGCATTTGACAGGGGGTGAGGAGGCATTGTATCTCCTACTCAGTGCCTGCTTCAACCCCTTGAACCCTGCATTGATGTTGTGGGGCGCCCCCATTCATTCGAATGGGTTGCACTCAGTGGCCTGCTGAACGTGACAAAGGGAATAATTTTTGCCACTGCATATGATACCACCCCTCAGCTTCTCTTTTAGCTAAAGGGGAAGTGATGGGGTTGGAAACCATGACTTAACTGTGTGGTTTTACCACTCCCCAGCTGGTACAGAACACAATTAAATAACAGGGCACACAGATGTCATAGAGAAAAGGCTGCACTGTACCTATTTAGGAGTGAAAATTCCTATTATGGCAATCCCTGAGAACCCCTCCCACATTTTGGTTAGTGTAGCAGCATTTTTGGGGGGGCACTCCTGGCCATGGGCGTCCACAGGAGGGGGCAGGGAGGGTCAAGTGCCCCCCCTTGAATCGTCAAGGTGTTGCAGCAGCTGACACCTGCAGACTTTTTTCGGAGTCCGCTGGCTGCTCTCTGTGTCCCTGACATCTATCATCTGACGTCCCCCCCTCACCCCGACCTAATCATCCAATGTGATGCTCACCTCGGCTGCTCCACAGCAGTCATTGGCTGCCAGCCTGCTTGTATTGTGTAGATCTGGCTGGCGCGGCGCCAGCCCCGCCCACTCAAGTGGCCGAGTCAGAGTCAGTGATACGATGCCGCCTGCCAGTGCTGCCCTGGGCCTAAGGGATCATCATCACAGACAGGAAATACTGAGGCATACACAGTGAAGAACCACAGGTAACAGCAAGACTCAGGAGGAGCATTTTTAATAATACATTGCTTTGCTTGGAAAGTGGGACAGCTAAGCTGAGCTATAATTGCAATTTCCTGGAAAGATGTTTGTGTACAGTTTAACAGATAATTCATCTTCACTTATCACTTTGTATTGGATTGAAAGCATGGGGGTCCACAAGGTTACTCAGGCGGCTGTGTACCATGCCCATATAACCTAGAGATTGTACATCTTTTTACATTGCAATACATCTGTTGTGGCCATATTTTGATCTTGATGAAAACAGCTATACAGTGACAGTATGAAGATCAAAATATGGCCAAAACAGATGTATTGCAATGTAAAAAGATGTACATTCTCTAGGCTATATGGACATGGTACGCAGCCGCCTGAGTAACTTCCAATACAAAATGAAGATGAATTATCTCTTATATAACACACATATATCTTTCCAGTGGGAAGATTTTCATGAGATTGTCAAAAAGGGGTGAAGCATGGGTGGCCTTAAACTGATGCCACCCCTGGAAAAAGTTCTGCGGACACCCATGCTCCCGGCACACCAAGTGGGAACATACTGTGTCCGGGGCCCACCCCATTAATCCAGGAGGAAGTGAAGAGCCTTGTGGAGGTTAGATGAGCACTAGAAACAAACCTTCAAGCCTAGTGAAAAGGGCCTCTTGTCATACTCTCATTTAGAAGTCAAACCCATAAGTTCACTTTGTATGTCAGAATGGACTATAGTGCAGGAGAAAAGGGGAAGAAAAGCTGGTCTTGAGGAGAGAAAGGAAAAAGAGGAAGAGTCAATCAACAGGAAGGGAGATGTTCGCTAAATGAAAGCAACTATTTGTCAGACCTGGATTCCAGGTATGAAAGAGATGCCCATGTGCAGGGCCCAAGGTCCTCAGATAGTTTCAAATGACGAAACCGTACCATTAAGATGCTAGCCAATTTCTTCTGGGACATAATCCACGAGATCTTACATTAGGCTGCTAAGAAGGAGACCTTCGGTTGTTTCCATGCTTTGGCTATGGTTAACTTGGCCCCTAGCAGCATAAAATGGATCAATTTGCGGTTGGCTTTGGAAATCTTTGGAAGGTTCGAGTTCAGGAGAGCAATGGCTGGGGTTCCTGGTCATTTGGAGGTCGTTTACCCAAGCCAACATATAAGGTGATTTGCATGACGGGTGAGCAAGCGACTGGTAAATTATGGAGATTCCACCCCTTTGATCCATGGCCTGTCCACACCATAGTTCATAAGGTGTGAATCTGGGAGGGACTGGTTTCCCCTTAACCCTATGGAGAAAGTGTTGTATTTATTGGAATCTGTAGTGATCCAAGGTCGGAATTTCAAGCTTCTGAACACAGTAGCTCTGGGAAATTGGTCCTGAGGGAGTGAAGAAGTGGCCAATGCGATACAACCCCTTGTCCAGCCACCATTTAAAGGATTTAATGTCTTGACGGGGATAAAGTCTGGATTGTGAAAGATATGTGAAAGGGGTCGACATTCAGAGGTCAGTGAGGTCTCAAATCTCATTTTGTTCCAGAGAGTCAGGTTTTGTGATAGGATGGGTGATAATATTGGGGGACGATCTTTGGAGGGGACCCATAGCAGATAATCTAATGTGTAGGTGGGGACTGCCTGTCTCTGTATTTGAACCCGGTCAGGTTTCTCAAGTCTGGAGTAAATGGTGGATATTTGAGCTATTCTTGCTGCTTGAAAATACCATAACAGGCATGGTAGACCCAACCCACCCCGTGTCCCAGGTTGGCATAGGGTTTTTGGGATATCCTGTGGCCTGAACCCCCTAGATGAATTTAGTGACTTTGGAAAGATTTTAAATGATCCTTCCTTATGTTGATTGGGAGGGATCTGAATAGGTAAAGCGGTCTGGGGAGGAGCGTTATTTTTATGGAATGTCATCTATCTAGTGAGGCTAGCTCCCCTTTAGCCCAGTTTTTCAGGTCAGACTCTAGCTTCTGGTACAAGGGAGGGATATAATAAGTGTTCTATTTTGGCAGTGAGGCTAACATAGGGCCAATTTTGTCTTTCTGAGAATAGAATTTGGCCCCACTCCAGCGAATGTGTTTTCCGCTTTTGTCGTGAGAGCTAGATTGATGTCCATCTGTCGCTCCCTCTTGATTTGGGTTGCCAGTTGGGTTATTTTGCCTCTAATGGTCACTTTGTGGGCTACCCACAAAGTCTCCAGAGAAATACCGTCAACGTCATTTAGGCTAAAGTATTGGAAATATATAGTTATTCCCGCACTATCAGGTGTAAAGTAAACTGGACTCAACTAGGAAAACCTGCCTGCACTGAATCAGGTACAAACCAAACCCTGTGGGTAAATAATACTATAACTAGGTGGTGCCGCGCTAATCCTGAATAAAATCACTAGAATAACTTAAAGTGGTGTGACATACATAAAAGGTGTGTAATTGGAAATATTGTAACAATGTAGGAGTGATGGCATCGGCCGTGTAACACTCTCCACTCATATGGCAACAGCTCTGAGTGGTGAAATCATAATCTTATGTGGTGACAATAATCAATAAATATATCTCATCATGTCCATAAGCCAATATCAATACTGTGAAAAGTGTCACTAAAAATAAATAATAAATCAATATATATCTCTCATCATGTCCATAAGCAAATGAACAATAGTATAAAAAGTGTCAATTAGTAATAAAGTGCATAATGCAATCTAAAGTGACTCAGAGTGTATGGCAAACATATAACATATAAAGTGACATCGTGCAGCAGTGCAAAAAACAAAAAATTTGTGGAGTATCCAGGAATTGTCAGGTGCTATGACATAAAATATTTTTGATAAAACGTGACTATAACATCCTGACATGCAACAAGTGTAACAGTACAAAGTGTTCCAGCAAAAAAGTCCTTTTTTTAAAACGTGACAATAGCGTCCTAGCATGCAACAGTCGCAGTGCAGTGCTTAAGATAGATCACACAGTGCACATCTTCGTGTTTAAACACCCATGTAAGAAGTGGCCCCCTACCTTAGGGTAATAGGGCAAACGCATATGACCAAAGATCTTTTAAGGGGATCCTCCTATAGGTGTAGAATGCTATCCTCAAGGTCCTAGTCATAGGGGATGATTCCCTCAGTGGTATAGGGGGATATAAAAGACACGGGGAGTCCCAATAGCGTAATAACGTTTTAACCAGCAACTTTATTGAATAAGACAAGGGTACTCACATAGACAGCATAAAAACAATCCCATCTCCGACGAGCGGCGAGCTCGTATACCTCTTACAGCATGTAAAGCCTGTCCCGTCCCAGGCTTTACATGCTGTAAGAGGGACGGGACAGGCTTTACATGCTGTAAGAGGTATACGAGCTCACTGCTCCACGGAGATAGGATTGTTTTTATGCTGTCTATGTGAGTACCCTTGTCTTATTCAATAAAGTTGCTGGTTAAAACGTTATTACGCTATTGGGACTCCCCGTGTCTTTTATATCCCCCTATACCACCGAGGGAATCATCCCCTATGACTAGGACCGTGAAGATAGCATTCTACACCTATAGGAGGATCCCCTTAAAAGATCTTTGGTCATATGCGTTTGCCCTATTACCCTAAGGTAAGGGGCCACTTCTTACATGGGTGTTTAAACACGAAGATGTGCAGTGTGTGATCTATCTTAAGCACTGCACTGCGACTGTTGCATGCTAGGACGCTATTGCCACGTTTTAAAAAGAAGGACTTTTTTGCTGGAACACTTTGTACTGTTACACTTGTTGCATGTCAGGAGGTTATTGTCACATTTTATCAAAAAGATTTTATGTCATTGCACCTGACAATTCCTGGATACTCCACAATTTTTTTGTTTTTTGCACTGATGCACAATGTCACTTTATGTGTTATATGTTTGCCATACACTCTCAGTCACTTTAGATTGCATTATGCACTTTATTACTAATTGACACTCTTTATACTATTGTTCATTTGCCTATGGACATGATGAGAGATATATATTGATTTATTATTTATTTTTAGTGACACTTTTCACAGTATTGATATTGGCTTATGGACATGATGAGATATATTTATTGATTATTGTCACCACATAAGATTATTATTTCACCACTCAGAGCTGTTGCCATATGAGTGGAGAGTGTTACACGGCCGATGCCATCACTCCTACATTGTTACTATTTTTCCAATTACACACCTTTTATGTATGTCACACCACTTTAAGTTATTCTAGTGATTTTATTCAGGATTAGCGCGGCACCACCTAGTTATAGTATAGGCTAAAGTATTCCTTTAAGGAGTTATCTATTTCTTAAGTTTTGACAGGGGGTCACTAAGGAGTGATTTATTTATTCGCCAGTGCGTACCCGGTTGTCTTGTAAGGGTGTTATGTAGGGAGAAGGTTACCATTGAGTGATCTTACCAGACTGTATCTTTGATCGTCGATTTTTGGGCGGATGGAATGAAACTTGAAACTAGGATATGATCGATCCTGGTATATGACTGGTTGGGGGAGGAATAGTGAGTGTAGTCTCATTTAGAGTGGTTAATTTCCTTTCAAATCTCTACCAGGCACTGTGAGTTGAGGAGTCTAGCTATTTTAAGACTCGCCTTAGTGGGACAGGTCAACTAGGCTATAGTGGGTCTGGACCTATCTAGCCCCTGGTCAAAAGCAAGGTTTGAGTTCCCTCCAAAGATGACCGTGCCCTCCAAGAGGGGCTTCAGGGTATCGAATAGAGACTGGAAGATTTTAGTCTGTGCCTTATTGGGGGTGTAGTAGGATACTATGGAGTATACAGTATCTCACAAAAGTGAGTACACCTCTCACATTTTTGTAAATATTTTATTCTATCTCCAACTCCAGGCGGTGAGGAGGGGTATTGGGGATTAGATCCCTGATAAGCTCTTGGACAGCAGGGGAAATGTCCATGATGGTCCCAGGAAGGCCTCAGATTCTTCTGGACCTATTTTCCACATCATCAATTCTAGAAAGGACTGTTTCAAGCTAGTCCTGGAGGGCCTGAATGTGGGTTGAATTCTGATTGGTTCTGATTACTGTGATGTCCAGTTTATTTTCTATGGCCTCCATTCTGGCTCCCAGATTTTGAAAATCAGATTTATTGTCCCTTGTGATTTTAGCCACTGGTTTGGCTAGCCCCCTTTCTAGGAGGTCAGAGAGCTTGAGGAATAGGCCCACTGGCGGTGTAGCTGGGACCTGGCCTGGGAAGCCTGGTGATGGGTCACAAGCAGATGGCTTTGGGAAGGCCTGACTGGAGAAAGTGAGTAGTTCTCCATGGAGCGGCCCAGCAGACACTCTGTGGAGGCCGGAGAGGGAGCCGGGGGGCTGGGTATTTCCATGTATCACCTGGGAGTAGGTGAGGGTTGCTGGGGCTAAGACCTGCCTCTGATCCTGGGATCCCTCTGTGTAGGCCATGCGTGGCTGTACTGCTGTGCTGTGCTGCTGTGCTAGTGGCGGCGGCCATCTTAGTACAACCACCCCATGCTGAGGTATCTCGTCTGGCGGCCGGTCTGGACATCCAGGGGTGTGCACGGGGGTCTCAGGGGCTAGGGTGGTCCAACAGTGATAGTCCTGGGTAGCTGTGAGAGGAGCTCAGAGTGCCGCTGGTCCAGGGGAAGGTGGAGCTCCGGGCTTAGGCAGCCTCTTTGAGCTCCCACGCATGCGGACTGTAAATGCCAATTTGTAACTGTATCTCTTAGGTAGCTATAGTTACAACATACCTGCCAACTTTCTGCTATGATAAAGATGGCCATCTTTTAGCACACAGTATGTAGGTAAAAGACATGTCCCTGCCAAGGCCCTAGTTACACAGGCCACAATAATCTAATATGCAGAAAATCATTAACTAAACTGTGCAAGTGCTTTTTTGACCTCTATTTTTCCTTTTTCAATGGCTTTTCAAAATAACAAATGCACTAATATCAGGGCTGTATAAAAAGTTGAGTGCAGCACAGCAGTTTGTACAAATCAGACCAAAAAAAGGTATTACCTTAGGAAAAGAGGGATTTGGTCTCAAAAGAGGGACAGTCTCTTCAGATGAGGGACAGTTGGGAGCTATGGTTACACCCTGACAGATATGCAACCATTTTCCTCTCTGGGTGTTTGCTTTAGGCTCAATAACTTAAAGCGTTTGTTACCCCAACATTTCATATTCCTGATACAAGCCTGCTGTACCATGTACTTGTATGAGAAAGCATGCTGTTCTCTTTGTATTGCTTCCTTTATATGAAATCCCTGGTGTTCCTGCCAGTCCCTCTGGTTTCCTATTAAAAATTGACCACACTAAGCAGGAGAACACACTGTCAGTTCTCTAGCTATCCTGGGAACTCAGTGTGCTCTCCTCCAATGATCAGACTTCTGACTTCTGTGTGTTCTGACACACACCCCACCCTGCACAGCCATCCACTGGGAAGCTCAGTGTACTGCTGCTTCTCCTCCCCCAGCTCTTATGCAGCTGAGAACAGAAGGAATGTGATCACTTATAAAAAAGGGGAAAAGGATATTTATAACAGGTTTTTTTTTTTATCTATACAAAAATGTTTTGCCTTTCATTTCTATTTTAAACTGAATGGTTTGTTTAACAAGGTGATCATTTACAATCACTTTAAAGCAGACATATAGACTCCCATTAAAAAAGAATATGCTGCAGCACTAAGTTGCACATGCACCTTCACTTACAGTGTTCTCTTAGCCCCCATACAAACTCCCACAAGTTTGTCTACTGATGAAGTCCACACCCGTGGGACGTAACACAGATAGGGGGCAGAACCTTGAGAGTGAGTCATCTCGTGGCCATCTCGGTCCATGACTGTTATTTGACACATGCAAGATTTAGTTAGCACAGCTTAAGTGCTTTTTACTGTGAGTAGATTTCTTAGATTTTAAGCCTAATAAATATTTGATACAGAGAGAACTAGATTGGCTGTATTTTTTTCCTATCTCTACATGTACATCAGCTTACTTGGATACTGACACTGATCTAGAGGAGATCTGCACTCTGGAGGAGTGAGGATGCTATATTCCCATCACGTATTCCTTGCAAGAATTTTCACTTGGTGGTGGATCATCAATTATTGTAAATGGACTATTATATCATTTCATTTTATTTTTATTTTTTCACATTATGATTGAATTACTCTTTTATATGGAGATTGATGCATTCTGAAAATGACCTGAGCATGGGTGGTTCAGTGCTCTCCGAAATTGCATTTTTTTCTTTAAAACATAATTCTCCTTACACTTTTTTGACTCCCTTACATCCAAGACCCTTGACCCCCTGTAGTTGGGGGTACAAGCTATGGAATTTTTTGGAATATGTTGATATATCTGTAGCAAATAATTTAAAAAAAAAAAACATGGCATTGAGCCAAGCTGGTTTACTGTGCTGTATCCTTTCAAAGTACCCCAGGTAGTCTTGAGTCTTCAAGCCCTCTGAATGTTGAAGGAATTGTTACACTGTGCAGGATGTGCCTGCATATTCTGGTCCCATTTACTGGGGACGTATGTTTTTGTTACTTTTGTAAATATCCTTGTAAAATTCATCTCCTTTCCAACTGCAACTGTTTTGTACATTTATGACCTATAGTATGTTTGGCCTAGTGCCATTGGATATGGTTTTGTACCTGCTCATCGCAATTTTTAATTAAAAAACAAAACATAATTCTCATGTTCAGCTTATTTTAATAAAGTTGAAGTCCAATTGGATGAAACGCGTCGGGCGAGCTACACTCTTCCCTACACTTGATTTTATTCACGTGATCACGCTATTTTAACTGTTTTTGGCTTGTTGGTGTCACCCAATAACTATACCATTTGATCTGCACCATTTGGCACATTTTATAAATTTTTTCGAGCCTTCACACATTTCCGAGACTCCTTTGAGGTTTGGATATTCCATCTTACCCCTCGGTCTCTCCGGACTGGAGGTCCCGATCATTGGAACAGAGGAGGGATTCCCCCTGAGATGCGGGGTGCCTTGGACGATCACTTCCATTTGGGATCTCTAAGCCTGTCTGATTCGGTGTCACTGGCATCCGAATCCACCGTCTCCGGTAAGCGTATTGCATCTATTTTCTGTTCAAGATTTTCATGTTGATGAAATACAGACCTGAAGATTTTCCATTCATGTTGGACTCACTATTTATTTTTCACTATGGGACTTTATTATGGTTTAGTTGAAACCTAAATCAATCATCTAACTATACTTATCCATTCCCATACCCTTTTTTATGTTTCAGTGACCTTCACTGACCATTTTATCACTTTTTTGTTTGTTCATTATTAGCGCTACATTTATTTACAACACGTTTTGAATATTGGTCATATTTGTATGTAGCAGCTTCACTATTGTTTATTGGGTTAGCGCAGTGTTATTTACACTATTATAATAAACTATTGCTATGCAACAGTGTTTATGTAAATCTAACCATTTATACTATTTCCTTAGACACATGTCAAGGAAATAGTTTGTAATCAAAGAAATGTGTGGGCTATCACATGGTCATGAACGCCATCAATGGCAGAAGGAAGTCCTAAATATCAACCTCTACATTTCAAATAACAAAATAAGAACAGTTGTACAGAGATCAGAGTCAATGGCCCTAAAGCATGCAGATGACTTTGTAATCCTTATTTTCCAATATGAAAAACCATTGGACAGAAATGCAACTTAGATTGGCTCAAGTCACCATAAGAGAATTTAGTGTCACAGTGTGGTGGGAGCAGGTTGATTTAGAGATTGTCCTATACAGAAGCCAGACAACA
The DNA here is from genome assembly GCA_037952925.1 of Lithobates clamitans. Lineage (NCBI taxonomy): Eukaryota > Metazoa > Chordata > Amphibia > Anura > Ranidae > Lithobates > Lithobates clamitans. Next base: position 2,858,298 of record JBBGZY010000145.1, read on the forward strand.
AAGCCTGAACACCAACCAAATCAAAATACTTTTTATTCTGGCAGTACATAAAATATGTGGCATTTTGGTGATGTACAGCATCCAACTAGTCAGGCCTATCTGCTTATTTTAACAGTAGACATCTTGAAGATCTCCTATGCATGGGAAAATAATTATTATTGTTTGCCAAACTGCTACAGTTTATATTAATTTACTGCTTAAAACGTGTTCCAAGCATTTAAAAATTCTTTCAACAAAGCATGATTCTATTATGCAGAGGTTTTAAAAATTCACTTATAGAGTTTAGATTTCAGGAAGTTACTAATTTATGGTTACTACTTTCTGGAATACACACACCAGACCAGGAGCATTACTTTGGATCGCTATAATTTAACTGAAGCTGAGAGCAGTTAAAGCAAGTGATACAAATTAGCAAGAACTGGTTTGGATTGCTGGTCAAGAAAAACATATATAATGTAGCACAGATGTTACCAAATGATGAAGGGAACTCAAACATATCTTAATATATGGGTAGTAACCCATGTTCCACTTCTCCAAATGTAGATGAAACTGGTGCCTCATAATTATCTGCTTTGCTATATCACTGACAGCAATGTTTTGAAATCTGAGTAAAGTGGACATTTCAGTAATTTTACAAGTCTGCATGAATAAATTCCTGACATGTAGCTACAGCAATGGTATTTTTCAAAGAAGAAAATTCTACCTTTTATCAAGCAGTCAAACTCCAAGCAAATGACTTTTCCTAAACTTAGATGATGTCACTATGCCACCAGCCCCCCACTCCCATCCTCCAGAGTGATCAGATTTTAACATTGTAACTTTGTAGTAAGTCACACGTTGAGAGGTTACAGCAGAAGGGATACTGTGCCAGACACTTGTAAGCACAACCAAGAACTGCACCAACGCCAGGATCTACATGGCTGTGTTATCCCCATTCATGTCTGAGCATTTTGTACCTCGAAGCCCGTGGTGGCTGGTGATAAATATTTTAGGGGGGCGCAAACCCCTCCAGGTCCTTACCTGCCCATCCTCGGTTGTCCTGGCTCCCAATACCTGGACACACTATACACAGAGAACACATTGTGTATTATACATAGAGCACACACTGTACACTATACACAGAGCACACATAGTATATTATACACAGAGCACACATTGTATATTATACACAGAGCACACATTGCATATTATACACAGAGCGCACTATACACAGATAACACACTATACAGAGCGCACTATACACAGAGCACGCACTATACACAGAGCACGCACTATACACAGAGCATGCACTATACCAACAAAAACACAGTGTCAGTCTGAGTGCTGACACAGTGGAGAGCAGACCTCTGTGCAACAGCTCTGGCCATCTGGCCTCCAGCCACCTAGGACTCATCCCGGACTCCCCCAGCAGAAGTGCATCGGGGCCCCCCTACCTATTGATCACGCCGTCCACACCATCCGGACGCTGCGTTCAGCCCGCCAGCCGCACAGGCCCATCACGCAGGACACCCGCAGGACACTTTGCGGCTCCGGCCTAGCTCCGGCTGGCCAGCAAGCTCCGGCAAGCGCTGAATCATCTACTCCCATAATCGATCGGCAGCCTGACCGGCTGGTCCACTGGATGGACGCCGCATTCAGTCTGCCGGCCGCACAGGCCCATCCCGCAGGACACTCACAGGACACTCCGCGGCTCCAGCCTAGTTCCGGCCAGCATCGAATCACCGCCTCTCCTCCCACTACCGATCGGCAGCCTGACCGGCTGGTCTGCACTCCCCCTCCTACCGGATCCATCCTCTCACCATCTTCGTTGATGGACCGGGCACATAGCGCTAGAACAGCCCGCGGCTCGGGCCTAGCCGGCGGCCATCTTGGTACAACAACTCACCACTTCCACGCTATCAAATTTAAAATCACCACCAACACCACCTTCCAAAAACAGAAAGGCACAACTACAACACACTGGAACAAATCTCAGAACAAACTACACTCTGAAGCCTTCAAAACAACATTATCAAACAAAATACCATCACAAAACTTAAACCTCTCAACGGAAGAAAACACTGAACTCCATAAACAAGGTATTACTACAAACAGCAGACTCAGTGGCGCCAAAACGCAGAACACTCATGCGTAAAAAAAACTCGAGATGGTTTAATGGCACCCTTACACTACTCGAACAAGAACGTAGAAGAGCTGAAAGAGCATGGAGAAGAAATCCTACCAAGGAAAACCATTCAAACTACAAAGCACTTACTGTTAAATACCACAAAGCAATCTTCAAAGCCAAAAAAGAACATTTCTCGAACACCATCTCAACTGCCTTAAACCGGCCGCGGGAACTTTTCAAAATAGTCGCCCAGTCAATGAACCCAACCTGCTTAGAGCCCCCAGCAAACTATACTCAAGAATTCTGCAATGAGTTATCAAATTTCTTCATCGACAAAATCGACAACATTCAGAAATCAATTCAACAGAAAAAAACAACCAACCTCACTCAACCAAAGCAAAAAGAGGATAGCGACACTAACATCACACAACCACCGAATTTCTCTTTGACCCCAATCACCACTGACACAACAAAAAACATTATCAGAAGCCTTCAGGACAGCACATCACCAAACAACATCATCCCCACAAAACTCCTGAAAGAATGTTCTGACATCTTGGCCCCTACTATAACACACCTCATAAATCAGTCGTTTAAAGAAGGGATTGTTCCAACCACCCTCAAGCAAGGCATCATCAAACCCCTGCTAAAGAAACCCAATCTGGACCCTAAGGACCCTAACTACCGAAGACCGATAACAAGCCTCAACACCATCTCCAAGATTATGGAGAAATCAGTAATACAACAGTTACAACGCCACCTGGACACACACCCACTTCTGGACACTCTGCAATCAGGCTTCCGCCCAGGCCATGGCACAGAAACAGTACTTCTCAAAATATGGGTTGATGCCCTGGAAGCAGCAGATGACGGAGAATCATGTCTTCTGGTACTGTTGGACCTCAGTGCAGCATTTGATACAATGGACCACAATACTCTACTTGTCCACCTTACAGAAGTATCAGGAGCCACAGATTCTGGTCTAAAATGGTTTGCATCCTTCTTAGAGAATTGCCCTCAGACAGTGAAATTAGGAGCATTCACCTCTGAAATCCGGGCAATCTCCTGTGGCGTCCTCATGGTTCACCCTTGTCACCAGTGCTACTCAACATCTACATCGATCCACTCCTCAAAATCATCAGAAAATCGTACCTCTGCTTCCACTCATTACCTGATGACATCCAACTCTACTTTCGCATCACTGGACAAAAAGACCATCGTCAGCAATTAGAGAAATGCCTCACCTTGATAGATGACTGGATGACCACTAGCTCCCTCAAACTCAACGGTTCAAAAACAGAACTTCTTCTACACGCTAACGAAAATTTCAAAACTAAGACTCTGTGGACACCTCCCACCATCTTTGGACAGACCATCTCTCCAAGCACCAAAGCCAAGAGTCTCGGAGTGTTGTCGTCCGGCATCTCCTCCGCGGCGTCTGCGTCTTCTTCCCTTCTTCTCCTCGGGCCGCTCCGCATCCATGATGGCATGGAGGGAGGCCCCAGCTCTTCTCTTCATCTTCTTGTCTTCATCTTCTTTTCGGGCCGCTCTGCATCCATGATGGCATGGAGGGAGGCTCCCGCTGTGTGACGCTTCTCATCTTCTGACATCTCATCTTTAACATTTTTGACAGTTTTTTAGTGAAATGGTAGGGGTACTATTGTACCCCCTTACCATTTTACACAGGGGGGGAGGGCCGGGATCTGGGGGTCCCCTTGTTAAAGGGGGCTTCCAGATTCCGATAAGCCCCCTGCCCGCAGACCCCCACTACCCCAAAGCACCCTCCCAATGTTGAGAGCATGTGGCCTGGTACGGTTCAGGAGGGGGGGCACTCTCTCATCCCCCCTCTTTTCCTGCAGCCTGCCAGGTTGCGTGCCCGGATAAGGATCTGGTATGGCTTTTGGGGGGACCCCACGCCATTTTTTTAAAATTTTGGGCGGGGTTCCCCTTAAAATCTATACCAGACCTGAAGGGTCTGGTATAGATTTTGAGGGGACCCCACACCATGTTTTTTAAATTTTGGCCGGGGTTCCTTTTAATATCCATACCAGACCTGAAAGGCCTGATATGGAATTTAGGGGGACCCCCCACGTCATTTTTTTTTTACATTTTGGTTCGGGGTTCCCCTGTGGGGAATTCCCATGCCGTTTTTATCAATGAACTTTTATGTGTATTGTCGGACCGGCAATTCATTGATAGCCGCGAGTAGTTTAAATGACTTTTTTTCCTTTGAAATGTCATTTTGCTGTCAGACTGTTCTAAACACGGGAAACATGCGCCCCTTTACAGGCGTACAATAGAAACCCCCCAGGTACGAAATTTAAAGGGATATTACACTTGTATTGTTTCACTTTAAGCATTATTAAAATCACTGCTCCCGAAAAAATGGCCGTTTTTAAAACTTTTTTTTTAATTGATCCATGTCCCCTGGGGCAGGACCCAGGTCCCCAAACACTTTTTATGACAATACCATGAATATAAGCCTTTAAAATGAGCACTTTTGGTTTCTCCCAAAGACTTGTAAAGGGTGTTCCGCAGCATTTGAATTTGCCGCGAACACCCCAAATTGTTCGCTGTTCGATGAACATGAGTTCGACTCAAACTCAAAGCTCATCCCTACCATAGATCGAGTTCAGTACACCCAGCCTGTCAATTTTTTTTATGCAATCACTGCCAGTGACTATAGCTGCCAGCAGTAATCATTGTGTTCCTCCGGCAGGGAAGGCTCCCCACTGGAAGAACACAATAGCGCTGAGAGTGATTCCGGCATCAACACTGACTATCAACACTGAAAATTTGTATAATCTATGGGCTGCTCAACATTCGAAAAAGCATGGGAGCTTCCTTTTAGGTAAATCAGTGCATTATTGGCTCCATAGGCTTCAATGGGGGCGTGTTTTTTTTAAGGTGCTCCCTTAATAAAAGTCTAAGGGGGCAAAACACATGATCCTGCCCCAAAGAAGTTCCTGTATTGCACATTGCTCCTAAAACACAAGAAAGGCATGCAGAAAAACACAAAAAAGCCTTTAAAATCACCCAAATATGCTACGCTCAAGTGTTAATGTAGCCTAATGTCACGTACACATGATCTGAAATTCGGCCAGCAAATGCGACCGTGTGTATGCTCCATTGGACTTTTGCTGGCCGAATTTCTGCCAGCAAAAGATTAAGAGCATGTTCTCAATTTTCCCGATTGAAATTCTGTTCATGTGTATGCAATTCCAACACGCAAAAACCATGCATGCTCAGAATCAGGTACGAGATGGAGCCGTTCAGTCAGGTAAAACAACCGTTCCTAATGGAGATGGCACATTCGTCACACTGCAAATTTTTAAATCTTTCAATGCAGCGCATTCTCTTCTTCTTTATAATGCTAGAAGTATTAAGTTGTTTTGCTGCTCATATTCACACAGATTTTCACAAACGTATTTCTTTATTATTTCTCGTGATCTCCTGACTAATCTTTTTTGTTTTTAAAGCCAGATCTTCATAATAATTTTATTTTTTTTTATAGTAATTTTTTTTTTCATCAAGATCTCCTGTTGTATTTTTGTTTTTATTTTTTTATAGTCATCTCCATATTTTTATTTTTTTTGTATGTCACGTTTCCACAACACCATTATTATCTTGTATATGTAAACCTCATAGTTACATAGTTACATAGTTACATAGTAGGCGAGGTTGAAAAAAGACACAAGTCCATCAAGTCCAACCTATGTGTGATTATGTGTCAGTATTACATTGTATATCCCTGCATGTTGCGTTCTTTTAGGTGCTTATCTAATAGTTTCTTCAAACTATCAATGCTCCCCGCTGAGACCACCGCCTGTGGAAGGGAATTCCACATCCTTGCCGCTCTTACAGTAAAGAACCCTCTACGTAGTTTCAGGTTAAACCTCTCATTTTAATGAGTGGCCATGAGTCTTGTTAAACTCTCTTCTGCCAAAAAGTTTTATTTCTATTGTAGGGTCACCAGTACGGTATTTGTATATTGAAATCATATCCCCTCTCAAGCGTCTCTTCTCCAGAGAAAATAAGTTCAGTGCTCGCAACCTTTCCTCATAACTAAGATCCTCCAGACCTTTTATTAGCTGTTGCCCTTCTTTGTACTCGCTCCATTTCCAGTACATCCTTCCTGAGGACTGGTGCCCAGAACTGGACAGCATACTCTAGGTGCGGGCGGACCAGAGTCTTGTAGAGTGAGAGAATTAACGTTTTATCTCTGGAGTTGATCCCCTTTTTAATGCATGCCAATATTCTGTTTGCTTTGTTAGCAGAAGATTGGCATTGCATGCCATTGCTGAGCCTATCATCTACTAGGACCCCCAGGTCCTTTTCCATCCTAGATTCCCCCAGAGGTTCTCCCCCCAATGTGTATAGATTGCATTCATATTTTTGCCACCCAAATGCATTATTTTACATTTTTCTACATTGAACCTCATCTGCCATGTAGTTGCCCACCCCATTAATTTGTTCAGATCTTTTTGCAAGGTTTCCACATCCTGCGGAGAAGTTATTGCCCTGCTTAGCTTAGTATTGTCTGCAAATACAGAGATTGAACTGTTTATCCCATCCTCCATGTCATTTATGAACAAATTAAATAGGATTGGTCCCAGCACAGAACCCTGGGGAACCCCACTACCCACCCCTGACCATTCCGAGTACTCCCCATTAATCACCACCCTTTGAACTCGCCCTTGTAGCTAGTTTTCAATCCATGTACTCACCCTATGGTCCATGCCAATGGACCTTATTTTGTACAGTAAACGTTTATAGGGAACTGTGTCAAATGCTTTTACAAAATCCAGATACACCACGTCTACGGGCCTTCCTCCTCAAGGAGGTTGCTTGGTGTCCCTTGTTAATTTGACATTGTATTTTTGAAATGTACCTGCCTATTTACCAAAAAACTGTCCTATTTGAATACAAACACATCAGCAAGTATTTTCATATAAAAAAATCTCCATTTATTCTGGCTCATAATAACAAAATAAAGAGGGAAAGCAACGCTGGAGAAACAGCTAGAATTGGCAAAGCCTTTGGCCCCCAGGCAGACATCAACTCTGGATAGAAAAAATGGTAGATTGAGAAGTCCACATATAAGGGAGCACAATCTGGTCCAGGACTCCCAGAGAACACGAACAGCAGCAGATGACATGTATTTCCCCAGGCTGTGGTACTACAACAGCCTGCGTCTTCTGTCAGACCAGACTGAACCCAGGCAATCACTTTCTTCTCTTCGCTGCAGCCTTCCCTCCATGCTGCCCTGCAGCCTTCCCTGCAGCCTTTCCTGCAGGCTGTGGCTCTGGAGGTGGACTTGTGGCAGGAGGAGGAGGAGGATGGGCGAGCGTACATAAGTGGACATCATCAGTCATTTGCACCCTCAACCCCTTGTCAATGGCCTCAAAAAAATCTTTTCACAGTTGAGGCGTTGGCCCTCCTCCATTTTCTGCATATTTGAGGCTAGATAGTAGCCATAGGCCTCTCCAGCGTCGAGGGGGGCTTTCAGGGCATTATTAGCCTCCTTAATTAAGACAAGTGTTGCCTCCTCCACGTTCCTCCCCTTCCTGGGCCTTTTGGTTGGAAGGTGGAGGGGAGGCACCTGGGATTGGGTGAGGCTTGGCCCCGTCACCTCCTAGCTGACACTTACCCCCCGCCTCCTCCTGGCTGCCACATTCCAGAGCCTCGTCCTGGCTAAGGTCTTCCTGTGTATGAAAAAGGGACATAGTTTTAGTTTTTGGTTCATCAATCACACACAATTTTCAGCTCATGACTGTTGCAAATTGAATTTTAATAACTAGAAAAGACTATAATTCTGACCCCAGCATTTTTCATTCTTGTCCCAATCATTTTGGCCCCTAGTGTCTATTGATATGTTAAACACTTTTTGTTAAATCATTAATTTGTTATCAATAATAACATCTAGTTAACAACAATTATTTTCCCACAAAAAATATTTTTCAATATACTATACCTGGCTCCATCTGGGCTCCTCAATTTCTTCCAGGATGGAAGGCCCAGGTTGGTCCTCGGAAGCCTCAGCTGGGGTTGAGGGTAGGGTTGATGGAAGGGGGGCCGGAAGAGTCGAAAGTGATTTCCGGCTTCAATCTGGTCTTCTAGAAAACGTATCCTGCTGTAGTATCACAGACTGGCTACATACACATCTTCTGCTGCTGCTCCTGACCTCATGGACTTATGGACCTTCTGAAGCTCCTTCCTATGCGTGCTTCTCAAGCTACCAATTTTCTTATCCACAAACTCGAGGTCTGCGTTGGGGACCCGAGTCTTCCAGCAGTTTCTCCATCGATGCCTTCCTTGCTGGTTTGTTGCAATATAATAGGTTTTCACCTCCCACAAATTGCGCATATCCCTGTATCTGTCAATGAAGTCGCAGAGGAAGTCTGGGTCTTTAAATTGTTCATTTTTGCTGCAAGACCAAACAAAAGACAAAAACACTAATATCAGGCTAAACTCTCCTAATCTTATTCCAATATAGGCCTCAATATAGATTCAGTATAGTCCACTTATGTCCCAAGTTAAAATGTTACCTTCGTTATTACGTTCGTCTCTTCCGTTCCTCCTTCCTCCGCACACAGAACTTAGGTATGACACACGTGTGTTAGATTTATATACACTGCGCATGTGTGAAACTCTTCCCACGTCGCCCGCCCCTGATGTTCTTTCTAGAATATTCCCCGGCCCGTGTCTTTCGTCACAGTGGGAGAGGAACATGGCGGAGACACAGCAGGTGCATAATAGCAGTAACGAGGAGGAGGAAAGCCCGAAACATCACGATCCCAGAGGAGGAGATTTAAGGCCTCCAATATGTCCTTTGTAGAGATGGTGGAGATGGTCAACATATTGAAGAGGGTCAACCATGAGGGGAAGTATGGACCGTACACCAACCCTAATGAGAGAAAGGCCAAGATCATGACTAAAGTTGTGAAGAGTCTGCGCCGGAATTTTGGGGTAGGACGATCCAAGGAGCAATTAAGGAAACGTTGGTCGGACCACAAATTAAGGGAGCACGATCAGTACAGAAGGATCAAGAAAGTGCTTCTAAAAAGTAAGTAGTTGTGCGTTACGATTATTGTTATTACATGCATGCTGAGCCATGTGCTTTTCTTTACTGTTGGACAGTTTAAAATGGCTACTTTCATGTTCGGGGCACAGTAATTGGTCGTAGTAAACATCGTTCGTTTGCAAATATATAAAATGTTTTTGCCATATACAGGGTTAACTACATTTGGTCATGATAATTTGTATTCACAGAAGTTTAGGACATTGTTGTCTAGATGTGTTTCAAACTAGAATGAATTACAAACTTGATTCAGTGTGATGTAAGGAGAGGACACTCACAGAGGCGTAACTAGAACCTTCAGGGCCCCAGTGCAAGGAACCATGAAGGGCCCCCTGACCTCTGGTCCCGGGGCCCTTTCTAATGATTCTGGTGTCCTTTTTTCCCATCGCGGAGCCCTTGATTATGGTCCTGCAGCAGGACCCCTTTCTAGCGTCTTTTACACATTTGAACCAATTGGACCACCCATTGTTTTGTATGGGAAGGGGGATGTAAACAGACGTGTCCATTTACACCTGCCTGCATCCGCTCCAATGAAAACAGACTAGCGGATTGGATGACAGTCAGATCGGTCCATAGAGAACAGCAGTCTGTGTCTGTGTCCACTCTGCACAAGTGGAGCAGACATGGACCTGTCATCCGCCTGCTCGGTGGGGATCAGCGGAAAGATCCCACACTGAGCAGGTGGATTTGCTTGGCAGAGTCCGCCCATGTGAAAGGGCCCTAAGGGGGAGCTCTGTGGACTGTAATGTAAAGGAAAACTGATGTAAGAGGTGCTCTGGGAATCCTGATGTAAGGGGGACTCTGCTCACCAAAGCCCCCCATGTACATCAGAGTCCCCCTTTACATTACAGTCCACAGAGCTCTCCCTTACATAAGTGTGCTCAGAGGCTGGTGAGATAAGAGAGGAAGGGTGGGGGACACTTCCCTTACCATAGATGGAGGCTTGGGCCCTGGATTGGTCAGCAAACAAGATCTTCTAGCCTGTGCTATACATACACTAAGGCTACTTTCACACTGAGGCGCTTTACAGGCACTACAGCGCTATAAATAGCGTCTGCATAGCGCCTGTAAAGAGCCTCTCCTGCCTCTCCAGTGTGAAAGCCCGAGTGCTTTCACACTGGAGCAGTGCGCTTGCAGGACGGTAAAAAAAAAGTCCTGCATCTTTGCAGCGATGTATACACCGCTCCTAAATCGCCCCTGCCCATTGAAAACAATGGGGCAGTGCTTCCAAACCGCCAGCAAAGCGTCGCTGCAGTGGCACTTTGCGGGCGGGTTTAACCCTTTTTTGCCCGCTAGCGGGGGTTAAAACCTCCCCGCTAGCAGCCGAATAGCGTCGCTAAGATGACAGTAAAGCGACACTAAAAATAGTGCCGCTTTACAGCCAATGCCCACCCCAGTCTGAAAGTAGCCATAGGCTGGCAGAGCATGCTGAGGCTTGTAGTGCACCACACTTGGGAAACCCCAGTGGGCTGCTGTGTTGGTTGAGGGGCTCTGGAGGGGACAACACAATCAGTCCCATCAATGACTGACCCACCTGTGTGCTGCTTTCTTTTCAGTCACTGAGAAGTTTCATTGGGAAGCAAGGTTACTGGCTGACCTGGAGAGCTGTGGATCCTCTGTGGAGGGTTGCAGCATCCATAGTACAAGCTGGCCTTTCATCCACTATCTACCTGCAGGCTGCTGGAGTTTCTCTTTGCTAAGTATGGAGCTGCCGAGGATTGGAATGTGGGCGGGGCCATGGGGAGACACACGAGGGGGGTGGGAGGAGAAGATCCTGCTCTCTGTATCTTTTACCTCTCCTCTCCTCTCCAGTCCAATGTCCGTGCGAGGAGGGGAGGAGGGGAGGAGGGGAGGCTGTCAGTGCGGTGTCCGAGCAGTTTGATAGAGAGTGTAATAGACACTCTCTGTTTATAACTGCAGCCAGCAACCCCGGAGCCACAATCCTGGGCTTTAGGGCCCCCCCACATGGGCAGAACTCCAGGGCCCAGTCGCAAGTGCGACTGGTGCGACCCTGAAAATTCCGCCACTGGACACTCAGCAGCTGTTTACACATCTGGACTCTGGAGCACTAGTGTGGGACACCAGAACAAACTTTTTAGGGTGTCCCACACAGGTGCTCCAGTGGATACTTGGGTGTCTACATGTGTGAAACTTGTCCAAAAAAGGTAAGTATTCCAGCTTTGGTAAGGGAAAAAATAATTTCTTCAGCTTGGAACTCTACCAAAACAGACAATTGTACCCCACTTCCAAGCAATGTTTCATATTCCTATTTCTGGACTCAAATATCTGTGTGCTAAGTATACCTTTTGTTTCATACATGGTGTGTATTTTTATTTTAGGTGATGTTCAGGTTGTGGTACCAAAATCCAGTGATTTCACCAGTGACAGTGCCCAACGGATGACCCAGGAAATCATGTTTTGTAGTCAGGATTTAGACATTATCAAAGAAAAAACCAAGAAGATTGAACAAAGACTGAAGAACATGATTGATGTTCTAGGGAGAATTTAAATTCTAAAAAGAAGATGCACACAGTGTGTCAACATGTGCTATCTGCCATCAGGGGATTTCAATGTATGCGTTTTGTGGGTGCAACCCCTTCCTCCCAACTCTAGTAGGTGAGAGGAAGGGGTTGCACCCCCAAAACACGTCCATTGATCCCCCATGATGGGAAATAGCACATGTTGACATTAGGTATGGGATCAGAAAGGAAATACCCATTTTGACTCACAATTTGTGTGCATCTTCTAAATTTGGCTTTTACAGGGGTGACTTCACCCCATCTGATGAAGGCATATTGCCTTCTTTTTTGCAATGTTGAACTTTGTAAGTTCCAGAGTTGTGTATGTTATGTTTGTGCCAATCATAAAAATATATATATAAATTTTATTATACACATAATACAAAAAAAACCCATAATAAAATATTGCAAATAAAGTGCAAAAAGCTAGCTAAGTCTCTCTCATAAAGTTTATGGACCCCAGAGACATATCCTACTCTTCTCCAACGGCGTTAAGTTTTTGGACATATTTACTCTCACTATCATATCCATCTTGATGGCTCTTACATGGCTTCTGCCAAATTGACTGTGCTGTTGCATATAAACCTCCATTAGTTGTCCCCTTTTTTTCCTGCTGGTAGTCCTCTGAAGTGAGCACTTCTAATGCTTGATCTAAAGGCTTTATATATTTAATCTACTATTATAAGACTAACCAAACATACTCCTGAAGAAGCATTCAATTGTGAAACATGTAGAGCTAACAGTTTGTTGTCTTTTATACTACATTGTAGGGATATGTCCTTGTTTTAAGGGTATGTCTCTGGGGTCCCATGACCTTTATGAGAGAGACTTAGCTAGCTTTTTGCACTTTATTGGCAATGTTTTAATATGTTGTTTATTTTGTATTATGTGTATAATAAAATTTATATATATATTTTTATGATTGGTGCCTATAAAGTCCATTTTTTCTGCCTTTACATTTAAATATACTGATATTTAGGACGTGGCACCGCTCTACTAAAAAATTTCCACAGATCCATCCTGTGCTGAAATTTGACACTCTTTTTGATTCAATATGTTATGTTTGTAAACATGCCTGTTTCTGTATTTTTTCAGAAATTTCAAGGTAAAACGTGGGTTTTTTACCGCCAAATGTTTTATAAAACGCACATGTGAATGTGCACGGAGTAAAAGGTTTTATACTCAACAATGTGTGGCTTCTTCTTTCAATGATCAATACCATTTTTTGTGTTAAGTTGGTGTTTACAGTGACAATGGGTGTTATTTAATAATGGAAAAACCACTTGGCACTACAAGTGCAATAGAAGAACCTAGGAGACAGCAAAAATAAACCCAAGCAGTAAATGAAAATCAAGATTTGATCTAATAAAAGATAAAATGTATTCAAAATGTGCTGGCATAGCAATGGCCCCCCTACCCGTAAAATATTCAACATATTTTTCTCGCACTTCATGGGTGCTAGCTAGGATGGCCAGCTTCCAGGGCTGTCATTGGAGTTTCTGAAAGTCCGGCTTCAGGCCCAACGGAGGCAACATAACTTGCATTATGTCTTTTTAAAAAATTGTGCAGGATGCAGCAACATAAAATGATATGGTTTATTTTGTATTGCACCATATTTCTAGCTGGCCAGGATCCAAAAGGAACCGGCTGGCCAGGATCCAAAAGGCAGTCTCCACCACTCTTCTGGCTCTGGCCATCTGGTAATTAAAAACCCTCTTCTCCGGGGTGAGGGTCCTCTGGGGGAATAACCCCATCACATGGTCACCTAGACCGAATGCCTCATCTGCTTCAAAGACAAATGGCAGTCCTTCCACGTTCTCCTCCGGAGGTGGCAATCCCAAGCCACCACTCTCGAGACGTTGATAGAACTCGGTCAGGGCAAAGACTTCATCATCTGACATCCGGCCATTCCTCCCCATGTCCACATATAAAAAATCATATGTTGCCGACACCACCGCCATCAACACTATTAAACCCCTTGTAATTATAATAGTATTCCCCTCCGCAGTTAGGAAAGTCCCACCGCTGGGAAAACTGGGGTGCCACAGTCTGCCATTCCTGTGGCACTGAAGGAAACTGTGGAGTCAAACAAGAACAAAAAATTAGTCATTTTGCACATAAACATTGCAAGCAGATTAGACACAAACATTCTTGGCCAACATCAGTATAACATTTATTTTAAGGAGGCAGGCCCTTTCACTACATGCTTTGGTGAATTCATCCATAAATATGACCACAAAAGAGGTAGGTATAGTATAGGTTTGGCAAAGTCAGCAGATAGAGGATTGGTATCGGTTGATGTAGCGCTTGGGGGGAGGGAGGGTTCCAAATAATTTTTTTTTATTTAAGCACACAAATAACAGTTGGACACATTTTAGGGGGTGTTTAGGGTAAAGCACTACAATGGAGCTGACAAAATACATTGTTAAGTGACTAGGCTAGGTGGATATGGGCCCAGTATAGCATGCTGGGGAGGTTAGTGAAGGCAAATATGCATGTAGGCCAAAAAAATAAATTTTTAAGCTTCCAGCATGCATGAGGACAAAGGAGACATTCACAGCATATTACAATCATGGTAATTATGGAATGATGAAAGAAATACAATACATTAGCAAACATTAAATACATAGAATGTGATATTAAAGGAGAAAACTTACCCTAATATAGTCCTTCTGCAGGACCTAAATAATAACAGAACAGGTCTATGGAATAATGATCCCCAGAGCCTGGGGGGAGATGCCTGTCGAGAACTTGAGGTCCTGCAGGCTTCTCCCAGTCGCCAAGTACTGCAACGTGGCGACTAGCCTTTGTTTGGGAGTGATGGTTTGCCACATGCAGGTGTCCTGCCTGCTGATATAAGGGGACAGCAAAGCCAACAAACGGTGAAAAATGGTGTCCGTCATCCAGATAATTCCTGAAATTATCAGGGTTATTCTCCTGGATCTCCCTTAACAAAGGCATATGAGAGAATTGGTCATGCTGGAGAAACCAATTCTTGGTCCATGATGTCCTCCCCACCCTGTTCATGGACTGGGCTTGGGTCAAAGTAAGAACCCCAACACCAAGCCCCCGCACAGCACGAACTCTACCACGAGTACGTACCCGCAACATGGCTTCAAAACGGTCAGCTGGTCAGAACAAACTGACAGAACGCACTGAAGAACAGCAAGGCCTGTTAAGAGCGAGCTGAAAATCAGTAATGAGTGGACAAGAACACACTGAAAAACAGATATGAACTGACTTCACGCACTGAAAAGCAGATACAAACCCACAAGCACAAACTGAACAGCAGTAAAACGATCTGAAAAAGCATGAGTCTGAAAAGTGCAAATCGTCTCTCACCAAACTTCTACTAACACGAGCTAAAAACACGAGATTAGCAGAAGGAGCCCAAAGGGTGGCACACTGGCTATTGAACTTCCCTTTTCTAGTCCCGTCGTACGTGTTGTATGTGACTGCGTTCTGAACGGTCAGTCTTTGGTGTGACCATGTGTACGCAAGACAAGCTTGAGCGTAATTCAGTTCGTCAGCTTTTTCCGACGAGAATTCCGATCGTGTGTACGTGGCATAAGTCAGCTTCAGAAGGTCATCAACAGCTGGGCAGAGAGGTACAAGAACATCAGGCAGAGGCAGGATACAGACTTTTATGGCTTTTTATGACTGTGCTACATGAACTTTAAAAAAGAACACTTGATTATAGCCATTGCACTGGAGCACCAGTTTTCTCTATATACTGTTTGAAGATTGGAGGTTACCAGAGACCTTTATAGCTGGAATATAAAAAAACGTTAATTCTGCGCTTTGGTAAAAGTGTATAGATATAAATAAACAAATATGGCTGCCGCATACCCAAAAAAACTCCACGAGGTGGAGTTGATAGTAGGTAGTGTGGAAAGATGGGGGAGGGGTAAGTGGCGCTTCCAATAATTGTAATAAAAAGGCGTATAGTGACTTACATAATAAATTCCTATACATGCTCAATGTGAAATAAATTGATAAAAGATCATCAAATATTCATATATAGAACAGTGCAATGTGCTTTGTAGTGCAAAAAGCGACCATCAAATACTTCCAATAATCAAGCTGAAATAAATTAATTTGGTAAAAATATATATGCTCTAGTGCAAGTAATTCACAGTCCAAAAGCAACAAAATTTGTGCCTCTCTAACGCAGCTTCCAAAGTGACTTGTGCCTGGATCAAATACAGTGCAAGTGCAAAATAGGTGAATTCCACTTGTGCTCCCCCCTCACATCCACATTCACTGGAAAGATTCACCCACTCAGGGGTAAAGCGCACACAAGCAGAGTTGCCTCTGATCTTAGTGCCAATAAAGTTACCTCCTTTGCGCTGGGTTGGATCATATGATGCATTCATATAAGGATGGATGGAAAAGATTGATACTCATAGCGCAAATCCATAAATTAGTTTTTATTCAATCAAAGCACAAAAAGTATCTTTAAGTGGCGGTTCACACTTGTGCGAGTTGATAACGAATGCGATGCGTTACAAAAAACCTAGATTCGCATGTCATCCAAAAAGTCATTGTTTTCAAAAACGGTCATTCACATCTATGCGTTGCGATTCCTCTACGAATGTTATGCGACAATAAAAAGGGTCATGTGCGAATTTACAGCGCTACAAATTTAGTCTCCATAGACATCAATGTAAACCGTTCTGGAATCGTATTGTTGGTTCAGATATGTGCAAATTCTTCAACTCCTGCTCCTTCTCCCAGTCCTGCCCCCTCACTTCCTGTTTCCTGTGTCCATCTGAAAACAGACAAGATCATGGCCCCCAGGAGTCGGAAAACTGGCATTGACAACGAGGAGCTCATCAGACTTGTCCGTGGCAGGCCATATATGGGACAGCCGTATACAAGAATATAAAAATAATGCCCGGAAGAGCAGAGGCTGGGATGAGATTTGTAAAAGTTTGTATGCAGACTGGGAAACCTTCACATCTCAAGTTTGCAAACATAAATGTAAGGTTATTTCTATTTATTCATCCCACTGGCCACCAATTCCACTGACCTCCAATGTAAGGGCATGCATCCCACTGACCACCAATGTAAGGAGCATTCTTCCCACTGACCACTAATGTAAGGGCATGCATCCCACTGACCACCAATCCCACTGACCACTTATCCCACTGACCACAAATGTAAGAAGCATTCTTTCCACTGACCACCAAAGTAAGGGCATGCATCCCACTGACCACCAATCCCACTGACCACCAATGTAAGGAGCATTCTTCCCACTGACCACCAATCCCACTGACCACCAATGTAAGGAGCGTTCTTCCCATTGACCACCAATCCCATTGACCACCAATCCCACTGACCACCAATGTAAGGAGCATTCTTCCCACTGACCACCAATGTAAGGGCATGCATCCCACTGACCACCAATCCCACTGACCACCAATGTAAGGAGCATTCTTCCCACTGACCACCAATGTAAGGGCATGCATCCCACTGACCACCAATCCCACTGACCCACTGTTTCATGGTTCCTTACAGTAGGCGAAGGCCATGTATTCAGAAGATGCAGGCAATCCACCTAGTGGTAATATTTTTTCTAGGTTGAATAAGCAGAATCACCGCATGGATCAGTTTGCCATAGCGTTACAGACACTTCTGATTCGCACTGCTCACCTGGATCCTCCCACTGTGGCAGTTCTGGTAAAATCTGTGTTGCAGGCCATCCCTGCTGCTGCTCCAGTCTCTGTGCAGGCACCCGCCTCGAAAATTACCTCTGTAAGAGGTATGTCTGGTCCTGCTCTGCCCCAGAAATTTGGGTGTGATCCAGTTCAAAGCAGAAAGTTTCTCAACCAGGTTGGGATATAATTTGAGATGCTGCCCCAGGCGTTCCTCACGGACAGAAGCAAAGTAGGCTTCATTATTTCTTTGCTTTCTGATAGAGCCTTGGCCTGAGCAAACCCTCTATGGGAAACGCCAAAACCCATTGTCCTGAGCTACCCAGAGGTTGTGGCTTTCTTTAAAAGGGTATTTGGCATTCCCGCACGCTCCACTTCTGCTGCCAAAAGCCTCATGTCCATCAAACAGAGTACGAGAACTGTTGTCGATTACGCCATTGAATTCCATACTCTGGCAGCAGAGGTCGTTTGGAACAAGGGGGTCCTCTTGGCTGCTTTTTTTCATGGTCTCTCAGATAACAACAAAGATGAGATAGCAGCCTGAGACATACCTACAGATCTGGAAAAGTTGATCATGTTTGCCATTCTCATTGACTCCAGACTCCAAGAGAGACCTTCCTTTAAGGAGCGCTTGCAGAAGCCTTCTGTACGCTTGGCTCTGAGCTTTGCAGTCCCACCCTTGCCTCCCTCACCTCCCATGCCTCCTGGTACCGAGTCTGCCAGTCTAGTAGAACCCATGCAGTTGGGCTTCACACATCTCTCTGTGGGTGAGAGGGCCTTTAGGAGGAGGGAGAGATTGTGCCTATTGTGGCCAGGCAGGTCACTATCTGTCTGGGAAACGTTTGCACCTGAGGTCCTGTAGGGGACAGACCTTAGATGGCGTTGTTACATCCCCAGTTACCTTGAAGGATAAGTCTGTAGTTCCGGTTACCCTTTCATGGTCTGAGTTGTCTATCGATACACAGGCTCTAATCGCTGCAGGCCTGTTCATAGACAGTGCCTTTGTGTCTAAGCACTCGATTCTGCTGCAGCTTTGTGCCACTCCACTTGCCATTGAGCCTATTGATGGGAGACCTCTATAGCCTCCCCATGTGACTCATGAGACTGCTCCATTGACCATGGCCGTAGGGGCTCTTCATCATGAGATAATCTCATTTCAAGTAATTTCCTCTCCTCATTATCCGGTGGTTATTGGTTATCCTTGGTTACAGAGGCACAACCCCTCTTTTGATTGGCTTTGTGCTGGCGTTCTTTCCTGGTCCCCACAATGCAGTAAGACATGTTTTCAGAAAGTTGCTAAGGTCTTGTACACCTCTTAGCTCTCCTAATTGCCAGAGGATTAGCGCAAATTTAGCAATGTCTTTGACAAGGGTCGAGCCGATAGTTTGCCTCCACACTGGTCATATGATTGCACAGTTGACCTTTAAACTGGTGCTTTGCCTCCCCGTGGCCGGGTTTACCCGTTGTCTGTCTCGGAGGATAAAGCCATGGAGGACTATGTTGCTGACGCACTTTCTCGAGTGTTCATCCGCAAATCCTCGTCTCCTGCTGGCTTCTTCTTTGTGAAAAAGAAGAGTGGTGAACTGAGACCTTGTATAGATTATAGGGATCTCAATCGCATCACGATTAAGAACGCCTACCCAAGTCGATCTGAGAGGGGCATACAATCTTGTGAGGATCCAGGAGAGCGACGAATGGAAAACTGCGTTTAACACCAGGAAAGGACATTATGAATACTTCGTAATTGCATTTGGTCTTTGCAACGCTCCTGCAGTTTTTCAGGAGTTCATCAACGATGTCCTCCGAGATATGTTGCAGCAATGTGTAGTGGTTTATCTCGACAACATTCTCATATATTCAAAATCCCTAGAGAGCCACCACACAGATGTCTCCCCTGTGCTACAGAGGCTGAGAGATAATAACCTGTATTGTAAGTTGGAGAAGTGTGAGTTCCATCGTGAACAGGTTAAATTTCGGGGTTATGACATTTCTACTGCCGTTTTTTCGCTGGACCTAGAGAAATTATCTGCAGTTCTACAGTGGCCTCAACCCTCGACCAATGTTTTCTTGGCTTTGCCGAATATTATCAGAAATATATTTGGAACTTTTCTTCTCTGGTCAAACCTCTGACTAATATGACCAGAAAGGACGGTAACCCATAGAATTGGTCTCCGGATTCCATTACAGCCTTTGAATCTCTCAATGCTGCCTCTGTTTCAG
Source organism: Lithobates clamitans (assembly GCA_037952925.1). Lineage (NCBI taxonomy): Eukaryota > Metazoa > Chordata > Amphibia > Anura > Ranidae > Lithobates > Lithobates clamitans. The sequence goes on from JBBGZY010000145.1 coordinate 2,877,882, forward strand.
CTCCTGTGCTGGCACATCCTGATCCTATGCTGCCCGTCATTCTTGAGGTTGATGCATCCGAGACTGGAGTGGGCGCCCTTCTGTCTCAACGTCCTACCCCTGAGAGCGCTATGTATCCTTGTGACTACTTTTCTATGAAATTGTCTCCTGCAGAATGCAATTAAGAGATTGGGGGCAGAGAATTGTTAGCTATCATTTTAGCTCTTAAAGAATGGAGGCATCTCCTCGAAGGTATCACTGCGCTGGGTCTCATTTTGACTGACCATAAGAATCTCACATTCTTGTCTGAGGCTAAACGCTTATCTCCCAGAAGAGCGCGGTGGGCTCTTTTTCTATCAAGCTTCAATTACTGGAATTACTTTGATTACTGGAACCATGCCCTGTGGTCTGATGAGACCAAGATAAACTTATTTGGTTCAGATGGTGTCAACTGTGTGTGGCGGCAACCAGGTGAGGAGTACAAACACAAGTGTGTCTTGCCTACAGTCAAGCATGGTGGTGGGAGTGTCATGGTCTTCAGGGCCGGATTTCCCACAAGGCCACCGAGGCCAGGCAGTGGTGCAGGGGTGGCCGCGGCCCCGCTCCTGCAGCGATTTCTCAGCTTTCGCAGCCGCCCCCCCCCCGCCCACACGTACTGGGTGGGCAGCTTGCCCACACACTTCCGTCTTCCTGCCAGCAGTAAAAATGGCGCCCGTGAGGTCATTCAGGTCACTTGTCAGATTAGGCAACCCCCGGTGTGGCCCAGTGTATAGCTCCAAGTGGAGTTGTTGGAGGGATGGGCGTCAAACGTCATGACGCCCGGTGTGGGCGGGTATTCTGAATCTGTGTCCGGGTTGTGTTGCCTCCAATCAGAGGGTGAGAGAAAGTGAGGGGAACCCGAGGCTTCTGTATACACAGCCTACTGAGCACCGTGTCCTGACAGCACTGATAACGAGGTAAGAAGCCTGAAGAGCCCACGGGGGGGGGGGGCATCCTTCATAGCTGTGCACCTGGATAGTTCCTTCTCACTATACAAGACTACAAATCCCAGCATGCTCTCTTCTCCCTGGAGTCACAGGTGCAGTGTTCACCCCCCGATCGCTGCGTGTGTCCCTGTCAGCCCCCCCGCGATCAGCGCCTGCGCCCCTGTCAGCCCCCCACCAGCGATCAGCGCCTGCGCCCCTGTCAGCCCCCCACCAGCGATCAACGTCTGCGCCCCTGTCAGCCCCCCCACGATCAGCGCCTGCGCCCCTGTCAGCCCCCCACCAGCGATCAACGTCTGCGCCCCTGTCAGCCCCTCCGCGATCAGCGCCTGCGCCCCTGTCAGCCCCCCACCAGCAATCAGCGTCTGTGCCCCTATCAGCCCCCCACCAGCGATCAGCGCCTGCGCCCCTGTCAGCCCCCCACCAGTGTCTGCGCCCCTGTCAGCCCCCCCGCGATCAGCGCCTGCGCCCCTGTCAGCCCCCCACCAGCGATTAGCGCCTGCGCCCCTGTCAGCCCCCCACCAGCGATCATCGCTGTGCCCCTGTCAGCCCCCCACCAGCGATCAGTGTCTGCACCCCTGTCAGCCCCCCCAGCAATCAGCGTCTGCACCCCTGTCAGCCCCCCACCAGCGATCAGCGCCTGTGCCCCTGTCAGCCCCCCACCAGCGATCAGCACCTGCACCCCTGTCGGCCCCCCACCAGCGATCAGCATCTGTGCCCCTGTCAGCCCCCCCAGCAATCAGCGCCTGCGCCCCTATCAGCCCCCCACCAGCGATCAGTGCCTGCGCCCCTGGCAGCCCCCCACCAGCGATCAGCACCTGTGCCCCTGTCAGCCCCCCACCAGCGATCAGCGCCTGCGCCCCTGTCAGCCCCCCACCAGCAATCAGCGCCTGCGCCCCTGTCAGCCCCCCAACAGCGATCAGCGCCTGCGGCCCTGTCAGCCCCCCACCAGCGATCAGCGCCTGCGCCCCTGTCAGCTCCCCACCAGCGATCAGCGCCTGTGCCCCTGTCAGCCCCCCACCAGGGATCAGCGCCTGTGCCCCTGTCAACCCCCCACCAGTGATCAGCGCCTGCGCCCCTGTCAGTCCCCCACCAGCGATCAGCATCTGCGCCCCTGTCAGCCCCCCACCAGCAATCAGCGTCTGCGCCCCTGTCAGCCCCCCAACAGCAATCAGCGCCTGCGGCCCTGTCAGCCCCCCACCAGCGATCAGCGCCTGCGCCCCTGTCAGCCCCCCACCAGCGATCAGCGTCTGCGCCCCTGTCAGCCCCCCACCAGCAATCAGCGTCTGCGCCCCTGTCAGCCCCCCACCAGCGATCAGCGCCTGCGCCCCTGTCAGCCCCCCACCAGTGATCAGCGCCTGCGCCCCTGTCAGTCCCCCCCAACAATCAGCGCCTGTGCCTCTGTCAGCCCCCCCCAGCGATCAGCGCCCCTGTCAGCCCCCCAAGCAATCAGCACCTGAGAATGGTGGTGTGTTTGTGGGGGGGGGGGCGGCATTAAAGGACCCGGCCTTGGGGCGGCAAAGGGAGTAAATCCGGGCCTGATGGTCTGGGCTGCATGAGCACTGCCAGTGTTCTGTCAAAATAGCCAATTCATCAAGATCTCCAACTACGGCACTTCCGGTTACTGTAAATCGTCAGTAATTGGAGATTTCAATGAACTGCTGTTTTGACACAACACTGGCAACCGTATATACTCCAGTTCAGGTATTATGAGTGGATATTGTTACTCTGCTCCGATACTAACCAAAAAAATGTCTGCCTCCGCAGGGGCGACAGCTTTTTCCTTGTTAACCTCTGTTTTGTCAAAACAGCAAAGTCTTTGTGTACTGGAGTATACACGCTTGCCAGTACTGTGTCAAAAGGTCAATTCATCGAAATATCCAATTACTGATGGTTTACAATAACCGTAAGTGACGTAATTGGAGATCTTGATGAATTGGCTTTTTTGACAGAACACTGGCACTGGGAAGCTACAGTTCATTGAGGGAACCATGAATGCCAACATGTACTGTGACATACTGAAGCAGAGCATGATCCCTTCCCTTCGGAGACTGAGCCACAGGGCAGTATTCCAACATGATAACGACCCCAAACACATCTCCAAGACGACCACTGCCTTCCTAAAGAAGCTGAGGGTAAAGGTGATGGACTGGCCAAGCATGTTTACAGACCTAAACCCTATTGAGCATCTGTGGGGCATCCTCACACGGAAGGTGGCGGAGCGCAAGGTCTCTAACATCCTCCGTGATGTCGTCATGGAGGAGAGGAAGAGGACTTCAGTGGCAATTTGTGAAGCTCTGGTGAACTCCATGCCCAGGAGGGTTAAGGCAGTGCTGGAAAATAATGGTGGCCACACAAAATATTGACGCTTTGGGCCCAATTTGGACATTTTCACTTAGGGGGGTGTACTCACTTTTGTTGCCAGCGGTTTAAACATTAATGTCTGTTATTCAAGCTGTACACTCACTACTTTACATTGTAGCAGTCAGTGATACTACAGTGTAATGTAATTTCTTCTGTGTTGTCACATGAAAAGATATAATAAAATATTTATAAAAATGTGAGGGGTGTACTCACTTTTGTGAGATACTGTACATAGCAAAAATTACACCCCAAAATACATTCTGCTCCTCCTCCTGAGTATGACGATAATACATATGTGAGACTTTTACACAGCCTGGTCACGTAGAGAGGGCCAACATCCAAGTACTACCTATCACATCTGTGAAGGCCCTGGAGCACCAGGACAATGAAAACGCCCACAAAATGACCTCCCGAGACAGGTACTCATTTACTCTGATGGGTCTGGAGACAAGTACTCAGGTACTCTGATGGGCTGCAGATAGGTACTCGGGTACTCTGATGGGCTGCAGATAGGCACCTGGGTACTCTGATGGATTGCAGATAGGTTCTCGGTTACTCTGAGGAGCTGGAGGCAGGTAGCAGGTACTCAGGTACTCTGATGGGCTGCAAGATAGGCACCTGGGTACTCTGATGGGCTGCAGATAAGTACTTGGTTATTCTGATGGGCTGGAGGCAGGTACTCGGGTACTCTGATGGGCTGGGGACGGGTACTCGGGTACTCTGATGGGCTGGAAAAAGGTACTGGGGTACTCTGATTGGCTGCAGACAGGTACTTGGGTACTCTGATGGGCTGCTTACAGGTACTTGGGTACTCTGATGGGCTGCAGATAGGTACTCGGGTACTATGATGAGCTGCGGATAGGTAATCAGATGAGCTGGAGACAAGTGCTCTGATGGGCTTGAGACAGGTACTCGGGTACTCTGATGGGCATGAAACAGGTACTTGCATACTCTGAAGGGCTGCAGATAGGTACTTGGGTACTCTGATGGGCTGCAGACAGGTAGTCAGATAGGCTTGAGACAGGCACTCTGGTACTCTGATGGGCTGGAGACAGGTACTCGGGTACTCTGGGCTGCAGATTGGTACTCGAGTACTCTGGGCTGCAGATAGGTACTCGGGTACTCTGGGATGTAAATAGGTACTCGGCTACTCTGGGTTACAGATAGGTACTCGGGTACTCTGGGCTACAGATAGGTACACGGGTACTCTGGGCTGCAGATGGGTACTCTGGGCTGCAGATAGGTACTCTGGGCTGCAGATAGGTACTTGGGCACTCTAGACTACAGATGGGTACTCTGGGCTGTAGATGAGTACTTGGGTACTCTGGGCTGGAGACAGGTCCTCTTTATTTTGGGGTAAATCTGGAGACTGTGTTTTTCACTGCAATTAGTAACTCACTGTTACCAGATCTCCTCCTTACACTGGATCAGCGTGTGACACGATTCATCCCCTATCACTGCACTGGAAACCCCCGGGCGTGTTCATGAGCCGCGAGAATGAGGACAACACATGTGACTGGCTGTGATTGGACACAGACGGTCACGTGGTAAAGAGCCATTTTCATTGGCAATTTACCCTGATCGGGGAGGTTCTGTGTCCTGAGGGACACGCCTCATCCCCGACCATCATGCTGCACGCCCCCAGGGGCACGCACGAGCGGCGAGAGTGAGCGGACGTCATATGACGCTCACCTGGAGGGAGGAGAGGCTCCTGCCGGAGTCATTTTACAATGCGCCAGTAGAGAAGTGGCCTTTTTATGTTTGGGGTACTCAAAATTCACTTGTCATGTACCATCTGTTCTTGTAGTTGCCTTTTATTCTCAGAATGCTGCAGCATCATTGGAAATGTAACCTGGAAATGCACCTAAATCACCTCACATGATATCGCTCACATTTGCCTCTATTCCCAAAGATGAAATAAAAGTTAGGCATACACTGGTTAGGCCAGTTATCCATTATTGAAACAGTCTTGCTGCTGGCCAATTTTACACTGTATCCCTGACAGTATTTTAAATCTGGTAGTAAATCCCCAACCTGTGCTCTTTGTCTTTAGTAAGTTAGGGCCCAGCCTTGCTATTTAAAAATATCCTGCAGCTGGCCAGTTTTACACTGTCATGTCATCTGCAGTGTCCTAATTCTTGTAGAATAACACCTGCCTTTACTCTTTTTCTCTAAAATATTTCAGTCAATTCCTCATTAAAAATGTAATGCGGATAACTTATAAAACACTGCTGTATCTTCTGTGGTCTCTTAATTCATAATGAGAGTTCAGTTGAAATTGGCCAGCAGCAGGACAGTTGCAGCTGACTACTGGCCAATTTCCATCTGCCGGGCCTATTAATGTTTGTTGAAAAAACATGTGTTTCTGCTAAAACTACTAAAAAAAAAAAACAATTTCTACTCAATTAAATAAATTATACTGGGGTGCTGCTGTAGGTATTCCAAGCGAATCGTAAAAGAAAAAAATCATTTCCACAGCCAAAAATTTTCTGCCATTGTACGCCGACACTAACATAATCTGTAAAAATCGTACTATTGCTTAACAGCACAGTTTTTCACAGATTTCAAGCAGGATTTTGCCAAATCCTTGGCGAATTGAATCCAGGGAGAATTGCCCATCCCTACTGAAGAGGGATATTACTGGGTTTCCCTTTATAGGTCACAATTCCTCCAATGAACATAGATAATCACATACTTTTGTGGATGCAAATTTCTATCCATCTTATGAATAAACCTGTTCCCACCCGCACTATAGCCGAAAGACAGCTACAGCGCAGGCTTACTTTGCTGGGAGGGCCTCCATGGATGTCCTCCCATGATCATGCTGCCCGCGGGTCCCCTGCAACATGGGCAGCGAGTTCTGTGATCAATGTGTCCTTAGGACGCAGCTGATCACAGATCGGGGTAAAGAGCCAATCACAGCTGCCCTTTACCATGTGATCAGCTGTGTCCAATGACAAAAACAAGGACCTGAGACAAAGAGATGTCTCCCAAAAGATAGCAACAACGGGGGCTCAGCCACGGTATATCAAAAAGGATATTTGTATTTGTAGAAAAACAACCTTTATTAAACAATACAGTAATAGGTAGGAAATAGCACTAGGGGTGAATTTCCACCATGCTAGAGGAATATCCCCCCCTCGAAAAAAAGAAAAACTGAAATATCACATGGTCCTAAGTATTCAGACCCTTTGCTGTGACACTCATATATTTAACTCAGGTGCTGTCCATTTCTTCTGATCATCCTTGAGATGGTTCTACACCTTCATTTGAGTCCAGCTGTGTTTGATTATACTGATTGGACTTGATTAGGAAAGCCACACACCTGCCTATATAAGACCTTACAGCTCACAGTGCATGTCAGAGCAAATGAGAATCATGAGGTCAAAGGAACTGCCTGAAGAACTCAGAGACAGAATTGTGGCAAGGCACAGATATGGCCAAGGTTACAAAAAAATTTTACTGCACTTAAGATTCCTAAGAGCACAGTGGCCTCCATAATCCTTAAATGGAAGACGTTTGGGACGACCAGAACCCTTCCTACAGCTGGCTGTCTGGCCAAACTGAATTCTCGGGGGAGAAGAGCCTTGGTGAGAGAGGTAAAGAAGAACCCAAAGATCACTGTGGCTGAGCTCCAGAGATGCAGTCGGGAGATGGGAGAAAGTTGTAGAAAGTCAACCATTACTGCAGCCCTCCACCAGTTGGGGCTTTATGGCAGAGGGGCCTGACGGAAGCCTCTCCTCAGTGCAAGACACATGAAAGCCTCCATGAAGTTTGCTAAAAAACACCTGAAGGACCCCAAGATGGTGAGAAATAAGATTCTCTGGTCTGATGAGACCAAGATAGAACTTTTTGGCCTTAATTCTAAGCGGTATGTGTGGAGAAAACCAGGCACTGCTCATCACATGTCCAATACAGTCCCAACAGTGAAGCATGGTGGCAGCAGCATCATGCTGTGGGGGCATTTTTCATCTGCAGGGACAGGTCGACTGGTTGCAATCGATGGAAAGATAAATGCGGCCAAGTACAGGGATATCCTGGACGAAAACCTTCTCCAGAGTGCTCAGGACCTCAGACTGGGCCAAAGGTTTACCTTCCAACAAGACAACAACCATAAGCACACAGCTAAAATAATAAGGAGTGGCTTTACAACAACTCCGTGACTGTTCTTGAATGGCCCAACCAGAGCCCTGTTGGAACATATGGTGGAGTGCAGGGTGGAGATGGAGCTGCCTACGTCGTTTTGCACATGTGACTGTGTGCTTCATCAGGATGTCCTTCCATGATCACACTGCCCGTAGGCCCCCTGCAATGTGGGCAGCAAGCTCTGTGATTGCTGTGTTCTTAGGGTGCAGCTGATCACAGATCGGGATCGGGCCAATCACAGCAGCCCTTTACCACGTGATCAGCTGTGTCCAATGACAGCTGAACATGATGTAAACACTGGCTGGCAGTGTGGGGAAAAGAGAGCCAATAACCGGCTTGTGTTAAAGGGACATCTACATTGATAATCAGGGCACTGATTATCAGTGTCCTGATTATCAGTGCAATCCCAACATTGCCCACCAGTGCTGCCAATCAGTGCCTACCAGTGCTGCCAATTAGTGCCCATCAGTATCACCTATCAGTGCTGCTTATCAGTGCCCATCAGTGCCAATTATCAGTGCCACCTATCAGTGCCCATCAGTGCCGCCTATCAGTGCCCTTTAGTGCCGCCTATCAGTGCCTATCAGTGCCACCTGTTAGTGCCTATCAGTGCCACCTATCAGTGCAGCCTCCTCAGTGCCTCTTCATCAGTGCCCACCAATGCCGCCTCATTAGTGCCCATCAGTGCAGCCTATCAGTGTCCATCAGTGAAGGAGAAACATTATCAGTTCACAAAATGTTATAACAAATTATAATTTTATATTATTTTTGTTTTTTTTCCCAAGGTTTTCTGTATTTTTTCCTTTGTTTAGCAAACAAAAAAAAACAGTGGTGGTTAAATGCCATCAAAAGAGAGCTCTATTTGTGTGAAAAAATTATAAAAATGTCATATGGGTAAAGTATATCATGAACACACATTTGTCATTCAAAGTATGACAGCACTGAAATCTGAATATTGGTCTGCACAGGAAGGGGGGAAAAGTGTCCAGTAGGCAAGTGGTTAAGTATACATTTCATGTAATTAAACACCGTGTTTTTGCTTCACATTTGTAAACTGCCGTGAATTTAGGTCTATACAGTATGTGCTCTGTCCAAAAACACTGGTCTAAATACTAAAAACAGGAAAAGTGACGCCTATACAGTTAAGCCACTCCCACGTATTTATCTGAGAAGGTATAGGATCATCTATTTTTGAGTATACAAGAAAAACCCTTTAAAAATGTGACCTGATAAGTGCTCTTCCTATACGCGTTTTGTTTTGAAATAAATAGCACATTGCCTTATGTTATTAATGGGGACTCTTACCAAGCACCAGGCCCGATATATGGACAATTATACTCTGGTCTGCATGTGTCCGAGGGCCCTGAGGTCATGGCAGAAACCTCTTTCAGGGAACAATGTATCTGCTGATATTGCTTCCATCTTAAACCCCTGTGAATATTTTAATCGACGTCCAGAGGGGGAGAGCTCTGTTAAGAAGGGAAAATGCTGAGAAGTTAATTACAAACTAACATTACAAGTGTAAATAAAAGAGAAAAAGGGAGATAATCAGGCTATGTCCCCAGGACCTCCTTCACCTTCCCTAACATGCAGAAACAGTAAGCTTCCCTATTTAAAAGCTAATTTTGTCAAGCTCAGGTTAAAAGGGGTTAACAGCGTCTTGCCTGTAACACATGATTGGTCTTTATGAGGTTACCGTGTGCGTCTGTCTGAGGCCTACAGATGATGCTAAAGAGACTATAATGACAGCAATTCAAAGCAATCTAATTATGCAAACGCGAGGCTAAACAATTTCATCATCCCTAAATTAGATCGTCTTAATGAGATAAAGACACCAATTAATCCTGAATTAATTTCAATAGCCCATTTCAGGCAAACACTTTAATATGCAAATGTAAATGAGAAACAAAGCCTAGCGTGCACTGGCAAGGTTCAGGAACCTCTGGGTTTGCAGCTGGCCGAGGTAGAAGCAGAACAGCAGCACAAGCACACAAATGGCTGGCTGATAAGGCCCATTTAACACAGTCAGGTCATGTTAGCTACTTGTTGTATATTTATTCCCATTGTTTCCCTGTTTAGGTCCCCTTATGTCTGTCACAAGCAATTGTTTTTATTCCTATCCTGGATCAGACTTGTCGAACTCCAGTGCGGTAGATTGTGTCGTACATTTTTATTATTTTTTGGAATGTGGATTTTTTTTAAATCTACATCTAATCAGAAATAAATGCAGTGTTAAACTGGCAATTTTGATCCAAATCTCTGTAATGCAATCTACCCTGCCACCCATCTGTGTCATTGCTGATGGTACGTGCAAAATATCATTGCAGAAATAGAAAGAAGGAAGAGTAAGGGTCACACTCTTTCGCTGCCGGCCATGTGGCGTTTATGGCACGCTCCCTTGGCAGTGTGTTGGTTAAGTATTCATTAGCAGTGATGATTGGGAAGTGTTGGAGCATAATAAGATCAGCCTGTGTTATGGGAGGTGAGCAATCCTCAGAGGGAGCCGTGCAGGCTCTCTAGTTTATTAATGAGCAGCTTTCCTGTGTTACTGAGATGTATTGGGCTGGGACTCCCCCAAGTCAGAGCCTTGGACACAGACAGCTAGGCCTTTATTTTTTTAATTTACCTGCCAGTCTAAAGGGAATACAGGATCATCTCAGATAGCTGCGTCAATAAAAGAGAGCAGCCTACAAATGCGTGCAGCCGGGCCTTTGAAGTGTGAGGCCAGGCAGGGTCTATGATTAAAGATTAGCTTCATTTCGCTCCTCTAGAAGGAGATGTAAAATTGCAAGCTATTTGCAGCTGGGATTCCTTGACGTGATCACTCATGGGTGGTCACCTGGTAGATATTAGTTCTACACATTACAATGCTTTGAACTGACACTCAGGAACACTCAGTTATTTAAAAAAAGATTAAGCAAAATGGAAGCAAGATCCACCTGGACTTTTATTTTTCCATGAACATAAATTCTCTATAATTCGAGAAACCGAGCAAAAAGAAAAAAAAAAAAAAACTGCTCAAGTATTTTGCTCAGGGCCAAAATGGATTGGTCCCTGGAATGACATCATCGCTATGCAATCTTCTGATTCTGCATTCAGGTTCTCAACTGACCTTTCTGATAAAGGGCCAGTATAATTAAGATGATATACCGTATTCTCTCAGATGGATAAAAGATGAAAAACAGTCTTGGCCGAGAGATGGAAGGACGGAAATGACATTGATTTTACGACAAGCTGAAGTGCTGGTGCCAGTACCCAGAACATTTCAATTATCTCAGTGCAGAGTGAAGAGCGGGAGGTGCTTTCCTTATTTTCACCTGCAGAATGCTCCCATGTAGCACTGCAGCAGCTGTGTTACCATGATTTCTGTCCTCCCTTGTCCTTTTAGAGCTGACTGACTTGAGATGCCCTTCAAGCTTCAGCGACTCTAGAACCGCAGTACCGCAAGCTCATACGTTATAAAATAGAGAAGATTATTAAGTGCTGTCTCAAGGGTAAAAATATTCCCCTGGAACAATACATTGACAGATTGTTATGGAACTGTCCAAAGGTTTCTGAACAAAAATTGTAATTTTGGGGTGACCAGTCACTACATTATAGTGACCTGTGTTATTGATCATAAATGAAAAAAACAATACGCAGTGCTGTTTTCTATTCTAACAATCCTATCACTGGACATATCTATCACCAGCCATAGCTTACCATAGGTTAAGTTTATCTGAAGCCAAAAAACTTTTGGGATAGAGTAGGAAAGTGTTAGGAACCCTGGGGATATCCTCTCCATTTGTACAGATGACCATTGTCACTGGAAATGAAAGTGATGGAAAATACATCATTTAACATTCGTCACCCAAACAGGAGTTGAGGGAATATCTTCCAATGGGGATACCTGTTTTGGTGAGTACATAGTGGGGTTTCCTCCTGACTGAGAGATTTCCTAAAAGTGATAGGGATTTAATCAATCTCCAATCTGTCCAAAACTATGAAAAAAAAACTTGGATATACTTTTATTGCTCAATAAAAAATATTCTAGGGACTCTTATACATATTACTGAATATCCGAGATTTCAACACACCTGTATTCAATCTTTTTTAAGAAAATGTATATTTGTCCCTTTAGAGGAGATGGGACCCAGTGATAGGGCCAAAAAAGAGACCATGTGTTATGCTTCTTACAATTGTATTTTATAACTTTCAAGTAAGAAGTGTTAACAGGTGAGTCATGCCAATCTTCCACTGAATCATGCAAAAGAGTCAAATGGATAACAAGCGACAATACCTAGCAAGCAATTTGTTCTGGTCTGGAATGCAGAGCATCTGATATCTACAACATCTGATTAAGCAAATACCAAATACTGTCAGAAACAGATATATTTGGATATTTCGTTTATCATGCAAGTTGCAACCTAAATGCCAGCACAGCTATTCATGCCAACCTTGCAATATCTTCCTGTACAAATCTAATTTAAATGTCAGTCATCATATATGCTATTCATGCAGACATCCCCAGATATTTCTGCACTATTCCTTGCTATTAAGTCTAATCCAGCAGGTATGGTGAAAAAAAAATAGAAAAATTACTAGAATACACACATATACCTAATGCTGATCATAGCAGAACAAATTTAAACCTATATAACTTCCACAATATTTGGTTCACTATATGCATAAAATGATCATACATAACTGATACATTGGCAGATATCAAACTAACTGATTTTCCAAAATGCTAGAAAAAAATCATTTTAGGTACTGAGGCATTATCAATCTGAATTACCGCATGGAGGGAGGGGAGAAAGTGGAATTTTTAAGAATATTTTCAAAATAGTGATTGTTAGGCCTTTGTCCATACTGCACCACAAAACTTCCACTACACAAGATAGATCTCTTATGCCTCATACACACGACCGGTTTTGCCGTCGGAATAAACTCCGAAGGTTTCTCCGATGGAACTCCGACGGAACTCCATTCAAGAGGTCTTGCCTACACACGCTCAAACCAAAGTCCAACCGTCCATAACGTGGTGACGTACAGCACATACGACGGGACTAGAAAAAGGAAGTTCAATAGCCAGTAGCTAATAGCTTCCGTCTCGTACTTGCTTCAGTGCATGCGTCGTTTTGGTCTGTCGGAACAGCATATAGACCAGCGGATTTCCCGATAGGAATTGGTTCCGTCGGAAATATTTAGAACATGTTCTATTTCTAGGTCCGTCAGAATTTTCGAACATTCCACTCGTGTGCACGTGGCTTTACAGTCTGTCTCAACAAATGGGTTCTTATTCTTGACTGTTAAGTTCAATAATAAATAGCAACCAAAATCATATTACACTCGTTTGCACTAAATACACTATAGTGTACATTACAGACTCCTACACTATGTTACACATTACACACTCCTACACTATTTACACTATAAGTTTACATTACATACACCTGTGCTATATACACCATATTGTACATTACATACTACTGTGCTATATTCACTATATTGTACATTACATATGGCTGAAGAAGTGTTCAATGTCTTAACAGTTGTTGGTAGTCAAGCAGTCCCTGACTATTCTAGTCAAGTTATTTTGTAAAGTAGGCTCATATAAAGTATTAGCTCTTTTAGTGTACACAAAATCATATGTAAAAGCAATGTTTCATTTTTCAAAAAAGTGATTGTTCTAACGTTTATACATGTTTGTGAGACTCTTGTGACACAGCAACCTAAGCATATTTTACAAGAAGTCTTTTGTTTAATTTAGCCACGCCCCTTTAAACCCCTCCCAATATTAACGCAATTTGTCCACACCCACCATTCACCACAGCAAGCTGAATGTGCCGCATTACTACTCTAATTTCTCAAAGGAGCTCCAGGACTTTTATAATCCTAGCAAAACCCTTGGCACAATGAAAACCATGCCCACTGTTCATTGCAGCACACAAAGCACACCGCTTTTTTTTATCAAGCAACTTCCCTTGCAAAGTGAACAGCATATTTACCTTCAGTAAATCAACCCCGCTATATCAAGCATGCCAGAGGAGGTTACAGTACAGTCAGAACTTCAGAGGAATTCATTGGATTGACAAGAAAGTCAAGCAACTAATATTTTTAGGAGAAAGGGAGGTCAGCAATGATAGGCTCCCTCAACCCGGTTCTACCTCTTGTTCCTTTCTGTTGAGCGGATGCAATTGTGCCATGTACCTACAGGTTTGTCCACCTAAAATACAATATGTGTGCTAAGTATAGTTAAGTAAACCTAGCAGATGTAGTTGTGACCTTGTTCCCCTGTAAATGCTACAGTCACCCTCTGGCTCTACCCTACATTCTCTAACCCTCATCTTCAATGTCTCCCTCTCTTCTGCTATCTTCCTCAACTCTTTAAAACATGCACTAGTGATCCCCATACTTAAAAAAACGTTGTTGGATCCCACCAATCCTAGCAACCTATGACCCATCTCCTTGCTCCTCTATACCTCCAAACTCCTTGAACGGCTAGTCTACAACCGTGAAAAAACCCAAACCCTATCCTACTAGGTCTGTATTTGATATTTGTAAAGTGGGTAGCGTAGTTAAAATCCTCTTAAAAAGAATGTGTAGCTGTGATTGATCATTAGGGGGGGGCGTTATAATCGCAGCAGAATGCAAATAAATTTGAATCTAATATGTTTAGTAACACTTTGAAGAAAATAATTATGAAGCCAAACCACAAAGCGAGGATGATTAATAGGCAGAAGAGATGTCCGCTTGGGATGTTACAGCAGAAAGAAGCAAAAAGGGCCTTCCCTTCAATTTCTTTTTCTGATATAGTCAGTAGTACCCTCCCTGCCCTCTTGAAGTATAGAAACAGCTAACAACAGGCAATTCTCAAAACTGTAAATATCTCTTGCTTTTATTGTCTGTCTATACTCAGCTTAAATGTAGTAAAGCTCTGATTTGGATCTCTGAATTTTTGGAAGTTAGCCCTCTAAACATCAATGGTTGCCAGTTGAGTTTTGCAGATTACAGTAGAAGTTCTGCTGCTGTCTCTGCTCCGAAAGCCCAGTCTTCTACACTTCTCAATCTAACCTCCTCTTTTGACCTGAAGCAATGGATATATGCTTCTACTCATTCTGATGGCAATACCCTTGTCCTTGTATTGCCCTACCTACGTACTTCATGTAATCTCTCCAACAATTATTTTCCTCTCTCTGAGCACTACCTTATTAATTTCACTCTCTCCCTGTCTTCCATCTCCTTTTCCCCCAACTGCCTAACAATCCTACTAGGTCTGTATTTGTCATTTATTGTAAGGAGTTGCAATTCCTTTATTTTATGCTAGGAGGGGGGATTGGGGAGAGAGAGGATTTGAACTGGGAGGGCGGATGGGGGCAAAGATTTCTACTGGGAGGAAGGGGGCCTTATACTGAGGTGGTAAGCATGCAGATTAGTGCTCAATTTTATTTTTTTTTTTTGGGGGGGGGGGTTTGTTGACACATATTGCTCATGCAACTTGGGGGGTGGGGAGTGCAGTTTGGCATGTTCGCCCTGGGCTCCAAATGACCTTGTCCTGGCACTGGATAGATCGAAAACTTATGAAAGGTTTTTAATGATTTCTATTACATCATTAGGGACAGCTTGTCTAAAGAAGTGGGCAGTCAGCCCACAAGTGGAGTTGTAGGAAGTCAAAGGAAGAAGAGCTGCACCAAGGCTGCAGCTATTACACTACTGAAATTTACAAGAATAACCATATGAAAAGTATCAGTGTCTTGTATTGCAAAAGAGAGTTTAACTATGGAAGATTGGATGAAGGTTGATACAGTAGTGCAGAGGCATGTCTGTTGTGTGTGTTACAGTTGTATGAAATGTTTTGTATGCAGAAGTAAACCTATTTTGCAAGAAATGCCTGGGCTCTCATTGTGGTCCCCCTTTTAAATCTGAATTCCACATATGGATTTTATAGCATTGGTCCAGCTTGCATATGTCAAAATTTATAACTATGCTACGAAATCAATATGTGGAATTCAGCTTTACTGATGTGTAACTAAAAGGCAAAACTTTTTTTTCTTTTTTTTGTCTTGGGTTGATTGGAGAGGGATTAGATTACCTGTCAGTTTTTTAGTGCTTTCTGTGCCCCCATTAGGAGGATTCACCTTCTCTATTTGTCCTGTTTACCATTATCATCTAAAGTAAAAGTAAAAGAGGGGAAATCTTCTAATGGGAACACTTGTTCTGGTGACCCTGGTGACACACTGGAATTCCCTCACTTTTAAGGGATTTTTTTCCTTCCTTCCTGCTTTGCTATGGGACAGGAAGTGAAGGGAAATCTCCCCTATGGGATGTAGATGGCAAAAGAAAAAATGACAGGTCTATAACCCTTCCTTACTCTAGCCAAATTGAAAAGAAAAAGTCTTGTGACACAGAAAAACCCTTCCTGATAACTCCTGACAAAATACACACCTGTCCCCATTCTGCTGAGGCTCTATGTGGGAGAAGTAAGACCCAACCACTAAGATTTTAAAGACAAGGCTTTGGGAGATGAGCGGACACAGCAAAGCGTAAGTGAAATGGGGACAGGTAAATGTCAGACATGTCAATATGTCTTCTTCAAAGTCTTTATAGTAACAAGAACAGATAAAAGGAGTGATTTGGTAAAGGTGATTAGAGAAGGTGTTTAGTTAACTGTTTTCAGGCCAGTGATTCACATGCCTCTCAATCATAGGCGTGCGCACAGGGTATGCCAGGTGTGCCTGGGCATACCCTAATCACCCTGTGCTGAGCAGATTCCCCCTGCTGCTTGGCTGCAGAGAAAGGGACTGGGGAATCTCTGTCCTCAGTCTCTTTCTCTGTCTCCAAAGTGAGACAATAGGGGTCTGTTTAGACCCCTGATATTTAATCAAAGCCCCTCAATGGAGCTCCTAAATTGTAAAAATCAATAAAAAGTAATAATAAAAAAAAGTATAAAAAATAAGCCACTGCCACTAATCTCTGCCCTACTGACATTGTCCACTGCTCTACCAACACTGTCCATTAACCTACTATCATATATATATATATATATATATATATATATATATATATATATATATATATATATATATATATATGTATGTATATATATATATATATATATATATATATATATATATATATTATATATATATATTTATATTTATATATATATATATATATATATATATATATATATATATATATATATATATATATATATAATTAATTATACGAGATTTATATAGCGCCAACAGTTTACGCAGCGCTTTACAATGTATAAGGGGGACAACACAATTACAGTACAGTTCAATACAAAAGGTACAGGAGGGCCCTGCTCGTAGAGCTTACATTCTAAAGGGGGGAGGTGGTGGTACAAAAGGTAATAGCTGCAAAGAATGATTTGATGGGGGTGGCTCAGGGACAGTTATGTGGGTGTGGGATAGGCTTCCCTGAATAAATGAGTTTTCAGGGATCTCCTAAAGGTGGACAGGGTAGGGGCTGATCGGACATACTGGGGCAGGGAATTCCAGAGGATGGGAGAGGCTCTGGAGAAGTCCTGAAGGCGAGCTTGGGAGGAGATAACAAGGGAGCTAGAGAGCAGGAGGTCCTGGGAGGAGGGGATATATACAAACATCTGGCTGTGAATTGTATATCTTCTCCAAAAATCCATCTTCCACCTAACCATATACTGCACTTTTATTGCACAAACCCCACGTACTTAAAAATGATAGTACTTCTTATAAAAAGCCTATTGGAAGAGTGTTCTCATTTAATGATGACCTGGGCCTTGAATGAATGACATCATTGAGCAAGTACTGAGCATACAGTATACATCTGCCATGTCACATATAAGCAGTTTCTACAGCATTCTAAATGAAGACTCAGGTCTCATGCACACGGACGTTTTTACAGCCGCTTTTTTGAGCGTTTTTTGCAGCTTAAAAAGGCCTGTCTATGTTAGTCTATGGCTTCATGCCCACCAAGGCATTTTTGAGCTGTAAATTTCATAGGCGTTTTTAAGCTGTAAAAAAAACCCAGGATCAGTGGGTTCTGAGAGACGTTTTTCAGCTGTAAAACGCTGATAAACGCTCAAAAACGCTCAAAAACGTCACTCACCAACGTTTTTTAACGTTTTTGATCCATTGAAAAAAAAAATTTTTGAAAAGAAAACCTGCTAAAAAACGCTAAAAAATACTAACGTGGAAAAACGCTAAAAACCGCTAATTAACGCTAAAAAAACGCTATTGCAAAAACGTTGAAAAAAGCTGAAAAAAGTAAAAAAAAAATCAATGCAAAGATACTGGCGTTTTCATAACGTTATTTTAACATCCTGTGTGCATGAGGCCTTAGACACACTTTTAGGAGCAAAGCATATGTATGCTTTTCTTGGACATAATTGGACATTAGTTCCAGTGTATTTGACAGGCATACAACAAAATTACTGTTTGATGGATAAAGACATACACCTGTAGGGCACAGTGCGTGTCATTTCATAATTGTGGACTCGTGAAAAGTGGGAAAATTATGCTTGCTGAGCAAAATATATTCACAGCAAAGAAAAAGATTTTGGAGTATTGTTTGGGGTTCCATGACAGGATAGAATTACCCCACGGGTTCTGTGATATGTACAGTACATATGTCCATGAATGGTGTTGTCAATTGGAGTGTGGAAGGTTTTTTTTAGAGAGTTTTTTTTTTTTCTAAAAATGACCATGTAACAGATCAACCTGGGACAGGGGCTTTTGGAGGGGACTAGGGGCTAGCCTTCTACCTACGAATTATGGCCCATGGAGGAGACGGGATTTTGTCTGCTTCTCCCAGACAGAGCATAGAAAAGAGCTCTGATCCCATGGAGAGAGCAGATCATTCTCTAATGATGGACAATAATGTGATGAACTGAGAGTGAGGCTTGGATTAATTCTCTGAATAAAGACTATAAGGCTTACCTTCTGGAGTGGATGAGAAGGTGTAATATTAATCTTGTACAGGTTAATGGTCCGAGGAAATATGGTGGTCCTCCTGCAGACTGGGTTAGAGAAGCTTCACTTGGGGCAGAAATATTTATCAACAATCTCCCCCAAGAAATCTATGAAGATAAGTTTATTCCACTTTTTAAACTGCTGGATCCTTGAATGAGATTTTTGTTATGATAACTTGTCTAGTGGACAGATTACACAAATAAAAGCTGGTTAATGAGATTTGGACAACCCTGGATCTTCTTTCTGGAGAACTGGTGCCAAACTGTCGGGGTGGACACTGACCTCAGTCACCTAGGCTTGTCTAGGTGACTATTTGTTAATTAGCTTACTGTTTAATTAGATTACTGTTTATGTTGGCTGTTCTTGAGATGTACTGTTAGATGTACTGAGGAGATTACTTTTTACACTTTTTATTGTTTAGGGTTATGTGATCAAGCTCCTATCTGATTTTGTGTGGTATATAATCTGTGTGAATTTACAAAAAGTCAGTTCCAGTTTGCACCTAAGCTAGCGTTGTCTAGTTCTTGGGTGCAATTCTTAGCTATAATACCTGGGTCCTGGTTCCAGAGTGGAGGAAGCTGTATCTTGGCAGAGGCACCCAGGCTGAGTGCCAGGTGGTCCGTCACAGTTTCTAACTATGTGATTTTATACAATAAATTGTATACAGTACATGGGTATGTGGGAGTCTCTTGGGTTGATTTATAATGATGTCAAATTTTACTGGTTTCTAGAGTCTATAGGACAGGTGTTTGTATATTTAGAGGAATGTTCTGTATAATACCAGAGATTCCAAATTAAGTTTTTATCAAGTAGGGTTTATTTTGTTTTTCATTTGGATGTGGAGTCAGAATATGTCTTAGTTTGTAAAAGTGCTGGAGCAGCATGGCAGGCATCTTTGGAAGAACCAATCCTTAGTGGTAGCCTCCATTCTTTCTTTGGTAAACATTTTTATTTGGATGTGAGGGAGGGGGACATACAAAATCTTCTTATGAACATTATGTGAGCAGTTTTAACAGATGTTAAAATGGTATTAAACCCAAAGAAAAAAATATAATGTATTGCAGCTTACCAATCTTTAAATGTGGTGGCAGCATTAGTTATTTTTTTAGGCTTTTCCACCTCTATTTTCACCCATTAATCTGGCCAATAATATATCTCCTGTATTACAGTGCCCCTACTCTGGATGAAGGAGGACAGCAGCATTGTCAGTCCAATGGGAGGGGTTTGTTAGATGCACTAGCAGATTTAGTTGCATTAACAAACTGAAGCCAAACTCCATTTAATACTTTATAAGCTGTTTGCTTTTGGATAAAGGTTTTATATAAATAAATAATAAAACCTGCACATTAAAGAGGAAGTAAACTTCCTCTGCAAACTTTTACCTATAGGTAAGCCTATAATAAGGCTTACCTATAGGTATAGAAAATATCTCCTAAACCTGTACAGTTTAGGAGATATTTCCAGTGCATGCAGCCAGTGACATAACTGGTGCATGCGCTCTGAAGGAACGGCCCACAGGTGCCTTTCCTTCCGAGCCATTGCCATGAACGGCGGCTCCGCCTGCATGCCAATCACAGCGCCGGAGCCCGCGAACCTGGAAAAAGCTCCGGGAAAGATGACGGTCGTGACAGTGGTATGCGGGGACCACTGCAACAGCTTTGTTTTAAGGTAAGTATTTCATAATGAGCTAGTATGCGATGCACACTAGTTCATTATGCCTTTGTCTTGCAGGTTTTCTTTTTTTGGGGGATTTTTTACAGAGGTTTACAACCTCTTTAAATGCACCCTTGCCATTGTTAAATGGTTTGTCTCAAAACTCTAAACTGCTACATTTGAAGGTTGTTCTGTTGAAAAAACACAGACTTTCTGCCTGGTTCGCCAAATAAAAATGAAAGAAAGAAAGACTAAAAAGAAACTAATATAACAATCACATCTAAGAATTAGTAAGCTGAAATATAATAAATATTTGCTTTTGGGTTTAATACTGCTTTGGGGCCCCACTCACACCTGGGCCTTTTGAGATTGCGAGATAAATCGGGCTACAATTGCAGCCAAACTGCACTGCGTTTTAGGTGGCATTAAAAATAAAATAAAACCTGTGTTGTAGTGCATTTTGAGATCGCTGGCAGAATCGCAACTATTCTGCTGCAATCCTGAAATGCCTAGGTGTGAATGGGGCCTAAGAGCAAAATACTGGCACAGCTAGAAAATGTCATTTTGTTACCCTTTCATGAAAACATTTATGTGTCCTAATTGCTATGTTTGATATTTTTTTACAGGGTTGCAGCAAACTTACAGCACTTGCTTGTCTGTTCTGCTCCAGTAGTTAGGAGTGGCTGCAACAATGTTCCTTTGTAAAGAAGCATGTACTCAGTCCACAAAGGTGAGGTGCTCGCTAGAAGGCCAAAGAATCAGAGCTTTGCCATTATGGTTCACTTGGTATGATAGTCACATTTTTTTTAAAAAGTCAGACAAATATTGGTGTAGTGTGGCCTGGGTACCAACAAAAAGCATTTAAGAGTAATGCTGGCCATACACTTTACAGAAAATCAGCCGAACACATTTTCGAAAAATGAACGTTCGACCGTGACCGCAAACGATCGTGCCATCATGTAATGACCGATAAATTGTTCAGTGGACATGAATAAATATTTTTTTACATATACCTAGTGCAGACAGTTCGGACGGGAAACACATTAACCTTGCAATTTATCGTACGTTCGGCAGAAATTTTCCAAACTTCCCGTTCGTTCTTTTTCACACAAAAACGTCACAAACGATTATCGATTTGTGCCCATTAACTTGCCGAAAAACGAACGAAGTGTCTATACGAACGATTTTTCGGCCGATTTTTCGTATAGTGTATGGCCAGCATTAGATGCGCATTTTGAAATAAAGAAAGAGAATAGAGAAATGTCTGCATGTACTGTATGTTGTGAGTGGCACAATTGTGTGAATGTATGTATTTGGAAGGTGAAATTTAAAACTGAAAAACAAGCAGATATAAAAAAAAACACTAATAAATGCAGTTTTGCATTTACGTAAAAACAATATATATTTTAAATTCAACTAGTATAAATACATGAATTTGACTTGATATTGTCCACTTGTAATTCCCTGCAAAGCAGCACTCAGACTGGAAGGGGATGCGGCAGCACTAAAGAACAGTCATGCTCTGCTACACAAGCATATTCTGAGGCAGGAAAGGGGGCAAGCTGTGTTGCCTAAAGTGTTAATAAACCCAGGACCCCGCATTCACTATACCGCATTCTCCCACAGTACACAGAACACGGAAATGCAAATATTTAGTAAATATTTTAGTAAATATATTTGGCTAAATACCTTTTCTCATAAGCAGTATATAGCAGTCTTGTGCCCTCTATCAGTGTCTGGTTAAAGCTTGTATGAGGAGTTTTCATTTCCCTCTAACTGTCCTATGAGGCTGCATGACTCCTGAACCTCTGCCCTCTGTCTGGGCAGTGCTGATTGGCCCTGTGATGGATCTTGGATACCCCGTCTGGGCACCTCCGTCAAACCTGTGTCTCCTGTTCTCCAAATGCACCCTTAGCTGGCAGACTCGACAAAACCACCCTTAGCCCCCAATCATGAGGCAGACCACACAGGCGTTGAGGGTTAAACATGCAGAGCATAAACTGTTTATTAAGTAGTACAAAACATGCACCTTTCAACACAGTTAGGGACACTCCCCTTAGCCTTGTCATAGAGGGGGTAGGGGACAAGCAGGCAGCCCCTCCTTACACATCCCTTGCTGGGAGGTGTCTCCACACCTTTTTGTCTACATGCCATGACATTACAGAATTAAACACAGTAACAAGAGGGGGAGGATGGGGAGAACGGATGCAACTTACATAGGGACTTTACTACATTATCCCCATGGCATTTTGTCCCCAAGTCTTGTAGCCCCACACTTTGGGCATACCGCCATCTTGTATATGCCTTTATCAGCTAAAAGTATGTTGTTTGTGGAATAAAAGTATATATTTAGCCCAGCCGGGTCAATAGGTTTAAGTAGCCAGAAACGGCTCCACAAGCCAGGCCACAGCGCGTTTACCCGGTTCCGAGGACACAAATGTCTGGAGGTGGCATCTTGTCCTGGTTGCAGGAGATGGCAAATCCCTCCAAATCTCCAGTTCTCTGCTGGGCCATAGTCTGTGGGTAGGAGGTAGACCACAGCCCCCTTCAAAATGCACAGTGACAGTGGGTTCTGTCACAGGCTCTGTGCCAAAAAAAAAAAACAGTCTAGCAATACACACCAAACTGAGCTTGGACAGCGTGCCCTCAAGGCTCTGTCCTATCCGGAGATGGATTGGGAACTGTGGAAGAAAGGGAGGATCAGAGAAGACAGGATCAACCAGCGTTTTTAAACAATATGCAGGATTAACCCCTTAGGTTCCACAGTGAGTATAACAAGCATGCTTTACTGCATATACAGACTGATTTTACTGTTGTGGGTTTAGTAGTACTTTAACTGTCGAAGAGAAAATCCAGGTCACTAAGCAGGCTGTACTTATTAAACACTTCACGCAACCTGTACATCATTTTGTGGAAGTGGTTATACTAGGGTGATGCCTGCAGCCAGAGGCATCAACCTGGTACCGTTTTTTAGAGTGGACAGTCGGCTTTCATGTAATAACAGCTGATGTGGCTAAGCATCCGCTCGCCCATTATTACAAGCAGGGGGGTGGGATGTCCCCCTCCTCACTCCCTCTGCCTTCTGCCGCTCCGCCAGGGTCTCCCATCCCACTGGGAGACCTGAGCCACCATCCAACATATCCACCAGTTGGCAGGAACAATCGGCTTTGAACGGGTCTCCAATGTAGTAACTGTTACTTCTGGTTTACTCAGCAGCCAACGGTGCCGAAATTAAAAAAATCCAAGGTATTCAAAAAATGCCAATCTTGACGTTTTGAATACTTTGAAGTGAAGAGGAAGGGTTTGGGGTCTTTTAGACCCCAGATCCCTGCATAAAGAGTACCCGTCACTGCCCATTACTGTCACAAGGGATGTTTACATTCTTTGTGACAGCAATAAAAGTGATCAGATTTTTTTTTTAAAGGAACAGTGTAAAAATAATAAATAAGAAAAAAAATGAAAGCGCCCCTCTGTGATGCCCTGTACACACGGTCGGACATTCCGACAACAAAATCCATGGATTTTTTCCAACAGATGTTGGCTCAAACTTGTCTTGCATATACACGGTCACACAAAGTTGTCGGAAAATCCAATCGTTCTGAACGCGGTGACGTAAAACATGTACGTCGGGACTATAAACGGGGCAGTAGCCGATAGCTTTCGTCTCTTAATTTATTCTGAGCATGCGTGGCACTTTGTGCGTCGGATTTGTGTACATACGATCGGAATTTCCGACAACAGATTTTGTTGTCGGAAAATTTTATAGCAAGCTCTCAAACTTTGTGTGTCGCAAATTCCTATGGAAAATGTGTGATGGAGCCTACACACGGTCGGAATTTCCAACAACAAGGTCCTATCACTTAATTTCCATCGGAAAATCCTATCGTGTGTACAGGGCATAACTCTAAACTGGTAAACGTTAAAAAATTTAAAAGCATCGCCTATGGAGATTTTTAAGTATCATGGTTTGTCACTATTCCACGAGTGCGTGCAATTTTAAAGCGACAGGTATCTATTTACTCGGCCTAACATCATCTTTCACAATATACAAAAAAATGGGCTAACTTTACTGTTTAGTTGTTTTTTTTTAATTCAGTGAAGTGTATTCTTGAAATACCACTGCGCAAATACCATGTAACATAAAATATTGCAACGACCGCCATTTTATTCTATAGGGTCTTTGCTAAAAAATTATATATAATGTTTGGGAGTTCTAAGTAATTTTCTAGCAAAAAATACAGATTTTATCTTGTAAACAACAAGTGTCAGAAATAGCCCTGGTTTTGAAGTGAGGCTATGTACTGTAAATCTCAAGGATAGATGGGCAGAAATACAAATCCTTTAACAGATAAAACAACTCCCATTTTCTGTATTTCAATTGAGTATTTTGCTGTTGTCCTGAAGTTCAGCTTCACAGCTGTGTGAATATATACCAAAAAGGTATCTGTTAAAGAAAAATTTTGGGAAAAAGGAAGCCATGTTCTGAGTTGCTGGACAGTGTAAACAGTTATAGGAATTTCTGTTGAAACGGTTGAATAAAATTGATAATCCCTTTTTTCCTTTTACATTAAAGTCATACCTTTACTTTTAAGCAAATGCTTAATGTAGGCTTTACAACACTGTTGAAATTCATACTGAGAAGCTGAAAAGAATCAGACTTTAGGATTATAAAGGCTACAAGAACAATTCTCAATAAATAATACAAGCCAGAAACTGTGAAGACTGCTGTGCGGTCTCAATTCTTGCTCCTGGTACACACATACGGCTTCTGCATTATTGCTTTTTAGTTATTTTTGTAAGCAGCAACTTTATGTTTAAATGGCATAGATTTGCTTAACATAAACCTGTCACAACCCTATCTACACTAGCGATAGTATCTTGTATTAACTTTTTTGGAATGTAAAAAAAAATCAGTTCTAGAGCCTGGGATATGCCTCAAAGTAATATTAAGAAATTACAGACATTGATAGAAAGCCACTGTGATGATAGTGAGGTTTGGTGAACCATAAACTCTGTAGAAAAAATAGGGAAGTGACATTGAACAAAATACCACCCTCATTTTCCCCAAAATTTCAGTTGGTAACAAGACAGTGAGTTGAAACTTCTTCCCATGCTAAGCCAACAAGGAAAATAACATATTTGACAAAAAAATAACCCACCTAGCAGGAATGATGGACGTCATAAACCTCCACTAGCACATGCTGTTCAAAGGACTTCTGATGAAGCCCTGTCATATAATTTCAAGCTATTATTGGTCTGGTGTGCAGTTTAGGAATATACATCTATTAGACTAGAAAATTAAGCTATACTGATCTACGGCTGAACTCCACAGAGTTAAGTGGTTGTAAACTCTCACATACTGTATACCCAGTGAAGTGAACAGTCTCAGATGATACACAGGGATTAAACAAATCCTCCTACATATGTTTTATTTGTTTACCTGCAGTCTTCTCTTCCCTACACCCCTTCAAAAGGGCAGACTGTGTTAAAAATCTTTCTTCATCTGTCAGGAGCACAGACCTAGTCCGTAGAAAAGTCCACCCGTGTGTACGCAGCATTAGGCGGCGGTGGTGGTGCCACAATACTGCAAACCCTCACAGATACTCTAGTTGAGCACAGGAACGAGCCCTGCTGCAAAATATTACAGCAAAAATTGTAATTACGTGCCCCTGTTAAACAGGGCCAGAAAAATCGGGCCTTATGCACTGGTACTGGTGCCACAACACTGCAACCCCTCACAGATACTCTAATTGAGCGCAGGAACGAACCCTGCTGCAAAATATTACAGCAAAAATTGTAATTACACGCCCCTGTTAAAAAGGGGCAGAAAAATTGGGCCTTAGGCAGTGGTGGTGGTGCCGCAACACTGCCACCCCTCACAGATACTCTTGTTGTATGTAGGAATGAGCCCTGCTGCAAAATATTACAGCAAAAATTGTAATTGCACGCTCCTGTTAAACAGGGGCAGAAAAATTGGGCCTTAGCCACTGGTGGTGCCCAGAACCAAAAATGTTCTTAGAAGCTATCAACATGAACATTGAGGAGGAATAGGATAGTCACTCAGCATAACAGGATAGTCATTCAGCATCAGCATAGGCAGTCTTGAAGGGATCTCACATTCATAAAAAATAAACGGTTACATCAGCATCAGGTGCTTGGTAGCTGGTGATCCAAGACTGATCCATTTTTATGAAGGTGAGCGGATCAACCGAGTCGGTGGACAGGCGCACTCTGTGATCAATTACAAAGCCTCCAGCAGCAATGAATGTGTGTTACAAAAGAACACTGGATGAAGGACAGGCCAGTAGCTCAATTGCATACTGTGCAAGCTCTGGCCAGTGATCCATCCTCAACAACCAGTAACCCAGTGGATTTTCGGTTGGAAAGGTCTCCCAGTCTGATCTTGCCCCTAGGTATTCCTGCACCATGTACAACAGACACTGGCAATGGTTGCTGGAACCGATCAGACCTTGGGGCTGCGGACCTTTTCCTCTGCTCCTTCTGTGACTGACAGAAGCCTCAGCAACACGTTGTCCAGGAGGACCAGGAAATTGTAACCTCCCAGGCTCTGGAAATGCATTGCACAAAACTTTCTGCAAGGCCTCCCAAAGATGTTTCATCCTCTGCTCCCTCTGTGACGGCTGGATAAGTTCCGCCACCTTACCCTTGTAATGTGGATCAAGAAGGGTTGCCAGCCAGTACTGATCCCTCTCCTTGATACCACAAATTTGAGGGTCCTTTCGCAGGCTTAGCAGGACCAGGGAGGCCATGCAGCATAGGTTTGCTGAGGCATTTGGTCCGGAATCCTCTGGGTCACTAAGGATGACCTGATCCGCAGCCACCTCCTGCCAGCCAAGTACAAGTCCATGGGTTAAGCCCGGGTACCTGCACAAGAACCGCTGCACCACCAAATTAAGGTGGCGTGGTGTCAACCACCTCTAAACCTGCCCTTGCAGAGCTGCCAGAATCTCTGCCCCAGTGTGGCTCCTGTCCCCTAAGCAGACCAACTCAAGCACCGCATGGCATCTTTTTGCCTGAGTGCTTGCATAGCCCCTAGGATGCCTACGGAGCACCGCTGGTTCCGAGGACAAATCTGCACAGGAAGAGGCCATAGAGAAAGAAGAAGAGGAGGGGGTGAAGGAGAGAGGTGTGGCAGAATCACCACTACCAGCATTTTGGAGGCATGGTGGGGGAACAAGCTCCAACAATACTGCACCCTGTTCTGCATCCTTCCCAGCTGCCAACAGGGTTACCCAGTGTGCCGTGCAAGAAAGGTAACGTCCCTGTCCATGCCTGCTGGACCATGAGTCAGTGGTAATATGCACCTTACCACTGACTGCCCTGTCCAACGAGGCCAAGACATTGCCTTCCACATGTCGGTAGAGAGCCGGAATGGCCTTCTGAGAAAAAAATTGGCGTTTGGGAACCTGCCACTGAGGTACTACACATTCCACAAATTCTGGAAAGGGAGCAGAGTCTACCAGCTGAAAAGGCAGCAGTTGGAGTGCTAGCAATTTAGCCAAGCTAGCATTCAGACGCTAAGCATGTGGATGGCTGGAACCGAATTTCTTTCGCCGGTTTAGCAACTGGGGTAGGGAAATTTGCCTGCTACAATCGGATGTTGGTGTACCGCTAGCAGATTGCCCAGAAGTGCTTGGAACACCTAATTCTACACCTTCATTTCTCTCAGTGCAGGTCTCTGAGAGGACTGAAGTTATAGTGGGGTTGGAGATCCCTGCTGATGAGGAGCAAGGAGAGGTCTGCCTTGTTCTTTGGTGTGGGTCTTTTAAGAACTATTGCCAACGGACTGCATGGGAGCTCGACATATGTCTGGTCAAGCATGTGGTGCCCAAACAGCTGCTGTTTTGGCCACTCTTGATACGCTTCAGACATATGTTGCAAACAGCAATGGTGCGATCTGCTGCACACGTATCAAAAAAGGCCCACACCAAAGAACTTTTGGAAAAACGCACGGAGTCAGCAGCGCCCTGCACCTGCGAAGCTCTGCGGTGTGATGCAGTCAGTTGCCTGCCCTTAAGCTGGCCCCTGGAGGGCATCCTGCCTTATTAGAGATGTGCCTCCTCCTCTTCCTCTCTGCTATCTGGCACCCACGAGTCAGTGACCCCATCATCCCCTCCCTCCTTGCCACTGGAGCAAACCTGGCAGTATGCTGCAGCTGGGGGTACATGACTGCCAGTTTCTTGTCCTTCTTGGGTACTTCCTCTCTCTGGGCTCACGTTACTGCCGTCATCCTCAACCTGGGTACCATCATCAGAGCCTTTAAAACGCTGCACATCCTCCTGCAGCATGTACCCTACACTGTGGTCGAACAGTTGGGGGGACTCCTCAGGGCATGATGGTGGGGCTAGGGAAGGAGTGACTGATGACATTAAGCCGATGGAAGAGGTCTCTTTGGCAGCTGCATTGTGCTGCCCATCAATGCCCATCAGTGCCACCTATTTGTGCCACCTATCAGTTCCCAGCAGTGCTGCACATCAGTGCCCACCAGTGCGGCATATTAGTGCCTCCTCATCAGTGCCACCTAATCAGTGCCCATAAGTGCCGCCTCATCAGTGCCCATCAGAGCAGCCAATCAGTGCCCATCAGTGCAGCCTCGTCAGCGCACATCAATGAAGGAGAAAAATTACTTATTTATTAAATTTACTGACAGAAACTAAGAAAAACTTTTTTTTCCCCAAAATTTTCAGTCCTTTTTCTTTTTTTTTTTAGTAACAAATAAAAAACCCATCAGTGATTAAATACCACCAAAAGAAATCTCTATTTATGTGATGAAAATTATTAAAAATTCATATGGGTACAGTGTTGCATGACCGCGCAATTGTCATTCAACGTGCGAGAGCTGAAAAATGGTCTGGGCAGGAAGGGGGTGAAAGTGCCCTGTATTGAAGAAGTTAAGTATGTTTTTCATTTTTTTTTTAATGTTACAGTTGCTTACGTCTGTATTTTAATACCTTTTTTGTAAATATTTCTTGCACTGTTTTCTTCTCAATAAACAATATTTAAAAATCATTAGGCTGCATCTCTGAATTCTCTAACTGGAGTTTATGTAACTCTGCCTCTCTAAAGAAGCTCCTGTAGTATAAACACTATTACTTGCAGCAAGTGATATAGACATTTTTAAAAAGGTCAGAACCACAATAGTGAATTCTGTAAACAGTGCATTTTTGAGTTAAAATACATTGTGACTACCATGTGTATGTGTGTTAAGTATTAACAGCTTAGTTGACCTGTCCCAGTGATGGTCACTCTTAATCTGCTGTCCTGTAAACTGGAAAATCTTTGTGCAGGGTAAGGATGAGAGTGTGCTTGTCACAGTCACTGCTTACTCACTTCCTGTAAAGACAACCTGGTCCACCAGGGGTGTAACACTCTGTCATTTTACTGATCCTGTGGAAGTTGTTTTAAGAGTCCACCACTTTGCCCATGTAGGGAAAAATGGCAGGTTCTCTTGAAAGAACAACCCCTGCAGCGCCATAAGAACCAGGTATCCAATTCTTGTATGAGCACTGTGATGGATGGTATCTCATCTTATACTGAGTTTTAAACTTCCTTTCCTCCCAAACATGACAACATAATGCCGCTCAGACCCAGGTATTGTAATCTGGGGGTAAGGTGAGGAGGTCCCATACTTCCCTATACGCTTAACAAGCAAATATTTCTCAAGGGCTCCAATACAGCAACAGACCAGTGCAGAATCATAGCAAAAGGTAAGTATCAGCTGGTACTAAACTGCTATATGTTTCAATAGAACCTATCACTTTGCTCTAAATGGGTCTAGGAGACCACATATGATTGACAGCTTGCTCCTGCACTTTTGTTTTAGCAAAAATTATACCATCTGTGATAAATAATAATAATAATGATTAATAAGTAGATTTTATTTAAGTCACAAAGAGAGGCTTGCTATAAGTTCTAATGATTCATTTTAGAAAAGTTTAATCTTCCAATAATAAACATTAAAATCATTTTTAGGTGAAATACATTTGTATGTTTTGTTTAAAAAAAAAAAATCCAAAGCTTGACTTGCAAGTACTTAAAATCAGTCTGAGATCCCAAAGGCATGAACCCTTATTGTAGAAAACATATGGAGCTGGAATCTATTCCTCTAATCTACAGTGAACATGGTGTGTGGCTGCAATTGGATATATTAAGTGTTTACTGAGGCCTTCAAATTTGTAATTAACAAATCTTGAACATATCTGTAAAATCAATATGCCCATACATACAAAGTTAGAATGTTTGCTAAACTTTACCCTTTTTCTTAAAGAATAAAGCTTTTCATTACTAAAGAGTAACTTCCCCCGGGATGTAAAAAAATTAAAAGTCAGCAGCTAAAAATACTGTAACTGCTGACTTCTAGGCATTCAGGGTGAACAGCACCACTCCAGACCTGTGCCTCCCCTCCACTGTGGACACTCCAGGTGCCAGCACAGGAACCCATATGTGCTCATGATCCAAAGGCACTAATAATCACAAATTGCACAACAATGTCAACTCTTTCATCCCATGGCATAACAGAATATGAAACATTCCCACACAGGGACCAGCCCTCTTTTATGCACTCCACAATATTAGGCTTAATCATAAGGATATTTGGGTGTCTATCGGGTGTCTAGGCTGAACCACTGATGGGAGCTGCACATTGCATTCTCAATTTATTTATTTTTTTACATGATAAAACTTACCCGGCTTTTCCCTCTGAAATTGCAGCCTAATCAGCTGTTAACATACTGTGCATCAAGTCTGTACATTATTTCTGGATTTTTTTGTGTGAAATAATACAGTCTAACATTGTTTTCCTGAATAAAACCTACCTGGTGTCCCTCCGAAACTGGTCCTACAAAGCTGCCTACAACGTGTGCATTAAGTCTGTACAATTCTTCTGGGTTTTTTGTGAAATAATACACTCAAATTTGGATTTCTTATTTAAACCTGCCTAGCCCCTCCCTCTGTATCATTGGCTTACTAAAGCTGCGTACATAGAATTTATTGAGTCTGTACAATTTTTGTGCCTTTTTTCTGTGAAATGGCACACCCTAATTTTGATTTCTTGAATAAAACCTGTCTGGTATCTTTCTCTAAAACCTGAATCCTACAGAAGTTGCTTATTTAGTGTGCATCATGTCTATGCAGTATCTGTGGCTTTTTGCTATGAAAGAATACACTCTAATTATGATTTCTGGATTAAAACCTACTTTGCATGTACCTCTGAAACTACGGCCTACTAAAGTAGCTTACATAGTGTGCATGAAATCTGTACAATAATAGGCTATAATCTTGAATTCTAGATTTAAACCTGCCTGAGCTCACCCTCTTAAACTGCGATCTACTAAGGCCACTTACATAGTGTGCATCCATTCTGTACAGTTATTTTGGCTAAAAAATGTAATACAAAATACTGTTTAAAAACACACATGGAAAAATAACCTAGTTCCTTTTAATAAAGGGATGTCATGCCAGCTATGGCAAACAAGTGTCAAATCAAATCTTTGCGTGAGGATGGCCAGCCCTTTGGTGTCTGCAATGCGGTGTATCGAAACACTATATTCATGTAATGCTTTGTAGTAAGTGCTTAATGCTTAGTAATAAAAAAAAGTCAGGTATGAGCATGTAGGCCTTTCACATGATAATTTAGAGATGGTGACTGGGGACAAAAAGAGGACACATTTATTAAATACCTTCTTCAGCTCTGTGTACACAAAGGAAATTAGATGGGCTCAATCCTATAATGGGGAAAGTATTGATTTTGCCCCAAATGATCCACAATGGCTCAAAACTGATATGGTTCAGAAGCATTTATACAAAATAAAGGTGAATAAAGCACCTGGACCAGAAGGCTTACACCCACGTGTCCTCAAAGAGTTGAGCTCTGTTATTTCAAAGCCATTGTTTATAATTTCCAGAGACTCTGTAATGACTGGTGTAGTACAACTGGATTGGTGTAGGGTCAATGTGGTGCTTATATTTAAGAATGGATCAAAGTCTTTACCAGGTAACTGCAGACCAGTTAGTTTAACTTCTATAGTCAGGAAGATACTTGGCAGTTTAATAAAAGACCACATGTTATGCTGCGTACACACAGTCGGACTTTCGTCTACATAAGTCCGACAGACGCCGACGGACTAAAACTGGCTGACAATCCGATCGTGTGTGGGCTTCCCCGGACTTTCAGCGGACTTTTCCAGCCTCAAATCTGACGGACTTTAGATTTGAAACATGCTTCAAATCTTTACGTCGTAACTACGCCGGACCCAGAAATCCGCTCGTCTGTGTGCTAGTCCGACGGACAAAAACTCACGCTAGGGCAGCTATTGGCTACTGGCTATCAACTTCCTTATTTTAGTCCAGTGTACGTCATCACGTACGAATCCGTCTGACTTTTGTGTGATCGTATGTAGGCAAGTCCGTTCGTAAGAAAGTCTGCCGCAAGTCCGCCAAAAGTCCGCCAAAAGTCCGTCAAAAGTCTGTCGGACAGGCTGTCGGACTTTTGTAGACGAAAAGTCCGACCGTGTGTACGCGGCATAAGAGTTTTTACTAGAAAACCATATTTTAGGCAATAGTCAACATGGGGTCATGAAAGACTGAAGTTGTCAAGCAAATCTGCTTTCTTTTAAGAAGTAAGCAAAAACTTAGACAAAGGGAGTGGCTGTGGATATACAGTGCACCCAGAAAGTATTCATAGCGCTTCACTTTTTCTACATTTTGTTATGTTACAGTCTTATTACAAAATGGATTAAATTCATTATTTTCCTCAAAATATCCCATATTTACAACCAGAAAGAAGTTTGAAATCTTTTCAAATGTATTAAAAACCAAAAATGAAAAAATCACATGTACATATTACATACATAGCCATATTACATATGGCTGTATTCACAGCCTTTGCCACGACACTCAAAATTGAGCTCAGTTGCATCCTGTATCCACTGATCACCCATGAGATGTTTCTACAACTTGATTGGAGTACACCTGTGGTAAATTCAGTTGATTGGACATGATTTGGAAAGGCACACACCTGTCTATATAAGGTCCCACAGTTAACAGTGCATGTCAGGCACCGCTCATCACCTGGCCTTTACTATCCCTATAGTGAAGCATGGTGGTGGCAGCATCATGCTGTGAGGATGTTTTTCAGGGGCAGGAACTGGGAGACTAGTCAGGATTGAGGTAAAGATGAATGCAACAATGTACAGAGACATCCTTGATGAAAACCTGTTCCAGAATGCTCTGGACCTCAGAGTGGGGCGAATGTCCATCTTTCAACAGGACAACAACCCTAAGCACACAGCCAAGATAACAAAGGAGTGGCTATAGGACAACTCTGTGAATGTCCTTGAGTGGCCTAGCCAGAGCCCAGACTTGAACCCGATTTAACATCTCTGAGAGATCAGAAAATGGCTGTGCACCGATGTTCCCCATCCAACCTAATAAAACTTGAGAGGTCCTGCAAAGAAGAATTGGAGAAACTGCCCAAAAATATTTGTGCCAAGCTTGTGGCATCATACTCAAAAAGACTTGAGGCTGTAATTGGTGCCAAAGGTGCTTCAACAAAGTATTGAGAAAACGCTGTGAATACTTATGGTCATGTGATTTTTTTTGCTTTTTATTTTTTTTTAATTTGCAAAGATTTCAAACAAAAGTCTTTCATGTTATCATTAGGGGGTATTGTTTGTAGAATTTTGAGGAAAATAATGAATTTAATCCACTTTGGAATAAGGCTGTAACATAAAAAAAAGTGAAAAAAAAGCGATGCGAATACTTTCCGGATGCACGGTAGTATTGTCAGGAAACGAATACTCATACAGCTAATGTCCATGCAGCTAATGCTTGTGTGCATGTGCCAACATGCAGACAGACTCTGGCTAGTAACCAGCATGCCAAGCTGCCCTGATGTGTGCCAATCACTGGATGTTCTTCAGCTCCCTGTGACCTGTGTGATTCCTGCTCTTGTTATCTTATCCCCTTGTTGCTGACCTGGCCTGCTCCTGACCTTGCTTTGTGGATTCTGTACTCTGACTATGTTCTTCTATCTTCCTGGTACTAACTTCGGTCTGCTGCTTTACTACATTTAGTCTAGCTTTTCATGTATGACTATGTCCTCACTGTCCATCTGTGCTGACCCTGTCATGCCATTTTACCACGTCCCTGATTTTGATGAGTACCTGTACCTGCCTATGACTGAGTGCCGTCTCAGTCTCTGTAACGAGTATCCAAGTTCCAGTTTCCTGGTGCCATCCTGCAGATCGTCATCCTCAGTCCTCTTCTACTGTGCCTCCCTCACAGCTGACTACAGTCTGAAGACTACTGTTACCTGCTATTTCAGTGATTCTCAACTCCTGTCCTCAGGGCCCACTAACAGGTCAGATTTTATGTATTGCCTTGGGGGAGATGCAGACTAGAATACTGCAATCACTGAGCAGCAAATTATATCACCTGTGATGTATTTCAGTTATCGCAACCTTGCCTGTTATTGGGCCCTGAGGACAGGAGTTGAGAACCACTGTGCTATTTGATACTGACACCCATACTACTTTGTGCCCTGTGCCCCTGCCTCCACTCTTGGTGGTGCTCAGACCAGAGGTGCAAGGTGTAGCACTCTCATCATTTCAGCTTCCAAAAAAGGTACGTGACAGGTATACTTGGATTTTGCAAAAGCTTCTGACATGATTCTCCACACACAACTAATGTGTAAGTTACAGTCCACAGGCTCAGATTCAGTTTGTAAATGGATAGAACTGGCTTAAAGACCGAATTCAGGGAGTAGTGATTAATGATTCATACTCTGAATGGTCTAAGGCAGCGGTCATCAACCCTGTCCTCAGGGCCCACTAACAGGCCAGGTTTGTAAGATAACTGAAATCCATCACAGGTGATATCATTTGCTGCTCAGTGATTGCAGTATTCTAGTCTGCATCTCCCCAAGGTAATACATAAAACCTGGCCTGTTAGTGGACCCTGAGGACAGGGTTAATGACCACTGGTCTAAGGTTATTAGTGGTGTACCGCAAGGTCTGGTGTTGGAACCCTTACGTTTTAACATATTTATAAATGATGTAGAGCTTAGAATTAAAAGTACTATTTCAATGTCTGCAGATGACACAAAGGTATGCAGTGAAGTAATTTTCATGTCTCCACTGACAATCGGACCTCAATGCACTATTTAATTGGGCAACTGTGTGGCAAATGAGGTTTAATGTTGATAAATGTAAAGTTATGCACTTGCGGGCTAAAAACATGCATGCATCATACATCCCACGATGAGAACAGCTAGGAGAGTCAATGGTCAAGGATGTGGGTGTTCTGGTAGATCATGAACTTAATAATAGCATTCAAAGCCAAGATGCACTTTCTAAAACTATCAAAACACTTTCTTGTATTAAAAGGGGGAGAGAGGGAGAGAGGGAGAGAGGCAGAGAGAGAGAGAGAGAGAGAGAGAGAGAGAGAGAGATCATGTTGCCCCTGTACAAATCATTAGAAGACCTCATCTGGAATATGCAGTTCAATTTTGGGCACCAGTTCACAAAAAAGGGTTGAAAAAGGAAAAGTTCAGAGAAGGGCAACCAAACTGATGCATAGAGGAGCTCAGCTATGTGGAAAGATTAGCTGAAGTGGACTTATTCTCTCTTGAGAAGAGGCAATTAAGGGAGGATATGATCATCATGTATAAATACATAAGTGGTTCATTTAGTGAACTTGGTGTTAAAGTGGTTAACCCTTACCTTGTAAAACAACCCATTCAGTTTCAAATAGAAAAGAAAGACAAAACATTTTTGTATATATATAAAAAAAAAGAAAACCTTCTAAATACCTTTTTTCCCTTTTTTATAAGTGATCACATTCCCTCTGTTCACAGCTACATAAGAGCTGGGGGTGGAAAACAGCAGCACATTGAGCTTCCCAGTGAAGGGCCGTGCAGCAGGGGCGTGTCAGGACAAGTCTAATCATTGGAGGAGAGCAGTCTGAGTTCCCAGCATACCTAGAGAACTGACCACAGTGTGATCTTCTGCTTAGTGTGGTCAGTTTTTAATATGAAAGCAGAGAGCCTGGCAGGAACACCAGGGACTTTACATAAAGGAAGCAATACAAAGAGAACGGAAGACTTTATCATACAAGTACATGGTACAACAGGCACATATCAGGAATATGAGGTGTTGGGGTAACAAACACTTTAAGTTTTTCACTTTCAGGTCATTACAGAAGAAAAGGGGGCACTCTTTACATTTGAGAGAAAAGAGATTTAACCTCCACATACAAAAAGGCTTCTTCACAGTAAGAGGTATGAAAATGTGGAATAGACTCCCTCAAGAACTAGTTATGGCCAGCTCAGTAGATTGTTTTAAAACTTTGCTGGATACATTCTTAAATGCACAAAATATAACAGGATACTAACATTTATAGGGATTAACACCAGGAGTAGTTAATCCAGGGAAAATCCGATGGCCTGGAGCAAATTGGATCTTGCTTTATTGGGGTTTTTCTCCCTTCCCCTGGACTAACTCAGGGTATAAGATGGTGTCCAACCTGCAGCCCACGGGCCGCATATGGCTCAAGATGGTTACCAATGCGGTCCAACATGTGAGCAACTATTTTGAAGCATGCATAGGGCAAAATTAGAATCAAAATGTCTGATGAGCACCTTGAGAATTCATTGAGAATTGCTACTACATCCATCTTACCAGATATTGAATTTGTTTATCGAGAACGGTGTCAAAATATCCCACTAGTTTTATGTTGGCCTCTTTTACTTTTATAATAAAAAAATATAAAAAAAAAAGTCTTATTACTCAGATAGGCACATTATCTATATCAGTGATCATTGGCTTGTGATCTGCCTGGCTTTTTCTGCTCATCAACTATCCATATTGTTAGTGTATTTGGGCCCAAGACAATTCCTCTTCTTCCAATGTGGCCAAGGAAGGTCAAAAGGTTGGACACCCCTGGTATATATGGAGGTTTTCTATTTGTTTATTTATTTTTTG
This sequence comes from Lithobates clamitans, assembly GCA_037952925.1. Classification (NCBI taxonomy): domain Eukaryota; kingdom Metazoa; phylum Chordata; class Amphibia; order Anura; family Ranidae; genus Lithobates; species Lithobates clamitans. The sequence continues at coordinate 2,914,965 of JBBGZY010000145.1, forward strand.
TTTTTTTCTGTTAGTTGAACTAGATGGACTTGTGTGTTTTTTCAACCTGACCAACTAAGTAACTAGCTATATATATAAAAAAAAATACCTAAATGGGGTGTTAGGCAAAGCTGCCATGAAGACACTGGACATGGAGGGGATTTGGTGGTAATTTTGCTCTATGCTTCTGCAGTTGCGAAACACAGATCTATGGGCCAGCCCTGGTGATAGCAGCCACAAAGATTCTGCCAACTTCTCATAGCCAGTTGGCATGGTGAGGAGGGAAAAGGTTCAGAAGCAGCACTAGAAAAGTGGTTGAAGGAAATATGCGGATGAAAAAAAAAAGTGTCTCCTATGTTCCCTAGAGAGAGAGAAAGAAAAGGCAGCATTAGAAGTTGATAAAAATGTCTGATATGCACACCTGAAGGGGAGGAGGAGGGAAAGTGTTCCTGGGAGAATCAAAAAAAGATGGTTTGTCAGCCACCTCACTAACTCCTGTTGTTTTCACCACAGGCTGGGTGAAAAATTACTCATCTCCCAAAGCCTCTCCTACAGGAAACAAGGTGGTGTACAGGCCCAGGTTGTATTGCTGTCCTTGACCATGTATGCTTTACCAGGGCAGGGATAGATTTACACTATATAACAGCCACAAACACAACACCCAATCTATGTAAGGTCATTTGCAAGGGAAGATTTGAGGAAAGGCAGACAGCTTATGATCATACACCTAATTTTTGCTATTGCCTGCCCTTCCCCCTTGCACTTCATGATGTTCTGTGGATGGGCAGGTGGTCTTTTTATGTTTCCTAGACTCTTCCTCTTCAATACCAGAACCACACCCCTCCTCACCACCAGCACCCCAACCCTTCTCCTTCTTCTATGAAGGGATTAGCAGAAGAAGAGGAGGTAAAAGGGCATATTAGCAGTCCTTCAAATAAAAGGAGGATGAGGAGGAAAGGGCGCATTAGCAGTAAATAAAATGGCTGCTATTCACCCTTGAGAAGGAAAGGAAGACTAAGTGCTCATTAGCAGTAGTTTAAAAGAAAGTGGCTGCTTTGAGCCCTCCAGGAGGAGGCAGAGGGAAATGTTGCATTAGCAGCTCTCTAAAAGAAAGTGGCTTTCTGCATGCCCTTCAGGAGGAGGAGAAGGAAAATGGTGCATAAGCAGCACTCTAAAAGAAAGTGGCTGCTACGAAGAATGAAGAGGAGATGCCTTTTGCTGCTTAATTATCTAACTGAAGTGCTGTTTCCACCAAGCTCTGTGGTGCAGAGTCATGTTGTTTCCTCATGCATGTAGTAACCAAATAACTTTTATTTTTACCATGGCTGATATGCTGCAGGCAGAAGTTGCATAACACAGCAATGCCATCAGCAGCAAATACATTAAAGAAGGCTCACATTTCAGATTTCTTTTTGCTGCCTGCTCACTGTCCTGACACTGGACAATTTATTCCAAATACATAACTAAAGTCTATTTTTGGATATTTTGGGATTAATTATATAAAGGGGTTCAGGAAAAGGAGGGCTTTGGTTTTGAACTGTCTTTGTGCACTGTTTTGACAGTTTGTTAATAGATCACATGATCACTGTAATAGCCTATGATTGTAAAACATGCAGCTATACATTCTTTCTTCTCAGGCTTGGAGAAAATTATACAATGTATTTGTTTCTTCAGAGGAGAAAAAGAAACAAAAAACTGTGTGTGGAAAATAATAATCAAGATAACATAGCTATAATAGGTCATGATCTGGGTTAGTGTCAGGGTTATATCAGGGTCAAGCAATATTTGGAAAACAATTTTGCATTGGTAAATGTCCCCTACCACAGTGCCCACCTCAAGGTGTGGATTAAAGTTCTCAATTTTTGAACTTCGTGATGGGTAGTTGAATGGCCTGTGAAATAAACGCAGGCTGATTTGCTCACAGAGGGTTTTACAAGTTTAAACATATTTTAAAATAATAACTAAAGGCAAAACTTTTTTTTTTCGGTTTTGATAGAGTGCATTTGGATTATAAGGTCTGTCAGTTTTTATTGCTGTCTGTGCCCCCATTAGGGTGATTCAACCTCTCTATTTGTCCTGTTTACCATCATCACTGAAAGTAAAAGTAAAAGAAAAGCTCAGATTTTGGGTTGTACCCAGAAAAGTAACAGGAGGGAAATCTTCCAGTGGGGACACTAGATCTGAAGGCCTGGAAGTCCCCAAGACTCTAATTTTGCAGGGATTTCCTCTCACTTCCTGTTTGGCTATGGGACAGGAAGTGAAGGGAAATCTCTGCACTGGGACACAGGTGGTGAAAAAAAAACCTGACAGGGTTTATAACCCTCTCTTGCTCTATCCAAAATGACAAAACATTCTACTTTAAGCTCCACTGATACAATCTCTTGGTGGGCTTGGGATCCACACAGACCCCAGAGTCTTTAAGAGTATCATGCTTGGTTAGCTCTTGTCTCTCTTGAGATAAAATACTAAAATATTGCAAGATATGCTTCAACACCCTCTGGCACCATCACTTTTTGTAGAGCCAGCTACAAGGCTTTCCTCAGGTCAGATGGCGATGGAGCCATCTTGAAGCCTTGCAACTTGCTTCACACAAATGAAACAGCAATAATGTCCCACAAAATTTTTTAGAAAGTCTCCCACCTTTTCAGGCTTTCACATTGTCCCTTTGTTTCGGAACAGCCTTCCTGATCTCTGACTCTATTACTGTCAAACTGTACAGTATGTGTGATTTATCTATCTATCTATCTATCTATCTATCTATCTATCTATCTATCTATCTATCTATCTATCTATCTATCTATCTATCTATCTATCTATCTTTTTGTTTTTATCCTTTGATGCATCTCAGTGCTACTGATCTTCTGCAGCTACTTCCTCTCCATGTGCATGTACTCCAGAAATGGTCGCATGGCATTTCTCTGGGGGAATTTCCTGATGGTGACATCAGTGGACCATGTAATGTATATTGAAACAGACATTTGTATACTCCATCGGAAGCCTGGGTGACAAGGATCTTTCTGTTAAATCTATAAAACTGTAGATCTAAAAAATACTCAAAATTATGTTTGAATTACATTACGAATGAAAGATTACATGTGATTAAAGTGATTGTGTTTACATTCTGTATATTTTTATATGTTTTTTCAGGTAAATAAAAAGTGGACCTCTTTGGCCTGGAGCAACATGTATCTCTTCTTGTTGAATTTTGAACTTTGTTGAGTACTTGCTGAGACCACTATGGGATCCTGTCAGGATAGAAATGTTGGGGCCACCATTTCTAGCTAGCTTTTGAAGGTAAAAGTCCTGAAAGTTGTCATAATCATCCCTTATTCTCTACCCAGTGGTACCTGAACTGGAACAAGCGTACTCTATTATTAAAGGTTGCATTGTTTTCAAGGCAAAATACTTACCAAGTGGTGAACGATGAGGCTTTCTCCTCCAAAATCAAGTCAACAGCATCAGTTTCCAGATTTCAAAAGAGACAAGTTACAGCTAAGTTTCTCCTGTAGCACCAAGACAAAGAAAGCTAGATTTCATTGCTCAGTTATTCCAATATATTTATAACCAGTGCAGTATATCTAAATTGGTGGACCATTGGTCATACAGCAAGAAAAGGTAAACAAGAGCATTATGTGAATGGATACTACATAGCAAAGGGAGTATGGAAGAAGTATATTACAGTATATAAAACATGTGGGTATTTTTTTTTAAGTATGCTATTTAAATAATTCTTTATATTAACATAGGTAAAACAGTTTTTAGATTAGTTGCAATTGTGGCATGGACTTGCATGTCTTTACTATAAAGGACATCTGTTTACTTTTCCTCTAAACTAAGAATTTGATTGGTGATCAACTTGGATAAGAAAAAAACAGAGAAAACTAAAATGAGGAGGACATTGCTATGGCATTTGACTTATGTAAATATAACAAATTTGGTATGACAAGTAGTCTTTATCTGTCTTCTGTTCGTCGCTCACATGATAGTCCTCTTTAGCCTCCAAATTAGCTGTTTTGACTTTTAGTTTACATCTAGAGTTACAGTACAGATCCCTATACTATGTCGTTGGGATCTTTTCAACTAAAAAAAACTTGCCCACTTTCAGGAAATGTTGCATTTTATGTTGTCACATCTTATCAGCCCTCATCTAGCAGGACACAGGGTGTAGGGCAGGGGGAGAGTTCCGGACCCTGTATGTAAATGGATACCAAAGAAATAATAAAATCTGCAGCAGTCATATCTCATTAAAGCAAAGGATACTAAGCATTCCTTTTTGGTGGTTGCAGAAAATTATGTATGATTCCAATATAACACATTAAACATCTCATAATGTAAATAACAATAGCAAAAATGTAGTTTTGCTTACTGATTATGTGTTCTACATTCTAATATACAGTTAATTGCTCCCTTGTCACCTCCTCCCATGCTTGCCTCCAGGATTTCTCCAGAGCTTCTCCCATCCTTTGGAACTCCCTACCCCAATCTGTCCAACTGTCGCCTAATCTATCCATCTTTAGACGATCCCGTTCCCTGAAAACCCTTCTCTTTAAAGAAACCTATCCTGCTTCTAATTAATAATAAGATTTTTATAACAGCTTACCTGTAAAATCCTTTTCTTGGAGTACATCACGGGACACAGAGCCATAGTAGTTACTATGTGGGTTTTATTGGCCACCTTTAGGTGATGGACACTGGCACTCCCTATATAACCCCTCCCATTACTGGGAGTACCTCAGTTTTTGTAGCAAAGTAATATACATGTATCAAAAGTGGAGAGGGACCTCTGTATCCCATGATGTACTCCAAGAAAAGGATTTTACAGGTAAGCTGTTATAAAAATCCTATTTTCTTTATCGTACATCACGGGACACAGAGCCAAAGTAGTTACTATGTGGGATGTCCCAGAGCAATGATATCTGAGGGGAGGGAGACACAAACAAAAGTAGGGCGCCATCAGACCTAAGGACCTATACTGCAGCCTGCAGCACACTGCGCCCAAAGGCGATATCCTCATGCCTTTTTACATCCACCTGATAGAATCTGATAAATGTATGAACTGAAGACCAAGTTGGGGCCTTGCAGATTTGAGCCATGGAGGCTTGGTGATGCACTGCCCATGAAGCACTAACAGCCCTGGTGGAGTGCGCTTTGACTTGAAAAGGTGGAATCTTCCTCTTCAAACCATAAGCTTGAACAATTACTTGCCAAATCCACTTAGAAATAGTAGATTTCGATGCTGCTTGTCCCCTTTTAGGACCTTCAGGCAACACAAACAAAACATCCATTTTTCTAATCTGAGCAGTCGCCTTCAAGTAGACTTTGACTGCTCTCACCACATCAAGAGAATGTAGCGACATTTCTTCCGTAGAACAGGGTTCTGGAAAAAAACAAAGGTAGAACAATATCCTGGTTTAGATGAAAACCTGACACTACCTTCGGTAGAAAGTTAGGATGAGGACGCAATACTACCCTATCCTTGTGAATAATTAAATATGGCTCTTTACAAGAAAGAGCAGCCAACTCTGATACCCTTCTTGCAGAAGATATGGCTACCAGAAAAATTAGCTTCCTTGTCAAAAGGACCAAGGGAATATGTTGTATCGGCTCAAAAGTCTGTTTCTGTAATGCCGACAGAACTAAATTCAAGTCCCAAGGGTTCAGGGGTGACCTAACCGGTGAATTAAGCTGTGCTACCCCCTGTATAAAGCTACGGCCCAAAAAATGCGAAGCAGGTGGTCGTTGAAACAATACTGATAAGGCCGAGACCTGACCTTTGATAGTACTCAAGGCCAGCTTCATCTCTAACCCCATTTGCAGAAAGTCAAGGATTCTACCTATGACATACTTTCTGGGATACCAACCTTTAGATTCACACCAGGAAACATATGCCTTCCAGACTCTATAATATATGACTCTGGAGGCACTTAATTTGCACTAATTAAGGTAGTGATATGGAGATCTTTATACCTACCTCACTTATACGCTTATTGATACATCAAATAAGTGAATACAACCTTGTCTATATAAGAACCGACCCATGCGCTTGCAGCTATAACCAATGAAATTGAGAACGAATAATAACTGTGCGAAAAGGATAACAATCTAATTTATTCAAACTTACTATTGTACAGAAAAGAAACTTGAAATATTGTTATAAAGGACATTCAAGTGCTATCAGTACATCAGGAAAAATTGTAGGATAGGAAAAGTTACAGAAAATATGAAGTCACACACTAAGAAAAGTGAAAGAGGTACATTTACAGAGAAACCTTACGTCCCCATGCTTCCTAGATCACGAACCAAATAGACTGAGCCAGGGGTCTGTATTCTGGTATATACACACACTTGTAAAACCCCACCCCTCCTCACCCCCTCTTCCATATGCTAAGGCATTGCCACATTCCTTCAAGGGTGGGGGGTTGCACATAAGCCAGGTGGCCACACTTGGCCAACTGGAGGTCTTTGCATGTCATAAACCCCTCTCTGCCCAACCCCATTTAAGTAAAACAAGTTTGGTAACATTACTACTCTCAGTCAGCCTCACAACCCCAAAGTGATTCCCCCCAGGCAAGGGACAGTACATCTATAAACCAGGTGGTATAACTGACACTATAAACAGAGCTTAAACCAGAGCTGTTTTATGATGTCAGCTGTTCTCAGAATGTCCAGGCAATTTCCTGACACACTGTTTAAGCCATATTGCATGTCAATTTATTAATGTTGATTATCATTGAAGGTAAAAATCATAGGCCTCGCATTTCCACATCAGTAGATACAACCGATCCTGACAGCCCACGCCTCTTCAGAATGTGGGTCTCAATAGCCAAACCTTTAAATTTAGCATTTGTAAGGTAGGATGGAATACTGGACCTTGCGAGAGTAGGTACGGACGTGGTGGTAGGGTCCATTGGAGACAGACGCATCAGAAAATCTAGAGCTTGGACTTTCTTGTTCCAAGCCAATAGGATACTGTTTTGCAGCAGTCTGGAATGAAACTGAACGGCCTTGAATGAAGCCACCATCTTTCCCAACAGCCTCATGCAAAGCCGAATAGAAGGATTCTTTTTTGCTTTGACCACCTGAATCAGCTCCTTTATTGCGCTGATCTTTGCCTGGGGCAATAATACCCTTTTCTGGGCTGTATCTATGATCAGACGCAAGTATTATAATCTCCTTCATAGTTTTAAGGAAGATTTCTCTAGGTTGAGAATCCAACCTAGGTATTCCAGGTAGTTGACTGTGGTGACCATACTTTGGTCTAAGCGGGCTACCAACTGATCTATCAAGAGCAGATCATCTGGGTAAGCTATAATCGTTATACCTTGGGCCCTTAATCTGGCCAGAGGAGGGGCCAGGACCTTTGTAAACACCCGAGGTGCAGTAGCTAGACCGAAAGCCAGAGCTACAAACTGAAAATGCAGATTTTCTACCTCACATAGATATGAAACATAGATATTTCTGGTGAGCGGGAAAAATAGGCACATGGAGGTATGCATCCTTGATGTCGACTGACGCCAGAAGTTCTCCTCCTTGTAGGATGGAGACAACTGATCGGATTGACTCCATGCGAAAAGAGTGGATATTCAGGAACCGGTTTAAATCCTTGAGATCTAGAATGGGTGTGACATCTCCATTTGGTTTTGGCACTGTGAAAATGTTTGAATAAAACCCCAACCCCTGCTCTTCCATGGGGACCACCATGATCAATTTTTGAGACAAAAGACGGTCCAATGCTTGAAAGAGAGACTTCTTTTTCTCTGGATACTTGGGAACGTTCGCTCTGAGAAAACGAGGAGACGGGAACTCTCGGAACTCTAGTTTGTAACCTAGAGCTATTGAGGAGATCACCCATCTGTCTCGAAACTCTTCCTGCCAGATCCTTGAGAACTGCAGAAGTCTTCCCCGCACTCGAGCGACCGGGGGCGCCCCTTTATAAGGAGGCTTAAATATTTTGTTTTGTAGGTTTCCTTCCCCAGGACATCTTTTGTCCCTGGGGTTGACCCTGAGGCTTACCTCTTGAACCTGATGGCGGAGGCCATCGTGACTGCCTGGAGGCAGATGCCCCTGGCACTGGAGAAGGAGCTTGTTTAAATGAAATATGTTTACTCCTTTTCTTAACTGGCAAAAGGGTACTTTCTCCACTAGAAATTCTTTGGATGTATTTATCCAAATCATCCCCAAATAGCTGTTCACCATGGAAAGGAAAACTAGCCAGGAGTTTTTTGCATGGCGCTTCGGCTGACCAACTTTTCAACCATAGGATTCTACGCATATGCACCAGCCCAAGTGTAAGGCGCAAGGCCTGCAGAATAGAATCTCTCATAACGTCAATTGCAAAACTTAAAGCCCCTGGTAGCTCGGCTAAAATCTGGGCCTGCTGATCAGGGATAACCTTGAGCACCTGTTTTAACTGGTCTTTCAAGGATTGACATACACCAATTGCTGCCACTGCATTTTGAGTCACTGAACCTGCCAAAGAAAATGCTTTTTTTAACAGGAATTCCAATTTCTTATCAGTTGGATCCCTAAGCATTTGAGCATTGTCTACTGGATAAGTCAAACTTTTATTCACAGAGATTATAGCAGCGTCAATTGCTGGTATCTCTCAGTTTTTAGTGAATTTTTCCTCCATGGGATAAAGTGCTGAGAATTTTTAAGGAGGAAAAAAATGTTTATCTGGGTGATCCCACTCAGAATACATAAGCTGCTCCAGCAATGAATGGACAGGAAAGGCATGCAAAGCTTGAGGAAGCTTTAGGGAACCCAAACAAGAAGCTGGCTTATCAACCGACTCAGTTAGGGGTAACATAAATGTGGAGCGGACCATTTCAGTAAGAGATTTTACCAGCAATCTTTCAGATTGTGAAGCTGAAGGAGGTCCCCAGAAGAGGAGTCATCAGCCTCTTCATGGTCCCCTGAGGGGAATTCATCTTCTCCCGCCCCCAGTTCCTCTGTTTGAGGGTCCTGGGTAGTAGAAGGGGACCTGTCGTGTTTTCTCCCACTCTGGGAAGATGCGATTAAAGCTGCTAACCTTTCTTCCAATCCCACCAAAGCTGAGGAAATAACCTCCTCAGTAATATAGACAGGGACTGAAATGTTGGAAACAATTGCAACACTTGCCGGCCCCAAAGGCTCACCCTGACCAGACACCCCAGAACTCTCGGGGTAGGATGACATTGTAGGGATGAGACTGGGGTCCTTAGAGCCTGAGGGAGACACTTTTGGGCCCTTTTTTAGTTTCCACCTCCCCTTCTGACCATAGTCCGATGCACAAACGCAGAGGTACAGCCAGAAGAAAATGTTTGAGCAAATAGTCCAGCAACTGCTGCTGATATTAATACTCAGCCTGATGCTCAGTAAATGTGCCTAGGAAATGCCACTTACATGCCCCCATCTGCTCTTGTGTCCCTCCGTCAGCCTGCAGCTTTTTATTATTCACCCGCGCTGTGGACGTTGAGGCACGCCAATGCCGTGCTAATCCACGCCCCCTCTGTCTCACCCCACCGCGCCCCCCCCCCTTCTTTTCAAAAAAGACCATTTCCCACGCGTGTGTGGGCCTCCGATCTGATGGGATCGCATGTATGGGGGGGTGGTGGAGAGGAAGAGAGGAGATGGAGAACCATTGTGCTGAGGCGGTGGAAGAGCAGAGCAGCATCCGCCGATCGTTCTGGGATCCCCCTGCCTATTGTGGGAGAGAGGAAGAGCTTCTGCCCAGGTGGGGGGTGTTTTAGAAAAAAATCCCCCCCTCCAACATCTTACCGAAGGCTTAGGACTGCTTAGCTGGAGGAAGCCTGCAGCTTCTGCTGACACAGTGCAAGATATGGAAAGCATGAACAAGGTATGTGCTCTATACAGCCCCCGGTGGTGACTTTAGGCATGACAACATTTACTTTTAAAGGAGAAAATCCATAAGAAAATGCAAAATTCCTTAGGAATCTCCACTTACCTTATACCGCTGCAGGGATTCTGTGGTAAAACCAAACAGACCTAATCGTCTTCCCTCACGGCAGGCTTCATTAAAAAACCTTCAAGGACCGGCAGGGGCCCCTTTTTATCGGGTGACCCATATAGCACCCCGCCAGGAAGCTTTATGGCTGAATAAACCAAAGCACTGAATCCCAGGGTCCAGCTCTCAAAAAAGAGAAGTGTTACGGGCTAAACCTTGTTTCTTCCGCCAAAAGGCCCGGGTACCATTCAATTTGGCCTGAAAAGACACTTTGAATGGATCTGGTTGCAAAGCTGGCCCCAGCAAGGATTACTCCAGTGAAGCTCAGCATTGCACATCTTTACTCGTGACCAACACCTAAGATACTGGTGAAAAAACTGAGGTACTCCCAGTAATGGGAGGGGTTATATAGGGAGTGAACTTCCTGTCTTAGGTTGTGCCAGTGTCCATCACCTAAAGGTGGCCTATATAACCCACATAGTAACTACTATGGCTCTGTGTCCCGTGATATACTCCAAGAAAAGGATTTTACAGGTAAGCTGTTATAAAAATCCTATTATTAATTAGAAGCAGGATAGGCTTCTTTAAAGAGAAGGGTTTTCAGGGATCGTCTAAAGATGGATAGATTAGGAAACACTGTTTTACTTCCTCCATCAACTCATCCCCCACATCTATTACCTTTTGTATCATTTGACCGCCCTTTTTAGATTGTAAGCTCTAATGAGCAGGGCTCTCTGATTTGTCTTGTACAAAATTGTAATGTAATTGTAATGTCTGCCTTTATTTTCTTAAGCGCTGCACAAACTGTCGGTGCTATATAAATCCTGTATAATATTAATAATAATTGAAATAGTAATATAAAAACCTGTAATGCACAGGGACCAGGTTATTACAACCAACACAAATTTGCTCATGTTTTTGGAGAACTCCAGCTAGACAGATCTTCTGGTTGGAGAATGTGTCTTTAGACCACAGCATTTTCAGCTGTAAGCCAGGTAATACTGTCAGCTAAATCCTTCATATGTGTGAAAGGGCAATTTGAAACAGGCAACTACCAAATATAATGAAAATATTTCAGTATTGTGCAAGGTCAGTGCTGGGTACCTGTGCAAGCAGTCCTTACTAATGGATTCCTGGAAAGATGTATACAGAGAAACTATAGATATTGCTCATAACATATTATCTAAGCTCAGCTGTTATTTTCAACTGACTGTATAATACCTACACAGTGTAGAACCTTATTTATGTGTATGTACAACCAAAACCTTTTATAATATTAGATAAAGTGGCAAAGAGTTGGAACACCTGTCAAGTTTTACTTCTATTCAGGGCAATCTTAGACAGATTTCCCTCCACTTCCTGTCCTAATGTAATCAAAGTTTCACCAGAAAGGAAATTGGGGTAAATCTCTAAGAGCAGCATGGACAGAAATTAAATTATGTTTCTTTCACTTAAATTTTATTGAAAATAATGTGTTAACAGATTTGACCTTACAGTCATTCAAACATATTAATACATTGATATTATTTTATTATTATTTCAGGTACTTATATAGCGCTGTCAATTTAAAAATACTTGGGAAAAATCAGATCTTGACAAACAGATCATCAGACATGGATATTGCTGTATAAGCTATACAGTATAACTTGCAGTGCATATGCCAGAATCGTCTTCACAAGATAATGTCACTGGAGGCTCTGCACTGCCAAAGCGAGTGTCAGGGAAATGGCTGTGGAAGGGAAAGAGGCCCTTGTAATGAGCTAGTTAGTTGCAGTAGGGCCACTCTATAAGTCCAGTAGGTGTGAGGTAGTCTGGGTGGATGGGAAGTAGTCAGGCCATGGTTGCCAGATTTTGAGAAACTTATCTTGTGTATCGTCCAGGATTGCCATTTGTTTCTGATAAATGTGCCCTTGATTTTAGAAGAAAAAAAGGAGGTTCTGACCAGAAGTAGCAAACAAAAAAAGGTATGCCACATCCCTTAATAACATAAACAAGAGCAAAATGTTCCCCTGGGGTGGGATTTTGGAGGCATTACCACAAAAAGTATATTGATAGTAAGAAATATTTTATTACAAAAACAGAAATATAACACACAATAATCAAAGTATACCATAGCACATATAAAAATACAAATATAGAATTGCATCGGGAGTGCAGGTAACAACAAGAGGTGGTATATGTCACACACGACAATAAATGAAAACCAGACTGATATTATAAGATGGAGTGGGTCTCACTAAACCGACGCGTTTCGGAAAGTCCTTCGTCAGGGTTTGACGAGTGAGAGTTACCATCTATTGAATATTGTAAAAACAAAAAAATGTCAAAATAGTTAGTGTCAAATACATGCATAAAGTAGTATGTCCCCCACACCCCAAGTGTGAGAGAGTACACACTTACCCAATGCAAAATAAAAAACGAACAATCAGCGCATAAAATCAGCTCTGCTGTGGTGTCCCAGGCCGCGTGCATATGTTAGAAGTCCAAGAGTAGGTAGGCAGAATGCTATGAACAGATCCGTATAAGGAGTGCTCTTCCCCTAAATGCTGAGAAGACGCCGCGTCCAAATAGGGCGCAGCGCCTGTGCGCAGGCTGGGGTCCAACTGGATCTTCGGACCTAGAATTGTATGAACCATATCATGAGAGAGGGCCAATAACATATAAGAAAACTAATACTACTAAATGTGGTGAAGTCTGAAGAAAACAAAATTCTAAAGAAAGCACCAGAAAAGTATATCTGCATGTATAAAGAATAAAGGCCAGGAGCATACCTGAAATTTGGAACTGGGGGGGACACCTACAGTGTGTAATGTAGGGAAGGGAGGAGAGGCTCATATAGCACCGTACCAGTTAATGGGCTGGCCAAAGAGTAAGAACCTATTGTTAAAAGACAAAGGGAGAGAGGGTAAGCTCCAAAGTAAAATAAATGGACAAGTAAAGATGTATAGAGAACACCATGCAATAGAGTGTTCTCCAAAGTAAAATCTAGTAAATGCCCCCAATCCATCAGAGTATATTACCTATGGCAGCCAAGAGCGCAGCACTGGTGCACCGTCCACCTCCGATCACAAGATCAGATTTTAGAAGAGTTGAGAGAGGGCGATTTCAATGCCTAAGTAATTGTTTGTATTGTTGCCATAAAGATGGGTTTTGATGAGTGTACTTTCATGGCACACAACGTTTTTAATACGTTTGTGCACAAGGGCTTTACAGAGGTTGACTTGAAAGATTCATGGTGACGTCTCCGGCAGCTTCACTGTGCATGTTTAGGAGACATGTACAGTACCTACAGATAAGCCTTATTATAGTAGTTAGGTCAAAGATATAGAAAAGGCATTTACTACCACTTTAACCGGATCCATAGGTGTTTGACTTTAGAGTATGTGCACCAGATATGCTTCATATCCGCTATATTTGAACATCCTTGAAAGCACAAGGGAATGAGGGAAGGTATGCCACTGGGACAGTACCTTATAGGAGTTTTTGAGAGCTAGCATGTTATGAGAGCTTTTAAATAGAGCTGTTCATATTTAAAGAGAAATAAAATCATGTTTATTCAGTAGAGTAGGGAAAGTAAGCCTTTTTTTTTCTCATGTGTTCTCTGATGAAAACATGAAAATGAGGGCATTTTTTTCAATACCGAAAAAAACAAATTGGTTGAACATACACTTTAAAATGAGAGAATACCTCTTAATTGCTCTAATAGGCAATACTCTTCCTTTCCAACTACAGAAATGTGTGTACAAGCAAGGTACAATTTTAGATAACTCATAATGGCTGATGACAGAGAAGGTTAAATAGGAATCAATGTCTAATACACCAACATCCATTTATGAGTCAAAGGGTCAGGGATTTGAAGTCTAATGTAGTTGTATTTATTTATTTATTTATTTATTCATGTATATCATTCAGTAGCCCCCCACTTGTGAAAAATGCTGGCCTCACTTTCTGCGATCCAGAATTGGCTCCCTTTGCAGTACAATTATGCCTAGCCTCATTTAACTTACTTTCTGAAGTGCAGGGGCATTACCCACCTTCCTAGAGAAATGTCATCATAGATCCTTGCACTTTATGTACAATGACGCAGAGATTGGCACTGATATAATTATATCAGCTGGGCTCTCTGCATCACTGAGGACCACCCAGCTCCAGAGAAGAGGTGAAGAGGAAGAAGACCATTCATGTCACCTGACTGTAAAAAGGTAAGTATAATAAAAATGCACGTGGTGGGCAAGCATTCAAGGGAGATGGAGGAGAATTGGGATCATGAGTAGTAAAGGGCAGTAAAGGGCAGTGTTTGCAGCCTCTGGGCTGCATTGCAATGTGAACAGGACACATTAAAAACAATTGTTTTCTGTGTGTCCTAGCAGTGACCTGCATCCATCCAGTGCGGTAAAACACAGATCACCAAAATATGTGTGAACAGGACCTAAAAGCAGAACTCCACTCCTCCTCTTTAACTTTGGCACTTTTTAATATTGCAGGTGGGGCGAAGGGGGAGCAGGTACCTGGTTTTGACAGGTACCTGCTCCCACTTCCGCTCGGATCGCCTAGGTGATCCAGGCAGAAGTTTTCCTCCCCCCCTTCCTCCCTGCAGTCTTTTAGGACAAGTCACAGGTCCCAGAAGACTGCAGGACCATTCTGGCTCACGCGTGCGCAGTGTGCAGCCAGTTGCGAAGCTACAAGCTGTCACAGCCAGGTGCCCGCAGTTAACGTGACATTGAAGGGTTTTTATTTTTTTAAATAACAAAATGTTATACTTACCTGCTCTGTGCAATGGTTGTGCACAGAGTAGCACCAATCCTCTCTCCTGGCTCTTCCCCCTTGACCAGTCCCCCCAATAGCAAGCTGTTTGCTATGGCTACCGCTGCTGTTTCTCAGTAATGCCTAAAATGTCCAAGTGTCAAAAAGGTGCCACATCCTAGTGAAATACAAGGAAATGGGAAGGGACTTTAAAGGCACCAATATGGACACAAAATAGTATCAAATATAGAAAATGTATTTGTACATACAATTTAAAATGGATTTAAAGATAAAACATGCATGTAAAGAAAATGTTACATACAAACAGAAGAAAATGTGCAAGCGACTCCATTCCTTAAAGGAGAATAGCACCCCAAAAGGGGACCCCTACGCGTTTCAACTCATTGAGTCTTCTTCAGGGGGTTCTTTATTTAAGAGTGCAATGAATGGATACTGCAAAATAAATGTCAATTAATGACACGCAAAAGAGAATAACTATATGGAGATTATATGCAGAAACCCAGATGGTTCCAGAGAGTTCAGAAACCCAGAGACAATTCAAGAGTAAGTATCCTGATATATAATGAGAAATAAATTAAATGAGTATAGCATCCAAGACATGACAACAGAGGCCCCCACCCACAAAGGAGGGCATGGAGCATGAGGTCAGCATGGAATCTGAAGAGATTCCAGGTATATATATGCATATATTGGTGGCTATTTTGCAAGAAAGACTAACAATGGTACTTACTTCAAGATCCTATATGTCCCAGTGTTTTTGATAGTCAATTATCGTGATGGAAAAATAGAAGATCCTACAGAAGAGTCAAAAAAGCTCCACTCCACTGGGAATGACTAATGGGACCGGACAACCAGGAACTCACAGAAGTCTGCATAAAATAATTGAATTGTTGAAGATATATAATTGCAACAAATGGCAAAATTAATAATACATGTTGAAAAATTACAGTGTAACCACAAAAACAGAAACATAGACATGACAAAACAAAACAAGACAAACAAAACACTAAAAGGACAGAAGGGGAAGGGAAAAAAAGGACACCAGTACACAGGGCAATATCCACAAAGCATGTATGCATCATCTGATGCGACATGTTCACATTACGTAAGTGGTCGTGTTTACCTGATGTAAAACCCTCAAGAAAAGGTTGATAGCTTAGAATCTCATTTAAACCCTGGGCTAGTGTCTTTAAGGCCAAAAATCCATCGGGATTCCCTCTGTAATATAAACTTATTCCAATCGCCGCCCTTACTGTTTTGTTCAGCATGTTCCAAAGCCCAAAATGTGAGCTTGGGAACATGATAATTGTGTACTTGAACCATATGCTGTCCTATTGGGGAATAGATGTTACCTATCTCAGCTAAATGGGTATGGTCATATGTCCTTCTCCAAAACTCACGAATGGGTTTGCCAATATAAAATGCACCACACTGACACGTCATGATATAAATTATGCCGGTGGTTTGGCAAGTAACATAGCCTTTGGGGCGAAAAATACATCCATTCAGAAGAAAAGGGGTAGGATCACTACAAGTTGGTTAGAGGATTTTTTTATGGACTCATCACATTCATGGATTATTTGAGTATGTAGTGCATTATTATCTGGTTGATGCCAAGCACTTTACTTTTTTGTCGTATTCTTTAAATGACATAAAGGTGCCTCAATTAAGCTAAATAATAGGTAAATGTGGAGGGCAAATTAGTTTTATAAATGCTTCAAATGTTTTGATTGGCGTGTAGCAACAAATATTAGAATGGAAGCTAAAGCTAACTACAACTATTCTTAAACACATTCTCTCTCACCTCCTTCTACCTATCCTGCATACCTTATATAAAAAAAAATATGTGTACTTACCTTATTTTCTAATCAAGTCTGGTCACGTATTCCAGCAGCTCCGGTTCCCCTGTGTCAGTGATCGACTTCAGCAGGAAGAGGAGTGAGCGGCAACAACGGAAGTGCCATGAGAGCATATGGGTGACATCATGGCTCTATATAGGGGATGTAACATAGGTAGGAGGAAGTGAGAGGGAACATTTTTAAAAATAGTTATAATTAGGCTTTACGAACACTTTAAATCCCAACTCAGGCCACTCTGATTTTTACAGTTTTCACTCCTAAATATTTACCATATCTATTTGATCACTAAACACTTGCTTACTTGAATAGTTGTCTATAAACTGCATTGAGATGCTCCCAGAAAGTACAGTGGAAGCCATGATTCTGGCTCCCTCCTGGTGTTGTGCCAGAATCACAGCCAGTGATGATGCTATTGCTATGTATTGCGAATGGCAAAGCACTGGAAGGGGGGTGGAGGCACAACACCAGAACTGATGTCTGTCACAGACATCTTTTTGGTGAGGCTGTAAGCTGGAAGCATAGCTTCCGCTGTATATTCCGGAAGCATCTTAAAGCGGAATTCAGCTTCGGCACCACAAACTGAAGACGCTAATTAATTCATTTTTATTATTCAAAGCAAACTCACCCATCCATCCATGTGTCCATACTTTATTTTGTTGAGAAATCAGTTTAAAGAACACCCACCTAGCATTTCTAGCAGTGGTCATCTTTAGTAAGGGCAGATGATTCATGCAGCATTTACTTCCTGGAATCCATCTGCCCTTAGCTCAGGCATGAGTGTATGCGTCACTGTATGCCTGGTCATGAGCTGTCAACCAGTGTCCAGGGAAGCATGCACTATCTGTGTTCTATCAGCTGCAGTGGATTACAGAGGATAAATCTGGGGTCTAATAGACCCCGAATGTCTCATAAAGAGGACCTTGCTTTGCACAATGGTGTGCAGTCATGTTGGAAGAGGAAGTGGCCACCCCCAAACTGTTCCCACAAAGTTGGGAGCATGAAATTGTCCAAAGTTGGACTTGGTATGCTGACAAGGACAAGCTCAACCCCTGAAAAACAATCCCACACCATAATCCCCCCTCCACCTAATTATTTTGACCTCTTCACAAAGAAAGGTACATAAAGGCACGGATGAGCGCGTTTGGGGTGGAGGAACTTGACTGGCCTGCACAGAGTCCTGACTTCAACCAGATAGAACACCTTTGTGATGAATTAGAGCGGAGACTGCGAGCCAGGCATTCTTGTCCAACATCAGTGCCTGACCTCACAAATGCGCTTCTGGAAGAATGGTCAAACATTCCCATAGACACACTCCTAAACCTTGTGGACAGCCTTCCCAGAAGAGTTGAAGCTGTTATAGCTTCAAAGGGTGGGCCAACTCAATATTAAACCCTACGGACTAAAGTGGGGTACACGCTTTAAAAAAATTGGGCAAATGTTTGTCCGATTTTTCTCCTTGTTACACAGCAAATCGGAATAGATGAACGGATATTTGTATGAAAATTTTCATACGACAAAGGCTTTTTTTGTTGTTGTTTATTGTTTCTGATCATGCACAGTCTTTCTTTTCTGATTGTACTAAAATTGTACAAAAACGGTACACATTAAACGAAAATCGTTCCTTCTGTACCCATACAAAAAAAATTTTGGAGTTTGTCCCTTCGGGAATTTTCATACGAAAATTCGGAATTGGCTGTCTAAAGTCGGATACACACTATACGAAAATCGTACAAACATTCTTTGGACGAAAATGTTCGCCCGATTTTCTTATAGTGTGTAAGAGCCTTAGGACTGGGATGCCATTAAAGTTCATGCGCGTTTAAAGGCAGGTGTCACAATACTTTTGGCAATATAGTGTGTGTATATATATATATTTATATATATATATATATATATATATATATATATATATATATATATATATTTTTTTTTTTTAATAACTATTGTTAATATTGCTATTACAATGCTGATGTTAAAAAATTGAAATGTATGCTGTGACCATAGATTTCCTATTACATAGTTAAAGTTACACAGTTACATAGTAGGTGAGGTTAAAAAGTCCATCAAGTCCAAACTGTGTGTGATTTTATGTTAGTCTTACATTGTATATCCCTGTATGTTGTGGTCGTTCAGGTGCTTATCTAATAGTTTTTTGAAATTATCGATGCTGAAACCACTGCCTGTGGAAGAGAATTCCACATCCACATACCGCTCTTAAAGTAAAGAACCCTCTATGCAGTTTAAGGTTAAACCGCTTTTCTTCTATGTTTAGTGCATGGCCTTATTAAATTCCCTTTTGCGGAAAAGTTTTATCTCTATTGTGGGGTCACCAGTACGATATTTGTACATTGAAATCACATCCCACTCTCAAGCGTCTCTTCTCCAGAGAGAATAAGTTCAGTGCTCGCAACCTTTCCTCATAACTAATGTCCTCCAGTCCCTTTATTAGTTTTGTTGCCCTTCTCTGGACTCTCTCCAGTTCCAGCCCATCCTTCCTGAGGACTGGTGCTCAGAACTGGAAAGCATACTCCAGGTGCGGCCGGACCGGAGTCATGTAGAGTGGGAGAATTATCATTTTATCTCTGGAGTTAATCCCCTTTTTAATGCATGCCAATATTCTGTTTGCTTTGCTTGCAGCAGCATGGCATTGCATACCATTGCTGAGCCTATCATCTACTAGGACCCCCAGGTCCTTTTTCATCCTAGGTTCCCCCAGGTTCTCCCCCCCAGTGAGTAGATTGCATTCATATTTTTGCCACCCAAATGCATTATTTTACATTTTTCTACATTACACCTCATTTGCCATGTAGTTGCCCACCCCGTTAATTTGTTCAGATCTTCTTGCATGGTTTCCACATCCTGCGGAGAAGTTATTGCCCTGCTTAGCTTAGTATCATCCGCAAATACAGAGTTTGAGCTGTTTAGCCCATCCTCCAGGTCGTTTATGAATAGATTAAATAGGATTGGTCCCAGGACAGAACCCTGGGGGACCCCACTTTCCACCCCGGACCATTCCGAGTACTCCCCATTTATCACTACCCTCTGAACTCACCCCTGTAGCCAGTTTTCAATCCATGTACTCACCCTATGGTCTATGCCAACGGACCTTACTTTGTACAGTAAACATTTATGGGGAACTGTATCGAATACTTTTGCAAAATCCAGATACACCACATCTACGGGCCTTCCTTTATCCAGATGGCAGATCACCTCCTCATAGAAGGTTAAAAGATTGGTTTGGCAAGAACGATTCTTCATGAATCCATGCTGATTACTGCTAATGATACCGTTGTCGTTACTAAACTCTTGTATATAGTTCCTTATCATCCCCTCCAAGAGCTTGCATACTACTGATGTTAGGCTAACTGGTCTGTAATTCCCAGGGATGTATTTTGGGCCCTTTATTAAATATTGTTGCTACATTGGCATTTCTCCAATCAGCTGGTACCATTCCAGTCAGTAGACTGTTCGTAAAAATTAGGAACAATGGTCTGGGAATTACTTGACTGAGTTCCTTAACCTTCTTTTCGGTAATCCCGAGTGTGGCTCGGGGTGAATTTTGCATACCAAGAGCGGTAACCCCCGAGCCACACTCGGGGCTGCATCGCAGTATCCAGGGAAAGTAACTTACCTTGTCCCCTGGATCCTGTGATGTCTCCCCGCTGTGTCTTCTGCCCGATGCTCTGTAACATCAAACACTGAAAGTAATGACAGCGACAATTCTGCAACTGAGCACATTTCAGTGTTTTTGAGTTGATTACATTATTGAATATGTTTTAACATTATTATATTATTATTTTTGATAATTATTTATAGCTATTTATTACATTATAATTTATGGTTTTGTGTTTCAAACTTTATCATACCCAGGATGTCTACTAGACTCTTGTTTGGACAGATTTGAGTGAGTTATTCCTAAGAATTACAGGCCTACAATATAAAACACCAAATTTCCATGCAAAACAATGTACCACTTTCAGCATCAAAAATCTGACATAATCATACCGTCAGGGAGGTTAAGGACCCTCGGGTGTAAGCCATCTGGTCCCAGGGGAATTATTAATGTTAAGTTTTTCACGTATATTTCTAATTCTGTCCTCTGTTAGCCATGAGGGTGCTTCCTGTGACGTGTCATGAGGAAAAACATTGCAGTTTTGGTTATTGAAGCCCCCGATTCCCTCATGAAGACTGAGGAGAAGAATAAATTCAATACCTTCGCCATCTCTACATCCTTAGTAACCAGATTCCCTTCATCATTCTTTATGGGACCAATATGATCTGACCTCCCTTTCTTACTATTCATGTACTTAAAGAATTTCATGGGATTTTTTTTACTCTCCCCGGCTATGTGCCTTTTGTGATCTTAGCCGCCCTGATTGCACCCATACATTTCTTGTTGCATTCTTTGTAAAGTTGGAATGCTGATGATGTTTCCTCAGCCTTGTATTTTTTGAAGGCCTTCTCCTTTGCTTTTATATGCATTCTTTATGCATTCTTACATTGGAGTTAAGCCACCCAGAACTTTTATTGGCTCTTTTAAATGTATTTCCCATTGGGATGCACTGGCTAATACCTTTATTTATTTAGCCACACAGCCATTCCATTGCAGAATCCTGGTCCAGGTAACTTATCTTGTCACCAAGATCCTGCGATGTCCCCCACCAGATCCTCCACCCGATGCTCTGTGTGCCGGGCTCCGTTCCCTGCTATGAATCGTTACGCATGGGGGCGGAGCCCGGCGGCAAATTCAAAAAGTACAAAATACATAACACATACAGTACACTGTCAAATTACAGATTACCTTACTGTATCAAATCATTTCACCTCCCTTTAGTCCCTAGTGCTTTGTCCAATGCCCACCTGCGCTTTTATATTATATATACTGTTCTTTCTGCCTGGAAACTTGAGATTGTCTATGGCAACCAAAATGTGTCCCTTTACATCAAAAGTGGTTTTAGACCAGCTAGAAAACAGCAAAAGTAAATTAGATCACTTGCAGAATTGAGCGATAGTGATTCGTGGGGAAATTAATTTTATTATTATTATATTATTATTTTTTATAATTATTTATAGTTATTTATTATACTATAATTTATGATTTTGTGTTTCAAACTTTATCATACCCGGGATGTCTACTAGACTTTTGTTTGGACAGATTTAAGTATGTTATTACTAAGAATTACAGGCCTACAACAAAAAACGCCAAATTTCTATGAAAAATAATGTACTACTTTGAGATTCAAAAATCTGACATAATCATACCGCCAGGGAGGCTACATCATACCCATTTTCCTCTGTGTTCTTTGTTCCTAAGATTTTATCCCATTTGGTATCTTCTAGCAAGGATCGTAGTTTAGGGAAGTTGGCTCTTTTGAAATTCAGTGTCTTTGTATTCCCCTTGTTTTTCCTATTTGTGTGATTTATACTGAAACAAATTGACCTGTGATTGCTGTTTCCTAAATTGCCCCGTATTTCCACATCCGTGATCAGGTCTGTATTGTTGGTGATCAGCAGGTCTAGTAACGCTTTGTTTCTAGGTGGTGCATTTACCATCTGACCCATGAAATTGTCCTGCAAGACATTTAGGAACTCGCGAGCCTTAGATGAATGCGTGGTTCCTTCCGCCCAGTCTATGTCTGGATAATTAAAATCCCCCATTATAATGGCACTTCCCATACTTGCCGCTAATCCAATTTGTGATAGGAGGTCTGCCTCTGCCTCCTCCCTCTGGTTAGGGGGCCTATAGCATACTCCCAGTATTACTTTCCCCTTAGTTTCCTCCCTTTGTAGCTCTACCCATAAGGATTCCACCTCCTCCCTTGCTCCATTAGTGTTGTCGCCTCTCACATTCACTTGTACAACATTTTTGATATACAAGCAAGAATTTTGTTAAAAGATTATTAAAATGTTATTGGATCGGAGGTGTCCCCTCATCCAATTCGCATTACATGAGTGTGTGTCCGGCTCTCAATGGAGCCAGTTCACACATCTCCGATGCAGCTGCAGAACCAATTGCACAGGGGTCCTGTGCATCTTTGGCTCCATTTCAGGTCCGAATTCAGGGAAAAATTTGGGCCTGATTCGTCCCTGAAATGGAGTACAGGGAAGCACTGGACTCCTGCTGTGAGCAGCATTAGTATTAGGTGTGAAATATGAAAATGTGGCGCTCACAAATAGTAAACGTGCAAAACTAAATATAAATGTGTGCAGATATGAATAGCCAGATTGATTTGGTACTTGGCGATTCTGCTGAGAAATTCTTATAGGAATCCTTTGATCTGATGTGTACATCACTACCCCTAAACTTCTCTGGATATCATCATTTAAGCTTGTAGCGACCCCCAGACTGCAAAGCTGGGGGTCATTGTCATTTGGTGAGTGGGGACACATATGGGGGTGTTGATTTGCACCTGAAATGTTCTGGAGCATCTGTGGTTTACTGCACCTGAAAAGTTTTTCCATTGTGGTTTAGAACATTTAGAATATTTTATGTGGACTTCACTTCGTATGGATTTTGCTTTGTCTATTCACATCTGCACCTATTTATATTTAGTTTTGCACGTTTACTATTTATGAGCGCCACATTTTAATATTTTACAATTTCTAGTGAGTAGCACTTTGTGTGTGGCAGCTGCTTTAATTTTCTTTTTCACAGTTTTTTCACCATTTAGCTCGAGTTTATATTTTAGGATATATAGTTTACTATGATATTAGGTATGAACCCAGCCTTAAGCTCTACATACAGCACAGCAACAAAGACAACATAGAAAAACATATAAAAAGGCACCCAGAGCTCCACATGCTGGCTGAAAATGAAAATTCTAAATATTTTTCTGTAAATGTACATACATACCTAACTTAAAAAAAAAAAAAAACGTATTACAGCTTTAAATATTTGCCTTTATGAACCATATGAATTAAAGAAAATATATACAAAACCACTATGTATTTTCTTCAAACTTGTAGCATATTATTCCCATATCCCCATTTTTTCTATTGTAATGAAGGCAGCAAATACTGTAGCCTATCTTTTGTTCACGACCTGGAAGCTTCTTCCCTCTCCATCCTCAATCTATTACAAATGAGAAGGCAAGTGATCAACGGTGACTGTATTTATACCTAAAAAAAAACAAAGCACACTGCAAGGGATATAGATGTAAAAGGGTTTGTATTTGATCATTTATACTAAGTCTGTAATATTTGTGTCTTGTGCGCGTAGAGGTTACAGCTATGGAATAAACTAGAACAGCCGGTTACTGTAATGTGTTTGTGTTAACAGGCTGTATCTGTGCTGAGCAGATGCATTTTATGTATGCATCGTCCCGCTGCGCTATGTCATTTGTTTCCCGCTTAAAAAAATTACACATTATTGTGTCATTTATTTATTTTCCTCCATACGACAAGCATTTGGGGAAAGAGCGTATTGTATTGGTTGACCAGCTACCGGATAGGCTTCTATTCAATGACCTGTATGTCCTAGACTGGTGCCTCTACTTAGGTGCTCAAGGCCAATAAATGTGGAGTCTTGTAATTCACACTCGCCCCTCGACCTGAGCCCCCCTCCCCCTGACCACTAGTCATAGGGAGGCTTGAGCTGCTGCCAGCAAGTATTGATTTTCACTTCCCAATCTCCAAGCTGGATGGGAAGAAAAGATTAAAAACACTTTGTCAGGCTGAAGTTGAATAAGAACCTGCACTGGGGATGCCTTTGTGTGAAGAGGTCAAGGATGGTGCAAGCTTTTTTAAGATTAACTATTCTCTTCCCATGCTATCAACTAAAGGGTTATTATATTTTGCCACATGTCCGTGGTGATCTAAACATAGGATTTGTCCTAAGTGTCATTCTGTGCTACCTATTCAAGGAATGTGACCAATTATTTACATTTATTTGATAAGGGAGAGCAAAGTGCAGTTACTATGTTCAAAGGGCAGTAACCCATTGCAACTAATTAGATTTAACATCTTTTCATTTTCTGATTGCAGAAACCTGATATTAGGCATGCTATCGGTTGCTGCATTGCACTTTGTGCAAACCTCGGACTATATTGTGATATCTGAATTTCAAAGAACATTAGAATTGTATGGTTGGTATTGTGCAATGTTTGTGCAACTCTCTGCCATATTGAACCAACATTCCAAACTCTCATTTCTATATAATCGTTGTTCCAAAAAGGACTTGTTTACATAAGGGGTTGGGCTTAATTGTCTTTTGGAAGTATTTTCAAAGAGTCTTGAGCATTATACTTGAAAATAAATTAAATCTTACAGTGTATAGGCAAGCCGCAAAGACACAAGGGGGTTGATTTACTAAAACTGGAGAGTGCAAAATCTGGTGCAGCTGTACATAGAAACCAATCAGCGTCCAGGTTTTTTGCCATAACTTACTTAAACAAGCTGATTGGCTACAATGTACAGCTGCACCAAATTTTGCACTCTCTAGTTTTAGTAAATCAACCCCAAGATGTCCTGTAAATTTGCATTTGATCTGTTTGTTTGTTTTTTCTTGTATCGCTTGCATTGTAAATCAGCAATCATGACACATGTATTAAAAATGTGTAAGACATTCAACTGCCACGGTTGCCTTTAATTGACTTTATGTATGAAGTAAGAACTCATCAACCCAAAACCATTGGTGTATTGTATCTTTCCGGTGCATCACAGATGCTTATTAAACAGGCCCATATTTTCCAGAAAGCAAAAGCATTATTATATGCTATTCTTGCTTCTTACTCTGACACCCTTGTACACAAACCCTAAGATAGAGTTTCGTCTTTAAATGTGCTATTCTACAACACCTGTCTTTATATGTTTATATTGCTGGCTGGGCATGAAGACTGGAGAAGTATCTCATTGGGTTTCTAGACCTATCACATGGTACTGGTAAACATCTAGAAAGGCTAAGGCCTCTTTCGTACATAGGCTGCAGACTCTAACATACCTTTGAATAATAAAAGGTTCAGGACTGCTAACCTGGTTTTCAGAACCAACAGGCTGATTTCTCATTAGGACTGCTAAAAGATCTATGCATTTTTATTAGATGTATAATGTATTTGTGTACACCATGGACCCATACAACAAGAACCAAACTGGTTGTAGGGTAGGACAACTGCTTGCCCTACTGTCACTTTCAGCTCTCCTCCCCCCACCCTGTTTGATTTTTGCGGTGAAGACGTATGATGCTGTTAGTGTGATATTAAGACTGGCTAGTCGATTGGGGTGGAAGGAAAATGAGACAAGACAACTGACATATGGAAGCAGAAAGCATAAATCTGGCTCTGGGAATAATGCTGCAATGTCTTTTGCTCTATAAATTATAGTGGATTGTATGCAGTGGAGACTTAACAATAAGAAGGCAATAGTTGTGAGGGCTCTTTTGCTACACAATCATGCTAGGAGGATGTATGTGGCACTCGTTGTACAATACTAGGAAGATGCTGTAAAATATCCCTAGATGCAGAGCTCATTAACCAATTCTAGCAGTTTTGTTTTAAGATCAAAACTATGGATTTTATTAGGCTGAACTCCAAGAAAACATTTTATCCTTGAACGGATGTTTCCCAGAATATCTATAAATGATTCACCCAATGACTATTGGGTAGACATGGAGAATTTAGAGGTGACCTCCTGGCAGTGGTCACCATGATTAACACTTCTGATTTACTAGTAGAAAAAAGAATAAATAAATTTGGACTCTTTTATCCTTTGGTCTGGCGCCCCATTCCTTTTTTACTTGTTTGCCTATGATTTTGTGTCTTCCTTCCCCCTGGTTCTTCCCTCCCACCTATTCCTAACTCAGCTTTATTTTCATTCCTGGCCTAATTACCTTTTCATCACTTTCCAGGGCTATGCTCCTCAATGTAGGTCCCTTTCTTTACTCCCCTTTTTACTTGTCCAAGTTACATTTCATTAAAATTTGGGAGGTGTATAAATTCAAACTCCTATTATTATAGGAGCAGGAAATCTCCTAGTTTTGAATATGTTGGCCTGGTATCTGTGAAATATCGGGTCTTATTTCACATATAGTACGAATACGAAGAATATTTATTTTGCAATCCTGTAACAATGTGTTTTTCCTGATGAGTGTTTTTTGTATACTGGAATGGGTACTCAGCTGCAACTGAGTTGATCTGATTTGAGAATGAGACTAAAGCAAGTCAAATTCAGGTACACACACCAATTGCCTTTAAAAAAATGTTGATTTATTAATGAACAGAGTGCTACGTGAATATTAGAATTGTCAGAATATAGTGTCAATAATGTCAAAATCGACTCTGATGTGCTTAGAGCTAAGAGTGGTCAACTTTTTCTATGTCGCACAGTCTTGAATTATGCTGGTTATTACTATTTATGCATGCTGTATAATATGCATGTTATATTACTTTCTAGTTTGTGTACTTTCTAAACAAACTAGGTTTCCCATCAGAGGATAGCATGCATGCACGATGACATCATTGCAGTCAGTATAATGACACTATCACACTGTGACTGCAAAAAAATCTATTGTGGTAACAGGGTCATTGGAACAGAAGGCATGTATTGGACTTTGGAATGTGATGATAATCACATTAGTAAAGTAATTTAATCTAAAACTGTAGGCAAAACTTTTTTTTCATTTTGGATAGAGTAAGGGAGAGTTATAACCCCTGCCATTTCTGTTACATTGGGGAGATTCCCTTAATTTTCTGTCCCATACCAAACAGGAAGTTAGAGGACATCCCTGTAAAATAAGGGAATTTCTTGGGTTCCCCTAGGTCAGCAGAACTAGTGTTTAGAGCACTTGCTCTAAAGCTTATCAAATAAGGTAAGGCTTCACTTTGCAAAGAGTACCCAATCACGTGCAAGTAAAATAAAGAAAAACTGCATTTTTGCTTGAACATGATTGGATGATGGATGTCAGCAGAGCTTCTGCTCATCTACTAAGCTCTGGAGCAAGTGCACTTGCAAAGTGCAACTGCACTTTGCAAAGTGCACAGTCTTTTTGCCTTTGGTAAATCAATCCCATAGAGAGGGTGAATATCCTTAAAGTCACACCTATGCAGTCACACCTATGCAGATTGCAGTTAATACATATTCCAGGTGCATTTTGCGCTTTTCGATACATGTTTTTGATCGAAGTCTATTGAACCAATAACACAACCTGCTGGTCCCTGGCCCTTTCCATAAAATGCACAGATGTGAATGTGACTCATAGGAAACCATGTTAAATGGACTGTAGTGTGTTTCTGCAAAACTAAAAACGCACTAAAAAATGCATAGGTGTGAACCAGGCCTAACTGGAGCACAGACAGCAATACAAATTGACAAGTGTTCTAATCCCTCCTCACTCCAAAATTAAAAAAATAAATAAATAAAAAAAAGCCTTTAGTTATACTTTACCTTTTGGTGCCAGACTACAGGAGGCGGAGCTGGGTTTCTGACCGTAATCGGCTGTCACAGTGGTCACATGATCGGAAAGCTCCTGATCGATCGGAAAGCTACTGATTGATCAGGAGCTTTCTGTTAGCTGCCACTAACTGCACTGGGAGCGCACTCTCAGCACAGCTGTATTTTCACTAATTCACACAAAACATGTGGCCACTCGGTGCCAAGGCCCACCCGTCGAGAGGTCGCATATTTGCTTGGGACCGGCACCAAGGGGTTAATAAAACCGAAAAACTCAAAATTTTGTTATTCTATGTAATGAAAGCCTTGTTTACTCTTTATTTACTAAAACTTGTGTTCTCAGTATTTATATCTATCGCCTATGTGACAAAAAAGATGTCCTATTATATTTATTATGCCACATTATACTGTCTGTGACATTTTTATATTTTCATTACATTAATTCAAGAAAACCCAAGCATAGACTGTGATTGCTGGCTTCCTCTGAAATGCTAGTTGTCTGTCTGGCTCTGGCCCCTAAACTTTCTAGGTCACTGGAATGAGTATGTAACACATAAAGCTAGAGTAGTCAGAACTCATTATTATTATACAGGATTTATATAGCGGCAACAGTTTCATGATCTTGATAACAGCCTAGAAGACCATATGACTGCTATAGGGCCCTGAAGCATGGGAGCTTGCAGCTGTCTGGCTATTTATTGATGTATGCAGGCTCCAACAGCATTTGACAAATTCATTTGGATGAAATTAATGCATATGTTATGTGTATAAGCTTGGAAACCGCCATACAATTGCCATTAAAACAACTAATATTTTTATCTCTAGAGAAATTGTATAACAGACGGAGATTAGAGAGGCAAGGGTCCATTGGTGGTTATACTATTTGGCCCATATTTGCAGCACTTACCTGAATACTTGTTCTCTGTCCCTGATTCAGAAAGAACTGAAACCAAATTCTCTAATGGCAGTTTCTCCTATAACATATTTCCTTTCAATGGGCTCTGTCACATTGCCCATTAAGAGCAAAGTGACAATAATTGTGAAATCCCCCCCCCCTCCCCGGACCTATCCAGAGTTCCACCACTGCACTTTATTCTGGGCTTTTATTGCAATATACCCTGTACTTTCCAGAATAGGGGAGCACATGACCATCTTCCATGAATCTATACTTGGGACTTGTGGCCAGTTGCATAACAGCAGGGGTGACATCACCACTCTCTCTGAACTCTATGGGCATTTTAGTAGCAGCTGCAACAAAGGAAGGAGAGGAGAAGCACTGGAGAGGTGAGTATAAAGTGGTCATTTGGTAGTTTACCCAGATGCTGGCCATATGCCTAAATGAGCAGTGTAGCAGTGTCTCTTTAAAGGCATTATAAATCTTTCTACTTGCACCTTGTGATTTTCACCTACATAGGATGAGCATTGATAATGTATTTTTATTTGGTGTTATTTGTTGCTCCTTATGCATGGGTAGAATAATTCACATTCCGCTGTTAGCAGTTTCTGTTTGTGTTCAAACATGAGGCATGAAGCATGGCACTGTAAAAGGTTAATGCATGACTCTTGTCATGTAAGAACTGACATTTCCTGTGAAGAAACTACATATTCCACAATTCCTGGCTCTCTGTCTGCATGTGAGAGCCAAACAGTAATTAGATCTGATACAGCCACGAACAGTCAGAGCAAACAACAGAGAGATCATAATGCAGTCTTTCATCACATTAAAGGAGAAATACAGCCAAAGCTTGTTTGGCTGTACTTCTCCTGTAAATCACAGAAGTGTAGTTTGTTCTGCACACACCTGTGACCCGTTTTTAGCAGACAGCAGGATGAAACCCGCTGTTGGCTGACTTCACAGAGCTGGTCCTGGCTGGGTCAAGATCGCGACAATGAAGTTGGTATCCGCCCACATGCCTAGACCGGCATCCAGCTCAGGCTCTCAACGGCTCGCTGCCACTCCCGCCCCCTCCACAGCCCAGCGCTCCAGTAAGTGAGGGGGGCAGAGCAGAGACTGACAGTCACCTGATCTCTGCTCAGGGAGCCCTGAGAACTGAGCGTACGGCCATGTTTGATCCCTCAGTTCTCAGTCGTAGGCCCCATTCACACCTGAGCATTTTGTAGCTTGAAGCCTCAAGCTACAAAACGCTGGAGATGAAAAAATCAATTATTCTCTATGGATATGATTCACATCTCCACTCCAAAACGCCTGAAGCCAGAAGCTCCAAAACGCCTGAAGCTCAAACAAGCTCTGGAACTTTTCTTTAGGCAGATTTGGGCGTCTTTCTGCTTTTTACATTGGTGGCCTTTTGACCTGTACAAAATTGCGGCAAAAAAACGCGGTAAAAACGCAGCAAAAAATGCTGTAAAATCACGCGACTTTCTGCCTGAAAACGCTAAGCGCAGGTGTGAATGAGGATATAGAGTCAGCAGGAGACAGAAGCAGCAAAAAAAAAAAATACATCTCTTTTAACACTTTCACACTTGTGATGCAACACAGAGCAAATGGCAAGGCATAGATTGGACACTGTGACCTGGAAAAAGAAGCTGCCTGGCCCTTTAGTGAATAGAGACAAGTTTGGTGAATGAATACTTGAACATAAGAAAATCGATCAGCCATGGCGCTAAAAACTGTAGCCACTACATATAAGCCCATCATTTCAAGGTAAAGCAAACAGACAGCACAGCAGTGGCGGCTGGTGGTATCTTTTTTGGCAGGGGGCGGCAAACAATCCACCCATCGCCAACCCCCCTCCCCCCAGTCGGTCAGGTAACAGCCACCCCATCGGTCGGTCACCAGCCCCGCACTTACCCCATTTAGGTGGTGGGC
Organism: Lithobates clamitans; assembly: GCA_037952925.1. Lineage (NCBI taxonomy): Eukaryota > Metazoa > Chordata > Amphibia > Anura > Ranidae > Lithobates > Lithobates clamitans. The sequence goes on from JBBGZY010000145.1 coordinate 2,945,722, forward strand.
AGCGCTTCCTCTGCTCAGCGGGCGGCGGCTTCATCCTGCATCCCCTCCTGGGCTTCACAGCGGCTTCCCCTGCATTTCCTCCCTCCTCCTCCCAATAGGATTGCTTCTCCTTTTGGCCAATCGGGTGACGAGTCTCAGGGAGGAGAATCAAGAAGACAATAACGAATATTAATTTGCTATTGCCACACAACTAAGTGGGCTTGGGCCCATCCTTTTTTTTAAGCCAATTAGAGCTTCAGGCTCTAATCATGTGCTTCTAAAAAGCCCCCATTGGAATTCATGCCTCCGGTGCCCTGCATGTAGATTAGGGGCTGGGCACATGGATTAGGAGGCTGGCGCCTCTTGCGCCCTGTATGGATGGGCTGCCACTGCAGCACAGCGAATATAACTACAATAATATCCAGTTAAAACAACAAAAACATTTACAAGTGTACAAAGCCTTTAAATGTGGCACAAGCCCAAGCCTAGGAAAGAATCCTTGGAGTATACAAATTGTGTTTTAAGCCTGAGAAGTAGCTGGATGTACAGAAGGAGACAGCAATCACTTCCCACTTTCTTATTGCAGAAAGAAATACGAAGACACGGGTTTAATTAAAAGAAACCATGAAGCTGCACATATATAGTTAATAATAGTACACATAAAAGCACTCAGTTTTCAACTGCTGGGTGACAGCAACTTTCCCATGAGGCAAATACCCCAAGCTAGCCACACACACTTATCCCGCCGTTTATCACGAGGGACTGTTGCTGCACAGACACATTTTTCCTCTGCCTTGCTGCCCTTGTCCACCTCCCTTTCCTGCCAGCCGCTGTCACTTGTCACATAGAGCGTTATCGTGTCAGGCTGTCCTTGTCAGCATAGGCGGGAGAGCCCCTGAATTGCCCTGCGTCACTTCGCTATGGCCGGGCACATCTGAATCCATTGCCTCACGGATGATAAATGAGCGGCAGCTTCTGTGGGCCTGTGAATTGGTTTGGAGTAGATAACGTCCGATCGTATCATCTCCTGCAGAAAGGGACTGACTAGGATCATCCATTACCTCTGAGAGCTGGGACCTGCAGGGCTGACACACACATAATGTGATGCTTGACCAGGACAGTCCATAACCCTCTGCTTTCTAAGAAGCAGCACTAACTGCTTCATCCCCTCACAGACATTTTGCTTCCTTCAGTAATTCTTTACATTTTGCGCGGTAATGATGCAGCGACTCCGAAATGTGCCGGCCTACGCGCGTTTATTGTTTCAGATATGTCTGATTTTAATAAATGAGCATAATAAAAGCAATTTAGAAGAGATCTATACATATCGGCTGGCTCTGAGGTGGACCTGGCACCGTTGCGCGTGTCAGCCAGCAAGAAAGAAACCATAACAATTGAAAAATGGTTGCTCCTTTCACAATAAAATATTTCTTCACGCTGAAACTCTCCAATTTGTTTTGTCGTGAAGCACTGGTGTCAGTACATATTTAAAAATGTCCGCCTGGTGAATCTTGTTTCACGGTTTAATAAACAGCTCACATGCCTTTTGACGCAGAAGATGAAGTACTGTAGCTGTCACTCTGTGTGGGGTTAATGCAGCCCTTTCACAGATAGACTCCAGGAGATTATGTATTATTTACACATTGTGAGTTTTGTGCGGTGGAAAGCAGATAGGAACCTTGCCACCTGTGCAGGACAGAGGGGAGCCAGACCAGATATCTACCTGTCATTTAGCACGGTGATGTAGAGGAATGTGGAACAGCCACCCTGACACATGATGTTTAAGCTCACAGCGGCTGTTGCTCCAGTTTTAATGCTGGAGAACAAATGAAATAATCATGGCAGCTTTATGACGTCGCATGAATTTTTCATGAGCGTTCATAAAATTTCACGATGCCCTCAGCTGGGAGAGATAATTTTTAAATACTGTGTTGATGTCAAGCGCGTCCTAAATATTGCATGTTTAGAAAGCAGCGGGGCTGAACTTTGAGGGGCGAGGGAAGAAAGGTAAAAATGTAATGAGATTAGAAAAGCGCACAGGTCATCATTGCCTAATGGCACTTGTGAGCAGGAGATTTGTTAAAGAAAAAAAAAAAAAAAAGAGTAATAGTCGAAGATAGCAAAAGCCTATGTATATGTGGTCAACACAAGATTAAAGTAAACTCTGGCCAAAACTTTTCTCCAGTGTTTGATATAAAATATAATAATATAATATTTTTATTGTTATTATATTTTTTTATTACATTTTTAATTATTATAATTGTATTTAATTGTTATTATATATTTAAAGCGTATTACCGTCTGTATCGGTATATAACACGCACAGGTGTATAACACGCACCTTCATTTTAGAAGGGAAGTACTTTGAAGAAAAATAAAGGTCAGTGCCATCAATGCAGCCTCACCATTACCCATCTGCAGCCTGATCAATGCCATCTGCAGGCTCACAATTGCCCATCAGTGCAGGTTGATCAATGCCCATCTGCAGTCTCACAATTGCCCATCAATGCAGCTTGATCAATGCCCATCTGCAGCCTCACAATTGCCCATCAATGCAGCCTGATCAATGCCAATCTACAGCCACACAATTGCCCATCAATGCAGCTTGATCAATGCCAATCTGCAGCCTCACAATTGCCCATCAATGCAGCCTGATCAATGCCAATCTACAGCCACACAATTGCCCATCAATGCAGCTTGATCAATGCCCATCTGCAGCCTAATCAATGCCCATATGCAGCCTCACCATTGCCATGAATGCAGCCTGATCAATGCCCATCTGCAGCCTCACCTCAGATTACTGCTGCCTCGTAGGGGACAGGGATTAGGGGGAGGGGGACAAGCGCCGTCAGATTACATACAGGGAGAATCTCCTGTTTACTCGGCAGCCTTTTTAATACAAAGTCCCGCCTCCTGGACCGGCTTCTATGATAGACAGAACACTGGTCCAATGCCGGCCCAGGAGACGGGACTTCCTATTACAGAGACCGATGAGTAAACAGGAGGTTCTCACTGTATGTAATCTGATGGCGCTCGTCCCGTCACCCTCCCCGTTCCCTCCTAGGCAGCCGAAATTGCAGTATCGGCATATAACACGCACACACTATTTGCATGTTATACGCCAATACAGTATTTTTATTATAATAATAATAAAATAATAATTTTATTGGATAATATCTTATAATATATCTTATGTTATCTCAATATATAAAGTATAGATAATATGTTGTGTGTTGACTGGAATCTGGTCATGGAAAACGTATTATACGTATGGATCCCTTTATAGCTAAACCCCAAGCCCGACTTCTGCGACTTGTCAGTTCAAAGTCACATAACAAGTCGCACCCAATTTGCGGCAATGGAACCATTTAAATGGCTATGACTCAAGTCGCAGAAACTTTGAAAAACATTCCTGTACTATTTCTCTGCAATTTCAGTGCGACTTGCATTGTGCAACAGATGTCAGCAAGCACATGAAATCGCACTGATAGTTGGCTTCAAAGTCGCGCTGAAGTAGCGCGATTTCAAAGCTGCAGTGTGTGAACCAGGGATAAATTTTTCCTAGCGACAGGCAACACTTTTCTGAATTTTAACTGGAATGAGAAAAGTGTAAAATCTAAATAGAGTCTTAAATCGCTATCTGCGTCCCAGATAACCAGTTCGGCTCCAGAGCAACTTTTTTTATTTGTTGCATACATGTATCATAATTTCAATCAATAAAATGACTTAAACCTCTAAGACATTATATATTTTCTGAAAGCAGAGGCCCTGTAGAATAAAAAGGTGATAGTTGCAAGCTTTTATGCTATAGTTGCGCAACTGTTTATCAAATGCAAATTTTCAGGAAAAAAAATAATAAAATTAATTTTAGTACAAAAACACACCATATAATACCAATTATTGGTTAAAATATAAAAGATGAGGTAGCATTGAGTAAATAGATACCAAACATTCCATGTCTTAAAACTGCGTGCACAGGGGATATTGACAAAAACGATTGTGCCCAAACGTCACCATAGGTGACGCTTTAAAAGCCTTTACAGCTCATCAGTTTAGAGTTGACTAGGAGCTCTTGTGAAAGAATATGTCACACGGGTGGTATAACCGCAGTTTACATATGAGTGCACACCCTGGATTTGCGATTGCGCAGGCGTGCGGTCAACGGGGGTTTCAGCATTTTTTTTATTCTAATATATTTTATTCTAATTTTATTTTTTTTAATCTTTTTTCTTTTATTTTTTAATATATTTTTACATGATTGCTATCACAAGGAGTTAATAAACCCCTATGTGATAGGATTGGGCAGGTGACAGGTACTCTTTATGCAGATATTAGGGGTCTTCCCTGCCCTTCACATCATCTAACCAAGCACAAATTGGCTTTGTTAGATGTATCCCCTGGCTGTACTGGCCAGGAAATGGGGCATCTGAAACCGGAAGTGACATCACTTCCGGTTTCATTGTTTGCATGTGGGATCGAGGCATGGATTTGCCTCAGTCTCACAGCGATCTCTCTCCCTCCGGTAAAAGGGGGGGTGCGCCGGTGGGAGGCACAGCTATCAGCTTTTGATTAAAAGTTCACTCTTTGGACGTCCAAAGAGCTGAGCTGGTTAAGGTGATTTCTTCTGACTTGCTGTCTATTTGTTGGGTTGCAGAGAGAGTAGAAAGTGAAAAAATCTCCCAAATGGGGAGTAGGGAGGTCCTTAAGGTTGGGTCCAAAACAAGCTTGTGCAGAACGGAAAGGACAGAACAGAAAGGCTGTTTGTTCAGGTATTCGTTCCAATGCCCATTTACCTATTCGTTGGGAGCCAAACATCATGTATAATAGGGATATTACTACTGCTAATATTCATGAATGTTTCCTGCTGTCAATGGTTGTTAAGGATGCTGATAGGTGCAGGCACCTTCAAGTTCTTAACAACCAGTGACATCACTGACCGAACTTTTCAAAAAATCAAGTAGGGTGGTGTCAGATATCTGGGGACCTCCTTATCCTAAAGAAGGCTTCCCAATTCTGATAAGTCCCCCACACCCCCACAACCACTAGGGTAGGGCTGTGGGGAAGAGGCTCTTGTCATCATCAACATGGGTCTCCCGCTTGTGTTAAAGGCATATGACCCTTTTATGGTTCAGTCTGCACACTCAGATTAAGGTTCTGCCTTGGACGTAGTAGGAAACTAGGCCTTTTTGGGGGGTTTTTTTGTGAATTTTCCCCAAAAAATCCGATCTGGTATTGTTTTGTTTTGTTTTTTTATTTGGGGGGGGGGGGTCTTTTTTTATGCATAGCAAAAGTAACATATAGAATATGAAATCAATTAATTCACTTTTCCCTGCTAGCTTCCTTTGTTTTATAAATAATGCACTGTGAACACTCCCCTAATACATACCAGACTCCCATCTTCACTGGCGAGGGTCCGGTATGTATTTTGACGGGTCCATGTTGCATTATTTACATATTAAAGGAAGCTTGCAGGAAAATGTGAATTGACACCATTTTAAAATGCATTTTTTTCTTTTGAAAATGTAACTTTTGCTCTATTACTATGTTTACATGGTAGAGATGCGCCACTACACAGGCAGGTTTATGGAACCCCCACCCCCTTTCCCCACCAGTAGGTTTTTTAACCACTTTAGCCCCAGAAGATTTGGCTGCTCAATGACCAGGCCTTTTTTTGCGATACGGCACTGCATCGCTTTAACTGACAATTGCGCGGTCGTGCGACGCTGTACCCAAACAAAATTGACGTCTTTTTTTTTCCCACAAATAGAAATTTCTTTTGGTGGTATTTGATCAACTCTGCGGTTTTTATTTTTTGCGCTGTAAACGAACAAAAGAAGAGCGACAATTTTAAATAAAACACAATATTTTCTACTTTTTGCTATAATAAATATCCCAATTTTTTCTTTTCAAAAAAACTAATTTTTTCCTCGGGCCGATATGTATTCTTCTACATATTTTTGGTAAAAAAAAAATCGCAATAAGTGTTTATTGATTGGTTTGCGCAAAAGTTATAGCGTCTACAAAATAGGGGATAGATTTATGGCATTTTTATTATTTTTTTTTTCTACTAGTAATGGCTGTGATCTGCGATTTTTATCGGGACTGAGATATTGCGGCGGACAAATTGGACACTTTTGACACATTTTTGGAACCATTGACAATTATACAGCGATCAGTGCTATAAAAATGCACTGATTAATGTAAAAATGTCACTGGCAGGGAAGGGGTTAACACTAGGGGGTGTTCAAGGGATTAACTGTGTTCCCTCACTGTGTTCTAACTGAATTGGGGATGGGTCTTACTAGAGGAGATGACAGATCGTTGTTCATACTTTGTATGAACACACGATCAGTCTCTTCTCCAATGAAAGAACCGGGATCTGTGTGTTTACACACACAGATCCCAGTTCTTGCTCTGTCACGAGCAATTGCGGATGCCCGGCAGTCATCGCACCCGCCAGGCACTCGCATCGGCTCCAGGGGCGAGCTGCGAGCACGCGCCCCCTAGTGGCTATTATGGAAAGCGACATAAGGTAACATCAATTTGCCCAGCCAAGCCTATCTGCTGCAGTAAAACTGGTTGGCAAGTGGTTAAATAAATAGTGCATTTTTAGTGTTGCACTTTCAGCATTAATAAATTCACCACTCCCTTGGTTATTAGCCTTAAAAATGGAAAAATGTATTTTGATAAATTCGGCTTCCGTCAACTTCAATGGGCTTTGGATTTGGCAGAGATTTAGAGAAAATCTCCCTATAGTGAAGGTTAAATCTCAACTTTAACAGCTGTCAGTGGAAAAGGTATTTCCACTGAGAAGTTTCCTCTTTTGCTTTCGTTGTTGTGACAACTCTAACATTTTAGATTTCACCTTTCCTCCTGTCCTGGTGACAACAGTACCACTGTGAGTTTAGATTTCTATTTAAACTGAGCAATATCAGCTTTTAAAAAACGTGAATCAAATTTTTGAAGAACATTTATCACTGCACCCTATGGAAAGCTCACCCAACCTACTGCATAATGGAATTTGAAGGCACTGAATGAAAAAGGTTGCATTCCCAAATGGAGCAGAAATTGAACTACACTTTCTACTGCTTAGGAAGACACATAGATGTGAACGATCCTTTACAGATAATAGTAAGGCATGTGGTCAAATCCAGGATTAAAATATAAGCAACATATGGCACCAACATCCCCTAATTGCTGATACAAAGAACACTGGATGGGTGATATGGGACTTTATAGGTACATTTTGTACAAATGCATATAACACAATCAGTTCAAAAGGGAAATATTTATTAACTCACATAGAAAAAGATAAAAACACTTCATACAGTGCACCAGTGTTCATTAACAATAAAAGACACTACTTTTGAGATACACCGCCATTTCCACGCTCTTATTTCAACATGTTTCGAAGTGAGGCTTCTTCAGGAAAAGGTGTGGTGTCATAACTACTGCATGAGTAAACAAACTGTTGGAAGGCAACATGGTTTAGAATCATATTTCTGGAGTTTCTCTTTCTGGTTGATTCCAGGTGACTGGAATGTAACAAGTTGCACATCAAAGCTTTGTAGAACAAAAGCTTGGCTCCTGACCAACTGGTGTGATGGAAATCCTTGATTAGCACTCTGCAAGCAAACTTCAAAGAGAGATGATTAATGAATGTCCTGCTACAGGAGATCAAAGAACCAACAGTTAATGAAGATTACCCAGGTCACATAGCAATGATCCATGGACGAATACTGCCCCTAGAGGCCAATACAGCAGGACGGACAAAAAAGCTGTCACGGTGCCCATCAAACGCAGTGCCACTGTGCCCATCAAACGCTGCCACTGTGCCCATCAAACGCAGCCCATGTGCCATCAAACACAGCCACTGTGCCCATCAAATGCTGCCACTGTGCCCATCAAATGCAGCCACTGTGCCCATCAAACGCAGCCACTGTGCCCATCAAACGCAGCCACTGTGCCCATCAAAGGCAGCCACTGTGCCCATCAAACGCTGCCTCTGTGCCCATCAAACGCAGCCACTGTGCCATAAAACACAGCCGCTGTGCCCATCAAACCCTGCCACTGTTCCCATCAAATGCAGCCACTGTGCCATTGTGCGTTTGATGGGCACAGTGGCAGCATTTGATGGGCACAGAGGCTGCGTTTGATGGGCACAGTGGCTGCGTTTGATGGGCACAGTGGCTGTGTTTGATGGGCACAGTGGCAGTGTTTGATGGGCACAGTGGATGCATTTGATGGCACAGTGGCTGCATTTGATGGGAACAGTGGCTGTGTTTTATGGCACAGTGGCTGCGTTTGATGGGCACAGAGGCAGCGTTTGATGGGCACAGTGGCTGCGTTTGATGGGCACAGTGGCTGCGTTTGATGGGCACAGTGGCAGCGTTTGATGGGAACAGTGGCAGCATTTGATGGGCACAGTGGCTGCGTTTGATGGCACAGTGGCTGCGTTTGATGGGCACAGTGGCAGCATTTGATGGGCACAGTGGCACTGCGTTTGATGGGCACTGTGGCAGCTTTTGATGGGCACAGTGGGCATTTGATGGGCACAGTGGCAGCTTTTGACGGGGACAGTGGGCATTTGATGGGCACAGTGGGCGCTTGATGGGCACAGTGGCAGCTTTTGATGGGCACAGTGGGCGTTTGATGGGCACAGTGGCAGCTTTTGATGGGCACAGTGGCAGCTTTTGATGGGCACAGTGGCTACTTTTAATGGCCACAACAAATTACTCACTTCCAAGTTCCTTGACCAGCCTGGTGCAGTGCAGGGACAGGAGGGAGCCACTCACTGTGACTCACAGCAAGGCAGGCAGCCACAGCTGAGCAGCTCTGCTCTCTCGCTTTAGGAGTACTTCAGATGAGACACGCTCCGAGTCCACTCTGCTCTGCTCCCTCAGAGCCACGCTGTCTGAAGACCATGGCAGAGGTGGGCAGATGCTTGTTCACTAGCCATGGAGGCGGCGTTCAAAGAATGCTGGGGCGGCCGCGGTGCGCTCTGAATGCTGAGGCGGCTGCGGCCTCGCTGACTGACGTCACTGGTTGCTAGCTAGGGCGGTTGGCGATTCTAGCAAGTGAAGTGAGCAACCAGTGCAGTCAACTTCAGCGCCCCTCTTCTGCAGGCAAATTACAGCGCTGGGGCACGGTGCACCTCGTGCACCCGCCCAGGATCAGCCCTGCTCAAATGCATCCCTCCAACCTTGACAAGAGTTCCCCAAGGATTGGTTTCTACCTTATATTGGGTAAAGAAATGTATTCCAAAGTTTATGAGAGGGGAATCTGTTCAAGTGACCCTTTATTGGTAATGGACACTGATGCACTGTATGAAGTGTTTTTATCTTTTTCAATGTGATTTAATAAATATTTTCCTTTTAAACTGATTGTGTTATATGGATTTGTACAAAATGCACCTATAAAGTCCCATATCGCCCATCCAGTGTTCTTTGCATCAGTCAGGAAAGGCTTACCAGAGGAAGAAATGTTTCCCGCAGGCTAACTCTTGTTCCCCAAACTTGTCTTGGGGAAGCTGTGTTAGCGCGTGCTAATGTACATTAGCACATATGCACAAAGATGAGCCAGAATCCGCACATCCTTTGACAGATGAGGGCGCCAAATGGTCTATTTAAACCTGATCAGTACACAGATCCAGTGCTGTCTTGTCTACAGCGTTCCCGTGAGTGTCCTGTTTATCTGCATCTGATTCCAGTTACTTACCCGGCTTGCTTTGACTATTTCTGCTCTCCACCTGCATCGACCCCGGTCTTGAACTTTGACCATTCTCCAGTCTCTGCATCTGTACCTTATCTGACCACACTGTGTATGACCTGGCTTGTCCGACCCTGCTCCAGTCCTCTGCTTGTCACCTGCAGTTAATATAGACATAATACTGTTAAAGACAACGAATTCCAGTGCACTGAGAAACAGAGGAAGAGAAGATAAATTGTACTGTCCTGGGCAGGCTTGCTCTCTTGGGACACGGATTTCAGAGCAGGCAAGAGTGAGAGGCTGTCACTCTGGGTGCTGTTTGGCAGGCACTGCGGCCTAGGCAGAGCTAGGGACCACTCACCCTGAGAGCTGCATCACTGGGTGCACTCACCCTGAGAGCTGCATCACTGGGTGCAGGGTTGTTGTCGCATCTTCTGAATTGCTGATCGGGTCTATCTCTACCTCACACCCACGCAGTCATCGCTGAACTTCTGGGCCTACAGGTTGCCAGTCACATACCTCCCACCTGGTTTCAGACATCCAAGAGCTAGGCAAGGACATCCTGTCTCCAAGGACCCATGTATCTGCAGGATTGGTGAGCACTTAAAGACACTGCATGCAGACACCTTTACACCTGACCAGCTGGAGGGTCTTTGCTGCGAGGAATACAACATATATTCCAAACAGTGAATTGTATTTGACCTGGCACACACATTATAGCACACATGGCGACCTCCATCCCTAAATTAGTTTATAGAAAAGGAGAGCTGTGGGACTTTAAATGAGGCGACCATAAAACCATGGTTTTATTTCAAATACATTCCCTCATGTAGTCCCCTTGTGGGAACACATAGATATTTTGCCACATTATTTTTACACGGTTACATATTTAAGCAATCCCTTTTTGACCCATTTTTTCTAGGAACACTATGCACTTTTCGTGCACACATTTGATCATGCCGTGACCACGGTGTTGGGCTCCGGGTGCTGTTCTCCATCCTTGAAGGCTTCCCCCGTCCCAACCCCAGGGGAGACATCATGCCTGTTACCCTGTCTTCCTTGGCGGATACTGGACCTGGCCTAGAGGCTGTTAGTAAGTATCCCAATTTATCTCCACCTTGTTGGGATATAATCTTTCTGTCCTCCCTTTTAAGGGCTTTATTATTAACCCCTGTCCATTTCCTTTCCAGTACATTATTTCACAACACTCCTGATGAATGGCTGTAATGCCAGGAAACGCGTTGAGTGCTACTAGATGCCCAGAGTTACTTGTTCTTACAATATATGTTTTCTAATCCATTTATCTCTCATGTACATTTATTATGTATAATTCCTATTTGTATTGCATGCTATGTAGTAGCATATTTAATGTAAGTCATGTGACTACCTATCTATTGATACAATACTTTTCTTCAATGTAACAATAAATCATGTACTGTAACTTCAATTTTTTGTTGTTTTTGTCCATGTCTGACATGGCGGTTGCCTTTTTTAAAGTCCCACAGCTCTCCTTTTCTATCTTCTAACAACATATATTCCATTCAGCTTTATTGACCTGATACTGCACAGTAACATCTATGTGCCCCACCATAACTAGCTGAAGATATCGGATACCCATGTTACAAGGATCCTTTGTCATCTAAGAATTCTGCTTGTAGAACCTGTGGGAGATTAAAACCCCCTTATAAATATACAACCATTTTATTAAAGGGAAACTCCTACCTGAATTGTATAGGTTGTTTTCTTCATATTTCCTATGGCATCAGGGCCTAGAGAGATGACCGACTAACAGTTTTCTCTTTCCCCTCTTGCTTCTGTTTAAGTTTGACCAAGCCTCTTATTGAGATTTGTTAAAGTTAAAATCAGTTTTTTTTTCTAGAAATTACTCCAAACATTATATTTTTTTTCAGACACCCTAGAGAATAAAATAGTGGTCGTTGCAATACTTTATGTGACACAGTATTTGCGCAGCGGTCTTACAAGCGCATTTTTTTTTTTTAAAATACACTTTTTTGAATTAAAAATAAATAACCCAGAAAAGTTAGCCCAATTTTTTCTACATTGTGAAAGATAATTTTACGCCGAGTAAATTAATACCTAACATGTCATGCTTCAAAATTGCACCTGCTTGTGGAATGGTGACAAACTTTGGCACTTAAAAATCTTCATTGGTGACATTTAAAAATTTCTACAGGTTATCAGTTTTGAGTTACAGGGGAAGTCTAGTGTTAGAATGATTGCTCTCGCTCTAACGATCGCAGCTATACCTCACATGCGTGGTGTAAACACCGGTTTCATACGCGGCCCCGACTTACGTATGCTTTCGCTTCTGCGCGCAAGCTCGGTGGCACGAGGCGCTTTCAATAGATTTTTTTATCATTTATTTTACTTTTTATTTTTAATTTTACACTGTCCTTTTTAAAAAAAAAAATATGGGTCACTTTTTTTCCTATTACGAGGAATGTAAACATCCCTTCAAATAGAAAAAAAGCATGACAGGACCTCTTTAATGTGAGATCTGGGGTCAAAAAGACCTCAGATCTCACATATACACTTAAATGCAATAAAAAAATAAATAATTAAATAAATGTCTTTTTTTTTTTTCAAAAAAAGAAAAATTCCCCTTTAAGACCATTGGACTTAATGTCACTTCCATCATCCAATGTTATGGAGCTGAGTGGCCTGTGAAGGGATAGGATTGGATCGCCTCGGCCGCTATTGGCGACTCTGGTAAGTGTCGGAGACGACCGGAGCGTGGCGGGGGCACCTCTCCCGCCGTGGATAAAAGTGATCTTGCAGCGAATCCGCTGCAGAGACCACTTCTATCTGAAAGGAGACCGCCCGCTATTTAAGAGGACACCAGGGTTATGGCAGCTATCTGCTGCCATAACAACGGTATTCCACGTCAAAGTACCGACATATAATGACGACAGCTGGTCCATAAGTGGTTAAAGCCATTTAACCTATTGCTATTGTTATTTCACTGTGTATCCTGGTGATTTCGTTTTACTGAAATATTATATGAGTTCGGTCATACCTGTAGCTTTTATAGTATTGTTGTCCTAATTTCACTGTAAAGTGTTGACTTACAAATCCTACTAATTATTGGTGTCTTTGCATTTGTATCTTCTGCTTGAAGTATGTCGGAACTCAGAGTGTCAGAGGTGTCGGGGAGGCAAGGTCAGGGCAACCACTGGGGACAAGCAACTTCCAGTGGCCATTGCGGGGGTAGCGCTATGCATACATGAAGAGGAAAGCATAATGCATGCAGCAAAACATAAGGATATTGAAGCCCCAACAGGCTTTCCATGACAGCTTACAGATAGGTCCTGGAATCCTTTGGGATACCTACAAAAATGTCTATTAATCTGGCCTAAATTCAGAAAATATGATAAATCTGGAGTTGTAGAGGGTTTCAACAGCTAGATTCTCATGATTGTTAACCATATTAGTCACAAAAGATGAAGCCACTCCTAAGACCTTTGCAGTACTCAGCTTCAGCTCACAGGTGCTCACCCTTCTGGGGTGTGTTCCTCCTTCACGCCATTTAGCAAAGTTCCAAAGCTGCAAACCATGTCCAAAGGGTAAATTCAACTGATTTTCAGACCCAGTTCCCACTCTCTCTTCTTTTCCACGCACAATGCTTCTTGCTTGCTGCCCTGTAAAGCATTACTGTGTATAATGACAATAATGTAAAATAGTGTACATATGAGCAAACATTCTTCTAGATCACAGAAAGGCCAGCCAGTCTTTCATTGCTTCTGCGATTCACACTGTGCCAATCCACTTTAATGTCTGAACACCAAGTAATTCCCTTGGCCATGGATATCATAAAGCCAGAACCCATGCCACCAAGAATGCTTATAAGCTTTTGGATTCATTATATTGGTGGCCAGTCAGATTAATTAGCAAGTGGACATATAAGAACGGTTCAGATTACAGCATGGATGTTTTTTTAAGACTTCTGTGCAAAATACATGATTTTCTCATCTCTACACATTACTGTGTTCTCTAGCCAGTGTAACTGCACACATAATACTAGCAGGCCGATTTACTGAAACCGGAGATAATAAAATAGAGCACAAAAACAGAGGTATTGTATTGCCAATAGCAATCAATGAAGTTTTACCCTTCTTTTTAAAAACAAGAATTCTGATGGGTTTCTGTGAGCAGCTATTCCACTTTGTGTTCATTTTATGTCTGCAGTATTTATCAATCAGCTTCTGTGTGTATTCCAGTGTACAGTATATGTTTGCAATTTAATATTCCAATGCCTATCAAGGTAAGCAATTCTATTGTGAAAACTCATAGTAAACCATCCCCACTATGTTTGCAAATATATTAATAAAATTAGATAGGTGTATCAGCTATTCCTGCTCATTTTGATGCCTGTAGCATTCTATTTTTACTTACCTGCAGCCTTTTTATTTTTATTTATTACACACCTGAAGCAATTTTTATTACTTACCTGGCCCAGGAATGCTGGAAACCCTCTTTATAGCACCAATGTCACCATCAGAGGGGCTTTCATGATCTCCTGGCCACAGGAGAGGAGTAGGAGGGCACTGCGCATCAGTTCCCTTACTCTTGCCTCCAAGAAGCAATATAGCGCCAATCACAACATTTAAGGGAGGAGACCTGCATGGCCAGGTCTTACTGACACTTCTACCTTAGTGATGGCGCAGTGTGTTGTCAGGTGTAGTGTACTTAATTAGTTGACACTCACCTGGTAAGGTAGTGGGTGGGGTCAGTGCCCTTTTTATACCAACTGTTGGTGGGGCCTGGCAGTTTGGAAATTGAAAAAGGTCACCCCAACCAACACCATGTAGGTCTGTGCATAAATGAGAGAGAGTCCTCCTCAGAGCAAGACTGCCAGGAGTATTAGATAAGAACACTCAAGGAAGAAGGTGGAAGAGACTTGCCACCCCTGACCTTCGTCTAGCAATTCTTTGGCTCGGTTTAGGATAGCCTCAGGGCCTTTAGACCGAGAAACGCCTTGTGTGTGGAATCACTTTTGAGGGACTTATTGGAAACAGCCGGACAGATGGCTGGATGTTATGGCACTATGTACTACTACTGAGTGTTTTTCACTGAGATTGTGTATTTTTTAGATGTATTGCTGTGTGTGCCTAAATCGATGCGGTAAAGCATTAAAAAGCATCTGGAATGGACATTCTTTATTCCAGGTAACAGGCCTCAGATTGGGAATATGTAGGAAGGCAGGCCAGGAAAGTGAGTGACATAAGATGGCAGAGTATCTTTAAAAAGGCAGGTGTATGACTATCCCACCTTGAGAAGATGTAAAAAGGTTTTAAATTAAAGTGCCACACCACTGCTAAGAGGTCTGTTATATATAAGAGGTTATATTATTAAAGGTCGGTGGTACAATTCAAAAAGTAGTCAATGTGTTTCAGGGGTCCAAGCGTCCCCTTCATCAGGGCTTGACTGGCAACAAAGTGAATAAACCAATGGTATTTTTTCCGGCATGGATTCAAAAAATACCATTGTAGGGCCAGTCTTCTTCTGGTTTGTTTACTTTGTTGCCAGTCAAGCCCTGATAAAGAGGACACTCTGACCCCTAAAATGCTGTGGCTAATTTTTGAATTGTACTCCTTACCTTAAATGGAATAAATGTGTATCTGGACCTCTTAGCAGTAGCGTGGTTCCTAGATTTCAATCCTTTTTATATCACACTACAAGCCAAGGAGACCGTGGAAATCCTCTGGGGTGTAGAAGTCACCTGCCTAGGAACCAGATCATTTACACCAACTGTAATACCTTAAGATAACAATACCAGTAAAATAAGCCTATGGGTCCATCGCTATCTTTCCACGTTCCTCAACCATCTTGAGAAGAAGCTGGGTGGGACCTGGGCCAACTTGGCAGGAACCGCTGTCTAATCCAGGTCTCTTACAAGCACTCACCAGGGTGACAATACTGCAGTGATTTCATAATAAAGGAATTCTGCATTGTCCTCCTGTTGAAGGAAATCCCAGGCACTGTCAAGATCACCAAGTATGTGTAATCAGATGAAAAGTAAAAATATCAATGCTGTTTACTATTTTTTATTATCATTTTTTAGTGTCATTTTTTAACATTGTCTATGATTATACTTTAGGTAAATGTAAAACCTTTGAGTGAACACAAATTCTATAGTTCAGTAATAAACTGGAATGGTGGCATAGACAAGTGAAATGGTAGCAATAGTATACCACTGCCCCCTTTCAAGTGCACAGCTGTTAGAAGGAAAAACTGTGCAGCAAGATAATAGTTAAATATTGCTGTCACTATGCTTGTTAACAATATTTGTGATGGCACCTGTGACCAGAGAATGGGCCCTCACTTAATGTTATTTTTAACCTCCTTCATCCTCGCTGGCAGAGCCCACTCTGCAAAAAATATCTTCAGAAAATGGAATTTAATGATTCATGGCAGGGTGACATTTGTGCATGAAGCAAAGGCCTAAACACATACTGACATTTGGTAACCAAGTAACGGCTCCCATACCTTTGCATGCTTTACCAGAGGATAGCAAGGCCTGCTCTTGGCTTGAAAGGGAGGCTGGAGAACAAGTTTTCACAGTGAGGCTTGTTAGAGATAGAGTCAGAGAGGTTCAAGGAAAGGCCGTGCTTCCAAAATACCGTAGACCTGCAGGCATTACAGGGACAAACACAAAAACAGAAATCAATACACAGAGAGTTGCAGATTTATGTTTTTATACATCCAATTTCATGCCCTAAAAGACTAAGCTTATGGGAGTAGACAAGAAACTATCTGGAAAATGTATGACTAAGATAACCATTCACTCACAAATCAAAGCCAAAACTATCTGAGTCTGTAGTTGAAATAAAGCTTTATGCAAGATGGATGTAAACCTTTGATGATCCAATTACCCAGAGAAAGCATTGCACATACTAAGATATGCTTTGTTAAGATGAGATATTTTATTGCAAGTAGATATCTGTGGGCTGATTGTGAACTTTCTGATTAATTCAAATCATGGCGTAGTTATTCACATTCCTCTGGACTTGTTACATAACGTTTGCTGCTTGTCCAAGCATCTTCTTCACTGCTAATGAGTTTCAAGAGCATACCCCAGCTTTATTAGTCATTTGGGTAGACAAGTATATTACAAAAGATCTCATTTCAAGTATAGTTAGATACATTTTCAACATTGAAGATAACTGGCTTTCAAGAGGTAGGAAAAAGACCTTCTACATAAACTGAATCAGCCATACAATAACAGAGGTGGAGGCTCTGGGCCCCATCTGTCACCCACATATAATAAAAAAAGGGACTTAAAGTGTTACTAACCCAGGACCCTGCATTCACTATATCTGGTCTCCCACAGTACACAGAACATGGAAATGCAATTATTTTAGTAAATATAAACTGTTAACCTTTTTTCATCAGCAGCTAGAGCAGTCTTGTAAGTTCTATTAGTGTATGGGTAAAGCTTGTAGGAGGAGGTTTCATTTTCCCCTGATTGTGTTAATTGACAGTAGTGCCCTTATCCTCTGTCTGGACAGTGTTGATTGGCCCTGTGCTGATGACCTGCACTCTCCCAAGAAAAAAAAACTCTACAACAATACACACTTAAATGAGCATGCTCTGTTCTATCAGAAAATGGACTGAAGTCAATGGAAGAAGAGGAGGATCAGAGAGACAGAATCACACAGCCTTTTTTGCACAATGCAAAGGAATAACCCATTAGATTCCACAGTGAGTATAACAAGCATGTTTTACTGCATATACAGACTGATTTTACTGTTGTGGGTTTAGTAACACTTTAATGCAAGAAAAAAAGCTGTGGAACAAACACCACTAACAAAATTCATACTAACCTCCACCCCACACACATAAAAACTGACAACATTGTCAATCAATTCAAAACCCAGGGTCCGAACTAATGAGTGCTGAGCCTGGCTTTTTAATACTACCTGGATTTAGCTAAGTACCAGCATTTTTAGGGGACTTTGTCCCCCTTTTTTAAAACTCTTTGGTGTTTTCTCAGGTGCATTAATCTATGCCTTAAATGGTGAGTTAGTGCACAAAATCTTGGGCCTCGTTTTGGATATTGCCGTAGGCGATACACGGATTTCACCCACATATAATGCCATTTTAACTTCTCCATCCTGGGCATTCCACAACAATTCACACCTTCGGCCACATATCTTAAACAGCTAACACATGTACCAGACATCATGGCACCATGGAATTAAATTATGCAATTAGAAGAAAGTGGTCTCACAAACTCTTACATTTCCTATTATATTCCTAGACAATCAATGTCTACCTTTGCATATTCCACGGTAATAGGTGATTAAGTTACCAATGTGGCTGTAAATGCTGGGGTATGTCCTGACACTCATTGGAGCTGTGGAAGCTGCTTGGATAAGCAATGAAACATCTTCAACATTGTTGAACAAGTCAGTTTGAATGTGACTAACTACTGCTAGATAAATCCATGGGTTAGGCAAACATCTAATGAGTTCCAAGCCTAGAAAGAACAAAGTATCAGCCCATTGACTTTTTTGGTTGGGTTCAGTAGATGTGTGCAACATGCAGTCAAAGTACAGTAGCTAGAATTGGAATGAACACCTGGTGAAATCTTCAGGAATAATTTGAATAGTTTATGTTCAAGATCTCATTTGTGGAGGTATTTACAGAAAAAATAATTCTGTACATGTCAAAGGTGTAATAGTATAGTCTCTTAAAATACAGAATTGATAATCTGTCAAATTGAAAAATGTGGTATTCATGAGACATAAAATGGGCCTAACAGAGCAGAAAAGCAATAACCAAATTATTGGCATTACCTTCAGTTCTGTCATGAGTGGGTTTTGAAAAAGCCATGGATGTCCTGGTTTATTTGTCCTCAAGGTGGCCTAATGATTTTGCCTACACTTTGATAAACAGAGAAAAAGCGACTATTACACAGAAATTTGTTGACTGTAAAGAACATAAGTCTAGTAATTATGAGGACCATTTCAATAAAAGACTGTTCTAAGCAGAAACCTGAGAAAAGTGAATGTTAAGATGACATTTTAATATTGGATTTAGGGTGAAACTGAATTAAGAGCTATCTCTTTCCCTTAGTTAATTGATTAACTAATGTAAATGTTATTTGCTATAATGGCATTCAAAAGTTCTACAACTCTCTAGCATGCTCATGACTGTGGGGAGAATTATGTCACCTCCACCATTTGTAATTTTTATAGGCATAATATGGGGATATCATGGTGAATCAGTGACATGTAAGGTTTCCTTTGAACAATTGGTTCCTTCTAGGGTGGCAGCAGTTGGATACTTTGAGAAAATATTCAGTGCTGTCATTGAGTTACATATGTCAACGTAGGTTATTATAAAGAGCTGATTTGGCATCACCTTCTGGTGGACCAAGTGAGCAATTCTACCACTTTCCCCCAAATCCTATGCCTATATACCTACAGATAGCAGGGGAATACTAACAGGAAAAACACCAACACCAGGAACTATGGAAACAAAAATTACTGAACCTTATGTTGAAATGGACAAACATCAGGGGTTACAGGGATCAATATTATTATAGGTAAAATAGGAGTGTTGATACAAAAACACCAAATACAAGGTCATATGGAACATATCCACAAAACAGAGGGATTGGATGGATCTCTTTACATCTATGGGGGCATAAGACAGAAGAAAATACCAACATAAACTCCAGCTACAGTAAATGACACTTAGGGGCAAATTGAGGAATCTTATTAAACACAGCCAAGTGTTCTTGCTGATAGTATTTCTAAATGTCATATATTATTCAGCCTGTGTGAGTGCATTATGCTGTGGTGCATTAATAGTTTTTTGCATTACAGTGTGGGTTTCAAATATGCTTAAAGAGCTGTATGTTGTGGTCAATGAATAAAAATTGTGTAGTAAGTATGACATTTTGTTCTGTCTGAAGTGGTATGTAATAGGGCTATATATATATTCCAAATATGTTGTGGTTTATGCAACGCAACAAGCATTTGCTGCTTTTCTGAATTGGTTGTTGAATTAGTTACATCGACTGTGCTTTCTGCCATTCTTTGCTCATCAGAGAGTCTAACAAGTTTTGTCAATGTAAAAATGACAATACTGAGAGATGTGTTATTTGTTAAATGAAGATGAAATGTGAGAATGCTTTGTGATGAGGTTATAGACGTTTATTTATTATTTTAGTTAGGTGAGCCCGTGTCATTTTCACAGAAGAGCAGTCATCATGTTCAGCTCATAAAGTACTTTATCCTTTACAATCCCCTTGTAGCATATAAAACAGAACATTGGGGTTGGTTTGCTAGGGGCACTTTGTGCCCTTTGCAGGTGCAGTTGCTCCAGAGCTCAGTAAATGAGGTTAGGCTTCACTCTGCAAAGAGTACCCAATCACGTGCAAGGAAAAATTAAAAAAAAAAAACGCATTTTTGCTTGCACATGATTGGATGATGGAAGTCAGCAGAGCTTCTGCTCATTTACTAAGATCTGGAACAACTGCGCTTGTAGAGTGCAACTACACTTTGCCTTTAGTAAATCAACCCGCTTGTATCACATTAAACCACACCCATGAAGGTGATACTCAACTTTTGGTAATGTTTATTAAATTATTAAGGAGTAGTGGATGTGGCGCTGCTCTGCTAATAATGTAATGTTTGTGTGATTCCTTTTTACAAACAAAATAAAATGAAATATCTTTAAAGAAAGTGTCTGGTGCTCTGTGATTTACAATGTGTTATCCATATGAAACTGCACCTATAAAAATAAAAATAAACTTAATCGGTGAAAAGTGCATTCAAATAAGTTTGTAAAATGACAGGTGCTCTTACAGACCAGATATTTGGTAAACATTACACTCTATAATAGTACAAATGACCAATTTGTGTTCTGTACCAGAAAGTCCTTGGGTAAGTAATCAGTTTATATATACATTAATATGCATTAACTTGATAACTTTGTAAAGTGACAGGTGCGCTTATGGACCAGATATTAAAGTGGTTGTTAAGCCGCTACTATAAAAACCTCCCATCCCCTCTGTAACATAATGATATGCATCCCTGTGCCTGTGTTATATAAAAAAATTTGGAGATCTGTACCTATATCAGAGCGTCTCCCAGCGCTCACGTGACTCCTCGGCTCTCTCCTCTGCCCGGCTGACAGCTTCAGTGGGTGGGGCCCAGCACTCCCACAAACGTCTGACGGGGAGGAGATCAGAGAGAGAGCCGAGGAGTCACGTGAGCGCCGGGAGACACTCTGATATAGGTACAGATCGGCATATAATGGGCACATATTGTTATGTTACAGAGGGGATGAGAGGTTTTTTTGTAGTTATAAGCAGCAGGAGGGGAGGGAGCAAGCACTGACACGAGCAGACAGGCAGGGAGGGGGGAGAGGAGGACAGAGAAGGACAGAGCAGGGCTGCGTATGACGGAGGCACGTAAACTGACCACGGTGTCAAGGCTCAGCAACCATGATATACCGTGGTCAGTTTACAGAGGGGAGGGTATAGCCAGGCAGGATCAGCCAAGTTTTTTTTAAGGTGATAAAAGGGGCCAAATGACACAGCACAAGCACTTTGCTGTATAACATGCTTTAAGGGAACAGGAACAAATAACTTGTGATATGTGCAAGAAAGTCCTTGAGTAAGTAATCAGTTCATATATTATTGCAAAATAAAGTGACTGGTGCTCTATATTAGTGTTCAAAGAACAATGGGGTGGCCCCTAAGAGTTCCACATCTAGGTGTCCTGGAGTGGTGAGTAGAGTGGCAATCTCAGCCTGGACTTCCACCAGGCCACAACCCCAGCGCGTTTCACTCCACCCCTGGAGTCATGGGAATCAGAGATTGCCACTCTATTCACCACTCAAGGACACCTAGATGTGTGACTCTTAGGGGCAACCCCATTGTGCTTTGAAGCCTAATAGGAACCAGGATGGGTTCCATCCCTGTCAGCACTCTAGAAGCAGCTGCAGAAGCATTGATTACATACCCCTTTACCACCGAGCCTGAGCCATACACACACATACACACATTTCCTAGCTCTCTATTAGTGCACGTCATAAATTCATGCTTGTGCTGGTGCTCCACTTTTTGCTCCCCTTATGCTATTGCACACACCAGAGAGCTATCCCCTTAAGGGGGTATGTCACATTTACAGTTACACTACTGTATGGCATGACCCAGATCCACGCTTGTATATGTCTTACCTCTCCTTTACCTCTTAGAAAGTTAGCCTGCTTGCCTCAACCATATGTAGAGAGAAATTAAATCTCATAGCACAATACCATTTTTACTATTTATTTTTTTCAAACAGTTAGAATTGCACTTACACTTTGTCAGCATTCAATAGGTATAGGAATCAGGAAGTCCAGGATGCTATGCACTCCATGGACCCAACACGAAGTGACGCAATGACTCTGGAACCTCCGACCCTACGCATTTTGTCAGCACAACGTCATCAGGAGCGGCCTATGTATATTGAATGCTGACGAATTGTAAGTGCAATTATGACTGAACTAAATAAATAGTGCTATGGGGTTTAATTTCTCTCTACATATGGATAAGATGAAGGGGCTAACTTTCTAAGGGAGAAAGGGGAGGAAAGACATACAAGCGTGGATCTGGGTTCTGCCATACAGCAGTGTAACTGTGAATGTGAGATACCCTCTTGAGGGGATAGCTCTCTGGCGAGTGCAATAGCATAAGGGGAGTACAAAGTGTGGATAAGTAGGTGGATAGGGAAAGGAACGGTGAGTAGGTGTAGATAGTGAGGGTAATTGTTACATCCATAGGTGTACACCAAGGGATGAGTAGAATATGTGTTAAGCACTTGGGCCCACTAAGGAACATGGACCAGGTAATTGTGAAAGTTGAACAAGGCACAACAAGGGGTCAAAAAGTCAGTTTATGTGTACCAAGAGATGTGCAGAAAAAACAAAAACAAAAAAAAGTAAAAAAGCTAAGAAGCAAAATAGCAAACTAGTGAATGGAAATGGTCATGAATAGTAGGGTAAATACCTGTCTGGTAAAGGTGTGATGCATAGAAGTCACTTTACAAACTTATTTGAATGCACTTTTCACCGATTCAGTTTTTGTAAACTAAAAGTGTAGTTTCATATGGATACCACGTTGTAAATCACAGAGCACCAGACACTTTAAGATATTTCATTTTATTTTATATGTTAAAAGGAATCACACACACACGCACATCACATTATTAGCAGAGCAGCGCCACACCCACTACTCCCTAATCCTCTATCAAAGACTCTACCTAGGTAGTTGTCCCAGTGGAAACAGCCGCTCCCATGGAAACTAATAACAGCCATTTACGCGGAACCACCCCAGTTTTTCCTAAATGTTTATATAATGCTAATTGATAAAAAAAATAAACAATTAAAATATATATTTGTGAAAGCATTCTTAATTGACAGCATTTCTTCACACCTGCCTAAAACTTTTGCACAGTACATATCTTTTTTACCTTACCTTTTTGTATGTAATACTTTATCTGTGTTAGCCCAGGTATTAATATAGCACCGCCAACCTATAGAGCGCTTTACATCCACATCAGCCTACACCCTCAAGGATATTACAATCTAAAGTCCCTATTTCACATACTAGGAGAGTGTAGAGGAAACCAGCACAAGCACAGGGATAACATGCAAACTCCATGCAGTTCGTGCTTTATTGGGATTGAACCAGGGACACCAGTGCTGCAAGCCAAAGGTGCTAACCACTAAGCTACAGTGTTTTTTCTGTCCCTAATGCCTAATATACAATGTATTTCAAAGGCTATAAGTATTCATGTGTCATCCTTCATTTTAGATTGCAAAACACATATGCATTTGTAAGTTTCTTCGTATTGCCATTCGGTTTTAAAAAACTGATGAAAGATGTGCATTGATCCCCCAAAATACCTTGGGTTTATTTTTCTGAACACCAACATTAAAAAAAAGACTTTGGGTCTGTAGTATGAGGTCTCAGTCTGTTTTTAGCGGACCAGATCGGATCAGATGCTAGCAGGTGACAGTGGACGCATGTCCGCTGACAATAACTGCCCCATAGAGAACAAGGGGTGGTCCGATCGGGTCAGCCTGAAAAACGAACAGGTGGACCCGATCGGTCCGCAGGTGTGAAAAGGGGCCTTAGTAGAAGGAGCTCCTCATCCACCACACACTCACCCACTTTGCTGATCAACCATGTGCTACCTAGCACCATCTCAAGTAACTGTCCAGCACAACTGTACACATCAAAGCTTGTTACAGCTTCAGGCTTGGACAATTGCAATATTCCCAGAGATTTGATTGCTGTCTTCATTTAGATCTCCCAGCCAGCATTACTTGCAGGTGCCCAGAGATGTGATTGTCACCTGGTCTTACCATATCATGATGCTTTAACCCAGGTATCCTCATACTACTGCCCTCCAGCTGTTGTGGAACTACACATCCCGTGAGGCATTGTAAAATTCTGACATTCACAGACATGGCTAGGCATGATGGGAATTGTAGTTCTTGAACAACTGGAGGGCCATAGTTTGAAGACCCTTGCTTTAACCTGTCTAGCCCCTTTAAATATACCTGATAACAATACTTGCACAGTATTAATATTATTATTATTATACAGGATTTATATAGCGCCAACAGTTTGCGCAGCGCTTTACACCATAAGGGCAGACAGTACAGTTACAATACAATTCAATACAAGAGGAATCAGAGGGCCCCGCTCGTTACAAATGAAATTTCCTTTGAATTCTCTTTTTGAAGACAGACCTCTCATGAAAAATACATAGATACATAATCCAAATGTTAATATCAACAGAATATTCCTACATAAGGGGACAGACAATTACAACAATGCCAGCAAACAATAAAGACTATAACATGTCATGTACTGGTAGCCCAACACCTGTACTGTTTCATGTTCTAAACATTTGCAGCAGAATCTCCAGTGCAACCAAGCAAATATCTATAGCAACCCAGCAAAATGCAAAGTGATCTCATTTGCCATGTATCTAGGGCTCATTACATGCAAATGAGCTCCGGCATGTGTCGCGGAGATGTGCAGAAATAGCAGACCTGTTAATGCAGGGAAGCAAGCTCCACTGTCTTAGAGAAATTGGCTTTAGCTGTCCAGATAAACCTGTCACCCTGTGCCACAGAAGGCTAAACAGAGAGCAGTTTCCAAGACTAAGAGAATATCAAGAAAGGCCATCCAGCATAATTATTTTCATAAAGGCATGTGTATGAAATAAAGGCAGGAAGGGAAGCAAAGAAACGGTATGCATCCCTGAAAAGAGCTGTACTGGTTGTATATTGGTGTCATACTGTTGTATACAATTTATGTGTATAAAAAAAGGGAATAAATGTTTGCATCCTTTGATCCTTGATGTTGGTTCCAATTATATAAAATAATGTACCTTTAAAGTAATCAGTGCTTAGAAGCACCCCCTTTTGTGTCTCTAATACCTCCAAAGTGTGTATATTTATTGCCAGTAAGTCTTACATACTGTATATACATTTTCAAACATTTGCTTGTGTGTAAAATACTTGAAATAAGCATTTTGGTTTTTGACATAATGGTTAGAATAGAATTTCTCTAGCGCTTTAACAACCACCCCCTGTTTTTGTCCGCTGTCTGTATATTAATGTTCTCAGTATGATGCCCTATACATTAATAATACATTAATAAATGCCCTCCCTTTCAGAGACACCAGCTAAAGCTCCACATGGCAAGTGGCCCCCAATCTGGGCTCCCAATCACTGAGAGCTCTGTCTCCATAGAACCAATCAGAGTGGTTCCTGATAATTTGATCACTATGCCAGCTATAGCATATTAATCTCATGCAAGGTGGAGACTTGCATGCAGGCGGACACTCTCATCAATTATAAATTACTGCCATAGTGCTGAACTATCAGGATACAGTGCCTTGCAAAAATAATAACCCCCTTGGCTTTTTACCTATTTAGTTACATTACAGCCTTTAGTTCAATGTTTTTTTTTTAAATCCAAAATATATGTGATGGATCAGAACACAATAGTCTAAGCTGGTTGTCAGGGAAGACAGGCTTTCCATGTAAGCACCCGGCGTGCACGCATGCGTACTAGCACTTTAAGACACACACCTGTCACTAATACTGAAGTCAGGCGGGCTATTTAAACAGGGCTCCTACAGAGGTTCATTGCTGTTTGGTCTGCAGCTCCTGTGTTGTATCCTGTTTCCTGTGTGACCTCTGATTCTGATCCAGCTTGTTGTTACCTGTGATTGCCTGCTGCCTGTTCTGATCCCGGCTTCCCATAGACTCTGATCCTGCCTGCTGATTCTGTCTGCTGATCTTCCGGTACTACTTGGCTTGTGACCTGACCTCTCTTCTGCCTACCGTCTATGCCTGATCTGCCTGATTATTACCGACCCGGCCTGTCTGACCCTGCATCTCGCTCATCCAGCCTGCTACAGCCCCCAGCCCTGCAAGCCTGCATCTGGTACTGCTGTGTGGTTCATCCCAGCCTGCCACCAGTCAAGCATCGTGTCAGCTCATCTACTATCTGCCTGCTGATCACCGCTACTACACAGACTATTGAACTGTTTACAGGCACTCATACCCCACCGTGCTCCTGTGGCTGCTGTATCACTACCAGTGGTCCGCGAGCCGGAGTTGTACGAGAGGCCTTCCTCTACACGTCAGGCTCACATCCCAGGTACGTAACAGTACCAAACAGCCATGTCTGAGCCTGCAAGAGGACCCTCTCCAGTAAATGAAATATGTCAGCACCTTGCTGCTCTTACACAGGCAGTTAAGTCGCTGCAGGAAGGATACGTGCGTCTCGAAGAGCGGGTACAGTCCCTGTCCAATCCAGCAACCATAGCTCCTGCATCTGATCCTGCCTCCTCCATCACCCAAGCTGGGGCTTTAGCCAGCCATACAGTAATGATGTTACCCCCTGAGCCTCGTGTATCTACTCCTGAGAGGTTTTCCGGTGATCGGAGTAAATTTAGAGCCTTTCGCAATGCCTGTCAGCTCTACTTTGCTCTCCAGCCACAGACTTTTTCCCTGGAAACCACCAAGGTGAGATTCATTATTTGCCTCCTCCAAGGGGAACCACAGTCTTGGGCCCACCGGCTGTTAGAAGAGAACAACGCACAACTAAACACCATGCAAATGTTCTTTGATGCCATGGCGCTGATTTATGATGACCCACAACGTACCACCACTGCTGAAGCCGCTCTTCATACACTCCAGCAAGGCCATAGAGTGGCAGAGGACTATGTCACTGACTTTAGACGCTGGAGTGCAGACACTAGCTGGAATGACGCAGCCCTGCGTCATCAATTTCGTCTGGGTCTCTCGGAAAGCCTGAAAGATGAGCTCGCTCGGGTCGGGGTGCCAAGCTCTCTGGAAGCCCTAATCACTCTGTCCATTCAGATTGACCGCCGCCTACGAGAACGCAGGTCTGAAAGAACCACACAGCACTTCCGTCCAGCCTGGATGTTACCTAAGATCCCTGCTTCTCCTAACCCGACTCCTGGAAATTCTACTTTCCCCACTCTAGAGATGCCTAAACCCATGCAATTGGGCCTGATTCGCTCTTCTTTGACTCCAGAAGAACGCCAACGCCGACGAGTAAATAACCTCTGCCTGTACTGTGGAGAAGCCGGTCACTTCGTACATACCTGTCCTGCCAAGCTGCGTAAGTGTCTTTCCCTTTCTTCACTCAAGCAGTCACCCCTGCCTGCCTTGTCTGCCAGCTCAGCTCATATCGCTCTGCCTGTTTCCTTCCAACTACCGGGAAGAACCGTATCAGTGACCGCTATTATTGATTCTGGAGCGTGTAGCTGTTTCATCGACCAGTCCTTCGCAGCTCAGCAACACATTCCTCTACAAACCAGAGGACAGGGACTCAATGTATTCCTGGCCGATGGGTCTCGTATTAAGTCTGGACTGGTAACCA
This sequence comes from Lithobates clamitans, assembly GCA_037952925.1. Taxonomy (NCBI): domain Eukaryota; kingdom Metazoa; phylum Chordata; class Amphibia; order Anura; family Ranidae; genus Lithobates; species Lithobates clamitans. Next base: position 2,973,365 of record JBBGZY010000145.1, read on the forward strand.
AGGAGACCCCACCGATGCTGACCATCTCCTCCACCAACCACCGAGAGCTGCTGCGTTTAGACGCAATTTCTTCGCCCTTATTTCCCATCATCCTGGGCCTACCCTGGCTACAGGCCCACAATCCACAGATAGACTGGAAATCCGGAAGTGTCAAGTTCCAGTCAGCATATTGCCAGAGACACTGTTTGGAAACTTCACCACCATCCCCTGCTACCCTGCTGTGTATGGACGCTGACCCTGAATTATGTCAAGTAGTTCCGAATTCTTACCACGAATACCTGGACGTTTTCAGTAAACGAGGAGCAGACACCCTTCCTCCATACAGACCTTATGACTGCCCCATCGAGCTCCTTCCTGGGGCAGAGATTCCATTCGGGCGCATCTTCCCTTTATCTGAGCGGTAATCAGGAGTTCTGAAGGACTATATTGATGAGAATCTGCAGAAAGGATTCATCCGTCCCTCTACTTCACCGGCCGGTGCCGGTATATTTTTCGTAGAAAAAAAAGATCATTCCCTGAGACCATGTGTGGACTATCGTGACCTAAATAAAATAACAGTGAAAAATCGCTACCCTCTTCCTCTAGTCCCTGAACTGTTCCAAAGACTCAAATCAGCAAGCATTTTTACTAAGCTGGATTTAAGAGGGGCCTATAACCTGGTTCGCATACGAGAAGGGGATGAATGGAAAACTGCCTTCCGTACCCGATTTGGGCACTTTGAATATCTAGTTATGCCCTTTGGCCTTTGTAATGCCCCTGCCACCTTCCAGTACTTTATTAATGACATTTTCAAAGACTTTCTGGATATTTTTGTGGTTGTCTACCTTGATGACATCTTGATATTCTCTGTATCATTAGAGGTGCACCGAGGGCATGTTAAAAGCGTATTGTGCCGGCTCCGCAAATATGGACTTTATGCCAAAGCCGAGAAATGCGACTTTGAGCAACGGAGCATCCAGTTCTTAGGTCTGATCATTTCGACCGAAGGGATCAAGATGGACCCACAGAAAGTCTCAGCGATACTAGATTGGCCAGCCCCCACAGACAAGAAGGGAATACAACGATTCGTGGGCTTTGCCAATTTTTATCGCAAGTTTATCAAGAACTTTTCTGCTATCATTCACCCTATTACACAGCTGACCAAACAAGGTATCCGTTTCTGTTGGACCTCTGAGGCTCAAGCTGCTTTTGAAATCTTGAAGAGACGGTTTACCATTGCTCCTGTCTTAAGTCACCCAGACTCTACCTTGCCCTATATTGTGGAGGTGGATGCTTCAGAAAGTGCAGTTGGGGCCATTCTATCACAACGTCAAGGCCTGAAAGAAGTGACCCATCCAGTGGCATTCTTTTCACGCAAACTCACGTCAGCTGAAAGAAACTACGATGTAGGGGATCGGGAACTTTTGGCGATCAAAGCCGCGTTAGAGGAATGGAGGTACTTGTTGGAGGGAGCGGCCCATCCAATTCTGATCTACACGGATCATAAGAATCTTGAATATCTGCGATCCGCTAAACGCCTCAAACCACGCCAAGCTCGCTGGGAACTCTTTTTCTCAAGATTCTCATTCCATATTACGTACAGGCCCGGATCAAAGAACACTAAGCCTGATGCGTTGTCGCGCATGTTCGAAGATCCAAGAGACATCCTAATACCAGACACCATTTTACCAGCTGGAAATTTCCTACTATTACACACTGACCTTATGTCTCAGTTACAGCAAGCTTCTGCAGAAACACCCAGTCCTCCAGGGGTCACACTACAAGCAAAGAATGGGCTATTATAGAGGGGTAAGCAGATTTTTGTACCTAAAAAGGTTCGAGCAATGATCTTAGGGGTTTGTCATGACCACCCTTTGGCAGGCCATTTTGGGGTTCATAAGACTGTCGAACTTGTACAACGCTCATTTTGGTGGCCAGGTTTGGAGAAAGACTGCAGAGCCTATGTAAATGCATGTACCACCTGCACCCGGAGTAAAAGTTCCCGTAACAAAGCTTGGGGATTACTCAGACCTTTGCCTATACCCGACAGACAGTGGAAGATGATTGCTATGGATTTTATAGTTGAACTTCCACCTTCTGAAGAATGTACCGCTATCTTTGTGGTAGTGGATCGCTTGACAAAGATGGCTCATTTCATTCCTCTAAAGAGTACACCATCGGCTGCAGAAACCGCTCGGGTGTTTATAAAAGAAATTGTCAGACTCCATGGAGTCCCCGCAAATATTGTGTCTGATCGCGGTGTCCAGTTTACATCCAGATTTTGGAAGGCCTTGTGCGAGACCCTACAGATTGAACTCTCATTCTCTTCTGCTTACCACCCACAAACTAATGGGCAGACAGAGAGGACTAATCAAACCCTAGAACAATACATCCGTTGTTTTACTTCTTTTGTCCAGGATGATTGGGTATCATTGTTACCACTGGCGGAATTTGCCTATAATAATGCCACCCATTCTGCCACCAAGCAATCTCCGTTCTTTGCTAATTATGGATTCCATCCCACCTTCTTACCTAATCTTGTCACAGAATCTTCCGTTCCAGCCGTCCAGGATACTGTGGACTTTTTCTCTCGCAATAATATGTTGTTACAGGAAACCATCGCGAAAGCGCAGGAGGACAGCAAGAAATCATTTGACAAGAAAAGAAGGGGGGAACTGATCTTGCAACCAGGAGATCAAGTATGGCTTTCAACAACAAATTTGAAGATGCTATGTCCTTCAAGGAAGCTGGCACCAAGGTTCGTAGGACCATTTCCGGTAAGGAGAAAAATTAATGATGTTTCTTTTGAATTAACCTTACCTGAGTCTTTTAAAATCCACCCAGTGTTTCATGTATCCTTGCTAAAGCCTGTTGTGCCAGATCCATTTCCGGATCATAGACCAGGTCCTCCCGCACCTATTATTATTGATGGGGATGAGGAATTTGAGGTTGAGGCTGTTTTAGACTGCAGGAAAAGAAGGGGGCAGACACAATATTTAATCAAGTGGAAGGGTTATGGTCCAGAGGAAAATTCCTGGGAACCCGCACGAAATGTACATGCCACAGACTTGATCCGTGCCTTCTTCCGCAGCAACCCGCAAAAGAGGAACCGGTTGGGCACCCGGAGGTTGCCCGTAGGGAGGGGGCAATGTCAGGGAAGACAGGCTTTCCATGTAAGCACACGGCGTGCACGCATGCGTACTAGCACTTTAAGACACACACCTGTCACTAATACTGAAGTCAGGCGGGCTATTTAAACAGGGCTCCTACAGAGGTTCATTGCTGTTTGGTCTGCAGCTCCTGTGTTGTATCCTGTTTCCTGTGTGACCTCTGATTCTGATCCAGCTTGTTGTTACCTGTGATTGCCTGCTGCCTGTTCTGATCCCGGCTTCCCATAGACTCTGATCCTGCCTGCTGATTCTGTCTGCTGATCTTCCGGTACTACTTGGCTTGTGACCTGACCTCTCTTCTGCCTACCGTCTATGCCTGATCTGCCTGATTATTACCGACCCGGCCTGTCTGACCCTGCATCTCGCTCATCCAGCCTGCTACAGCCCCCAGCCCTGCAAGCCTGCATCTGGTACTGCTGTGTGGTTCATCCCAGCCTGCCACCAGTCAAGCATCGTGTCAGCTCATCTACTATCTGCCTGCTGATCACCGCTACTACACAGACTATTGAACTGTTTACAGGCACTCATACCCCACCGTGCTCCTGTGGCTGCTGTATCACTACCAGTGGTCCGCGAGCCGGAGTTGTACGAGAGGCCTTCCTCTACACGTCAGGCTCACATCCCAGGTACGTAACACTGGTGAAGTAAAATTAGAAAAATATATACATAAAACTATTTTTCAGAAATAAAAAACTGATAATTAGCATGTGCGTATGTATTCAACCCCTTTGTTATGAAGCCCATAAAAAGCTCTGGTGCAACCAATTACCTTCAGAAGTCACATAATTAGTGAAATGATGTCCACCTCTGTGCAATATAAGTGTCACATGATCTGTCATTACATATACACACACCTCTTTGAAAGGCCCCAGAGGCTGCAACACCTAAGCAAGAGGCACCACTAACCAAACACTGCCATGAAGAAAAGGAAGAAAAGGAACTCTCCAAACAAGTAAGGGACAATGTTTTTGAGAAGTACAAGTCAGGGTTAGATTATAAAAAAATATTCAAATCTTTGATGATCCCTAGAAGCACCATCAAATCTATCATAACCAAATGGAAAGAACATGGCACAACAGCAAACACCTGCCAAGAGACGGCTGCACACCAAAACTCACGGACCAGGCAAGGAGGGCATTAATCAGAGAGGCAGCACAGAGACCTAAGGTAACCCTAGAGGAGCTGCAGAGTTCCACAGCAGAGACTGGTATCTGTACATAGGACGACAATAAGCCGTACGCTCCATAGAGTTGGGCTTTATGGCAGAATGGTCAGAATAAAGCCATTACTTTCAGCAAAAAACAAAATGGCACGTTTTGAGTTTGCGAAAAGACATGTGGGAGGCTTCCAAAATGTATGGAGGAAGGTGCTCTGGTCAAATGAGACTAAAATGGAACTTTTTGGCTATCAAAGAAAACACTATGTCTGGCGCAAACCCAACACATCACCCAAAGAACACCATCCCCACAGTGAAACATGGTGGTGGCAGCATCGTGCTGTGGGGACGTTTTTCAGCAGTCGGAACTGGGAAACTGGTCAGACTTGAGGGAAAGATGGATGGTGCTAAATATAGGGATATTCTGGAGCAAAACCTGTACCAAAACCTGTGTGTGATTTGAGGCTAGGACGGAGGTTCACCTTCCAGCAGGACAATGACCCCAAACACACTGCTAAAGCAACACTTGAGTGGTTTAAGGGGAAAATGGTAAATGTGTTGGAATGGCCTAGTCAAAGCCCAGACCTCAATCCAATAGAAAATCTGTGGTCAGACTTAAAGATTGCTGTTCACAAGCGCAAACCATCCAACTTGAAGGAGTTGGAGCAGTTTTGCAAGGAGAAATGGGCAAAAATCCCAGTGGTAAGATGTGGCAAGCTCTTAGAGACTTTTCCAAAGAGACTTGGAGCTGTGATAGCCGCAAAAGGTGGCTCTACAAAGTACTGACTTTAGGGGGGTGAATAGTTATGCACATTGACTTTTTCTGTTATTTTGTCCTTCAAAGTTGTGGGCATGTTCTGTAAATTAAATGATGCAAATCCTCAAATAATCCATGTTAATTCTAGGTTGTGAGGCAACAAAACACGAAAAATGGCAAGGGGGTGAATACTTTTGCAAGGCACTGTATACATGCCTCCTGCATGTATCCCTACCTTTCAAATATCTCCCCTTTCTCTATTTGGAGCCCCGCAAAACCCCATTTTCAGTGGGCGGATCTGTTGTGCACCGCTCGGTGGGCAGAGTCGTGACATCAGCAGACTCCCCGCCCACCTCTACACTCCCCTTGGCCAGAATGTGCACAGAAGAGGCAGAGCACGTTCTGGGCGAAAGCAGAGCATGCTCACGGCCCCCTGTCAGTCCTGCACACATGTCCAGTGACAGTCGGGGATGATCGGTGCGGCGGGGACAGCTGTGAGCACCCATCCCCCTGCATGGTTTTTCAGCTGACAGCGACGGGAGGGAGAGAAGGAGAAAAGCCATGCAGGGAGATCGGTGCTCACAGCTGTCCCCCGATGTACTGATTATACCTGATTTCCTCCGTGTCTTCCTCCTCCTCCAGCGCCCGTGTTCTCCCCCCCCTTTCTTCTCTGGCCCCCCCTCCATGTCCTCATCTGGCCCGCTGTATCTCAGTGTCCTCAGCCCCCCCTCATCCCCCGCAGCTGGCCTCCCTCCTCTCCCACGGACTGCGCAGGGGGGGGAATCTGTCAGGATGGAGAGCGGAGCTGAATGGGACATAGAGAGCATTCACTATCGAACGCTCTCTATGTCCTGTGGTAACTGAGCAGAGTAAACTTTGCTTCAGTTTATGAATGGAGAGGAAGGAGCCTTTGTCTCCTCTCAATACAACTTCAGTGCTGAGAAAAGGACTGGGGAATCTATGTCCTCAGTCCTTTCTCTGTCTCAATGGGGAGATGTCAGGGATCTGTTTAGACCCCTGACATCTCACCAAAGCCCCCCAACAGGGCTGATTAAAAAAATAAAAAAATAAATATTACAAAATAAAATTGTAAAAAAAATGATAAAATAATAGAATTGTAAAAATGAAACAAAAAACTACTGACACCGCAACCACCACCCCCCCCCCCCACCGATACAGTCCAGAGCACGGGTAGGGACTTGGTGGGAGCAGTCAGGTGACACGGGTAGGCTGTAAGTTTTGAGACCATTCGGCCTTACTGGGTGTAATGTATGAAAAGTGAGAAATCCACCCCCCCCCCCCCACATCCTTGTAATTAAAATGGATGCGGAAACTGTGATCAGTTGACCTCAGACACACACACACACACACTGCACCATAACAATAATCCAATCACTGGAGCTTCTCCTCTGCCCAGCTCTGACTAGATACATCTCCCCTAAATCAAATCACTTGTCTGTGTGTGTTCTGCTGGCCATCCTGTGAGATGACTGCTCTATGCATACATTTCCTCCTCTCACACTGATCTGTGGATCACACCCCATGATGAGAAACATCCAGTAAAAACGCAGGAAAGGCACCACATGACTTCAGCATGCCCAATCATGCTGAGGTGTGGAGCAGCCAATCTTGGGAGAGCTGGAGAAGAAAGAGGGGAGGGGGAGGGGGATGTGAAGGACACAGAATGCCTCTCTCATGCTAGTGCATGAGATAAGGAAATCACTTGTCTGTCACAGCAAGGGGGAAGAACTGACTCCTATTTCTCTGTGTGTCAGTTTTTATCTTACTGAAGAAAGAGAAGAGGATTGTTCAGAGCTGGATTCATTCTTTCTGGCAAGACTGGCACCGATGTAATGAAATCCTCTACTTTACAAGGTACAAGCCCTAATTAAAAAAATAATAATTTCGGGTTTACATCCACTTTAATAACAAAATAAGCCTTAAGCCTCCAAATGCTACTACAGCGTGAAAGTGATAAAATTCCTACAAGAAAAAAATAAAAATAATAAATGAGTAAAAAAATGTTTGCGCATTTGCCAGTCTATAATTTAAGCACCTCAATACCATACACTTTACCCCTTTCCTGAAAGACTTTAAGTAATATTAAAGTCTTTTTTTTTTTTTCCTTAAGTAACAAACATGTTATACTTACAGTACCTGCTCTGTGCAATGGTTTTGCACAGAGCAGCAGAAATTATCCTCTTCTCGGTCCCTCGCCAGTGTGCTCAAGGCTCCTCCCTCCTGCTGAGTGCCCCAACTGCAAGCAGCTTGCTATGGGGGCACCTGAGCCGAACCGTTGCTCTTGTGTTCATTCAGACACAGATCCACGGCTCGGCCCGCCCCCTTTTTCTCCTCATTGGCTCACTGACTGCCAATGGTGCCCGTTACTGTTTTTAAGCCAATCAGGAATGGTTAGTCCCAGACAACCAAGGCTCTCGTGCAACACTGCTGGATCGAGATGGGGCTCAGGTAAGTATTAGGGGGCTGCTGCACACAGAAGGTTTTTTTATCTTAATGCATAGAACATTAGGATAAAAAAAAAAACTACTGCCTTTAGAACCACTTTCAGCTCTTTCACATTTTAAATGACAATTACAGTGCCTTGAAAATGTATTCATACCCCTTGAAATTTTCCACATTTTGTCATGTTACAACCAAAAATGTAAATGTATTTTATTGTGATTTTATGTGATAGACCAACACAAAGTAGCACATAATTGTGAAGTGGCAAGAAAATGATAAATGGTTTTCAAAATTTTTTTACAAATATGTGAAAAGTGTGGCGTGCATTTGTATGAGTCAATACTTTGTAGAGCCACCTTTCGCTGCAATTACAGCTGCAATTCTTTTTGGGATGTCTCTACCAGCTTTGCACATCTAGAGAGTGACATTTGTGCCCATTCTTCTTTGCAAATTAGCTCAAGCTCTGTCAAATTGGATGGAGAGCATTTGTGCACAGCAATTTTTAAAGTCTTGCCACAGATTCTCAATTGGATTTAGGTCTGGACTTTGGCTGGGCCATTCTAACACATGAATATGCTTTGCTCTAAACCATTCCATTGTAGCTCTGGCTGTATGTTTAGGGTCGTTGTCCTGCTGGAAGGTGAACCTCTGCACAAGTCTCAAGTCTTTTGCAGACTCTAACAGATTTTCTTCTAAGATTGCCCTGTATTTGACTCAATCCATCTTCCTATCAACTCTGACCAGCTTCCCTGTCCCTGCTGAAGAAAAGAATCCCAACAACATGATGCTGCCACCACCATTGTGTTGTTACACTAGTTGTGTAAAATGTAATGCTATGCATAGTTATGGTAATTTTTATATACCGTATTTATTGGCGTATAACACGCACTTTCCCCCCCTGAAAATCAGGGGTAAATCGTGTGTGCATGGTATACGCCGATCCCTGTTGCCTCAGAGTGGAAGGATGAGACGAGCGTCGTTGGATTACACACAGCTGCAATCTCCTGTGTATCCGGCGCTCAGTCACACACAGTCCCACTGCCCTGGCCCGGCATTGGACCACTGTTCTGTCCATCATATGTGCCGGGCGGGACTGTGAGTGACTGAGTGCGGGATATACAGGAGATCGCGGATCTGTGGCATCCAGCACTGGCGCGGCTGCAATCATCGACAAACTTCCCTTTTATGGGCTCAGCTCATTGCTTCTTCAAATCACAGTAATGCATCATCAAGAGTGATGAAAGAGACAGAGAAACCCTTCTCTTTCCAAGATTATTACTCTGAAATATGTAAAATTGCCATTTGGAAGCAATGGAATAAAACTGCTACAGTATCAATGAGAATGAATCCTCTGCAATATGTTGGAGACATTTTGAGAAGTGAGGACAGCATGAGGAATGGATTGAGCAGAATAGAAGACCCAACAGAGCGCTACAATGAAAGACAGCTCAGGGTAAACCAAACTGACCCTCCTTAGAACACTTTGATAGCAATACAACCCCTGGCAAAAATTCTGGAATCACCAGTCCCTGAGGATTTTCCTTCAGTTGTTTATTGTTGTAGAAAAAAAGCAGATCACAGACATGGCCAAAAACTAAAGGCATTCCAAATGGCAACTTTCTGGCTTTAAGAAACACTAAAAGAAATCAAGAAAAATAATTGTGGTGGCCAGTAACAATTAGATTTATAGAACAAGCACAGGGAATAAATTATGGAATCACTCAACTCTGAGGAAAAAATTATGGAATCATGGAAAACAAACAAACAAAATAACACTCCAACACATCACTAGTACTTTGTTGCACCACCTCTGGCTTTTATAACTGCTTGCAGTCTCTGAGGCATTGACTTAATGAGTGATAAACAGTACTCTTTATCAATCTGGCTCCAGCCTTCTCTGATTGCTGTTGCCAAATCATCTTTGCAGGTTGGAGCCTTGTCATGGACCATTTTCTTTAACTTCCACCACAGATTTACAATTGGATTGAGATCCGGACTGTTTGCAGGCCATGACATTGACCTTATGTGTCTTTCTTCAAGGAATTTTTTCACAATTTTTGCTCTATGACAAGATGCATTATCATCTTGATAAATGATTTCATCATCCCCTAACATCCTTTCAATAGATGGGATAAGAAAAGTGTCCAAAATTTCAATGTAAACCTGTGCATTTATTGAAGATTTAATGGCAGCCATCTCCCCAGTGCCTTTACCTGACATGCAGCCCCATATCATAATTGACTGTGGAAATTTGCATGTTTTCTTCAGACAGTCGTCTGCATAAATCTCATTGGAACGGCACCAAACAAAAGTTCCAGCATCATCACCTTGCCCAATGCAGATTCGAGATTCATCACTGAATATGACTTTCATCCAATCATCCACAGTCCACGATTGCCTTTCCTTAGCCCATTGTAACCTTGCTTTTTGTGTTTAGGTGTTAGAGATGGCTTTCTTTTAGCTTTTCTGTATGTAAATCCCATTTCCTTTAAGCCAGTGGTTCTCAACTCCGGTCCTCAGGACCCACTAACAGGCCAGGTTTGCAAGATAACTGAAATACATCCCAGGTGATATCATTTGCTGCTCAGTGATTGCAGTATTCTAGTCTGCATCTCCCCAAGGTAATACTTAAAATCTGGCCTGTTGGTGGGTCCTGAGGACTGGAGTTGAGAACCACTGCTTTAAGCGGTTTCTTACAGTTCGGTCACAGATGTTGACTCCAGTTTCCTACCATTTGTTCCTCATTTGTTTTGTTGTACATTTTCTGTTTTCAAGGCATATTGCTTTAAGTTTTCTGTCTTGACGCTTTGATGTCTTCCTTGGTCTACCAGTATGCTTGCCTTTAACCACCTTCCCATGTTGTTTGTATTTGGTCCATGTTTTAGACACAGCCGACTGTGAACAACCGACATCTTGTGCAACACTGCGTGATGATTTACCCCCTTTACCTACATACTAACAAATAGATTTAATCTGATGCAGGTGTTAGTGTTTGTAATGAAAATTTACAGGGTGATTCCATAGTTTTTTCCTCAGAATTGAGTGATTCCATAATTTATTCCCTGTGCTTGTTCTATAAATCTAACTGTTACTGGCCACCACAATTATTTTTCTTGATTTCTTTTAGTGTTTCTTAAAGCCAGAAAGTTTCCATTTTAAAATGCCTTTAGTTTTTGGCCATGTCTGTGATCTGCTTTTTTTCTACAACAATAAACAACTGAAAGAACATCCTCAGGGACTGGTGATTCCATCATTTTTTGCCAGGGGTTGTATAATTGAGATGTGTACTAAACAGGCTGCAATGATGGGCATGCTAGAGGCTGCAGATGGGCACTAAACAGGCTGCAATAATGGGCACATTAGAGGCTGTAGATGGGCATGTTAGAGGCTGCAGATGAGCATAGATCAGGCTGCATTGATGGGCACTGGTGAGGCTGCAGAGCACTGATCCTTCTTTTAAAATTTAAGTTTTTTTTTTCTGAAACTTCCCCCTTATGCCTTGTACACACAATAGGATTTTCCGATGGAAAATGTGTGTTTGGACCTTGTTGTTGGAAATTCCGACCGTGTGTAGGCTCCATCACACATTTTCCATAGGAATTTCCGACACACAAAGTTTGAGAGCAGGCTATAAAATTTTCCGACAACAAAATCCGTTGTCGGAAATTCCGATCGTGTGTACACAAATCCGACGCATAAAGTGCCACGCATGCTCATAATAAATTAAGAGACAAAAGCTATTGGCTACTGCCCCGTTTATAGTCCCGACGTACATGTTTTACGTCACTGCGTTCAGAACGATCAGATTTTCCGGCAACTTTGTGTGACCGTGAGTATGCAAGACAAGTTTGAGCCAACATCCGTCGGAAAATATCCATGGATTTTGTTGTCGGAATAGCCGATCAATGTCCGACCGTGTGTTCAGGGCATTAAAGTTAAGGTGCGTGTTATACTCCAGTGCATGTTATAAGCCCATAAATACGGTAATTGGTTATTATACTGCCATCTTGTGGTTATTTTGGTTGTAGCACTATCCTTTTCTGTTTATTATCTGTGTCCCCTCCCACATTATTATGTAGTTCCTTTTCCTGTTTCTGTGTTGGGAGAAAGGAGATGGCCACTTCTGTATAGGCTGCATGCAATCTGCTCGCATCCTGGAACACATTACCATGTTTTGACCTGCAGATACTGTCTTTCAATCATATGCCACATTTTGTTGTTTGCTATACCTGTTACTTGCAATAAAACCCACGCTTATGGAAGAAAGGGTGTCTGGCGAGTTCAAGCTATCTGATAAAGACTGTCCACTGTGATTACATCTGCTTATACAGGCCAGGCATAGAGGTCTCAGCAAGGCATAAGTCACTATAACAGTTTGAGTCAGAATAGTCAAAACATGTGGTAGAATTCCTACAGCCTGCTGTGTAGATGTGTATGTTTAATCTGCAATCAAGCTCAGTGCCATCCGCCATTTTGTGAAAGCACATGGTCGCACAAGCTTACTGCATGTCATCTGTGAATGTTGAAAACTGTTTTCTGCATTGTACTGTGTATACCACCTGTCTAAGCTGCTCTTCGTCTTCTTAAAAAGACAGTAAATATTTTTTGAAAAACTTGAAAAAATGTCTAGACTAACCTCTGAGCACTCTTATCGCTGAATCAACACAGATACATCATGCCTCTGACCACACAGATGTACAGGGAGCAGATTCTGCAGATATTGCAGAGCAAAGTGTAAGACCCAAACGTATAGTAATAATAATAATTATAATAATAATAACACAGAAACTACGAAACCACTAGAGATGAGTTTTCCAGCAATCTGTCAGAACTGTGGGACAGAACTACATACTGCATGTTAGTCTTGCCATGCTTTAATCAACAAGCTGAATTAAGAAACTCTACAGATCGCCTATCTGTAGCGTACAAACGCTACCAGCGGTTGTCTGCAAAATACAGTTTTCTTAAAGGACTCTAATATAGAGGGCTCTTTAGCAGAACTGACTAAGGCTGATGAACTAAACCAACAAAAGGGATCTTACTGCAAAATGCCAAGGATAAGGCGGAACTCTGCATTGCTCAACTTCAGGAGACCAGATCTCATAAATCCACATCTACTAAGCTCACAGCATGTTCTTCCAGATCCTCTCCCTTCAGAAGTTTATCATTAAGTGACAAGCTAATAAAGGCCCGTGCAAGTCTGGAAGCATAGAAAGTGCAAAGCTCATTTGCCAGAAAGGAAGCTAAGATAGCAGCTCACCAAGCAGATATGACAGCTCGCCAAACAGAGGCAGAATCCCAAATAAAGATTCTACAAATCGAAAGGGAGGAAGCAGCTGCCCTAGCAAGACTAAAGGTCCTTGAACAAGCAATGGGAGAAAGTACTAACTCAGACTGTTCTATTCCAGTAGATATGGAAGATCCAATTGAATGCACCAGTGAATATGTGCTAAGGCATAGTGTTTGCAATGATACAGAATCATCTCCTGTATCGCCTACTAACATTACTGTTCGGACTCTCAACACAGAGACCTCCAATCTGCACAAGCCTGAGCCTCTTCATGTCCACAAAGCAAGTGCATTTATACAACAAACTACATCACCTCTTGCCAATGACAAGGTGGCTCCCAGCAACAAGCCACATTTCAAGCAACAGCCAGCAGAAGCCTTATGCCCTGTACACACGACCAGTTTTGCAGTCGGAATAAACTCCGAAGGTTTCTCCGACGAAATTCCATTCAATCGGTCTTGCCTACAAATGGTCAAACCAAAGTCTGACCGTCAAGAACGCAATGACGTACAACACATACAATGGGACTAGTAAAAGGAAGTTCAATAGCCAGTAGCCAATAGCTTCTGTCTCGTACTTGCTTCAGAGCATGCGTCATTTTTGGTCCGTTGGAACAGCATATAGACGAGTGGCTTTCCCGATAGGAACTGGTTCGGTCGGAAATATTTAGAACATGTTCTATTTCTAGGTTTGTCAGAATTTTCTAAAAAGAAAGTCCGATGAGGCATACACATGATCGGAATATACAATGAAAAGCTTCCATCTGACTTTTTCTGTTGGACATTCCGCTCATGTGTACGCGGCATAAGAAACTAAGCTAAATGCTCTTACAACATCACTTTATACTGGTAAACCTCACCCTTATTCACCAGAGAACTTTCACACCCAAGTGGTCCCACAACTTACTTTGGCACCAAAGAGTGAGAGATCAGACCTGTCTGACTTCGCCAGATATATGACCTGCCGCAAGCTCATTAACACTAGCCACTCAAGGTTCAACAACTGTCCACAGAACTATAGAGCTTGGAGATCAACCTTCAAAGCTTCTATTGCTGATCTCAACCTTACTGTCAAGGAGGAATTTGATTTGCTTATAAAGTGGCTAGGGCCAGAATCTGCAGATCGTGTTAAAAAACCGAGAGCAGTACATGTTGACTACCCAGATGCAGGTCTTGCTGCTGCTTGGGCAAGACTTGAGCAAACCTATGTGACCAGGACATTTTATAGAAAGGCAACTCCTATCCTCATTTGGATTAGTGGTTCCAAATTATTAATAACTACTGCAGTAGGGAACAGACACAAAAGATACACTCAGCATCTTTCCAAATAACTGTTCTGCTTTATTATGACGCAATTGAAGATTTTTATACGTAGGTATCACATTAATATTGAAACGTTTATGGTAACAATTGGCGTTACATAGGCAGGCTAATTCTAATCAGGACTCGAAAGAATGTAAACATGTACTGAAAACATTATTAGTGCCGTGTGCACAGTGAGGGCAATGTGCAATACATACAAAATAGAATACAATTATATACAGAACTTACAAATTTCCATTACATATGGTAGTTCTGAAGCCATAGAAAGTGCTCTACTCAAGAGACTGCAAAACTTTCCAAAAATAGGCCGCAAGGATCATCGCAAGCTTTAAGAACTAAGCAACCTCCTCATAGAGCTAGAGTTGGCAAAGGCAGACCCTCGTCTACCTGGGCTGAGCTACCTTGACACCGCCCATGGTGTGAATCCAGTGGTGTCTAAACTGCCATACCACCTACAAGAGAAATGGGCATAACAGGGTTTAAGATATAAAAGAGAATATAATGTATCTTTCCCTCTGTAGCGCTGGTAGATTTACAATCTACCGCAGGTTAGGTAAATTTAGTAAATTGTGTGATAGGAAGGTTAAAAGTTTGCCTCGGTTCCAGCTTGGCTGACGTTGTTTGTGTTTCCGTGCTGACCAGTGGGTGATGCTGTTACCACTGGTTGGTGTTGGAAAGGCAACGTGTTGAAGTGTATAGATGCTCCACTGTCTCGGAGACAAGCTCGGTGAAGGTGGTCCTCTGAGTTGCATTCTGGGAAGAGGGTATTTATGGGACAGACGCCATGTTCTGGGGTTCGTTTTACAGCCACCTGCTGGCCCTCCTGGCCGACAGGTATGCGTTAACCACTTGAGCCCCGGACCATTATGCTGCCTAAGGACCAGAGGTCTTTTTCCAATTTGGCACTGCGTCGCTTTAACTGCTAATTGCGCGGTCATGCAATGCTGTACCCAAACGAAATTTGCGTCCTTTTCTTCCCACAAATAGAGCTTTCTTTTGATGGTATTTGATCACCTCTGCGGTTTTTATTTTTTGCGCTATAAACGGAAAAAGACCGAAAATTTTGAAAAAAAATGATATTTTCTACTTTTTGTTATAAAAAAAATCCAATAAACTAAATTTTAGTCATACATTTAGGCCAAAATGTATTCGGCCACATGTCTTTGGTAAAAAAAATGTCAATAAGCGTATATTTATTGGTTTGCGCAAAAGTTATAGCGTCTACAAACTAGGGTACATTTTCTGGAATTTACACAGCTTTTAGTTTATGACTGCCTATGTCATTTCTTGAGGTGCTAAAATGGCAGGGCAGTACAAAACCCCCCCAAATGACCCCATTTTGGAAAGTAGACACCCCAAGGAAATTGCTGAGAGGCATGTTGAACCCATTGAATATTTATTTTTTTTGTCCCAAGTGATTGAAAAATGACAAAAAAAAAAATATTTACAAAAAGTCGTCACTAAATGATATATTGCTCACACAGGCCATGGGCCTATGTGGAATTGCACCCCAAAATACATTTAGCTGCTTCTCCTGAGTATGGGGATACCACATGTGTGGGACTTTTTGGGAGCCTAGCCGCGTACGGGGCCCCGAAAACCAATCACCGCCTTCAGGATTTCTAAGGGTGTAAATTTTTGCTTTCACTCTTCACTGCCTATCACAGTTTCGGAGGCCATGGAATGCCCAGGTGGCACAAAACCCCCCAAAATGACCCCATTTTGGAAAGTAGACACCCCAAGCTATTTGCTGAGAGGCATATTGAGTCCATGGAATATTTTATATTTTGACACAAGTTGCGGGAAAGTGACACTTTTTTTTTTTTTTTTTTTTTTTTTCCATAAAGTTGTCACTAAATGATATATTGCTCACACGGGCCATGGGCATATGTGAAATTGCACCCCAAAATACATTTAGCTGCTTCTCCTGAGTATGGGGATACCACATGTGTGGGACTTTTTGGGAGCCTAGCCGCGTACTGGACCCCGAAAACCAATCACTGCCTTCAGGATTTCTAAGGGTGAAAATTTTTGATTTCACTCTTTACTGCCTATCACAGTTTCGGAGGCCATGGAATGCCCAGGTGGCACAAAACCCCCCCAAATGACCCCATTTTGGAAAGTAGACACCCCAAGCTATTTGCTGAAAGGCATGGTGAGTATTTTGCAGCTCTCATTTGTTTTTGAAAATGAAGAAAGACAAGAAAAAACATTTTTTTTTTTCTTTTTTCAATTTTCAAAACTTTGTGACAAAAAGTGAGGTCTGCAAAATACTCACTATACCTCTCAGCAAATAGCTTGGGGTGTCTACTTTCCAAAATGGGGTCATTTGGGGGGGTTTTGTGCCACCTGGGCATTCCATGGCCTCCGAAACTGTGATAGGCAGTGAAGAGTGAAATCAAAAATTCACGCCCTTAGAAAGCCTGAAGGCGGTGCTTGGTTTTCGGGGTCCCGTACGCGGCTAGGCTCCCAAAAAGTCTCACACATGTGGTATCCCCGTACTCAGGAGAAGCAGCAGAATGTATTTTGGGGTGTAATTTCACATATTTCCATGGCATGTTTGAGCAATATATCATTTAGTGACAACTTTGTGCAAAAAAAAAAAAAAAATTTGTCTCTTTCCCGCAACTTGTGTCGCAATATAAAATATTCCATGGACTCGACATGCCTCTCAGCAAATAGCTTGGGGTGTCTACTTTCCAAAATGGGGTCATTTGGGGGGGTTTTGAACTGTCCTGGCATTTTATGCACAACATTTAGAAGCTTATGTCACACATCACCCACTCTTCTAACCACTTGAAGACAAAGCCCTTTCTGACACTTATTGTTTACATGAAAAAGTTTTTTTTTTTTGCAAAAAAATTACTTTGAACCCCCAAACATTATATATTTTTTTTAAAGCAAATGCCCTACAGATTAAAATGGTGGGTGTTTCATTTTTTTTTTTCACACAGTAATTGCGCAGCGATTTTTCAAACGCATTTTTTGGGGAAAAAACACACTTTTTTTAATTTTAATGCACTAAAACACGCTATATTGCCCAAATGTTTGATGAAATAAAAAAGATGATCTTAGGCCGAGTACATGGATACCAAACATGACATGCTTTAAAATTGCGCACAAACGTGCAGTGGCAACAAAATAAATACATGTTTAAAAGCCTTCAAAAGCCTTTACAGGTTACCACTTTAGATTTACAGAGGAGGTCTACTGGAAAAATTACTGCACTCGATCTGGCCTTCGCGGTGATACCTCACATGCATGGTGCAATTGCTGTTTACGTTTGACGACAGACCGCCGCTTGCGTTCGCCTTAGCGCGAGAGCAGGGGGCGACAGGGGTGTTTTTTTTTTTTTTTTTTTTTTTTTCTTTATTATTTTTTTGCTTTTTTAATCTTACTTTTAAACTGTTCCTTTCATATTTTTTTTTTTAATCATTTTTATTGTTATCTCGGGGAATGTAAATATCCCCTATGATAGCAATAGGTAGCGACAGGTACTCTTTTTTGAAAAAATTGTGGTCTATTAGACCCTAGATCTCTCCTCTGCCCTCAAAGCATCTGACCACACCAAGATCGGTGTGATAAAATGCTTCCCCAATTTCCCAATGGCGCTATTTACATCCGGCGAAATCTAAGTCATGAAATACTCGTAGCTTCCGGTTTCTTAGGCCATAGAGATGTTTGGAGCCACTCTGGTCTCTGATCAGCTCTATGGTCAGCTGGCTGAATCACCGGCTGCATTCTCAGGTTCCCTGTTGAGACAGGAGAGCCAGAGAAAAACACGGAAGACGGTGGGGGGGGGGGCATTCCCTCCCACGGCTTGTAAAAGCAGTCTAGAGGCTAATTAGCCGCTAGGATTGCTTTTACATGAAAGCCGACCGCTGGCTGAAAAGAATGATACCAAGATGATACCTAAACCTGCAGGCATCATTCTGGTATAACCACTCAAAGTCGTGAATGGCGTACCTGAAGACAAAAAAATGGTTAACAATGGTTAACAATAAAGCACAGTAAAGTGTAAATAATTACACACCTGAAAAACAAACATGATAAAACATAATAACAATAACAATAACAATAAAACATTGCAGAATAGAATACAGTAAAAAAGAGCAGAACAATAGAGAGAGGGAATAGAGAGAGAGAGAACAATAAAACAACAACTATTTTTTTTTATTTCATATTTTTTTTTTTTTTTACACTTTTTTTGTAACTAACTTTTATAACGGTAACCGGTTCCAGGTTCGGGTCTCTCAAAATGCGATGGCATCTTGGGAGACCCTGTGAAATGGCGCCTAGTCTGTGCAATGCTGTACCCTACGCTAATACTCAACTAGTGAATGGTAGCGTTCAAAACATTCACCAATGCAAAGACCAGGATTGTCAGGACAGGAGGGACAATAATAGCGGGTGTCACGCCTATATCCGCGCTTGCTGCAGACACGACATCTTTTTTGGGGGGTTCGTTGGGTAGGGGTACTCGGGAGGACATAAAAATGCCTCTCATGCAGCCGACTGCATTTGGTTGGGGATGTGAATGGGGGAAGTACGGGCGCTGCAGAAGCGGTGGGTTCCCAATTAGGATTGGCGAATGCAGCAGGAAGGGCACTATGGGCACGACGGGCCTGTGTTTGTCTTTTTGGTGGCGGCGGGACACTACTTGTGCTTGCCACCTCACCAGCTTCAACTGCACTTATGGGACTCGCCACGTCACCACGTGTTACTGCAGTGCTGATTTGACTACGACCGGGGTATACTAGGCCGCTGGCGCTTGCCAGTTCACCAAAACGCTACCAAAAAACTGTTAGCGATTGCAGGGATCAGGCCTGACTCTGCGAACGCTGCAGTTATGCGTTTAGTGTTTTGTAAGTGACAGTGATCGATCGATACTGCACTTGGGTGGGCTGGGCCGGGCCGGGCGGAGGGGCAAAACGCAGGTGCTAGCAGGTATCTGGGCTGATCCCGCTAACACTGCGTTTTTGGGAACCCTAAACTGCTGGTGACGCTAGTATAGATCTGATCGGATCAGATATTGATGCGATCAGATACTATACCACTAAGGGAGGTGTACGGTGCGTGCGTGGGTGTTAGCGGTACTGGCGCTAATCTGACGCTGCCTGGGGCTGGTGCTTGCCAGTTCACCAAAATACTACAAAAAAAACTGTTAGCGATCGCAGGGATCAGGCCTGACTCTGCGAACGCTGCAGTTATGCGTTTAGTGTTTTGTAAGTGTCAGTGATCGATCGATACTGCACTTGGGTGGGCTGGGCTCGCCTGGGCGGAGGGGCAAAACGCAGGTGCTAGCAGGTATCTGGGCTGATCCCGCTAACACTGCGTTTTTGGGAACCCTAAACTGCTGGGGACGCTAGTATAGATCTGATCGGATCAGATATTGATCCGTTCAGATACTATACCACTAAGGGAGGCGTATGTTGCGTGCGTGGGTGTTAGCGGTACTGGCGCTAACCTGACGCCTGGGGCTGGTGCTTGCCAGTTCACCAAAATGCTACCAAAAAAACTGTTAGCGATCGCAGGGATCAGGCCTGACTCTGCGAACGCTGCAGTTATGCGTTTAGTGTTTTGTAAGTGACAGTGATCGATCGATACTGCACTTGGGTGGGCTGGGCTGGGCCGGGCGGAGGCACAAAACGCAGGTGCTAGCGGGTATCTGGGCTGATCCCGCTAACACTGCGTTTTCGGGAACCCTAAACTGCTGGGGACGCTAGTATAGATCTGATCGGATCAGATATTGATCCGTACAGATACTATACCACTAAGGGAGGCGCATGCTGCGTGCGTGGGTGTTAGCGGTACTGGCGCTAATCTGACGCTTCCTGGGGCGACGCATATCACCGCCGGGCGATCGGGGGGCTAAACCTTTATTCGGTAATAAACGGCGGGTGCCCTGACACTATAAAAAATAAACAAACTAACCAGCGTCAACCGTAACGGTTATACGGTGATCAGTGGTGAAAGGGTTAACTAGGGGGCAATCAAGGGGTTAAAACATTTATTAGGTAGTATATGGGGGTCCCTGACGCTATAAAACGCTGACGGCGAACCTAAATATTTACCTCACTAACTAGCGTCACCAGCGACACTAATACAGCGATCAGAAAAATGATCGCTTAGCGACACTGGTGACAGGGGGTGATCAAGGGGTTAAAACTTTATTAGGGGGGGTTAGGGGGGTATCCTAGACCTAAAGGGGGGTAATACTAACTGTCCCAACACTGTCACTGTCACAAACTGACACTATGCAGTAATCAGAAAAAAAAAAACTGCTGGTGTCAGTTTGTGACAGGGGGGGGGGGGGGTGATTGGGGGGGGATCGGGGGGCGATCGGGGGGGGATCGGGGTGATTTGTGTGCCTGGCATGTTCTACTGTGTGTGTAGTGTTTGGTGCACTCACAGTGAAGTCTTCTCTCCTCGGGCCGGAACGGAAATTACCGAGCCGAGGAGAGATGACATCATTTCCTTTGCTGCTGTTTAGCATACAGCAGCAAAGGAATGATTCCATTGGCCGGCGACGATCGCGAGGGGGGGGCCACGAACGGATGGTCTCCCCCTCATCACCGATCGCCGCTGGACAAAAGACGACCGCCTCGGGCACCGGGGGGGGTCCGATCGGACCCCCCACCCGCGGAAGGCAAATCACGTACCCTGTACGTGATTTTGCCTGTCCGTGCCACTTTGCCGACGTACATCGGCGTGAGGCGGTCGTCAAGTGGTTAAGGAGCTACCTCGTGGTCCTCCGATCGGGAGGCCCACGATGCTGCGGTGCAGGGGTGGGCCCAGAGGCTTGTCTGGGGCCTACCACCACGGCCAAGGAATCGTCCTGAGCTGTCGGTCCTGTGTTACGATGTAGTTATTGATTCGCTACAGACACCGGCTGGGTCTATGGTGAAAAAGTCATTAGATTCCTGTGTACCGCCTGGTATGGGGAGAGACAGACCTTTGGCAAAACTTGCTCGCTTGCAAAGGATGTTAAACAAGCGTGTGGCTGCAGAGTATGGACTGGAGTTCCCCTATGTACCTCCGGATGTAATGCGGGAGATTGAAGCTAATCGGGAGCTTTGGTATAGTGACGCTATTTGGGACTACTTGTCTGTGCCTAAGCCCTTTAGAAAGAATGGATGTTCTGTCCGGATGGATGAACATTTCAACGGATGCTTTGTACATTGGAACTATGGTCGGCATATCTATGCTGATAAAGTGGTAACCTGCAGACTGGAAAAGGACAATGCTGTGTATTTTATTACCACTGTGGATAAAGAAGGAAAATATATGACTTTGCCAGATCCTCGGTTTTACTGGTAATTATGGACACTATCACTTTGAAGTTACTTAGTTAGATAGCGGCAGGGTAAAGAGATCTGCGTGGTCAAGATTTACAGATCCTTTTCTGTGTATTAATCCAAAGACTTCTGTTGCTAGCCGGATTTCTTTTACAGAAAGAGTTCTTATGCAGGGATGGACTTCAAAAGTATGTATTTTTTTTATATAAATAATAGGAAGAGAGTCTCATTCTAAATGAGGCTTTGCTCCTGGTATTGGGCAGAATGTATATATATGTGTTTAAATGTGTTTCCTTTTCAGGGATCATCGGATCATATGTATAGCTGGGAGGCTTTTCAGCTAGTTAGTTAGTGAGGATGTGTAAAATTATATTGTGGTTTTGTTCGCGGCTGTGAACATAATGTTTTATAAGATATAAGTTTCATAAGGTCTTTAAACTGTCCTTTTTTCTCTCTCTTTGCCTATTTAAAGTTATGAGAAACTCAAATGCTACTCTCAGGCTTGAGAGTTATTGTTATTGTGTTTGAGACAGACGTTGGGGACAACATCTATTATAGTGGGGGGAGTATGTAGCGCTGGTAGATTTACAATCTAACGCAGGTTAGGTAAATTTAGTAAATTGTGTGATAGGAAGGTTAAAAGTTCGCCTCTGTTCCAGCTTGACTGACGTTGTGTGTGTTTCCGTGCTGACCGGTGGGTGTCGCTGTTACCACTGGTTGGTGTTGGAAAGGCAACGTGTCGAAGTGTATAGATGCTCCTCTGTCTCGGAGACAAGCTCGGTGGAGGTGGTCCTCCGAGTTGCATTCTGGGAATAGGGTATTTATGGGACAGACGCCATGTTCTAGGGTTCGTTTTACAGCCACCTGCTGGCCCTCCTGGCCGACAGGTATGCGTTAAGGAGCTACCTCGTGGTCCTCCGATCGGGAGGCCCACAATGCTGCGGCGCAGGGGTGGGCCCAGAGGCTTGTCTGGGGCCCACCACCGCGGCCGAGGAATGGTCCTGAGCTGTTGGTCCTGTGTGACGAAGCTGGACGACCGAGGAGAGCCCAGGGGAGGACCTGTCTTAGAGGGATCACGCAGCGTATCCAAAAGAAGTAACCATACAGCATAGTGTTGCCGGTTCGGCTTAAAGGTTCAGGCACTGTGACTGACTTTCATTGCAGAGAAAATATGATACATCCTGTAACAGAGGATCGTACGGATTTACCCCCCAAACAAGTCTGTGGCAGAGACTTTAGATTGGTGCTGCGTACTGGCTGCTAGACCGGTGAGAGAGGCCTATCCAGACGAGCAAGGAGTGTGTCCCACGAGGGGAGCGCATTCCACCTAATTATCTAAATTCTACCGAGACATTAGTTACTAAGATTCTATAAGAACATATTTGAGTTTCTCCTGAAAGTTTCCCTTTCTGCCTCTTTCCTGCTACTTCCTAAAGTTTGTTTGTTCAATAAAGCATTGAAAACGTACTCCAGTGGTGGTGCGT
Organism: Lithobates clamitans; assembly: GCA_037952925.1. Lineage (NCBI taxonomy): Eukaryota > Metazoa > Chordata > Amphibia > Anura > Ranidae > Lithobates > Lithobates clamitans. The sequence continues at coordinate 2,996,284 of JBBGZY010000145.1, forward strand.
GTGTCCAGAGGTAAACTCAAAGGAACCCCTAGACCCGGTGCCGGTAAAACCAAGGGAAGCAAGGTGAAGGTAACAGACCCACTTAAACCAGCAGCTCCACCGTGAGTTAGTGCTACACCTCCATTCACATATTTTTGCAAGTTCATCAGTGAACAAGCCTGGATGAGAAATTATCCCAGCTTCAGCTTTAGTGAGTCTAGCTTGCCTGCTTCATCATCATCATCATCATCAAGCTATGATAACAAAACAGCTAAATATAGAGACCTGAATAGAGCTATATCTGCTAAAAAGACAGACATCTCACCTCCCGTATCCTCTCCCGTTCACCAGAGTGATTCGGGTGATAGAGATAAAGATCCAAATCGTCAGTGCCCTATTAAAAAAAAACCTCACGCTCTAAAGAAATGTCGTTGGCTTAGGGCAAAGACTGTCCAAGAACGCAGGGAGATTCTCCAGAAACTTAGAATATGCCATAGGTGCTGTGTTTCCTATGATCATTTTGCTAAAAACTGTAAGGTTGCCATCAAGTGCACAGAATGCAGTAGTGACAAATACTTTACAGCTATGCATCCTGCTCCACTTCCAGACAGTCCACAGCAGCCATCTACATTGAACCCTGTATCAACTCATGGCGGGGAGCAACAAAGCCATGCTCCAGCCACTACAATTGTTTCTTCTTCATGTACTGATGTCTGTGTAGAAGGATTAAGCCACAAATGCTGTGCCAAGGTATGTCTAGTCAAAATATATCCAAGGGATCAACCTTAGAAAGCTATCAGGATGTATGTCATAATAGCTGAGCATAGCAACAGATCCCGGGTCAAGCCAGAATTCTGTGAGATCTTTGGCATAAAGGGACATGTAACACCATATATTCTCAACACCTGTTCTGGTTGTGTAGAAACCTCTGGAAGAAGGGCTGATGGGTTCATGGTCTCCCAAATCAAGGCAAAGAAGGGCATGCCAACATTAGTTGAGTGTGACCAAATACCAGACAACGTGGAAGAAATTCCTACACCAGAAGCTGTATATCACCATCCCCACTTAAGGCACCTGGTTTCTGATATTCCTCCAATGGACATGGATGCTGAAATCTTAGTCTTGCTAAGAAGAGACATTCTCAGAGTACATAAAGTATGCCAACAGTGCAATGGATCTGACGACGCCCCATATGCACAAAGTCTTGATCTAGGCTGGGTAATAGTGGGCAATGTATGCTTGAATATAATGCACACACCATCTAAGATTAACTCCTTCAAGAAGCATGTGCTAAGAAATGGGTGTGCATCTCACTTTAGACAATGCCCTCATCAATACGAAGTAAAGGAGAAGCCTTTTGACATCATCCAGGTATCTGATTTTACTCTCAACCCCTGTGATGACAACCTAGGTAGCACAGTGTTTTGTACTACACGTGATGACAACAGAATAGCCTTGTCAGTTGAAGATAGAGAGTTCATCGCAATAATGGACAGTGAAGTCTTCAAACATGAATCTAACAGCTGTGTTGCACCATTACTTCTTCGTGTTACAAGAGTCAGTCTTCCAAATCATCGTGAACAAGCTTCATCCAGATTCAGCTCACTTCAGTGAAACACTTAGGAACATGCCTGAAACAAAGGAGCATTTCATTGTCTTAATGAAAAGGATCTTTGACAATGATCATGCTGAGCCAGCTCCACCTCTTCCGGAACATGACGAGTGCTGGTACTTGACTTTCTTTGGAGTGTATCATCCACGTAAACCAAAGCAAATCTAGCTAGCGTTTGACTCCAGTGCCAAGCATCAAGGCGTATCCCTGAATGATATTCTCACTGGTCCCAACCAAAAACCTTATAGGTGTACTTATGAGGTTCAGAAGAGAGCCAGTTGCCATAACTGCTGACATTGAACAAATGTTCCATTGCTTTATAGTAAGAGAAGACCATAGGAACTTCCTAAGGTTTCTGTGGCACAGTGACAATGACATAAACAATGAAGTGATTGAATTCAAGAGTCAGTCTTCCAAATCATCGTGAACAAGCTTCATCCAGATACAGCTCACTTCAGTGAAACACTTAGGAACATGCCTGAAATAAAGGAGCATTTCATTGCCTTAATGAAAAGGATCTTTGACAATGATCATGCTGAGCCAGCTCCACCTCTTCCGGAACATGACGAGTGCTGGTATTTGCCTTTCTTTGGAGTGTATCATCCACGTAAACCAAAGCAAATCTAGGTAGCGTTTGACTCCAGTGCCAAGCATCAAGGCGTATCCCTGAATGATATTCTCACTGGTCCCAACCAAAAACCTTATAGGTGTACTTATGAGGTTCAGAAGAGAGCCAGTTGCCATAACTGCTGACATTGAACAAATGTTCCTTCGCTTTATAGTAATAGAAGACCATAGGAACTTCCTAAGGTTTCTGTGACAACGACAATACAATGAAGTGATTGAATTCTGCATGAAAGTACATGTCTTCGGAAACATTCCCTCACCTGCTGTTGCATATGGTTTACAAAGGACAGCTCTTGATGGCAAAAAAGAGTATGGTGCAGATGCTCGACACTTCATTGAGAGAGATACAAAATAAGGTAGTACTGAGTATTACCAGAGAGGTGAACTTTTTATGAGCTAAGCGCATGATTTTTATCGTTAACAGTTTGTTTATGTGTTAGTTGTGTGTGTCTAATGATATTATATCTCATTTTAGATAGAGACATATTTAGTTTTAAATGACTTTTTTTCCTTTGAAATGTAATTTTGCTGTCAGACTGTTCTAAACATGGGAAACATGCGCCCCTTTACAGGCATACTATAGACACCCCCCAGCTACGAAATTTAAAGGGATATTACACTTTTATTGTTTATAAAACAATAAAGCATTATTAAAATCACTGCTCCTGAAAAAACGGCCATTTTTAAAACTTTTTTTTGCATTGATCCATGTCCCCTGGGGCAGGACGCAGGTCCCCAAACACTTTTTATGACAATAACTTGCATATAAGCCTTTAAAATTAGCACTTTTGATTTCTCCCATAGACTTTTAAAGGGTGTTCAGCGGCATTCGAATTTGCTTATATACATCTGCTTATATAGGCCAGGCATAGAGGTCTCAGCAAGGGATAAGTCACTATTACAACGGTTGGAGTCAGAATAACCATGTTTCATGGTGGGGATGGTGTGTTCAGGGTGATGTGCAGTGTTAGTTTTCCCCCACACATAACATTTTGCTTTTAGTCCAAAAAGTTAAATTTTGGTCTCATCTGACCAGAGCACCTTCTTCCACATGTTTGCTGTGTCCCCCACATGGCTTTTTGCAAACTGCAAACAAGACTTCTTATGGCTTTGTTTCAACGATGGCTTTCTTCTTGCCACTCTTCCATAATGGCCAGATTTGTGGAGTGCACGACTAATATCCTGTGGACATCTTTCTCCCACCTGAGCTGTGGATCTCTGCAGCTCCTCCAGAGTTACCATTGGCCTCTTCGTTGCTTCTATGATTAATTCTCTCCTTGCCCGGCCTGTCAGTTTAGGTGGGCAGCCATGTCTTGGTAGGTTTGCAGGTGTACCATACTCACACATTACACTTAGACATTTTCTGATGATGGATTGAACAGTGCTCCGTGAGATGTTTAAAGCTGGGATATTTTTTATAACCTAACCCTGCTTTACACTTCTCCACAACTTTATCCCTGACCTGTCTGGTGTGTTTCTTGGCCTTCATGATGCTGTTTGTTCACTAAGATTCTCTAACAAACTTCTGAGGGCTTCACAGAACAGCTGGATTTATACTGAGATTAAATTACACACGGATGGACTCTATTTACCAATTAGGTGACTTCTTAAGGCAATTGGTTCTACTAAATTTTAGTTAGGGGTATCAGAGTAAAGGGGGCTGAATACAAATGCACACCACACTTTTCAGATATTTATTTGTAAAAAAAAATTGAAAACCATTTATCATTTTCCTTTCACTTCACAATTATGTGCCACTTTGTGTTGGTCTATCACATAAAATCCCCCAAAAATACATTTACATCTTTGGTTGTAACGTGACAAAATGTGGAAAATGTCAAGGGGTATGAATACTTTTTAAAGGCACTGTACTCAGTCATGCAATACTGTACCCAAATTGTTTTTTAGCATTTTTTTTTTAGACATAGAGTTTTCTTTTGGTGGTATTTAATGACTACTGTTTTTTTTTTTTTTTTTTTTTTACTGTTTACATTTAAAAAAAAATAGAAAACAAGTTTTTCTTAGTTTTGTTAGAAAATTTTGCAAACAAATAATAGTTCCTCATAAATTTAGGCTAAAATGTATTCTTCTACATTTCTTTGGTAAAAATAGCACAAACTCAGTGTATATTATTTAGTCGGTATAAACATTATAGAGTCTACAGTCTATCTTTCTGAAAGGCATAGTGAGTCTTTTGAAAATGTCATTTTTTTGCCACAAGTTTTTGAAAAATGCAGGAAAGAAAATGATTTTTTTTTTTTACACAAAGTTGTCAACTAACAAGATATTTCTAACATGTATCAAATGGCATTCTTAGGATTACACCCCAAAACACATTCTGCTACCTCCTTCGGAGCATGGTGATATCACATGTGTGAGACTTTTTCATAGTCTAGTCAAATAGAGGGGCCCAGAATCCAAAGAAGCACCCTAAGGCTTTCTGGGGGCATAAATTACGCAACTAAATTTTCTGACTACCTACAACATTTTTGGAAAACCTGGAGCATCAGGACAGTAGAAACACTCATAAAATGACCACATTTTGGAGCATAAACACCCCAAGGTATTTTTGAGGCATGATGAGTCTTTTGAAGACTTCATTTTATTGCCACAAGTTTTTGGAAAATTCCAAAAGAAAATAAAAATAATTTTTTTTACACAACATTGGCAATTTAAGTAAATATTTTTCACACGCACCTTGGGCATACTTAGAATTACACCCCAAAACACATTCTGCTACTTCTCACGAATATCGCGATACCACATTTTTAAAACATGTTTGGACTTATTATATACCAGACATTGTATCTTATTACACAAATCAACCAATTGTGTCAAAACCAATGTACTGTAATGGCTACCTCTATACAAGTGATCAGGTAATATAGCTTAGTGTAGTGTCACCTATAGCTGTCCCAGTTCCTATAAGCCAAGCAAGCCTAGCCTACTGGTACATGACTGCCCCCAGGAATGCCATGTTTACTGTTCCAGTGTGTCACCAGCGGCTGCCCGTCCATAGGGGGCGTACGGGCACCGCCCCCCTATACATGCGTCAAGCCCCCAATCTACATGCAGGGCACTGGATGCATGGATTTCAATAGGGTTTTTTTTTTCTTGAAGCACGTAATTAGAGCTGGAGGCTCTAATTGGCTTCAAAAAAGGGTGGACTTGGGGTGCACCCACTTGTGTGACAATAGCGAATTATTATTCGCAATTGTCTTCCTGATTCTCCTCCCAGTCAATCAAGAAGCAGCTCCTGAGACCCGATTGGCCAGGGAGTCTCAGGGCTCACTTCCTGTTTGGCTGAGAGCAGAAGCCCCGGCCACTTCTTGTTCCCCCTGGAGAAGCCCTGGCTCTTCCCCAGCTCTTCCCTTGGTGCATCTAGGCTCCCGGCTCGGCTCTCATCTGCCACCTCACGGTAAGACCTCCTATCGCAGCTTTCTGACTGTCTCCCGTGGGGGGGGCATTGTTGCCTCCCAACTGTCTCCCACGGGAGGGGGGTTGTATCCTGGTTTCCTGACTGTCTCCCACAAGGGAGGGTGGTGGTGATGGATCGCAGCCGGCGGTGGCGATGCAAGTGAGGGGGGGTTTGTCGCTCCCCTCCAAAATTTTGAGCACCCGCTGCCACTGTGTTTCACAGGAACGCAGTGAATGGGATATGCAGGTGGGTCAGTTTAGGTGGCAGGCAGAGACATGGTCAGCAAACAGGCAAAAGACTGGTCCGTGCAGCAGGCAGAAATTAGATCATTAAACAGGTCAGGGTTGGTACAGGGAGCAGTCAGCGGCAATACTACACTGGTGTGGTGGTAATCAGGGACACAATAGCCGGTGTGGTAGTGATCAGGGACACAGTAACTAATGTGGCATGATTAGGGACAGTATGACTGGTGTGGTGGTGATCAGTAGGGATGAGCCGAACACCCCCCGGTTCGGTTCGCACCAGAACCCGCGAACGGACCGCAAGTTCGCACGAACGTTAGAACCCCATTGACGTCTATGGGACTCGAACGTTCGAAATCAAAAGTGCTCATTTTAAAGGCTAATTTGCATGGTATTGTCCTAAAAAGGGTTTGGGGACCCGGGTCCTACCCCAGGGGACATGTATCAATGCAAAAAAAACTTTTAAAAACGGCCGTTTTTTCGGGAGCAGTGATTTTAATGATGCTTAAAGTAAAAAAAAAAAAGTGAAATATTCCTTTAAATATCGTACCTGGGGGGTGTCTATAGTATGCCTGTAAAGTGACGCGTGTTTCCCATGTTTAGAACAGTCCCTGCACCAAATGTCATTTTTAAAGGAAAAAATCTCATTTAAAACTGCTTGCGGGTTTAATGTCATGTCGGGTCATGGCAATATGGATGAAAATCAGTGAGACAAACGGCATGGGTACCCCCCAGTCCATTACCAGGCCCTTTGGGTCTTGTATGGATATTAAGGGGAACCCCGCACCCAAATTAAAATAAGGAAAGGTCCCTATATACTCTGAACAGCAGTATACAGGCGGTGCAAACAAGACAGGGACTGTAGGTTTGTTGTTAAGTAGAATCTGTTTGTAATTTTGAACATTTTTAATGTGTTTAGCTCCAGCCAAAAAATCTTTTCTAAGCTTTTTGGAAAACATAGGGAAGGGTTATCACCCCTGTGACATTTGTTTTGCGTCTTTCCTCCTCTTCAGAAGATTTCACCTCACTTTTTTGTCCCAATGAAAAATGTTTTTTGAAAATTTGTGTTTTTTTGTGGAACAAGGATTGGAAAGCATCAGTGGAAAGGAAAAATTGTTTTCCCATATTAACTCTTACAGGAGAGAATTTCCCTTCCTTAGGGGTAGATTTCATCTCACTTCCTGTTGTCTCCTTCCGTTTGCAAGTAGGAGTCGTTTGTAAGTTAGATGTTTGAAAGTAGGGTCCTGCCCTATATACTCAGCAGAAATTTGGGCCTTAGGTGTTGCTGTGGCCAAAACACTGTAAGCCCTCACAGGGCCCTGCTGTGAAATATTAGATCAAGAATTGTAATTACATGCCCCTGTTGAACAGGAGCTGAAAAATTAGGCCTTAGGCACTGGTGCTGGTGCCACAACACTGCAACCCCTCACAGACACTCTAGTTGGAACGCAGGAACGAGCCCTGCTGCAAAGTATTGCATCAAAAATTGTAATTACACGCCCCTGTTAGACAGGGGCAGAAAAATTGGGTCTTAGGCACTGGTGCTGGTGCCACAACACTGCAACCCCTCACAGACACTCTAGTTGAAACGCAGGAACAAGCCCTGCTGCAAAGTATTGCATCAAAAATTGTAATTACACGCCCCTGTTAGACAGGGGCTGAAAAATTGGGTCTTAGGCACTGGTGCTGGTGCCACAACACTGCAACCCCTCACAGACACTCTAGTTGAAACGCAGGAACAAGCCCTGCTGCAAAGTATTGCATCAAAAATTGTAATTACACGCCCCTGTTAGACAGGGGCTGAAAAATTGGGTCTTAGGCACTGGTGCTGGTGCCACAACACTGCAACCCCTCACAGACACTCTAGTTGGAATGCAGGAACAAGCCCTGCTGCAAAGTATTGCATCAAAAATTGTAATTACACGCCCCTGTTAGACAGGGGCTGAAAAATTGGGTCTTAGGCACTGGTGCTGGTGCCACAACACTGCAACCCCTCACAGACACTCTAGTTGGAATGCAGGAACGAGCCCTGCTGCAAAGTATTGCATCAAAAATTGTAATTACACGCCCCTGTTAGACAGGGGCTGAAAAATTGGGTCTTAGGCACTGGTGCTGGTGCCACAACACTGCAACCCCTCACAGACACTCTAGTTGGAATGCAGGAACGAGCCCTGCTGCAAAGTATTACATCAAAAATTGTAATTACACGCCCCTGTTAAACAGGGGCTGAAAAATTGTGCCTTAGGCACTGGTGGTGGCGCCCAGAACCAAAAATGTTCTTACAAGCTATCAGCGTGATGATTGAGGAGGAAGAGGATAATTACTCAGGGATAGTCACTCAGCATCAGCATAGGCAGTCTTTGAAGGGATCTGAGATTTCAAAAAAAATTATTCGGTTACATCTGCATCAGGTGCTTGGTAGCTGGTGGTGATCCAAGACTGATTCATTTTTATGAAGGTCAGCCGATCGACCGAGTCGGTGGACAGACGCACCCTGTGATCGGTTACCACGCCTCCAGCAGCACTGAATGTGCGTTCCGAAAGAACGCTGGATGCAGGACAGGCCAGTAGCTCAATTGCATACTGTGCAAGCTCTGGCCAGTGATCCATCCTCAAGACCCAGTAACCCAGAGGATTTTCGGTGGGAAAGGTGTCCAAGTCTGATCTTGCCCCTAGGTATTCCTGCACCATGTAAAACAGACGCTGGCGATGGTTGCTGGAACCGATCATACCTTGGGGCTGCGGACCAAAAAATTGTCTGAACGCATCGGTCAGACGGCCACCTTCTCCACCGCTCCTTCTTTGACTGACCGAAGCCTCAGCAACACGTTGTCCAGAAACAGGAGTTTGTAACCTCCCAGTCTCTGGGAACGCGTTGCACAGACCTTTCTGCAAGGCCTCCCGAAGATGTTTCATCCTCTGCTCCCTCTGCGATGGCAAGATAAGGTCCGCAACCTTACCCTTGTAACGTGGATCAAGGAGGGTTGCCAGCCAGTATTGGTCCTTCTCCTTGATACCACGAATACGAGGATCCTTACGCAGGCTTTGCAGGATCAGGGAGGCCATGCAGCGTAGGTTTGCTGAGGCATTCGGTCCGGAGTCCTCTGGGTCACTAAGGACAACAACGTCCGCAGCCACCTCCTCCCAGCCACGTACAAGTCCATGTGTTCCTTGGGACTGATCCCTTAAAGACTGCTGATGCTGAGTGCCAGGCTCCACCTCCATACTGACACAATCTTCCTCCTCCTCCTCCTCCTCCTCCTCGTCCTCTTCCTGTGTGATCGGCGGGCACGCAGGAACACTGTCTGGATAAAGGGGGCCTTGAGAGCTAAGGAAGTCCTCCTCTTCCTGCCTCTGTTCTGCCTCAAGTGCCCTGTCCATTATCCCACGCAGCGTGTGCTCCAACAGGTGGACAAGGGGGACAGTGTCACTGATGCATGCACTGTCAGTGCTCACCATCCTCGTGGCCTCCTCGAATGGTGACAGGACAGTGCATGCATCCCTGATCATGGCCCACTGGCGTGGGGAAAAAAACCAAGGTCCCCTGACCCTGTCCTGGTGCCATAGTCGCACAGGTACTCATTGATGGCCCTCTGCTGCGTGTGCAGCCGCTGCAGCATGGCCAACGTCGAGTTCCACCTGGTGGGCATGTCACAGATTAGGCGGTTCTTGGGCAGGTTAAACTCCTTTTGGAGGTCCGTCAGCCGAGCACTGGCATTATATGACCGGCGGAAATGCACACAGACTTTCCTGGCCTGCCTCAGGACATCCTGTAAGCCCGGGTACCTGCCCAAGAACCGCTGCACCACCAAGTTAAGGACGTGAGCCAAACAGGGCACATGGGTCAGTTGTCCCTGTCGGAGGGCAGAGAGGAGGTTGGTGCCATTGTCGCAAACCACCATTCCTGCCTTAAGTTGGCGTGGCGTCAACCACCTCTGAACCTGCCCCTGCAGAGCTGACAGAACCTCTGCCCCAGTGTGGCTCCTGTCCCCCAAGCACACCAGCTCAAGCACCGCATGGCATCTTTTGGCCTGCGTACTTGCGTAGCCCCTTGAACGCCTACGGAGCACCGCTGGTTCCGAGGAAGAGGCCATGGAGGAAGAAGAAGAGGAGGGGGTGGAGGAGAGAGGTGTGTCACAATCAGCATTTTGGAGGCGTGGTGGCGGAACAACCTCCAACACTACTGCACCTTGTCCTGCATCCTTCCCAGCTGCCAGCAGAGTCACCCAATGCGCCGTGAAACTTAAGTAACGTCCCTGTCCATGCCTGCTGGACCATGAGTCAGCGGTAATATGCACCTTACCGCTGACCGCCCTGTCCAGCGAGGCATGGACATTGCCTTCCACATGCCGGTAGAGAGCCGGAATCGCCTTCCGTGAGAAAAAGTGGCGTTTGGGTACCTGCCACTGAGGAACCGCACATTCCACAAACTCACGGAAGGGGGCAGAGTCTACCAACTGAAAAGGCAGCAGTTGAAGTGCTAGCAATTTTGCCAAGCTAGCATTCAACCGCTGGGCATGTGGATGGCTGGGAGCAAACTTCTTTCGGCGGTGCAGCAGCTGGGGCAGGGAAATTTGCCTGGTACAATCTGACGTCGGTGTACCAAAAGCAGATTGCCCATAAGTACTTGGCTGTGACACACCTAATTCTACACCTTCATTCCTCTCACTGCAGGTCGCAGAGAGGACTGAAGGTCTAGTGGGGTTGGAAATCTCAGCTGATGAGGAGCAAGGAGAGATCGTCTTTGTTCTTTGGTGTGGGTCTTTTAGATACGCTTGCCAACGAACTGCATGGCAGGTCAACATATGTCTGGTCAAGCATGTGGTACCCAAGCGGGAGATGTTTTGGCCACGCGAGATACGCTTGAGACATATATTGCAAATAGCAGCGGTGCGATCTGATGCACTCGTCTCAAAAAAGGCCCACACCAAAGAACTTTTTGAATAACGCGCAGAGACTGCAGCGCCCTGCACATGTGGAGCTTTGGGGTGTGATGCAGTCAATGTGCTGCCCTTAGGCTGGCCCCTGGAGGGCATCCTGCCTAGTTGGTGATGTGCCACCTCCTCCTCCTCCTCCTCCTCCTCCTCTCTCCTATCAGGCACCCACGTTGAGTCAGTGACCTCATCATCCCCTCCCTCCTCATCACTGGAGCAAACCTGGCAGTATGCTGCAGCAGGGGGAGCATGACTGCCAGATTGCTGTCCTTCTTGGGCACCCCCTCTGTCCGTGCTCATGTTACTGCCTTCATTGAGCTCAGTATCATCATCAGAGCCTTCCAAACGCTGGGCATCCTCCTGGAGCATGTACCCAACACTGTGGTCAAACAGTTCGAGGGAATCCTCAGGAGGACATGGTGGGGCTAGGGAAGGAGTCACTGATGACATTGAGCTGAGGGAAGAGGCCGCTGCTTTGCCAGACAAAGCACCCTGGGCATGGGTGAGAGAGGATGAGGAGGATGAGGACGGCTTGGTCATCCACTCGACCAAGTCTTCCGCATGTTGCGGCTCAACACGGCCAGCTGCCGAAAAAAAGGCCAAGCGTGTCCCATGGCCACGTGCTGATGAGGATGCACCGTCTCCACGACCAGCACTAGACACAGAGCCTGCTTGCCCTCTCTTATTGGCTTGTGACTGTCTGCCTCTCCTTCTTGGCCTTCCAGACATACTAATGGCCTGTAGCTGCACTAAGCTGGGATAGAACACCTGTAATTTTCTTCAGGTAGCTTTATATACTGTAACCAGACAAGCCTGCCTGTCAGTAGGAAGATAACAGGAACGGATCTAGCTGAACACTGTGAGCAGGACGTACTGCACTAAATGTATATAGCAGGAACGGATCTAGCTGAACACTGTGAGCAGGACGCACTGCACTGAATGTAAATAGCAGGAACGGATCTAGCTGAACACTGTGAGCAGGACGCACTGCACTGAATGTAAATAGCAGGAACGGATCTAGCTGAACACTGTGAGCAGGACGCACTGCACTGAATGTAAATAACAGGAACGGATCTAGCTGAACACTGTGAGCAGGACACACTGTACTAAATGTAAATAGTCTAGCTGCCTGACCGTGGTACTAATAGGATCAAAAAGAACACCTGTAATTTTCTTCAGGTAGCTTTATATACTGTAACCAGACAAGCCTGCCTGTCAGTAGGAAGATAACAGGAACGGATCTAGCTGAACACTGTGAGCAGGACGTACTGCACTAAATGTATATAGCAGGAACGGATCTAGCTGAACACTGTGAGCAGGACGCACTGCACTGAATGTAAATAGCAGGAACGGATCTAGCTGAACACTGTGAGCAGGACGCACTGCACTGAATGTAAATAGCAGGAACGGATCTAGCTGAACACTGTGAGCAGGACGCACTGCACTGAATGTAAATAACAGGAACGGATCTAGCTGAACACTGTGAGCAGGACACACTGTACTAAATGTAAATAGTCTAGCTGCCTGACCGTGGTACTAATAGGATCAAAAAGAACACCTGTAATTTTCTTCAGGTAGCTTTATATACTGTAACCAGACAAGCCTGCCTGTCAGTAGGAAGATAACAGGAACGGATCTAGCTGAACACTGTGAGCAGGACGTACTGCACTAAATGTATATAGCAGGAACGGATCTAGCTGAACACTGTGAGCAGGACGCACTGCACTGAATGTAAATAGCAGGAACGGATCTAGCTGAACACTGTGAGCAGGACGCACTGCACTGAATGTAAATAGCAGGAACGGATCTAGCTGAACACTGTGAGCAGGACGCACTGCACTGAATGTAAACAGCAGGAACGGATGTAGCTAAACACTGTGAGCAGCACGCACTGCACTGAATGTAAATAGCAGGAACGGATCTAGCTGAACACTGTGAGCAGGACACACTGTACTAAATGTAAATAGTCTAGCTGCCTGACCGTGGTACTAATAGGATCAAAAAGAACACCTGTAATTTTCTTCAGGTAGCTTTATATACTGTAACCAGACAAGCCTGCCTGTCAGTAGGAAGATAACAGGAACGGATCTAGCTGAACACTGTGAGCAGGACGTACTGCACTAAATGTATATAGCAGGAACGGATCTAGCTGAACACTGTGAGCAGGACGCACTGCACTGAATGTAAATAGCAGGAACGGATCTAGCTGAACACTGTGAGCAGGACGCACTGCACTGAATGTAAATAGCAGGAACGGATCTAGCTGAACACTGTGAGCAGGACGCACTGCACTGAATGTAAACAGCAGGAACGGATGTAGCTAAACACTGTGAGCAGCACGCACTGCACTGAATGTAAATAGCAGGAACGGATCTAGCTGAACACTGTGAGCAGGACACACTGTACTAAATGTAAATAGTCTAGCTGCCTGACCGTGGTACTAATAGGATCAAAAAGAACACCTGTAATTTTCTTCAGGTAGCTTTATATACTGTAACCAGACAAGCCTGCCTGTCAGTAGGAAGATAACAGGAACGGATCTAGCTGAACACTGTGAGCAGGACGTACTGCACTAAATGTATATAGCAGGAACGGATCTAGCTGAACACTGTGAGCAGGACGCACTGCACTGAATGTAAATAGCAGGAACGGATCTAGCTGAACACTGTGAGCAGCACGCACTGCACTGAATGTAAATAGCAGGAACGGATCTAGCTGAACACTGTGAGCAGGAAGCACTGTACTGAATGTAAATAGCAGGAACGGATCTAGCTGAACACTGTGAGCAGGACACACTGCACTGAATGTAAATAGTCTAGATAGAAGATAACAGGAACGGATCTAGCTAAACTGAATACAGTGTATATATATATATGCAACACCTGGGATGCATATATATACACAATACACTGTAAGTGCAGCTAACTGACTGACTGTTCTGCCTAATCTATCTAACTCAAATCAAATGACACTGTCTCTCTCTCTCTCTATCGCTCAGCACACCGGAACACACACTACACAGGGCCGCCGTGCAGGCGGCCTTATATAGTGTGGGGTGTGTACTAAATCCCCTGAGCCATAATTGGCCAAAGCCACCCTGGCTTTGGCCAATTACAGCTCTCTCTACTGACGGCGCTGTGATTGGCCAAGCATGCGGGTCATAGTGCATGCTTGGCCAATCATCAGCCAGCAATGCACTGCGATGCCGCAGTGAATTATGGGCCGTGACGCGCCACACGAATTTGGCGCGAACGGCCCATATCGTTCGCAATTCGACGGACGGTCGAACAGCCGATGTTCGAGTCGAACATGGGTTCGACTCGAACACGAAGCTCATCCCTAGTGATCAGGAACAATATTACAAGTGTGGCAGTGATCAGTGACACAATAACTGACTGGTGTGGTAGCGATTGTGGACACTCTGACTGGGTGGCAGTGATTAAAGATGCTGTGAGTGGACTGCAGTGATTATGGACACTATGCGTGGACTGCAGTAATTAGGGACACTGTGAGTGGACTGCGGTGATTAGGGACACTGTGAGTAGATTGAGGTGATTAGGGACACTGTGAGTGGACTGTGATGATTAGGGACACTGTGAGTGGACTGTGATGATTAGGGACACTGTGAGTGGACTGTGGTGATTAGGGACACTGTCAGTGCACTGCGGTGATTAGGGACACTGTCAGTGGATTGCGGTGATTAGGTACACTGTGACTGGACTGCGGTGATTAGGGACACTGTGACTGGACTGCGGTGATTAGGGACACTGGGAGTGGACTGCGGTGATTAGGGACACTGAGTGGACTGCAGTGATTAGAGACAAATAGAGTGTGTGGTGGGGATTAGGGATACTGACTTACTGAGTTGTTTGTTACTGATGTAATATTGGTGAGGGGACACACTGGACACCTTTGCTGCCCTTGTGCCTTTATGGAGGGCTGGGTTACCTCCAGGCTCACCTGCCCTCTATCTATCCATTAGAATGTATGTGCTTCCACTGTGGAGGCTCTCATAAATTTACTTGAGTTAGTACTGCAGAAATATTGGGGTGCCTTGGAGCAGCTCTGCAGCTTATGCATGTATTTGCAAATGTGTGATAACTAAACCCCTGTTTTTAACGCAAACTCTTAGATAGGATAATTTGGTTGGTAGCAGACTGGCTGGTGAGTTGAGCTGGGAATTCTCTTTGGTTTTGTTTTGTAAACCTTGTGGACAGCCTTCCCAGAAGAGTTGAAGCTGTTATAGCTACAAAGGCTACGGACTAAGACTGGGATGCCATTAAAGTTCAAG
Source organism: Lithobates clamitans (assembly GCA_037952925.1). Taxonomy (NCBI): domain Eukaryota; kingdom Metazoa; phylum Chordata; class Amphibia; order Anura; family Ranidae; genus Lithobates; species Lithobates clamitans. Next base: position 3,011,387 of record JBBGZY010000145.1, read on the forward strand.
TGCGTGTAAAGGCAGACATCCCAATACTTTTGGTAATATAGTGTATATACAGTATATATAGATACTGGGGACTTCAAATGATAGAGCTTTAAGGAAGCATCCACTCGCTGGATTCTTCTTTTTAAGGGCTTTTTTGCCCATTTTTTATTAAAGCAAATTCAACACAGTTCCAGAAATCAAAATCAATGAATTTCCCTCACAGGAGTTTTCAGCATTGCTCTTCCATCAAAAAAAAAAATGACATTCAGCCTCCCGGCTTACAAATTTAGCACTACTGCTCTGGTCTTACCCTTTAAGCCCTTAGCTGTCTCTGTCCTCTACACAATCTTCTCACAAACTATACACACAACTTGCAGCCTCTTCCTGCTCTCTCCTATGTAAAGCCCTCCTTACTCCTGGGCAGAGACCTCGTCTGTTTGTTGGGGTGGAGCCCAGAACCATGGTCAGGAGTCTACAAAAAGCCCTGCACACACCTGGACAATCAGTGTGCCAGTTGCTCACAAAAAACGGACCTAGGAATGGAGATTTCATCCGCTCCTCATTTGGGGTGCCATTGAGAATTGGCAATGAGAATGACACCCAAACACACACGATTCTGCATGCGATTCCAAATCACCAAGTTTGAATGGGGCCTCTTTTTTTAAATTTATGTTTATTTTTTGGATCCAGTAACAAAATTTTATATTTTTTGCATATAATCAGTGACCCTGAACAAAAAGTCTCCTTTGCTCATTCGTTTTGGCTTGCAATGAATCTCAAAAGCGGCAGAACATAATTGCTAACCTTTGTCTAAACAGTTTTTACATGTGCCCCTACTGTATATTTAGATGCTTGTTAATAATTAAAAAAAGAAAAAAAAATGGTGGCAACTACTAAATAGCCATCCATGCAAAATATCATCAGACTGCTTGCGGAGTGCATTATTTCAGGTTCACTGTAATTATAACAGTGAAAAACATGCTGATCTATTTATTTGAATTAACAGCAGTGTCCTTGGCACTCAGCTAATTTTACTAATGGCCTATCTATACAAAAGTATGTATGTATTTAGAAGGAATTTTTTTTTTTTCGCTTAGAGGAAAATTAAATATAAAAGCAGCTCCCTAGTAGTATGAATAATAGACAAAAAAATAAATTGTAAAATACAATAGGTGTGCTATTCCTTTAAACAAAACGCAAAAATACAATAAAGTTAACTGTAGACAACACCATATAAAGTGAAAAGAAACACATTTAAAATCATTGGTATAAAAATATGTGCATATTCATTCAAAGTAGAACTATAGGCAAAACTTATAAAAGGTTATAACCGCTGTCAGATATTTTTTCGCCATCTCTGTCCAATTGCGGGGATTTACCTTCACTTCCTGTCCCATAACCAAACATGAAGTGAGTGGATATCCCTGCAAATTAAGAGAATTCTTTGGGGGCAGGCCACCCTCACCACGTTTCATCACAAGGAGGATATCGTCAGGGGACAGAATAGGTCCCTCATTTTTTTTAATAAAGCTTAGTGAAAAATTAAATGGAAAAGCAGCACATTAGCAGTCTAAATAAAAAAAGACTAAAATAAAATAAAATTTTAGTGTAATGAGGGACTGAGCAAATAGAAAATGGGCATGTAGAACACTGCAGCACATTGGCCGCCGAGCATAATGACATCACTGCCAGGCCCTTCCCAACATGTTTCATTACAAGGACACCGTCGCCAGGGAAGAGAATGGGTCACTCATTACCATTATAAATACCTTTTTTAATAAAACTTTCTTTTTTTTTTTAAACAATAGATTTTTATTGGTTTTCACAATGTACATTACAGGACAAGCATTTTTTACATTGTTGCATTTATACAAGGTAAATAATAAATGCAGCACTTACTACACTAATAACAGTAGGTATATCTTGGATACTCGAGCTACCTATATGGTTGTAAAGTTTGACCTCATCAGGAGGTACAGCCTGTCACCCCTTTTGGGTTCACACTGTGAACAGACTTTTGCTGGGTCATCACAAAGTGGCTCACCTCGGACCTTATGGAGGGTCCATAGGGAGATAAAAACAGGAGTAGCAAGTACTGTCAATGCAATGCTATACTGTAAAAAAAAAAAAAAAAAACATAGATGTGAAGTAGTCATAGGTACAGAGTTATTCCCACACACCCAACACACCACATTATGAGACTCACTGGAAATTATCCAACATTTGCAGGTTGATCGCTGCTGTTACTATTCCGCTCCACCAAAAGACACCCTATGTGCTTCAAAGTATCATTATGTTTTATTCACATCTTATAAATGTGTAGAGGCATATTTAGAGGATCTCCAAATCTCCTAATATTTGTGGAAAGTTGGAGATCCCCTTTTTGTGTAGGCAATAATTTTTTCCGTTGTGTATTGAGCATTTTCTCTGGAGATAACCTCTTCTATCCTAGGGGGTGCTTGTGAGCGCCATTCCCTTGCTATTGAGATGCGGGCTGCGAACAGGATGTGGATGACCACTTTCCTCACTAAAGGAGGAAAGGATTCAATACCCAGGCTTAGTAGTGTAAGTGCAGGGTTTAGAGCGAGGTGTACATTAGTAACATGTAATATGAGGGACTGAACATCCTCCCAGAAAGGTTGTATGACCTTACAGCTCCAAAAAACATGGAGAAGATTTCCTGTGGACCTATATTCCCTCCAGCATAGCGCTGAGATGGTAGGTTTCATCCTATTCAGGCGAGAGGGTGTAAGATACCATCTATGTAAAAGCTTTTGTGCGTTATCCCAATGGTCTATGCAAGACGAGGATTTACTGTTGTATTTTATAGCTACGTGCCATTGGTGCAAGGGGTATTCTTTTTATAAGTCCCGTTCCCACCTTGTCATATTGGGAAGTTTAGATTGTAAATAAGTAGGGGTAGCGAATTTGTAAAACAGGGATATGCCTTTGTGGTTTATCAGAGGTTTGTTGATCAGGAAACTCCATAAAATTTGTGGAATTACTATTGGTCAGGTCGGGTTGGAGGTTGAATAGTGGTTTACTTGGAACAACCTGTATTTGTCAAGTTCGTTCAGCTCATCCAGCTCAGCGGCTAAGAAGTGTACACCCTGTTTCTTCAATGTGTAGGTTGAGAAGTTGGGGATTAGATATTCATAAGTTGCAAGTGGTATTCCTAGTGTGCGAGTCAGGATGTCGGTGAAATGAGAGTTTACTAAAGAAGACCACGCTGCAATGGTGGCTTGTATGGTTGGGTACGGAGGGATAATGGGTTTATGATGAAGGCTAGCGGCTATGGCCATTGCTGGCAGGTCGTGACCAGGAGTTACCGTGCGCTCAATCTCTGACCAACGGTTATCCATTTGACAGGAGAACCAGTAGCGCGTCTGGTCCAGTATAGCTGCCTTGTAGTATAGTTGAGCATTGGGGAGGTATTTGGGTTTGTAAAGCTGTGTTAGTGCAATTCTAGGCTTTCTGCCTCCCCATATGAATTTTTTTTAGAAGCTTTTCTATGTGTGTGAAGAATTGTTGGGGAACAGGTATGGGTACGGTTCTGAAAATATAGAGCATTTTGGGCAGTACTTGCATTTGGTATGCAGCTAGCCTCCCCAGCCACGTGAGTGGTAATTTACTTATTTGATTTAATTCTTCCTCCACTTTGGCCAACAATGGAGGGAAGTTGCATGGGTAGATTTTAGTAGAGGAAGAGGCCAGTTGCACACCAAGATACGTAATAGAGGGCAGATCCCAGTTACAGGGGAAAATTTCCTTTAAGCAGGGCTTTGTGTCATCAGATATGTTGATGGTTAGTGCATAGCATTTGCTCGTATTGACCTTGTAATAGGAAATCCACCCAAACTGGTGTAATAGGGATTTAATAGCGGGTAGAGATGAAATTGGGTTGGTTAGGGTTAGTATAATGTCGTCAGCGAAGAGCCCTATTTTATGGCATTCAAGGCCTGCATTGATGCCCTCTATTGCGGTATTAGTTCTTGCATATTCTGCTAATGGCTCTATAATCAAGGAAAAAATTATTGGGGTGCCATTAGTTAATCTAAAGGGATCTGAGAGCAGGCTAGAAGTGTAGACTTGCGCTGTGGGGTTCGTATACAGGGACATAATTGCGGAGTGAATCAGGCCCGAGATGCCAAATTTGTGCAAGGTCCTAGACAGGTAACCCCAGTGGACCCTGTCAAAGGCCTTTTCCGCATCCAACGCCAGCAGTATACTAGGTAGCTTGTTGGCTTCAGCAAGTCGCAAGAGGTTCAGCATTCTTCTGGTCCCATCAGGCTCTTGTCTACTCTTAACAAATCTGACCCGATCCAGTCCTATGAGCGAGGGGGTGATATGTTTTAATCTGTTCGCTAGGATTTTAGCATAAATTTTGAGATCAGAATTTAAAAGGGATATGGGCCTAAAGTTTTGGGGGATTGATGTGTCCTTGCCAGCTTTCGGTAGAGTGACTATTACTGCTTGTAGCATCTCTCTGGGGAAGTTACCCGAGGAGGCTGCTATATTGAAGACCTTCACTAGTTCAGGGGTGAGGAGAGGATTGAATGCTTTGTAATATTCGGCAGAAAATCCATCCATGCCTGGGGATTTATGCATAGGTAGGGATGTAATTACTGATTCAACTTCTTGGTGGGTAATAGGGGCGTTTAGTTTGTGCAGTGAGGCTGTGTCTACCAATGGTAGATGAATTCCTTGTAAGAATTAATCGATCTCCGCATTTGTGGGCTGGTGTGTTGAGGGGTCTGCGTTTAGGTTGTACAAGGATTCGTAGTAGTCTTTGAATACATTGGCTATGTCCTTAGGGTTTTGGAATACCGTGTTGGTGTGGTGGTGCTTGATGTGTGTGATATTCGAGCGTGCCTGTCTTTTTTTAAGTTGGGCAGCTAATAATTTACCTGACCGGTTACTTTGGGAGTAGTAGGTTAGTTTTAATCTCTTAAAATATGTGTCATAATCTGCCCTAAGTTCCTGTCGCAGTTCTTCCCGGCAGGAGGTAAGGCGATTAAGTACTTCTTTGGTTTTGGTAATGGGATTTTTGTGTTTCGCTTCAAGATCCGCTATAGTCTCTTGGAGTTGTGACATACGTTGTAGTTTCTTTTTTCTCTCTCTGGAGGCAATTTGTATGAGGACACCCTTAGCAAAGGCCTTATGCGCACACCATATTGTCGTTGGGGAGCAATCCCCATTATTGTTAATTTGGAAGAATTCTTTGATTTTTTCTGCTATTTCATCCCTGATTTTGGGGTGCGATAAGAGAAACGTGTTGTTGCGCCATAGTGGTTTTTGGGAGGTCTTGCTGTCATCCACAACCTCTATTGTCACAGGAGCATGGTCTGACCAAGTGATGTTGTGGATGTCAGCAGCCCGGACCTTCTGCAACGTATACATATCGGTAAGGAAAAAGTCAATCCTAGAATAACTGCTTTGCACTGCAGAGAAGTGCGTATAATCTCTCTCGGTGGTCCTGAGGCATCGCCAGGGATCGAATAGCCGTTCCTCATGACATAGAGGTCCTAAAGACGGCCTCTGCCTAGGGGCCACAGAGGTCGTGTCCCACTCTGCATTCATAACCATGTTAAAATCGCCACAAATAATTAATCTACCTTTCTGCAATCTCTTTGCCATTGTAAATACTTTACGCATAAATTTCAGAGCTCTGACATTAGGTGCATACAGATTTACCAGGGTATAGGTGACGTGGTCCATTTCAGCAACTATAATGATAAAGCGTCCTCGGGGGTCAGCATGTACCTGTAATAAATAAAATGTTATCCTATCTCTGACAGCAATTAGTACCCCATTCTTCTTAGTAGCGTCGTTGGCTGTAAACACCTGCGGGAATTTGGCATGTGTGCATTTCAGGAGTTTCTTGCTAGAAAAGTGAGTCTCCTGTGCACATATTATATCGCAATTCGCATCCATGGCTGTTTTCCAAAGGGCTCTCCTTTTGTAGGGACTATTCAGGCATCTCACATTAAATGACATCAGCTTAAGATTCATTCCTGTGGTAGTAAGGGCAGTTGTGCCATCTGGTGGTGGTATTGGGTGTTGGAAGTGAAGTGGGTGGTGTGTCCAGTGTGCAGGAGTCCCTCCGCACCATTTCATTGTGCTGATCAAGCGAACTTGTAGAATCAAAAATCAAATAAACTAGAACTTGTGATAGAAGAGAACATATAAGCCGCATCCTTCGCAGAGAACTTGTTACGGAAAACATCTCGCAACTTACGTGGGGGCAAAAAGAACAGTCAGTCAAATAACAGCCGAACAAAGGGTGGGTTGATCAGAAAACTTTACACTCGCTGTGCAGATTGAAGGCACTAAGTGTGTCGTGTATTTGGTACACAGGATACCCTAAAAGGAGAATGATGGCGTGCAGTAGCGACCGGGTATGAGGGCTACCGGTTTCTTCTATTCTGGTGGTTGTTATTGTGCCTCCCACGGAGGGGGTTGGGATCTGCTGGTTCTCCATTCTCAGGCAACAGCTTCCATTTCCAGGGAAGAAGCTCCAGGCCTTTATCAAGTGATGTGATTGCATGCGATTCATTGTGCATATCCACAATGAGGTTGGCCGATAATCCGCATTTGTAGATGACTTTGTGGTTACGCAGGATCTTGGTGATTGGGACCAAATTGTGTCTCGCCATCAGAGTAGCTTCCAACAGGTCAGCATACAGTGCAATCCCAGCAAAGGGGTCAGGACGGGCAGGATGTTGTCTGGCATATCGCATCAGCTAGTCTTTGATGTGATAAAAATGCATTCTCGCTATCACATCCCTAGGGATCTGGGCAGGGAGGAAGGATGGTTTCGGTAGCCTGTGGCTGCTGTCAGTGGTAACATCCGCAGACCCTAATGATGGAAGGACTGTTACCATGAGCTTTTGGAGGAATGCCGTCAGTTCTGCTGGCTTAACTGACTCAGGGACGCCTCTGAACTTGATGTTGTTCCTGCGAGCTCTGTTCTCGATGTCTGCCATTTTAAGTCGCATGGATTTGATCTCTTCCTCGACATCAAAATGAACATCTACCAGTTCATTATGTGCTAATGTGAATTCAACCATTTTTTTCTCCACATAGTCCACTCTACTAGTTATTACTGCCACTTCTCGCGTGGTAGTCTGCATGAACGCTGCCATGTTACTTTGGAGGTCCCCTCTCAGGGTTTGTAGCATCTCCTTCATGGTGGTATCTAAGATGGGCTGCCCTGATGTGGGGAATGCATCCAGCTGCTGGTTATATGAGGAGGATTCCTCCATTTCCTCTCCTTCTGTCCCTGCGCAATCCCGGGGGGTCCCCTTTATCCCCAATCCTCCTCTTTTGTTTCACAGGACTGCTAAAGGGGGAGGATGGCAACGGATAGTCATTGCAGCAGGACTCACCCGTGGATGGCACTGGATGGCTGTCTGCGTGTGCTGTGGAGGCTGACGAACGGCTCCCGGCGCCGGCGCCATCTTGGATTTCTTGGCCTGTAGCGATGGGGAAGAAATCGGTAAGTTTTCTCGGCCCCTCTCTCTCCTTCCTTTTAGCCATCACTGCTGCTGAGTGCCTCTTATCCTTAGGAATCGATCAGTGTGCTTTTTATTTGGTGTAGTAAGCTATGAGCCACTATGAGACACCCGTTATTGCAGAGCTCAGCTCTCACACATCCATCAGCTCTGGCTGCCGGCTCCGCCCCTCCTTAATAAAACTTTCTTGATTGTTAAATGGTATGTAGCACACCCCAGGAGCTGCTGAGTTCCCCACTGCTACAGGGCCAGGCACACAGCATTTCCTTCCTGCATTCCAACACAGAAAACAGCCCTTGGCTTGTTTTTGATGTTTTATTAGGGGTTGATAACTTGGATGGGGTAGGGAATTATGGATTGTCCAACTCCAACAATGTCTAGAACTATGAACAAAGGAGACAACTTCCTCCCTATTTACACAAAGTCCTCTTCCTCTTTCCTCCTGCACATACTAGATTCAAATGTGCGGCACCTGCTGATCACTCCAGGGGACCTAACAATCTTTAGTGTTAATTCAGCAACTGCCCATTACAGGCTGGGAACATCATGTCCCTTTGTAAGTAAAGTGGTATAATATGGAGTGAACAGCATCTCCTTCTGCCTTCTTAGACCAGTGCGGGCGAACCTATGGCACGCGTGCCACAGCTGGCACACAGAGCACTCTCTGTGGGCGCACGAGCACACACTGACTGGCCATCGCTTTTACATCACCTCCCTCAAAATCCTATATGCGAGCGAGCCTTGATGTCAGCCTTGCTCTGTGCTCTCCCCTCTCCACGCTCTCCAGCATACGGACATTTATTACTTGGACTGTAATAGCAGTATTGTTTGGCACATAATATTTACAGTAGGTTATATTTTATTATTTTTTGTTGCATGAGCATATTACACATTTCTTTGTTACAACATACCAACAGGATTCTGGGACAGCGTGGTGATTAGAGTAGAAATTTCTAAATGCTGCAGATCACTTATCACATAGAGATCTTTTATATCTCATAAGGCACTGGAGTACTTGGTGGTGGGAGGGGGCTCTAGAGCAATGGTTCTCAACCTTTCTAGTGCCGTAACCCCTTGATAAAATTCCCCAAGTTGTGGGGACCCCTAACTTTAAAATAATTTTCGTAGCGTGGGTTGTCAGCATCCAAGGCAAGACAAGTAACTTTCTTGTTCTTTCTCTCATTCTTTCTCTCCCACGTATTCTCTATTTTTATTCCTTCTCTTACTCATTGGTGGGGGGGTGGGGGGAATGGGATAAGTGGCAGTGCTGGTGGGGGGTGGGATGAGTGGCAGTGCTGGTGGGGGGTGGGATGAGAGGCAGTGCTGGTGGGGGGTGGGATGAGTAGCAGTGCTGGTGGGGGGGTGGCATCAGTGGCAGTGCTGGTGGGGGGTGGCATCAGTGGCAGTGCTGGTGGGCGGGTAGGATCAGTGGCAGTGCTGGTGGGGGGGTGGGATCAGTGGAAGTACTGGTTGGGGGTGGGATCAGTCAGTGGCAGTGCTGGTGGGGGGTGGGATCAGTCATGGCAGTGCTGGTGGGGGGGTGGGATCAGTCAGTGGTAGTGCTGGTGGGGGGTGGGTGGGATCAGTGACAGTGCTGGTGGGGGGGGGGATCAGTGGCAGTACTGGTGGGAGTTCTGATCAGCCAACTTGGGTGCCCTTGATCAAGATCATCTGCTGATCTGAGAACTGTAGTGGGGACTTTTAATGGCAACTATAATCACAGGTAGTGTTACTCACTGTGTCTCCGGCTTCACTGTATCTTTGACTTTGTGATGTCTCGTAGCCGAAATCAGGAGATAGGATCTCCTCCAGCCTCTGTCACTTCACATTCCTCACCAGTCAGCTGACCTCTAGTCCCTGCACCCCAGCCAGGGCCGGACTGGCCTACCGGGATACCGGGAGATTTCGCGGTAGGCCGCCTGAGTTGCGGCTGCAGTGCTCCCCTCCTGCTCCTGTGTGTCACGGAGCTGGCTGGGTCTGTGTTCGGCGGCCGCCCTGTAACACGGTCCTGCCCCCCTAGACCGGCTTGTGTGATAGTGGATAGAATCAGTGTTCCGCCTATCACACGAGCCGGTCTAGGGGGGCGGGACCGTGTTACAGTGCGGCCGCCGAACACAGACCCAGCCAGCTCCGTGACACACAGGAGCAGGAGAGAGGGATCCAGTAGATGCCCGCCCGTACAGTCCGCCCTGTGTGCCTGTATAGGAGGATCAGCGGGGGGCCGCAAATAGAGGAAATTAGCTTTCTATATTCCTCCATGCAGCCGCTGAATACTTGCAGGAGGGAGAGGAGGAGAATCAGGTATTCAGCGGCTGCATGGAGGAATATAGAAAGCTAATTTCCTCTATATGCGGCCCCCCGCCGATCCTCCTATCCAACTTCTTTTACTGGCCCCCCCAGTTCTCCTTTTGCTCCCTGGCTCCCCCCCCATGCTCTCCTTCCCTCACCACACTCTCCAGTCCCCCCCTCACAGTTCTCTCCACCCCTGTTTTTTCTGCCCCCCCTGCTCTCCAGCTCTCCCCATCCTACTCTAGTCACCATCCCAGTGCTCTTCACTGCCCCAGTGCTCTTCACCCATGTTCTTTCTCCCCCCCCAGTGCTCTTCAGCTCTCCCCATCACTCTCCAGCCCCCACCCCAGTGCTCTCCACCCCCCACAGTGCTCTCCAGCCCCCCATTCTCCGCACCCCTGTTTTCGGTCCCCCCCGGTGTTCTCAAGCTCCACCCATCGCTCTCCAGCCCCCCCGTGCTCTTTGCCCCCCGTGCTCTCCACCCCTGTTTTTTTTTGGCTCCCCCTCCAGTGCTCTCAAGCTTCCCCCCCAGCACTCTCCGCTCCCCACCCCTGTACTCTCCACTCCCCCCTGCATTTTGCCCCCACCCATGTGCTCTCCAACCCCCGCCAGTGCTCTCCAGTCCCCTGTGCTTTCCACCCCTGTTCTTTCTGGCCCCCACTGGTGCTTTCAAGCTCCCCCCATTGCTCTCCACTCCCCCCTGCTCTTTGTACCCCCCAGTGCTCTCCACCCCTGTTTTTCTGCCCCTCCCTCATTGCTCTCCACTCCCCCCTGCTCTTTGTACCCCCCAGTGCTCTCCACCCCTGTTTTTCTGCCCCTCCCCCACTGGTGCTTTCAAGCTCCCCCCATTGCTCTCCACTCCCGCCTGCTCTTTGTACCCCCCAGTGCTCTCCACCCCTGTTTTTCTGCCCCTCCCCCAGTGCTCTTCGCCACCCCACACTCTTAGCCCCCCCGTGCTCTTTGCCCCCCGTGCTCTCCACCCCTGTTTTTTTTTGGCTCCCCCTCCAGTGCTCTCAAGCTTCCCCCCCAGCACTCTCCGCTCCCCACCCCTGTACTCTCCACTCCCCCCTGCATTTTGCCCCCACCCATGTGCTCTCCAACCCCCGCCAGTGCTCTCCAGTCCCCCGTGCTTTCCCCCCCTGTTCTTTCTGGCCCCCACTGGTGCTTTCAAGCTCCCCCCATTGCTCTCCACTCTCCCCTGCTCTTTGTACCCCCCAGTGCTCTCCACCCCTGTTTTTCTGCCCCTCCCCCAGTGCTCTTCGCCACCCCACACTCTTAGCCCCCACAGTGCTCTCCACTTCTGTTCTTTTTGTACCCCCAGTGCTCTCAAGTCCCCCCCCCCCAGCGCTCTCCGCTCCCCATCCCTGTGATCTCCACTCCCCCCTGCTCCTTGCCCCCACCCATGTGCTCTCCAACCCCGCCAGTACTCTCTGCTCCCCCTTCTTTCCAGATCCCACCCAGTGCTCTCCACTTCCCCAGGACCAGAGGACAGGCTGACTGGGGCCGGAAAATGAGGATGGCTGAAGGTGCAGGTGGCCAGGGACCACTCCATCTCACAGCAAACAGATCCTCTGGAAGGAGCACTGTCCCCATCCAAAACGAGAACAGACCCTGCCTGCTGTTGGCCATCATGGATATCCTGCTGGCATGCAAGGTACCGTACCGAGCATCAACAACACACCTTCCCACAGACAGGGACTGCTGACTGGGCCATGGGGCACAGGAGGGGCTGCAACGATGGGCACAGTGAAGCTGCATTCCTGGGCACTGTGAGACTGCATTCACGGGCACAGTGAGACTGCATTCACTGGCACAGTGAGACTGCATTTGATGGGCACAGTGAGGCTGCATTGATGGGCACAGTGAGACTGCAATGATGGGCACAGTGAGGCTGCAATGATGGGCATAGTGAGGCTGCAATGGTGGGCACAGTGAGGCCGCATTCATGGGCACAGTGAGACGGCATTCACGGGCAGAGTAAAGCTGCATTTGATGAGCACAGTGAGGCTGCATTTGATGAGCACAGTGAGGCTGCATTTGATGAGCACAGTGAGGCTGCATTGATGGGCACAGTGAGGCTGCATTGATGGGCACAGTGAGGCTGCATTTGATTGGTACTGATGAGGCTGCATTTGATGGGCACTGGTGAGGCTGCATTGAGCTCCTGTATCATGTCTGCAGTCTCTGACCATCTCCTGTATCATGTCTGCAGTCTCTGAGGGAGTCTGCAGAGGAGTCAAGAGTGGGAGCACCGCCGGGATGGGGGTCATGGGAGAAGTCAGACAAGTGTGGACTGTGGAGAGGAGACTATAGGATAAAACCAGAGCCACCGAGCTGGAGCCGACTGACTGAGCCCTACACGGTGCACCTGAGAGGAGGTCAGTGACAGCACCGCTAGGCCAGTCTGAAGGGGGGGTCACTGATGTAAGGGGGGAGTGAATACGATAATGTAAGGGGGCACTGATATAAAGCACAGCCTTATATCAGTAACCCACCCCCCCTTACCTTAGTGTATTCTTTCTGCGGAAGGTGGTTCCCCCCCCCTCCCACGTTCTGAGTTCCTGGGGTCCCCCTTGATGATTGATCACTTACCACTTTTAATTGGAATTTGCTTATATATATATATATATATATAATGTGATTTCATATCTGTCTTATCTATATATAATACACTCTTCAAATGTGCATTTTATGGTTTTCCCTTTCATGAACAAGAAATCAATGACGTTATGCTGTTGCAGTGGTATAATAATGCTGTGGGGCTGGTATGAAATTTTTTCCAGGGCTGGATGTTATTCCCAGTCCGGCCCTGACCCCAGCCATGCCGTGAACTGAATGGGCAGCTGCGAAGAGGTTGAGTGGGCAGCCGCGGGCTCCAGGAACTGCTCAGCTGGACAGCCACAGGCTCCAGGGACAGCCCTGCTGGGCGGCTGCAAAAAGGCAGGGAGAACGGTGCGGGCTTCAGGAACAGCCCAGGATTTGGTGACCCCTGGCAAATCGTCATTCAATCCCCGAGGGGGCCCCGACCCCCAGGTTGAGAAACACTGCTCTAGAGTGTTTTTTGGCACTTCACATTGTGTGAATAGGGACTGTTTGCTTTAACAGAGAAATTTTGTTTATTTGATTTCACACTTAAAAGGATTTGCACTTATTTTTATATCACTTATTTTAAATGTGATTCATTTTACTTTATACAGTGTTGTATGCAGTTAGCTTTATTTATTATATTTTTGGGTTTTGTTTAAAGCCATAGAATACATATTTTGCTTTACAATGTATATGTATTTAGGATGCGCTTTTGTAAAGTCAAAACTTCTGTTATGTAGACTTTTTTTTCACTGAGCGTGGCAATTGAACATCGTAGGTCACAAAACACAAATGTGTGGAGAGTAAAATGGAATGGAATAGGAAATAACACAAAGGTGTTTAAGAGATTTGTGTGTGGTGGAAGGAAGCCATGAATTACAGTCACTTTTCACAGTTAGGAGATTCTTGAAATACTGTCAGATGGATTGCTGTGTGTAAATGGAAACACTGAACTGATGATTCTTTGAGATTAGTAACTTCATCAGCTGATCTTTTGCCAAAAGGAGGAAAAACACATTTGGGGCTAAATTGCCCTTAACCCAGAGTTCAGACTGACCAATTTTTTTCATTATTTTCAGTGTATTCATTGACTTTTTTCACATTTTTCTTTTTTTTTTTAAATCACACAACATTTATTTAAAACTTATTTCAATAGTTATTTAGTACACAAAACATTAACACATGATTTCCTTTGGCCCTAAAGGAGTTCTATGATGACAGCATACACTTTCATTTTATAATCTCAGCATTGTAATAGTAATACAAATGATTGTTACAAATTAGTTATTATTGACAATCAAATATATGAAAAAATTTCATGTTGTGAGTTCTGCCCGCCTGATAGCCATCCCTTTCCACAATGTCCTGGATTCCCTGCATTTAGATTTCTAAGGACTACATATCCCATGGTACTGTGCTGCCTGCAAGCAGTGTTTCCTGTACTGACTCCACCTTCTGAAACTCCTCCCCTCTGCACCTTTGTAGTTCAGAAGGCAGTAGACATGTGCACTGACAAAAAATTTGTTCATTTTCATTTCATTCGTTTTTTTGCTTTTTTCAGAAATTCAGAAAAAATTTGAAAATTTGGAAATTCGAAAATTCAGAATTCGGAAATCCAAAATTTCTAAAAAAAGAAAGAAAATCAGTAAAAGTCGAAACAATAACTAACTATTAAATTATAGGTATTGGAATTTCCCTTCAAATTTTGCTGTTTGTGAACGTAACGAATACAAATTTACCTGAAGTTACGAATTATCCAAAATAATGAATGCTGCATCTAAACAAATTGAATGGTACAAATTAATAATAAATAATAATAAAAAGGTTTTATTTTTATTATTGTTATTTATTATTATTAGATCGTTATGTTCCATTTGTTTAGATACGGCATTTGTTATTTCCGTTAATTCGTAACTTCGAAAAAATTTGTACTCGTTACATTCACGAATAGCCAAATTTGAAAGGAAATTCCAATACCTATAATTTAATATTTATTATTACCGTATATACTCGAGTATAAGTCGTTCCGAGTATAAGTCGAGGCCCTAATTTACCACAAAAAAATGGGAAAAACTTAGAGACCCGAGTATAAGACGAGGGTGAGAAATGCACAGCTACTGTAAGTGGAAAAGAGGGTCAACAATGCCCATTTGCATGCCTCACTGTGCCCATTTGCAGCCATAGGTCCCCCGAACTTCAAACTCGGTAGTTAAGGGTTCTTAGATGCCCCCTAGCTGCAGCCAAAATTTGGAGTATCTGGACCCAAAGGGTCCCAAAATGACATTGCTGCAGATGGACACAGTTGACAGAATTTGGGGCCCCGTATCTTGGGGCCACTTAGTGCTAAGAACCCCAAATTTGGTGTGAAAACCCAATATCCAAAGCTGGGGTTTCTAGCTCTAAGTGGCCCTGAGATACAAGGCCCCAAAGTCGGTTCAGAAAATGTCAAGCACTTTTCTGTAGCAGAGAATGACATTTTCCGAACCAGATTTGGGGCCCAGTATCTCGGGGCCACTTGGTGCTAGGAACTCCATCTTTGGATATATTGTGGTACCAGTTCCGCTGGGTTTGCGCACCAAATTTGGGGTTTCTAGCACCAAGTGGCCCTGAGATACGGGGCCGCAAAATCGGTTCAGAAAATGATTTTTTTTGCTGCAGAAAAGTGCTTGACTCGAGTATAAGTCGAGGGGGGCACTTTCAGCACAAAAAAATGTGCTGAAAAACTCGACTTATACTCGAGTATATACGGTAGTTAGTTATTATTTCAGATTTTCGGGTTTTCGAATTTTCAGATTTTCATTCTTTCGAATTTTCAGATTTTCATTCTTATTCTTGGATTTTCAAATTTCCAAATTTTAGAATTTTTACATTTATGAAATTTCAAATATTCGAATTTCCTAATTTCGAATTTTCGAATTTCTGAAACGTTCCAATTTCCAATATTTCGAATTTATGAAATTTCGAATTTCCGAATTTTCAATTTCTGAATATTCTGAAATTTGAAAATTTGGAAATTTGAAAATACTTTGGAAATTTCGGAATTAACGAATTTGTCAAAATTCGTTAAAAAACCAATTTGGAACTAAACTAATTGCACATGTCTAGAAGGCAGGCTATTTGAATTCTGTAACACAGCAGTGCCTACTGACAGGGCATAATGAATACGTGTCACAGAATTCAAGGAAGTAAATGTGTGGGGATCTGCGCAAAGTAAGTTTTAAGATATTTAAAGTGTTACTAAACCCACAAGAGTAAAATCAGTCTGTATATGCAGTAAAGCATGCTCGAAATACTTACTGTGGAACCTAATGGGTTAATCTTTTGCATTGTGTAAAAAGGCTGTTTGATCGTGTCTTCTCTGATCCTCTACTCCTTCCACAGTCCCCAGTATATTTCCTAATAATACAGAGCCAGGGGACAGGCTGCACATGCTCAGTTTGGTGTGCATTGCTAGAGAGTTTTTTTTTCTTGGGAGGGTGCATGGTATCACAGCACTGTCCAGATAGAGGGTCAGGGGTCCTGCATCATTATAGGACAGTCAGTGCAGATTTAAAACTCCTCCCACAAGCTTTTACCAGACACTCATAGAAGTCACAAGACTGCAATATACTGCTGATGAGAAATGGTATTTAGCAGTTTATATTTACTAAAATAATTGCATTTCCATGTTCTGCGTACTGTGGGAGACCGGATATAGTGAATGCAGGGTCCTGGGTTTAGTAACACTTTAATTAAAACCAATAAGGAGTTAAAAATGCGCTCACATTGGTAAGTCAATAAAAGCATGTAGCATCCTCTAATACCAACTGCAGAGCTCGTAGCTGGAAAGTCCTATGCAGAGTTCGCCATAGAAACTCTGCTGGAAACGGCAGACCAGTGCAAGAGGTAGGCGAGACAGGAATAGCCTTCAGGAGCTGGCGTGGGATGCATCGCTTGCCAGTGACCAGTACCAGAGTGGAGATGCAGAGAAGGAAAAAGCAGGATGATGTGGAATGTGTGGGGGCATGGCTACGCGTTTTGGAGCAACATGAACTGTGCCTTTCTCTGCATAGGACTCTCAAGCTACTTCCCAGCGTTGCTCTGCTCCACCTGGCCGTGGCCCTGCCGAGCTCTGCAGTTTGTATTAGAGAATGCAACATGCTTTTATCAATTTTACTGATGAGAATGTATTTTTACCCCATATTGGTTTTAATTAAATATCTACACTTAGATGGTGGTGCTTCTTGTTCCTTTTTGTTTTCAGTTTACCTCAAGGGGCGTCTCCACTCTGGAACGTATTTTAATGTTGCCTTCCAGCTAAGTAAGTAAAGCAAAATAATGGGTACATATAAATCTTTACCATAAGTAACTGTTATATAATATTTATTGTAATATAAGTATTAAAGAACTATACTTAATATTTAAAAAAAATGAAAAAAGCATTAATAATGCTCTTTGATCCTCAAATTACACTGACCCATATTAGTATACTGTGCACACTTAGGTGATGATGCTGGCTGACTGGACAGAAGGGGAAAACACATACTGTTATCAGAATTGACGACACTCAAACCTGCTGTAAACATACAGTCAGGTCCATAAATATTGGGACATCAACACAATTCTAATCTTTTTGGCTCTATACACCACCACAATGGATTTGAAATGAAACAAACAAGATGTGCTTTAACTGCAGACTTTCGGCTTTAATTTGAGGGTATTTACATCCAAATCAGGTGAACGGTGTAGGAATTACAACAGTTTGTATATGTGCCTCCCAATTTTTAAGGGAGTAAAAAAGTAAAAGTAATGGGACAGATTAACAAACATCCATGAAACTTTCACTTTTTAATACTTGTTTGCAAATCCTTTGCAGTCAATTAAAGCCTGAAGTCTGGAACTCATAGATATCACCAGACGCTGGGTTTCATCCCTGGTGATGCTCTGCCAGGCCTCTACTGCAACTGTCTTTAGTTCCTGCTTGTTCTTGGGGCATTTTCCCTTCAGTTTTGTCTTCAGCAAGTGAAATGCATGCTCAATCGGATTCAGGTCAGGTGATTGACTTGGCCATTGCATAACATTCCACTTCTTTCCCTTAAAAAAACTCTTTGGTTGCTTTTGCAGTATGCTTCGGGTCATTGTCCATCTGCACTGTGAAGTGCTGTTCAATGAGTCCTGAAGCATTTTGCTGAATATGAGCAGATAATATTGCCCCAAACACTTCAGAATTCATCCTGCTGCTTTTGTCAGCAGTCACATCAATAAATACAAGAGAACCAGTTCCATCGGCAGCCATACATGCCCACGCCATGACACTACCACCACCATGCTTCACTGATGAGGTGGTATGCTTTGGATCATGAGCAGTTCCTTTCCTTCTCCATACACTTCTCTTCCCATCATTCTGGTACAAGTTGATCTTGGTCTCATCTGTCCATAGGATGTTGTTCCAGAACTGTGAAGGCTTTTTTTAGATGTAGTTTGGCAAACTCTAATCTGGCCTTCCTGATTTTGAGGCTCACCAATGGTTTACATCTTGTGGTGAACCTCTGTATTCACTCTGGTGAAGTCTTCTCTTGATTGTTGACTTTGACACACATACACCTACCTCCTGGAGAGTGTTCTTGATCTGGCCAACTGTTGTGAAGGTTGTTTTCTTCACCAGGGAAAGAATTCTTCGGTCATCCACCACAGTTGTTTTCCATGGTCTTCTGGGTCTTTTGGTGTTGCTGAGCTCACCGGTGCGTTCTTTCTTTTTAAGGATGTTCCAAACAGTTGATTTGGCCACACCTAATGTTTTTGCTATCTCTGATGGGTTTATTTTGTTTTTTCAGCCTAATGATGGCTTGCTTCACTGATAATGACAGCTCTTTGGATCTCATATTTAGAGTTGACAGCAAGAGATTCCAAAAGCAAATAGCACACTTGAAATGAACTCTGGACCTTTTATCTGCTCCTTGTAAATGGGATAATGAGGGAATAACACACACCTAGCCATGGAAGAGCTGAGCAGCCAATTGTCCCATTACTTTTGGTCCCTTAAAAAGTGGGAGGCACATATACAAACTGTTGTAATTCCTATACTGTTCACCTGATTTGGATGTAAATACCCTCAAATTAAAGCTGAAAGTCTGCAGTTAAAGCATATCTTGTTCGGTTCATTTCAAATCCATTGTGGTGGTGTATAGAGCCAAAAGATTAGAATTGTGTCGATGTACCAATATTTATGGACCTGACTGTAGATACACTAAAAAAAATTTCAGTATTTCTTAAATAACTTAGACTTATGGAAACCTCAAACCCTAAACATAGCAGTGAACTTCAGTGACCTCTAAGGGAACCCAATTAAAACATTTTTTTTGCAACCATTTTTATTAATTAAAAGTATGGTTAGATGGGCACTGCCATGTACTACTGCTATTTCTGACATTTGTTGTTTACAAGTTAAAATCAGTATGTTTTGCTAGAAAATTACTTAGAACCCCCAAAAATTATATATATATATATATATATATATATATATATATATATATATATATATATATTGTAATAGTGAGAGTCCCTGTCACTATGAAAATTGGGTTAAAGTAGACATAGGGTATGCAAATTTGCTTGGGGCAAGGCTTCAGAGCATAAATGTGGACTGGAGAAAACTGCTTTTGCAGCTTTCTCCAGATTTTGAGATCCACCAGCAGATTGACTGGTCAGGTGTGTGTTGGGCTATTTGTAGACACCTGACCATAGTTCTGGGCTCCACCCTCCCGAGGAGTCCAGGCAAGCAAGGGAGAAGTGTGCATGTCTGCACAGGTCTGTCAGAGTAGACAGAGGGTCCAAGCCTGTGGGCTGGAAAAGGAAGCTGAAAAAGAGTGCTGAGGTACTGGATGTACAGGAACTCTGTTATAGAGCCAAGAGGGCTGAAGCATAAGTCTGAGCAGCAGTGCTGCTAAAGAGAGCCAGGTGGCTTGATATTTTTTATTGAACTTTCATTGTTGCTGTGGAAAGCTGAAACCCCTGTGTGGGCAACTCTTCTGTTATCGGACATTTTCTTTCTTTAATAAAAGTGGGCCTACAAGCCCTTAAAACTGCGTATCTGGCGTGGACTCAGCTCACTGGTAAGCTCTACCTTTAAGCTAAACCAACCCCCGATGTTACAATATATATATTTTTTTTTAGCAGAGACCCTAGAGAATAAAATGGAGATTGTTGCAATATTTAATGTCACACCGTATTTGCGCAGAAATCTTACAATTTTTTTTTTGGGGGGGGGGGGAATAAACTTTATGGAATAAAAAAAAAAACAGTAAAGTTAGGCCAATTTTTTTGTATAATGTGAAAGATGATGTTACGTTATATATATATATATGGGCTGCCCTACGCACAACAAACACCCTATAGAACAGTGGTTCTCAACTCCAGTCCTCAGGACCCACCAACAGGCCAGGTTTGCAAGATAACTGAAATACATCACAGGTGATATAATTTGCTGCTCAGTGATTGCAGTATTCTAGTCTGCATCTCCCCAAGGTAATACTTAAAATCTGGCTTGTTGGTGGGTCCCGAGGACTGGAGTTGAGAACCACTGCTATAGAAGAAATAAAACAAGAGGTGGTATAGTAATGAGGGAGATGTGGTCCCGACAGGCGAATGTGAGTGATAGAATCTAAAAAATATTTGAAAAAATCCAAATAGATGAAAACTGAAAGCTTCTATAGATGAGGTAAATGAGAGATAAGCACATTGGGATG
Organism: Lithobates clamitans; assembly: GCA_037952925.1. Classification (NCBI taxonomy): domain Eukaryota; kingdom Metazoa; phylum Chordata; class Amphibia; order Anura; family Ranidae; genus Lithobates; species Lithobates clamitans. Next base: position 3,031,479 of record JBBGZY010000145.1, read on the forward strand.
GCTGGGCCAGAAGAGACAATAGAAAACGCTTCTATTTATTATGAAAACTGACATTCTGCCTGTAAAGGTAACTTTTATTTTTCCGCAGCAGATTGCATTTTGCGTGTAATAGACATCAATGGACCTGCACCAAAAACGCAATTGTTGCATTTTTGATGCATTTTTACATGCATTTTGCGCTTCCATTAAACGCATCAAAATTGTGAGTTCAAGAACGCAAAACGCATTGCAAAGTGTGCCAGATAACCGCATCAACTGCAACCGCATAGATGTGAACCTAGGGTAAAATACACAAATTATTTAGATAGCATGCTTGGGGATGCCTTAAATCTGTATGCGAAGCGTGATTGACACTAGTTCTACAACAATGTTCTACAATATTTATAGATGTGGTATTCAGAGCTGTCCTCCATATAATTATTATACTACTTGGGTAATCACTGATCCAGAACTGGCAGGCTGCTAGTAAAGTGTAAGGGCAGCTCACCATAATTTTTTCAGGTCAGTGGTTCACCAATAGTGAAAAAGGATCAAGATGACAGGTCCAGTGCCTACACCTTCAAAAAAAATCTAGTAATTGTGGCTCCCTTATTTAATTTATTTCATTTCTGACAAGTCCTTCTGAAAGGCTCATTGCTATATAAAGCCTGAATAATAATAATAATAAATCATTTCAACAACATCTGTATGTTACTATTTTTATATTTTTTAGTATCTGCATGTATTACCAACCAGCAAGTTTGAGTTCTGTTGTTCAAAAATGTAAGAACTGGACGGGATAACTACCGATACAAAAATGCCAGCATCACTGCACACAGGGGGAGTGATTGCAACCATCACTAGGCACAGAGAGGTTGGCTACCACCACCCCTGGACACAGTGAGGCTGACCACCACCAGGGGACACAGGGTTCCCCATGACTAAGCTCCGGGGGGACGGAGTGAAACGCGTTGGGAGAGTGGCCTGGTCGGATCCAGGCTGAGGTTGCCACTTCATTCACCTCTCTAGGATACTATAGATGTGCAACTTCCAGGGGCTACCCTCTTTTTCCCTTGAATTTTCTCAGGAGCCAGGATGGACTCCATCCCCTGTCAGCACTCTAGCAGCAGCTGCGGATGTATTGTCTACATACCCCCTCTCTACTGAGCCTAAGTGACACACATACATTTCCTGGGTCACAGGGGACACAGTGAAACTGACCACCACACCACTGACCGCAGAGAAAATGTCCACAACCACTGATCACAGAGCGACTGACCTTTATCACTGGAAAATAAGTGAGAAACCACCACCATTATACTGATAACCACCACTGGACACAGACACTGATAACCGCCACTGGACACAGAAACTGATAACCACCACTGGACACAGAAACTGTTCCCACCAACGGACACAAACAGACTGACCACATCCACTGCACACAGAAAGATTGATCACCAGCACTGGACACAGAGAGCTTGACCACCACCACTGAAAACAAAGTGAAAGACTACCACCACTAGACAACAAGAGACTGACAACTGTCACTGGGCACATAGAGACAGCCAATACTGGATACAGAGTCTTACCACCGCTGGACACAAACAGTCAGACTGCTCATCACCACTGGACTCACAGAAACTGATCACCAAAACTAGACAGAAACACTGACCACCACCAAGACTACTACCACTGGACACAGAGAGACTGACCACCAGCACTGGACACAGAGAGACTGATCACCAGCACTGGACACAGAGAGACTGACCACCAGCACTGGACACAGAGAGACTGACCACCAGCACTGGACACAGAGAGACTGACCACCAGCACTGGACACAGAGAGACTGACCACCAGCACTTGACACAGAAAGACTGACCACCAGCACTGGGTACAGAGAGACTGAACACCAGCACTGGACACAGAGTGACTGACCACCAGCACTGGACACAGAGTGACTGACCACCAGCACTGGGCACAGGGAGACTGACCCCCAGCACTGGGCACAGAGAGACTGAACACCAGCACTGGACACAGAGTGACTGACCACCAGCACTGGGCACAGTGAGACCGACCACCATTACTGGACACAAAGGGGCTGATCACCAGCACTGGACACAGAGAGACTGACCACCAACACTGGACACAGGGAGACTGGCCACCAACACTGGACACAGAGAGTCTGACCGCCAGCACTGGACACAGAGAGGCTGATCACCAACACTGGACATAGAGAGATTGACCTCCACCAATGGAAACAGAGTGAAAGACCATAACTAAACACAGAGGCTGATAACTGCCAATGAACACAGAGAGCCTGACAACCACCCCTGGACACAGACAGACTGTCCACCACCACTGGACACAAAAAGACTGACCCCTACCACTGAAAACAGAGAAATTGATCACAATCACTGGACACAGAGAGACTGACCACCACCACTGGACACAGAGAGACTGACCCCCAACACTAGAAACATAGTGAAAGATTGCCACCACTAGACCTGCACGATTCTGGATAAAATGAGAATCACATTTTTTTTGCTTAGAATAAAGATCACAATTCTCTCATGATTCAGAACAACCTTTTTATTTTAAAGATTTACAACCCCTGAACATTAGGTTATCAAACAAGATGGCAATAAAATATGACTTAATACTCTTTGCTTCAATCAAATTTAAAGAAATGTAATGAAAAATAATGTAATATGTAAATAAATAAAAAAATTACCATTAAGTCATATTAGGGTCTTTTTTTTAGTACTCGCCGATACCAATTACCGATACATACCGCAACATTTTTGTTTACACTTCCGCTGTCAGCAATGGTACGAAGCACTGAAAAGGGATTTTACAAATGAAACATTTTTTTTTTTTTATTTTGCGCTTTTTTTAATGTGAAACGTGTAAATATATGTTAAAGGTGTAAAAATAATAATGAACAAAGCAAACAAAAAGTTTTATTTATTAATAGTTTATAAAATAGAAGTAAATGAAAAAAAAATCAGCAAGAAAATAATTAAATGGAGAAAGAGAATAAGGAGTTGATGGGGCTGATTAGAGTAAATTAAGGGTTAATAAGGGGTTAAACAGAGGAATATTTTAATAAAAAAAACCAAAACAAAAAATTATTCGACACAGCGGGAGCCAATCCGCAGGTCCGGTGGACGTGATGTCCGCTGGGACCTGACAATCGTTCTAAGGAGAGGCAGAACGGTGCTCTACCTATGTAAACAAGGCAGATTGCGATTCTGCCAGAGGGGAAAATGGAGATCTTGTGTTTTTGCTAAGCAGAAGCACGAATCTCCATTTTCCTTTAGTGAAAGCACGTCCTCCACAGTTAGAAAGCACTCCCTAGGGACACACTTAACCCTTTGATCGCCCCTGATGTTAACCCCTTCTCTGCTATTATTAGTACAGTAATAGTGCATTTTTTTTTAGCACTGATCTCTGTAATAATGTCACTGGTCCCCAGAAAGTGTCAAAGTGTCAGGTGTCCGATTTTCCGTCGCAATGTCACAGTCCTGCTAACATCACCGCCATTACTAGTAAAAAAAATCAAATAAACAAAAATTCCATAAAAATATCTCATAGTTTGTAGAGACCAATCAATATACACTTATTGGGATTTATTTTACTAAAAATATGTAGAGAATACATATTGGCCTAAATTGATGAAGAAATTAGATTTTTTTCAATTTTTTTATTGGGTATGCATTATAGCAGAAAGTAGAAAATATTGTTTTTTTCGCCCTCACAACAGCTAATGTTAAAATGTTAAAATAGCTGTTGTGCTGTTACATATGCCGCATGCATTATGCATGCGTCCTTCAGCCCGGGCACTATCCGATGGGGGGCACTTCTCGACAGAACACCGGCTTCTTTTTTTTTTGACAGCTGTGAGCAGGGAATCGCTGCACTTGTTACATGAAATGTTGAAATGCTGGATTTAGATCCGGTGGGGGGGTTAAATCAAGATCGCGATCTTTTAACGATTAATCGTGCAGCTCTAGCCACCACTACACACAGCTGAGTTTTACCACCACCATTGAACAAAAAGAGACTAACCACCACCACTGGACACAGATAAAACGATCACAAACACTGGACACAGAGAGACTGAACGTCACCACTGGACAAGCAGAGACTGATTACCACCACTGGACACAGAAAGTCTGACAACCACCACTAGATACATACAGAATGATCACTACCACTGGGCACAGAGAGATTAACCACCAATCTCTGACACAGATAGAATGGCCACCACTAAGCAGAGGGAGTGTTACCACAAGAGCCAGTTTCATCATCTCCTATTGGTTAGGCTGCACCCACCATTGGTCACACACAGTTTTTTTTTGCCACATAGCCTTTATATTGGGTCACAAGACATTTATGTGGCTCCTACATTTCGCACTTGTCCCATTAGTGTTTTTTGGAGACTCCTGTATAGCCATTTTTTCCTTTGTGAATTGAGTAGACATTTTTAACCCATCCAGTTGATTTTTGCCTTCTATACTTTAAAAGGGGTGTTCTGAATTCTATTTTATCCCATAGACAGCTCAACTTCCACCCTAACAAAATCACAGGCATCAGACAACAATGGCTTAAGATTTATTGTGCACTTTCAGGAATTATTGAAATTTTTATTCATTCAAAAGGCATATCTCTGTTATGTATATCACATTTTTTTTTTTGCTATTTCAAACTTTATCTCCTTATATGTTTGTAAACTGAAGGGTTAAACCCACCTGCCAATGGTTCTGAGCCTCTCCGACCTCATAAAGAGCTGGTGATCTCTCCAGCTTTTCAACAGCTAATAATACACTGGCTGATTCTCTGCCCACAGGGAGATTGTCATCCATGCTAAAGTTTGACATTTTACACTTTAAGTAAGCATAGCCAGCAGCAAAAAAAAGAAAAAAAAGCAGCCAAGAGACAGATCTGTCTTATTAAAAGAAGATGTCACTAAAAGAGCAAATCAACAAATATTCTCCTACTGTCCAGACACAACCATGCCTAGAGATATGGGTAGGAAGATAGGGTTAGGGTTAGGTTTTAGGTACCATAGATTCTTTTATGTGCCATATTTAGCTGCTTAAATCCCATACTTGCTACTTGCCTCATCAATGGCGACATAAGAGAGCATCAGGATGTAGCAAGTTGTAGAGTTTCTTCCACTAGTCTGTGAGCTCCCAAAATCACAAAAGCAAAAGTCAATTTCCAAAATGAAGGCAACTCTTATGGATCCAACAATTTCTACCTTTTCTGTGAACTGTGATTGACTACATCTTCATTCAGGAGATACATGTATACCAATACACTGTATACCAAGTGAACAGAAATTTGAATTGCACATCCAAGTTTCACTATGTGGGGTGTTATAATAGTTATGCGTAAGCAGACTATACCATTTAGGTTTAACAGTACAATAGTCAGAAGATCTTTTGTGTGCTCAGAATGGAATTTGCCATTATAAACAGTAGACATGTGCCTATAGGCAACAGACTAAGGGCTTGTTCACACTTGACTAAATTTCTAACGCTTAACAAACACTCCTATAGCTTTAGTATGGGTGTTTGACTCTCGTTAATGAGCTTTAGTATGGGCATAAGACTGGCACTTTACAAGCTTTAAAAACGCTTCCCAAACGCCCTATGGGCAGTTTTGAAGCGCTTAATGAGCGTTAGGGGTAAAACTGCTCCACAAATGCCGGTTCCATTACAGTAAATGAACTAATCTTAACACCCCTCAACCGCACCGCAACTGCCTGCCACAGCATTTGCGAAGCCTTAACACGGGAGGCATTGAAAGGCTTCAAATACCTCTTGACTTGACATGAGGCTTCAACTTCGAAGCAACGCAATGCTAACACTTCATGTTTTGATAGTGTGAACAGCACTGTGTGAGGGGCATTTTTAACGCCTGCTTTTCATGCCAGTGTGAACTTAGCCTAAAAGAGGTGGCTTTTTCCTGTACAGTCATTAACCACACATTTTTTTCAATCATCTGCATACGACTCTATCTGATCACAAGCACTGTGACTGTATCCCATATAAACTTATTTACATACTCACAATATTCCTAGTAAAGATCAGCAAAACAAGAACAAGGTCTGCGTAAAAGAAGTGATCCTAGCTGAGAGGGTTTCCTTTGACCCCCAAAGGTTGTGTGCCTAAAGGTAGAAAACCAGTCATATTTGCCTATAGCCTATGCTGGGCTGCAGTAGAAACAATTCATGGAAAAGCCAGCTATAAATGGATCGAAATTTGGCCGAATCAGCAGGGACAAGCCCAATTTTGATCCATGTATGGACAGGCTGGTTGTACAGAAGTGGATCAGTTGCTCTGTACAACCAGTCGGTTGGGTTTTTCCCGATGGATCAGTGCCACTGGCTGGGCTACCTAACACTGTGCTGAGGTTTTTTCTTTTTATAGCATGCAAAAAAAGAGAGTTGGCCAAATATTTTTGTACTGGCATGAATACACTCATGCTAGTGTCAAAGTAAACCAGTGTTGATCGGTAAGGATAAGCAACTTATTTTTTTGGCCTCGATTCATTTGTGAGAACATAGCTTTCATCCTAACAAAAAAATCAACACAATTATGTTATAGTTTCAACATTCAGCACTGTTTGGCAAAATTAAGTAGGTAAAAATACCCTAGAAAACCATAAATAATGTTTAAAAAAATGCAATGCAAATACATTGCAAACATGACAAAAATGCCCTGCAAATGCACCGCGAACGCATTTCAAATACATGTAAACGTGCATGTTTAACTGCACAACGAACTTGGAGACTGCCAACATCCCAAGTCTCCAGCGACTCACGGGAGTCTCCCGCAATCGACTGCGGGCCCCCGGACACCCGCGAGGACGGCGCGATCTCCTGGCTGAGCCTGCAGTGTCACTCAGCCACAGCAGCCCGAGCGGCTGTACCATTCATTCGGCAGGCGGCAGATCCTATCATGCGAGTGATTGCGGGTGGGGTGTGCCAGCCGGCCCAGATGTGACAGAGAACAGTGTCACTGAGACTGTGTGTAAGCTGGCAGACAGACTGTACAACGGTCTGCAACTGCCACCAGTGCGAAACCAACATCTTGATGTCACTGATGATGACAGAGGTTCTCCCTTCCTAGTAAGACCAGTCTGTGTGAGGAGGAGGAGTCACACTGACTCTGGTGCGCACAGGCTGGTCCTCCAGGGTGTGCGAGTTCTGCAGAGTGTGGATAGAGCATCACTGTGTCACTCTCTCACCACATTTTTCAGCTCACTAATCACTGACTCCTCATGTGTCACTCAGGATGGTCCGATGATTCCATGGGCACTGGTAAGGCTGTATTTAATTGGCACTGATCAGGCTGCATTTAATTGGCACTGGTATAGCTGCATTTAATTGGTACTGATCAGGCTGCATTTAATTGGCACTGGTATAGCTGCATTTAATTGGCACTGATCAGGCTGCATTTAATTGGCACTGGTAAAGCTGCATTTAATTGGCACTGGTATCGTTGCATTTAATTGGCACTGGTAAAGCTGCATTTCATTGGGGGGGGGGTGAACAGCGCCGGCTCGAAGCATCACCTCCCTGAAATGAGCTTTTGCAGGTTGGGATGTTTGAGACTGTGTTGTAAACATGCCCTTAAAGTGGAACTTACTTTATCCATAACAGTTTGATAACAATGAATGTTCTTTAACAAAAGAACATACACTCCACATTAATAATTATGCTATCAAAACTATTCTGTGCTGTAATTTGCCTCCAGCATTGCTCCAGTTTCTTCTTGTTGGAGGCCGCCATGTTGTTGAAGCCCAGAGCAAACACTTTTTTATTGAAAACTTTCCCACTCTCCTTAGTCTTAAAAATCTATATGTCTTATTCTGCAATCAAAATGTGTGCACATCTAGCACAAAATGTATTTCTTGGATCAGGGGAAGTCTGACAGTGTTCAGTCTCATAGGGCTGTTGCTGCAGATAAGAGAGATAAGACACTATCCTTGTAAGTTTAACTCTTTTTTGTCTCCCTTGCAGCAGAGTTTTTCCTGTCACCTCTCCTGATTTTCTTTTCTCTCTCCTTATTCTCTTTTCCCTCTGTGTCATTTCTGATGTTTCCTCACCTACCCCTTCTCTCAGCAGTAGGGCTGTCAGCTGATCGGTCTCTAGTGACACATTAAAATAGGTAAATATTTTTAATATTTTACATACCTATACCTGCAAAAGGGTCCAGTCTGAAGTGATCTATCAGGACTTAATATTCTGACTAAAGTTTCACTTTAAAGTGGTATTTTACCACTTGCTTCCTGGGTACTTTTACCCCCTTCCTGCCCAAGCCAATTTTCAGCTTTCATTGCTGTCGCACTTTGAATGACAATTGCGCTGTCATGCATCACTATACCCAAATTAAATTTTTATCATTTTTATTTCACACCAACAGAGCTTTCTTTTGGTGGTATTTAATCACCACTAAGTTTTTAATTTTTTGCTAAACAAACAAAAAAAGACCAAAATTTAAAAAAAACAAAACAAAATGTTTTTTATAGTTTGTTATAAAATTTTGCAAACAGGTATTTTTTCTCCTTCACTGATGGGCAATGATATGCTGCACTGATGTACAGTAATAGGCTACACTGATAGGCTCTGATGAGGAGGCACTGCTAGGTGGCACTGATGAGGTGGCACCGGTGGGCATTGATCAGGAGGCACTGATGAGGCTGCACTGATAGGTGGCACTGATGGGTACTAATAGGCACTGGTAGGCAGCACTGATAGGCAGCACTGATAATTGACACTGATGGGCACTGATTGGCGGCACTGATGGGCACTAATAGGTGTCACTAGGAGATGCCACTGGTGGGCATGGATTAGCTGCACTGCGGGCACTGATTAGCAGCAGTGGTGGACACTGAGGGGACCAATGTCACTGTAACAGGAGCCGGTTAATGGCTTTCTTCTTTTTTCTTTTTTCTTTACACTGTCAGCATGAGGGGAAAAGAAGCCAATGACCGCTTCTATTTACTTCCTTGATCAGCTGTCATTGGCTGACAGCTGATCATGTGGTAAAGGGCCACTGTGATTGGCCCTTTATCTCAATCTGTGATCAGCCAAGTCATAAGCATGGAAGGACGTCCATGATAGCCCTCCTTTAAGCCCGCGTTGTAGCCGTCTTTCAGCTATAGCGCGGGCGGGAAGGGGTTACAACACATGATGTAGGCATGATCCACTGTTATCAACAAAAGTAACAATAAACTATTGTTTATTGTAACAATAAAACTATTACATTATTATTTTTTCAGTTTGCTAATTACAATATTAATGGCTGCTAAAAACCCCCCTTGGGGGATTTCTCGTTTTTTTGATCTTTTATCAACAAAAGGAAACCTGCTCAGAGAAAGGCCATGCAACCATTGATGGAGTGCAGGTAGACAGGATGTGGCTGCAAAAAGGATGCAAAAAGGCTGCAGGAAATCAAGAACAGTGGAATGCTACAAAGTATACAAAAACATGAAAATAAGTATTTTTATTTAACCACTTCAATACAGGCATTTTCACCCCCTTCCTGTCCAGGCCAATTTTCAGTTTTCAGCGCTGTAACATTTTGAATGACAATTGTGCGAACATGCAACACTGTACCCAAATGAAATTATTATAATTTTTTTCCCCACAAATAGAGCTTTCTTTTTGTGGTATTTGATCACCTCTGCTGTTTTTATTTTTTGCGCTATAAACAAAAGAAGAGCGACCATTTTGAAAACACCCTTTTTTAACTTTTTGCTATAATAAATATCCCAATTTTTTTTTTAAACAAATTTTTTTCTCAGTTTAGGCTGATATGTATTCTTCTACATATTTTTGATTAAAAACATCGCAATAAGCGTATATTGATTGGTTTATGCAAAAGTTATAGCGCCTACAAAAAAGGGGATAGATTTAAGGCATTTTTATTTTTTTCTACTAGTAATGGCGGTGATCTGAGATTTTGTACTGTGACTGACATTGTGGCGGACATATTGGACACTTTTGACACTATTTTGAGACCACTGACAGTCATACAGCGATCAGTGCTATAAATATGCACTGATAACTGTATAAATGTCACTGGCAGGAAAGGTGTCAACACTAGCGGGCGATCAAGGGGTTAAATGTGTTACCTAGGGAATGATTCTATCTGCAGGGGTAGGGGACTGACTAGGGGAGGAGACCGATTGGTGCTCCTATATACTAGGAACACACGATTTGTCTCCTCTCCCCTGACAGGTCCTGCTCTGTAACGAGTGATCGCGAGTGCCCGGCGGACAACGCGGCCGCCGGGCTCGTGCATCGGCTCCTCGGTGACGCGGCAGAACATGCACCCCCTATACCGCAGGGAAGCCGAGTACATCATATGACGCCCACCCAGGACAGGAGATCCCATCTGCAGATGTCATATGACAATGGGTGGGTAGGGAAGTGGTTAAAAATGGTGATTGTTTATGATACACAGTGCTTTAGAAAACTAAATATCACTTAGGCTGGCCATACAGTACACGGTGCAAAGGGTTGCAGGAAAGAAATTTCAGGATTCCCCCATTAACACAGTGTTGACAGGGGAATCAGCAGTTGTCTTCTCCTGGCTGGAGTGATTATTGCTAGTGGCTATAGCGATAATTGCAAGAGAATCCGTCAGGCTGGTTGTACCCAAGTTGATAGCTCGATCAACTTGGTATATTCAGCCTGCCCATTAACGGTTTGATTCTTGGCCGGTTCCTGCTCAACTGATCGAGATTTGAACCGTGTATGGCCAGCCTTAGTTAGCTCTTACTGTACTTTAATTTAGGGTTGCACCAATACTGATACTAGTAGCCGATACCGAGCATTTCCATGAGTACTCGTGCAAATGCTCCGATGCTTGTCCCGATACTTAGGCAGCCTCAGGGGTGATTGGTGCAGCGGTGGGGGAGTTACAAGCACTGATCTCAATGTATAGCTTTTCTGACAGCTGCTTCTCCTCCTCTCCCTCCCGCGGCTGTCAGGGAGATCGGCGCTTGTAACTGCCCCCACCGCTGCACCAATCACCCCTCTGTGCTCCCTGTGTCCTCCTCCGGGTCCCCCTGCATCCTCCCTGGCTCTCCATGTCCTACTCCGGGTCCCAATCCGTTTTATCCTCCAGGTCCCCCTCTGTGTCATCCTCTGGGTCTCCCTGCATCCTTCCTGACTCTCGCGTTCCTCCTCCAGTCCCCCCCCTGTCCTCCTCCGGGTCCCCCTGTGTCCTCCCCGGCTCCCTGGCTCTCTGGCTCCTCCACTGGCCTCCCCTGCCCCAGATCTTTTAGGATGGAGAGCGGATCACTTCCTCTGTCCATTCATCATAACTAAAACATCGTAACCTGTGTTTATGATACTTCAGTTTATGAACGGAGAGGAGCCTCTGTCTCCTGTTCATTCATTTTCAGTGCAGCTAAGGCTGCAGAGAAAGGGACTGGGGAATCTGTGTCCTCAGTCGCTTTCCCTGTCTTAAAGGGGAGATATCAGGGAGCATTGTAAAAATAAAATAACAGAAAAATATAAAATTGTACAAAATAATTAAAAAAAAAGTGTAAAAATAACATTGTAAAAAATAATTAAAAAAAAAACTACTGACACATGTGCCACTGTCACATGACAGTAAAAAAAAGTATTTGTAATGGGTATCGGCGAGTACTTGAAAAAAAGTATCGGTACTTGTACTCGGTCTTCAAAAAGTGGTATGGGTGCAACCCTACTTTAATTAAAACCATGCTTTCACCTGATGAGTACTGACTTGTAACCTTTTGTACTGGCACCATTGTAGCTCAACATCAAAAAAAAAGAAGCATCAAATACACAAAACCTGACATGTAACTGCACTGCCAGTTGTAATCTTGAATGTATATGTTGAATAGATCAATGCAGCTGAGTATTAACGCTCATCTTTAAAGACCTAGGTTACTTGCATACAGCGGCCTTTTCTTACACATGTACTAGAATGAAAAAGACAATTGATTCAATAACCTTTAAAGGACACTGATGCAGACTGGAGAGGAACAGAGATGAGGAGTCATAATGAAGGGGGACAAAATGACTGTAAATCAGCTCATTAGAAAGACACAAATTAAAAGAAACCTGGAGTCAAGGTATCCTCTCCACGTCAGAATTCATATTTATCTGAATGTTTAATTCAGTATAAAGAGGATTCTGTAGAATGTCTTCAATTGATTCTGAAGATGTCAGGGATCCTCTATCAGCAAGTATGTATTCTAATGGCTTGCACTAAATATATCACAAATGTACACTGGAGTGCTCAGGAAACCTTTCAACAGATGTATATTTTTAATGAGGTGATAACAGTGTTTTATGAGCTATTAAAGAATTTTTAGTTCAACAGATGGACAAAATAGTGCTTATGTATAGTTGTAATAAGCTAAAGTGTACCCATCACCTGTATACATCAGGGGCAAATATTTCCAATAATATTTAGACGTACATAGCAAGAAAACACGCAGAGAAGTCATATTCGACTTGACGTGTATTTATATAATTCAGATGATGACAGAGGAAACAATCATTAATGAGATGTTTCAAGATGACCTCATGGAATTGCATGGAACAATTATGTAGCCAGAATCTTATCCCATTAAGTAATGACTGACGCTGTCAAATTGCCCCATGATTATGTCATATAATGTTATATAATAATTTTTGAAGTACAGAAATAGGGAGCAAAGGACAAGGAAAAGGGATAAATTGTGACATGGTAATAAGCATTAATCTAATGGATCTCATTAGTAATAAATTGTAATAAAGCCCTTATATCAAAATTGGAGAAAAAACATGTGCCATTTATTCATTAGGAATTAGTAACATAACTGCAATGAGGGACATCAAGATGAATTATGGGCCTCTAATGCATTAAAAAAATTCTATAAGTATATATTCTTAAAGTGTTACTAAACCCAGGACCCTACATTCACTATATCTGGTCTCCCACAGTACACAGAACATGGAAATGCAAATCTTTTAGTAAATATAAACAGCAGAATATCTTTTCTCATCAGCAGTTATAGCAGTCTTATCACTTCTGTGAGTGCTGGTTAAAGCTTGTAAGAGGAGTTTTCATTCTCCTCTGACTGTCCTATGAGGTTGCATGACCCCTGACCCTCTGTGTGGACAGTGCTGATTGGTCCTGTTCTGATCGCAAGAAAAAAACACACTCTAGCAATACACACCAAAATGAGCATGTGCAGAGTGTCCCCAAGGCTCTGTTCCATCAGGATATGGATTGGGGACTGTGGAAGAAGGGAAGGACCAGAGAAGACAGGAACCCCTTAGGTTCCACAGTGAGTATAACAAGCACGCTTTAGTGCATATACAGACTGATTTACTGTTGTGGTTTTAGTAACACTTTAATTTAAAAAAGTGCCTTCTATTACTCTCAGCTTCCTCCCAATCTCTAAATTTCCAAATACCTTTTTATTTTTATTTTTATTTTTTGCTGTGATCAGACTTCCTGTTAGAGGGTGGCTTCATTTGTTCTCCATGGTCCCACTGTAATGTGTAGGAACATAGGCACTTTCTTATTCTTCCTCCAGAGATGGACTATGGACTATGGGATTTGTAGTGCTGTAGTGTGCATAGAGCAGTGCTCATCATTCACAACTAATGTGCGCTACTTGTTCTAAACAAATGGAAGTGAAGGGGAAAAAGAGAGGACATTACAAGGAGGCAGAAAAACACAGTAAGGAACAACTTAATGAAAAATAGATTACAGGGCCATTAAAGCAGGATTAAATCCATCAATTTAATCCTTTCAAAAAATAGTTACTGTACATTCCCATCACGGGAATGTAACTGTCACATTTTCTTGTGCTCTCAACCGAACTGGCAAACCATCAAAGGACTGGTGCCGTAACTCATCACATGTTCAGCATCATGACAGTTGAAGATCAAACACAGGCTAAGATAGTAGCCTAAAACTGGGTTCACACTTGTTGCGAATCGGATGCGGTTTTCCGCATCCAATTCGCATGACAGGAGATTGTAACCGGCTCTCAATGGAGCCGATTCACACAGCTCTTGGGTGACTGCGGAGCGAATTGAACAGGAGTCCTATGTGTATTTAGCGCAAAAAACTCGGGCCTGATTCATCTGTGTAACAGAGAACAGGGATGCACCAGACCCCTGCTATCAGCCGCATCCGTCTTAGATATGAACCCAGCCTAAAGCGTTTGTTACCCCAACATGTCATATTCTTGATATGTGCCTGCTGTACCATGTACTTGTATGAGAATGTATCCTGTTCTCTTTGTATTGTGAAGGCTCTGGTGTTCCTGTCAGTTCCCTTTCTTACCTATCAAAAACTGACCACACTAAGCAGGAGAGCACATCGTGGTCAATTCTCTAGCTGTGCTGGGAACTCAGTATGCTCTCCTCAAATGATCAGACTTGTCCTGACACGCCCCCGCTGCACAGCCATTCACTGGGAAGCTCAGTGTACTGCTTCTTCTCCTCCCCCAGCTTTTATGCAGCTGAGAACAGAAGAAATGTGATCATTTATAAAAAGTTTAAAAAAACATTATAAATACCCTTTTTCTATCTATACAAAATTGTTTTGCCTTTCATTTCTAGTTTAAACGGAATGGGTTGTTTTACAGGGAGATCGCTTACAATCACTTTAAGTAATGGATAAGCATTTATTATTTTTGGAGAATAAGGATATTGTTTACTGCCACTTTAAAGACCCCCCTGACTTTCTCCTCACTATCTCAAAGGTAACCCCTCTAATAATAGTGAATAGGAAGGAGTTTGTGATTCTGACAAACATGATTTAGCTACAGAGGCGTAACTAGAACCTTCAGGGCTCCGGTGAAAGAAACCATGATGGGCCCCCCCTTCCATCCGAGCCCCAGGCTTCCAATTTTGGGAGGGTGTCCATGGACATCCTCCCAAAACCTTGCTTCCCTCATGCCCCCTGGGACGTGCGTCCAGCACAATCACAGTGGCCCTTTACCATGTGATGTCAGCTGATCACATGTAAACAGACTTGCCGGTTATCCACAGCCCTTAATTTCCCACGCTGTGTCTGTGTTAGGAAAGGACTGCCATTAACTGTCAAGAATGTCAGTAAATTGTTTACACTGATAATCAGTGCCCCAATCATCAGTGCCATCTATCAGTGCCCAACAATGCTGCCTATCAGTGCTCATCATTGCCGCCTATCAGTGCCCATCAATGCCGCCTACAAGTGTTACCTATCAGCGCTCATTAATGCCTCCTATTAGTGCCCATCAAATCAGCCTGTCAGCACCACCTATCAGTGCTCATTAATGCTGCCTAACAGCGTCCATCCGTGCCACCTATCAGTACTCTTCAATGCTGGCCATCAGTGCCCATCAATACTGCCTGAGTTCTGACTATCAGTGTTCCTCAGTGCCCATCGGTGCAGCCTATGAGTTCTGTCTATCGGTGCTCACCAATGCCCATCAGTGCCACCTTTTAGTGCCCATCAATGCCTTCTATCAGTACCCCCTATCAGTGCTCATCAGTAAATCCTATCAGTGCCTCCTATCAGTGCACATCAGTGCCTCCTATCAGTGCCCACCAGTGCCCCCTATCAGTGCCCCTTATTGCCTTCTCAGTGCCCTCTATCAGTGTCCCCTATCAGTGTCCCCTATCAGTGCCCCCTAGTGCCTTCTCAGTGCCCCCTATCAGTGCCTCCCTTCAGTGCTCATCAACAAATCCTATCAGTGCCTCCTATCAGTGCCCACTAGTGTCTCCCATCAGTGTCCCCTATCAGTGCCCCCTACTGCCTTCTCAGTGCCCCATATCAGTGCCCCCTAGTGCCTTCTCAGTGCCCCCATCAGTGTCCCCTATCAGTGCCCCATATCAGTGCCTTCTCATGCCCCCTATCAGTTCCTCCCTTCAGAGCTCATCAGTAAATCCTATCAGTGCCTCCCATTGGTGCCTCCTATCAGTGTCCACCAGTGCCTTCCATCGGTGCCCCCTATCAGTGCCCCCTAGTGCCTTCCCACATGCCCCCTAACAGTGCCCCCTAGTGCCTTCTCAGTGCCCCCTATTAGTGTTCCCTATCAGTGCCCCCTACTGTCTTCTCAGTTCCTCCTATCAGTGCCTCCCTTCAGTGCTCATCAGTAAATCCTATCAGTGCCTACCATCGGTGCCTCCTATCAGCGTCCCCTATCAGTGCCCCCTATCACGTCCCCTATCAGTGCCTTCTATCAGTTTCCCCTACCAGCGTCCCCTATCAGTGCCTTCTATCAGTGTCCCCTATCAGTGCCTTCTATCAGTGTCCCCTATCAGTGCCTCCTATGAGTGCCTCCTATCAGTGCCTTCTATCAGTGCCTTCTATCAGTATCCCCTATCAGTGTCCCCTATCAGTGCCCCCTAGTGCCTTCTAAGTGCCCCCTATCAGTGTCCCCTATCAGTGCCTCCCTTCAGTGCTCATCAGTAAATCTTATCAGCGTCCCCTATCAGTGCCTTCTATCAGTGCCCCCTATCGGTGTCCCCTATCAGCGTACCCTATTAGTGCCTTCTATCAGTACCCCCTATCAGCGTCCCCTATCAGTGCCTCTATCAGTGTACCCTATCAGTGCCTTCTATCAGTGTCCCTTATCAGTGCCTTCTATCAGTGTCCCCTATCAGTGTCTTCTATCAGTGCCTTCTATCAGTGTCCCCTATCAGTGCCTTCTATCAGTGTCCCCTATCAGTGCCTTCTATCAGTGTCCCCTATCAGTGTCTTTTATTAGTGCCTTCTATCAGTGTCTTCTTTCAGTGTCTTCTATCAGTGTCCCCTATCAGTGCCCATCAGTGTCCTCTATCAGTGCCAACTATCAGTGCCTCAAGACAGCACAGCTCTAAGCGGAGAGCGTGTCTCTCATGTAACAGCAGCACGGAGACACCAGCATTGACGGTTTATTTCCCCCTCATCCGTCCTCTCTCGCACGGGATGACATGGGACACACAGCTGATCTGCTCCCCCTTCTCCCCCCTCCCCTCTCCTGTGTGCTCCATGGGAAATGTGAGCTTGTTAGCTTCACACTTGACTGCCTGCGGAGCACACAAGGGAGGGGGGGAGAAGGAGGAGCAGATCAGCTGTGTGTCCCCTGTCATCCCGTGCGAGGGAGGATGGACGAGAGGGAAATAAACCGTCAATGCCGGTGTCTCTGTACTGCTGTTACATGAGAGACACACTCTCCGCTCAGAGCCGTGTGAATAGCAACCCCGCTGGCCCCCCCTCCTCACAGTGACGGAATGCCAGGGCCCCGTCGCAACTGCGACTGTTGCGACCCTGGTAATTCCGCCACTGTTTAGCTATAAAACAGCACTATTACCTTATCCAAAAATTCCTTAAACACAATTTTGTCATGCAGCACTGCTGGGTAAAATTAGATTTTAAAAATAAAATAAAATTTCCTGTTACTGTGTGACATGGCTTTGTTTTTATAAATAAACCCATTGATCACCATGTCAGAGCTGACATGGTGATTAATGACTTTCCTGATGTCTGCCACTGTATTTCTTTCTAGGTGCACTAAATGTTCCTTGGACATAAATTAAATCAAGTGTTAACACTTCCCTGAAATTTCAGAAAATTTTGGACAAATTGTATTTAAATGCTATGGAGTCAATAGGGATGGTAAAAAATAATGCATTTTTGGCTGTTTTCTTTTTAGAGAAGTCAAGCAATTGACTTTAATAGTCAATTTACAGAAGGTTAAAGACGCTGCTTTCAACAATCCTAATTGGACTAATTACTATTGTGACAAACCCCCGTTTACCTCTTTCAACAATACGTATATATCCCAAAATTCTAATATGGTGAAATGAAATCAAAATAAAATAAATAAATAAACTAGCAACTGCAAACATATAACGTGTTCCCACAACGTAGCAGTGGATGAAATTATAATTAGCCTAATTATTTGATTTTTGATTTTTATTCACAGGAAGAAATCCCAGATCGTTAAAAACAAATAAAACATAAAATAAAGCAAGATAACACAATTAATTAAATAGACACAAAAGTAAATAAATACACAAACACAAATAACACTAAATTAAATCAATTATGCCACCCTAAATACACCTTTCAAAACCACCCTCTAAATCAAGAATAAAAAGTAGTATAACTGTTTTCCAAGCAAATTTCACTTAAAGCATTATTATGGTCACATTTTAAAATTATATATTTATTTCCATATTATATTTAAATTACTTCTAGCCTACTTATATTATTCTGAATGATGTTAAAGTTAACTTTAAAGTAAGGTAAACTTACTTTATGAAGCTCCCCACAGAATTCACAAAGTCTGCCTACTGAGGAGGAGGTTCATGAGGTGGAGTAAGTACAGGAATCACTGTTTGCAGGCAGAAAAGTACCATGGGATATGTAGTCCTTAGAGATTGAAAGCAAACAGCAGAGGAGATGCTGCAAAGCATGCAGGGAAGTTGTGGAAAGAGATGGCCAGTATACAACTAGATCTCACTGTCAGGGCTGGGCTCTTAGCAGCTCCCTTCTCTGTGCTCAGGCTGCTCAGCTGCCGGATAATTGTCAGCAATCATTGATCCCTCAGTGGCTCACCTGGTTTTCATTATCTGCTCGTCAGTCCCGCCTACAGCCAGACCCTTCTGGCTATTTAAACTGCCTTGTTCATTCCTTTCCTGCCTTCACCTTAGTCAACTTATCTGCAGATTCTCTGCTGTTTTCCTGTGAAAGACTTTGCCCGGCTGACGTCCCTTCTGGTTCCTGATATTGTTCTTCTGCCTCCGACTACTCTGATCTCTGGTTTCCTGATTACTGGCCTTTCTCTCTACCGCTTTGGTTCCTGATCCCTGGCCTATGTTTTGACCACGTTTCCCGATCTGTACCATTTTTACCATTATATTAAAAGGTGTGCTTTTTACTGCATTTCTGTCTCAGTCTGATTCATGGTTCCTGACAGTAGGCGAAGGCCATGAATTCAGAAGATGCAGGCAATCCACCCAGTGGTAATATTTTTTTCAGATTGAATGAGCAGGACCACCGCATGGATCAGTTTGCCATAG
Organism: Lithobates clamitans; assembly: GCA_037952925.1. Taxonomy (NCBI): domain Eukaryota; kingdom Metazoa; phylum Chordata; class Amphibia; order Anura; family Ranidae; genus Lithobates; species Lithobates clamitans. Next base: position 3,050,513 of record JBBGZY010000145.1, read on the forward strand.
CGTTACAGACGCTGAGTGGAGCCAGACCCCCACAACCACCGGCCAGGGTTGTGGGGATGGGGCCCTTGTCCTCATCAACATGGGGACAAAGTATTTTGGGGGGCTACCCCAAAGCACCCTCCCAATGTTGAGGGCATGTGGCCTGGTACGGTTCAGGAGGGGGGGCGCACTCTCGTCCCCCCCTCTTTTCCTGCGGCCTGCCAGGTTGCGTGCTCGGATAAGGGTCTGGTATGGATTTTTGGGGGGACCCCACGCCGGTTTTTTTTGGCGCGGGGTTCCCCTTAAACTCCATACCATACCTGAAGGGTCTGGTATGGAATTTAGGGTGAACCCCACGTCATTTTTTTTTTTAATTTTGGCCGGGGTTCCCCTTAATATCCAGGCCCTTCAGGTCTGGTATGGAATTTAGGGGGACTCCCACGTCATTTTTTTTTTTAAATTTTGGTTCGGGGTTCCCCTGTGGGGAATTCCCATGCCGTTTTTATCAATGAACTTCTATGTGTATTGTCGGCAATGCAATAGCCGCGAGTAGTTTTAAATGGGTTTTTTCCTTCGAAATGTCATTTTGCTGTCAGACTGTTCTAAACACGGGAAACATGCGCCCCTTTACAGGCATACTAGAGTCACCCCCCAGCTATGAAATTTAAAGGGATATTAAACTTTTATTGTTTGACTTTAAGCATTATTTAAATCACTGCTCCTGAAAAAACGGCCGTTTTTAAAACTTTTTTTTGCTTTGATCCATGTCCCCTGGGGCAGGACCCAGGTCCCCAAACACTTTTTATGACAATAACTTGCCTATAAGCCTTTAAAATTAGAACTTTTGATTATTCATGTTCGTGTCCCATAGACTTTAACGGTGTTCGCGTGTTCGAACGAACTTTTTTCCTGTTCGCATGTTCTGGAGCGAACCGAACAGGGGGGTGTTCGGCTCATCCCTAGTCCTGAGTTACCCTGAGTTTATAGCATCCTTTAAAAGGGTATTTGACTTAACCGCTCGCTCCATTTTTGCTGCCAAGAGCCTCGAGTCCATCAAACAGAGTACGAGAACTGTTGCCAATTACGTCATTGAATTCCGTACTCTGGCAGCAGAGGTCACTTGGAACAAGGGGGCCCTCTTGGCTGCTTTTTCTCATGGTCTCTCGAATAACATTAAGCAGCCCGAGACATACCTACGAATCTGGAGAAGTGAATCACGTTTGCCATTCTCATTGACTTCAGACTCCTAGAGAGACCTTCCTTAAAGGAGTGCTTGCGGAAGCCTCCTGTACGTTTGGCTCTGAGTTTTGCATACCCACTCTTGCCTCCCTCACCTCCCATGCCTCATGGTACCGAGTCTGCCAGTGAAGTTGAACCCATGCAGTTGGGCTGCACACATCTCTCTGCAGAGGGGAGGGCCTTTAGGAGGAGGGAGAGATTGTGCCTTTATTATGACCAGGCAGGTCATTTTTTGAAGTCTTGCCCTACCTGTCCAGGAAACCCCTGAACCTTGAGGTCCTGTAGGGGACAGACCTCAGGTGCGTTGTTGCGTCCCCAGTTATCCTGAAGGATGTCTCTAGTTCCAGTTACCTTTTCTTGGTCTGAGTTGTGCATTGATACACAGGCTCTAATCGACTCTGGGGCTACAGGCCTGTTCATAGATAGTGCCTTTGTGTCTAAGCACTCGATTCTGCTGCAGCTTCATGCCACTCCACTTGTCATTGAGGCTATTGATGAGAGACCTTTACAGTCTGCCCATGTGACTCATGAGACTGCCCGGTTGACCATGGCCGTAGGGGCTCTTTACCATGAGATAATCCAATTTCAAGTAATTTCCTCACCTCATTACCCGGTGGTCATTGGTTATCCTTGGTTACAGGGGCACAACCCCTCTTTTGATTGGCATTGTGCTGAGGTTCTTTCCTGGTCACCACAATGCAGTAAAACATGTTTTCAGAAAGTGGTTAACCTCTCCACTCTCCTCCTTGCCAGAGGAGTACCGTAAATTTAGCGCTGTCTTTGACAAAGGTCAAGCCGGTAGTCTGCCTCCACAGAGGTCATATGATTGCGCAATTGACCTTCAACTTGGTGCCATGCCCCTCGTGGCCGGGTCTACCCTTTGTCTGTCTCAGAGGATAAAGCCATGGAGGACTATGTTGCCGATTCAATTTCTCGAGGGTTCATACACAAATTCTCGTCTCCTGCTGGTGCTTGCTTCTTCTTTGTGAAAAAGAAGAGTGGTGAACTGAGGCCTCCTGCAGTTTTGTTACAGATATGTTACAGCAATGTGTGGCGGTTTATCTCGACAATATTCTCATATATTCAAAATCCTTAGAGAGCCACTGTACAGATGTCTCCCATGTGCTACAGAGGTTGAGAGATAATAACCTGTATTGTAAGTACATCGTGAACAGGTTTTTATTATCGGAAATGTATTCGTAATTTCTCTTTTCTGTTCATACCCCTGACTGATATGACCAGGAAGGACGGCACCCCACAGAATTGGTCTCGGGATTCCATTAAAGACTTTGAGTCTCTCAAAGCTGCCTTTGTTTCAGCTCCTGTGCTGGCACATCCTGACCCTACGTTACGCTTCATTCTTGAGGTTGAGGCATCTGAGACTAGAGTAGGTGCCCTTCTGTCTCAACGTCCGACCTCTGAGAGCATCCTTGTGGCTACTTTTCTAAGAAATTGTCTCCTGCAGAATGCAATTACGAGATAACAATTTTCCGTCCCCAATTATTTTACCTCTTAAGAAATGGAGGCATCTCCTTGAGGGTACCACTGTGCCGGTCCTCATTTTGACTGAACATAAGAATCTCATATTCCTGTCTGAGGCAAAACACTTATCTCCCAGAAGGGCGCGATGGGCTCTTTTTCTGTCCAGCTTCAATTACGTAGTCTCATTCTTACCAGGTACTAAGAATGTAAGGGCTGATGCATTGTCACAACAGTTTCCCTCCTCCTCCAAGATGGATTCGGTTCCTACTCCTGTGATACCTCCCGATCGCATTCTAGACACTTTTCGCATTAGTCTCACTTCACCTTTGGGTGACAGAATTCTTGCTGCTCAGATCCATTCTCCTCCCGAGAAACCTCATGACCACTGCTTTGTCCCTGAGAATCTCTGCACTGCTTTGCTCCAGACTTACTATTCTCCCAAGGCAGCTGGTCACCCAGGGAAGGACCAACTCATTTGGTCTATTTCTCAACAATTCTGGTGGCCTAGTCTCCACGCTGATGTAACCACTTTCATACTCGCTTGTTCCGTGTGTGCTCAGAGTAAAACACCACAACACCTTCCAGTGGGCCTCCTACAACCCATACCCAATGGAGAGAGGCCTTGGACCCACTTGTCTATGGATTTTATTGTGGAGTTACCCAACTTCCAAGGCAAAGCAGTTATTCTTATGGTGGTTGACCGGTTCTCGAAGATGTCACATTGTATTCCACTTAAGAAGTTTCCCGCATCCAAAGAACTTACATCCATTTTCGCTTAGGAGATCTCTCGTTTACATGGGCTACCCAAGGTTATCATCTTGGACAGGGGTAGCCAGTTTGTGTTCAGGTTTTGGCGAGCCTTTTGTGCACAGTTTGGAGCAGTTTATACGTTGCTATATTTCTGGCCATCATAACAACTGGTCAGACCTCTTGCCTTGGGCAGAGCTTGCTCCCAATAGTGCCGTTAATGCCACTTCCAGATTGTCTTTGTTTATAGCGAATTATGGGTTCCAGCCCTCCATGTTGCCTGACACATTTGTTCCTCAAAAACGTCCTGCATTAGAGGAGCATCACTGTGATCTCCATTCCACTTGGGTGCAGGTCCAAGAGTCTTTGCAACGTGCCAGTGAGAGTAATATAGTTGGGGAGAGGGTCTGGCTGTCATCTCGTAACCTCTGACTCGGTGTTCCCCCGTTGAAACTGGCACCACAATATATTGGGCCTTTCCATATTCTCTGTAGGATCAACTTGGTGGCCTATGCTTTAGACCTTCCTTCCAACATTTGTATTTCTAATGTATTCCATGTTTCCTTATTAAAACCTTTGGTGTGCAACCGCTTCACCATCTCGGTATCACATCCTCACCCAGTTCAGGTTGACAACCATGAGGAGTATGTAATACAATCTATCATTGACTCCCGTAGGTTCTGTGGGCGCATACAGTACCTTGTTCATTGGAAAGGGTATGGTCCGGAGGAATGCTCTTGGTTCTCATCCTCGGTCGTACATGCTCCTGTCCTCCGTGGTTTGCATAGACTTTTTCCCCCCAAAGCTGGAGCCCGTCTGAGGGGGAGGGGTCATTAAGGACGGGGTACTGTCAGGGCTGGGCTCTTAGCAGCTCCCTTCCCTGTTCAGCTGCTGGATAATTGTCAGCAATCATTGATCCCTCAGTGGCTCACCTGGTTATCATTATCTGCTCATCAGTCTACAGCCAGCCCCTTCTGGCTATTTAAACTACTTTGTTCATTGCTTTCCTGCCTTTGCCTTGGTCAACATATCTGGAGATTCTCTGCTGTGTTCCTGTGAAAGACTTTGCCTGGCTGACGTTCCTTCTGGTTCCTGATCTTGTTCTTCTGCCTCTGACTAGGCTGATCTTTGGTTTCCTGATTACTGGCCTGTCTGACTACAGCTTTGGTTACCAATCCCTGGCTTATGTTTTGACCACGTTTACTGATTTGTACCATTTTTACCATTGTATTAAAAGGTGTGATTTTTACTGCATTTCTGTCTCAGTCTGATTCATGGTTCCTGACACTCACAACATAAAAAGGTATTTTCAAGTAAGTTTATACTAGATTGTCAAAAATAACTTTAGTTTTTATTGTTATTACAATTCTGATGTTATAAAATTAAACTATATGCTGTGACCAAAAATGTCCCTTAAAGCGGAAGTTCACACAAAAATTGAACCTCCGCTTTGTGAAACCCTCCCCCCCTCCGGTGTCACATTTGGCACCTTTCAGGGGGAAGGCGGGTGCAGATACCTGTCTAAGACAGGTATTTGCACAAACTTCCGGGCATAGGCTCCCGCGGCGGCAGCATCCGAGGACCAAGGGACGGTTCGGCCTTGGGTGCCGACATCGCTGGACCCTGGGACAGGTAAGTGTCCTCATTTTAAAAGTCAGCAGCTGTAGTATTTGTAGCTGCTGACTTTTAAAAAAAAATTTGTGGGACTCCCGCTTTAAGCAACTCAACAAGTTAAATGAGAGTATCCACACTGGGTAAATTTTGCCAGCAGCTAAGTCAATTTCATGAAAATTATAGCACTCATCCTTAAAGTGGTTCTAGAACCTTAAAGTATAACTACAGGCAAATCCTTTTTTTAGTTTTGGATGAAGTAGAGATGGATTAGAACACCTGTCAGTTTTTTATTGCTGTCTGTGTTCCCATTGGGGAGATTCTTCCTCTCTATTTGTCCTGTTTATCATTGTCATTAAAAGTGTAAGTAAAATAAAATCCCACATTTTGGGTTGTCCCCAAAAAAGTTATAGAGGGGAAATCTTTCAATTGGGGCGCTAGTTATGGTGACCTGGGTGTTCCACAAATGGTGAAAAAAAATCTGACAGGGGATATAAGTTTTGCCTATAGTTCTAATTTAAGGTTTTTTACCCTAAAGTGTTTTTTACCCAAAAAAAAAGGATCATGTTCCCTTTAAGCATGAATAACAGCACAGTGCTTATGCTGTATAATTTGGCCCCCTGTATCATCTGAAATACCTGGCTGATCCTGCCTGGTTTTGCCCGCCCCCCTGTAAACTGACCATGGTTTATCATAGCTGCTGAGCCCTGACACCATAGTCAGTTTACGTGCCTCTTCTCTCTCCCCTGTCCTCTCCCCCCTCCCCTTACCCTCCATGCCTGTCAGCTCTGTGCACTCCACAATCTTCCCCTCCTGTTGTTCTCATTATACAACAAGCTTGCTACAATCCCCTCTGCTATGTTTAATAATGTCCCCAGACCAGCCGCCTCTCTCTCCTCTCTTCTGCTCCTCCTGGCTGAAGTCAGTGTGGCTTTCTCAGCCCCGCCCGCTTTGCTGTCAGCTTGAGAGAGGCTGCCAGTCATGTGAGCACTGATCGGTGCTATGAAATCAGGTACACTGCACTGGAGACATTAATAGACATAGCTAAGGGGATTATTGCAAGGTTGTTTGCATGACTTAACAACCAATTTAATGTATTCTATGTATTAAGGTAAAAAACCCTCTGTGCTGCAGGATTCCCACCTCACCCATCTATACTTATATATCTAAACCAAATCTTGACCCACCACTGTGCATGAGAGCAGCAGCTCTCTCCGCTGTCTCCCTCCTCACTGGACAGATTCATAGCTGCTGCCAATAAAATGCTTTGACAATGGAGCGGCGAGTGGGGGCGTTCGCTGGAGGGGAGGAGTAAGGAGCGCCGGTGGGGGGATCCCAGAAGAATAGAATCAGGGATGCTCTGTGCAAAACCATTGCACAGAGCAGGTAAATATAACATGTTTATTTTAATTTAATAAAAAAAAACCTGCAAGCTTTAATGTCACTTTAATGTGCACCTTAACCGTTTCCCGACCAGCCGCCGCAGTTTTACTGTGGCAGGTTGGCTCCCCTGGGCGAACCGCCGTAACTGTACGTCAGCCCTTTAAGACGCTGTAGGAGGACCGCTGGGCACTCGCGATCGCTTGTGACAGAGCGAGAACCGGGATCTGAGTGTGTAAACACACAAATCCCGGTTTTCTTAGGGGAGAGGAGAGAGATCGTGTGTTCATACTAAGTATGAACACCAATCTCTATCCTTCCCTAGTCAGTCCCATCCCCCCTACACACCTAGGGAACACAGTTAAACCCTTGATCGCCCCCTAGTGTTAACACCTTCCTTGCCAGTGACAGTAATCAGTGCATTTTTACAGCACTGATCACTGTATAATTGTTAATGGTCTTAAAAATGTGCCAAAGTGTCCAATTTACCTGCCGCAAAAGTCCCGAGGAAAATCACAGATCACCGCCATTACTAGTAAAGAAAAAATAATAATAAAAAGAACCAATCAATATACGCTTATTACGATTTTCTTTTTACCAAAAATATGTAGAAGAATACAAATCGGCCTAAACTGAGGAAATTTTTGTGTTTTTTTTTGTTTTGTTTTTTAATTTGGGATATTTATTATAGCAAAAAGTAAAAGATATTGTGTTTTTTTCAAAATTTTCGCTCTTCTTTTGTTTATAGTGCAAAAAATAAAAACTGCAGAGGTGATCAAATACCACCAATAGAAAGCTCTATTTGTGGGAAAAAGGGACGTTTGTTTGGGTACAGCGTCGCAATTGTCAGTTAAAGCAACGCAGTGCCGTATCGCAAAAAATGGCCTGGTCATTAAGCAGCCAAATCTTCCGGGGCTGAAGTGGTTAAAAGAAATACTTTCCTTTTTTAAATTGTGGTTTGTGTCCAATTTGGAAGCTTTTCCTTCACTTTCCCAGAGGCAGGGAGGCTACATTCACACTTGAACTAAGCGCTGTCAGGCGTTTTTTCAAGTGTTTTTTTTTTTTTTTCAGGTGTTTTTGAGCATTTACTTTAGCAGATTTGTAAATATTATAGGTGTTTTTTCAGGCATTTTTGCTGTGGCCAATAGAAACCTGTGTAAGGTGTGGAGTGATGCTAGAAAAGGGGAGGGGAGCTGCTGTTTGAGTTGAAAACGCTTGAAAAAACGCTAATTTCTCACTGTTCAGGCGTTTTCTATTGAAGTCTATGGGCAAAAAAATGATCAAATCTTCCTGAAAAGTAGCTTATGTACTTTTATGAGCGACATGCGTTTTGCTATAGGTGGCAAAACACATAAATGTGAACAGGGGCCATTGAAATCAATGGGATTTTGCTTGTTAAGCGTTTCTGAGCTTCAAGCTTCAACAGGGTCTAATGCCGCGTACACACGGTCGGACTTTTCAGCTACAAAAGTCCGACAGCCCTTTCGACAGACTTTCGACGGATTTTAGGCGGACTTTCAACTGACTTTCTAACGACCGGACTTGCCTACACACGATCACACAATAGTCAGTTGGATTCGTACGTGATGACGTACACCGGACTAAAATAAGGAAGTTGATAGCCAGTAGCCAATAGCTGCCCTAGCGTGGGTTTTTGTCCGTCGGACTAGCACACAGACGAGCGGATTTCTGGGTCCGGCGGAGTTACGACGTAAAGATTTGAAGCATATTCCAAATCTAAAGTCCATCAGATTTGCGACTGGAAAAGTCCGCTGAAGGTCCCGTGAAGCCCACACACGATCGGATTGTTCGCCGGATTTGGTCCGTCGGCGTCCGTCAGACAAGTCCGGTCGAAAAGTCTGACCGTGTGTACGCGGCATAAGAAGTAAGGTGATCTCTTAAAATCATGAGAAATCTCATCTTAAACTGCTGTCACCAGAACAAGTGTTCTTGCTAGAAGATTCCCCCTCACCTTTTGTTTCTGTGACAACTCAAAATATTGGATTTCCCATCATTTTCTATACCAGACAATGGTCATCAGGACTGATTGTAATAGAGAAGCTCCACATTGGGAAAAAGACAGCAATAAAAATCATAGAGGTGTTCAAACCTCTCGCCTCCCTATTCAAGAAATTAAAAATAAAAAAAAGTTTTGTCATGTCAAGGATAGTTTAACCACTTCAGCCTCAGAAGATTTTCCCCTCTTCCTGACCAGAGCACTTTTTACAATTCGGCTATGCGTCGCTCTAACTGACAATTGCGCAGTCATACAATGCTGTACGCAAACAAAATTTGCGTCCTTTTATTCCCACAAATACAGCTTTCTTTTGGTGGTATGTGGTATTTGATCATGGTTTTTATTTTTTGCGCTATAAACGAAAAAAGCGTCAATTTTGGAAAAAAAAAATATATTTTTTACTTTTTGCTATAATAAATATCCCCAAAAATGTTTTTAAAAAACAAATTTCTTCATCAGTTTAGGCCAATATATTATATATTGGTAAAGAAAATCGCAATAAGCGTATATTGATTGATTTGCGCAAAAGTTATAGCGTCTACAAACTATGGGAAAGATTTATGGCATTTTTATGGTATTTTTTTTTTTTTTTTTTACTAGTAATGGCAGTGTTCTGCAATTTTTAGCGGTACTGCGGCATTGCAACAGACAGATTGGACACTTTTGACACATTTTTGGGACCATTGACATTTATACAGCGATGATTACTGTGTAAATGTCACTGGCAGGGAGAGATTAACACTAGGGGGCGATCAAGGGGTTAAATGTGTGTTCCCTCAGTGTGTTCTAACTGTATGGGGATAGGACTGACTAGGGGAGGAGACATATCATTGTTTCTACTTAGTAGGAACAAACGATATGTCTCCTCTCCCCTGACAGCATAAGGATTTGTTTGTTTACACACACAAATCCCTGTGCCTGGCTCTCGTGTACACGATCGCGCGTGGCCGGCGGAAATCGCCGGCCACAAGCCTGGGGCCGTGCAGCGGGCCCTCTGGCGGCTCTTAAGGGGGACCCTGTATATGTACGGGATTTCACGCACCGGTGCCATTGTACCGCAGTAAATGTGGGTGTGCCGGTCGGGAACTGGCTAAAGAAGATTCCATAACTCTACAAAGCCATTTAAAGTCTTTTGTACCCTTAAAAACCATCAAAGCCCACCTGCATTTTGCTTTGCTCATTGACTCTAATTCTTATTGCTGCTGTATATACCACTCCTTCCGCAAGAATGCAAATTAATGGGGACATCGTGGTCGTGTAGGCCAGATAAGGACAGTGCCGTGCTCTGCGGGTCTTCCGACAACCACTATGATGTAGCCGGTGCGTTGTAGATCATGTCCTCAGGATAACAGAGAGATTTTCGGCACAGAGAACTGAAGGTATGTCCAGCTACATCCGCTGCCTGGCCACGCCCCCTTGACAGGGGTGTTTAAAATTATCAGCTTTTATTTATTTATGTAAAACCTTTATCCTAAAAGGAAAAACTGTTTGCTGTAACTGATTATAAAGTATTAGCTGAAGTTTGGCTTCAATTTGTTAGCGTATTTAAATCTGCCAATAAATCCAACCATCCACTCCCCTAAACTGACAATGCTGTTTTCCAAATCTGCCCCCTGTGCTCATTCATCCAGAGTGATGTCTGTATAATACATGGGGGCTTGCTACTGGCCAGATCACTAGGAAAGATGGGGGGTACACAGAAACAGAAAACAGAGGGGAAAAGTCTAGGAAAACGAATGCAGCCACCACATCTAATGACTGATAAGCTGCAATATATTATATTTTTGGTTGGGGCTTGAGGAATTGAACACAACTTGAAATAAATGAACAGGAAAGAATCATTTTTGTTGCTGCTATCTTTGTATCCTATTATTTCAGTCAAGGACTTAATCATCGATATAGCCAACTATGCAACTGCTGTGGGACCCAGAACTGTCCGCTTACATTATAATGTATGCAAGCAGCAATAGCATTCGTCAATATATTTGGACAAACTGAATGTATATGTACTTTTGGATACTATAATAAATTGCTATTGGGACAAACAGAATTCATTATTAGGGAGGAAGGGAATTATGAGCAATGCTTAGCTGAAAGTTCAGCAAAATGATCACGAGGCACTGGATAACTCCACAGGTACCATAGGGAAAGCAATGAGTTGACGCGGTAAACAGTATATTGATACGCGAAAAACTCACTTACCAACATAGGAATGTTCTTAACAAACTCTACTCCTTGTGGCAACCATGGCTGGACACACCTGGACTAGGTCCAACCCAACCCAAACAACCTTGTATCATCTATGGTAGATTCTGCCATGTTTTATGCACTACCCAATGTAATTCAAGCTTGACAAAATGTAGGGTACAGGGTAACTGGCTTCTTGTTTTTACAGTCACTATGGAAGGGCATATGCATTCTGGTAACCCACAGGTATATGGTCTCTGATGGAATTGACAGAAACATAATTACTTTAACGAAAATGATGAGAGCATACTGAGTTTGGTAGGATTGAAACGCCTGTAGTAGCTCCTAGGGCAGTGGTTCTCAACCCTTCTAGTGCTGCGACCCCTTGATAAAATTTCCCAAGTTGTGAGGACCACTAACAGTAAAATTATTTTCGTAGCGTGGGTTGTCAGCACCCAAGGCAAGACAATTAAATTGCGCCCCCTAACCCACGGACATTTAGGGCTCCCTGAGTCCCTTCTACTCGTATAGTATTAAAACCCCTTATGGTACATTTTAGGATGTACCACTCTTTCTCTTGGTTCTCATTTCTTTCCCTTTTATCTCTCTATGCTAATTTCTTGTTTTTTTTTCCCCATCCCTCTCTCTAGCCATCTTTCTTGTTCTATCTCTTATTCTTTCTCTTCCTTTTTCTTTGTTCTTCCCCCTCTTTTCCTCTCCCTTCCATGTATTCTCTATTTTTATTCCTTCTCTTACTCCTTAGTGGGGGGGGGGGGTTGGGATGAGGGGCAGTGCTGGGGGGGGGTGGGATCAGTGCCAGTGCAGGGGGGAGTTCTTATCAGCTCTTGATCAAAGCCATCTGCTGATCTGAGAATTGTAGTGGGGACTTTTAACTGCAACTATAATCACAGGTAGTGTTGCTCACTGTGTCTCCGGCTTCACTGTGTCTCCGACATCTCGTAGCAGTGACACCTTTGCTGAAATAAGAAAATAAGGTCTCCTCCAGCCCCTTCAACTTCACATTCCTCACAAGTCAGCTGACCTCTAGTCTCTGCCCCCCAGCCAAACCGCAAACTGATTGGGCGGCTGCGAAGAGGCTGAGTGGGTGGCCGCGGCTCCAGGTACAGCCCAACTGGGCGGCCACAGGCTCCAGGGACAGCCCTGCTGGGTGGCCACAAAAGATCTAGGACAGCAGTGCGGGATGCAGGAACAGCTCAGGATTCCGTGACCCCTGGCAAATCATCATTCGACCCCCGAGGGGGTCCCGACCCCCAGGTTGAGAACCACTGTCCTAGGGCAATAATATTGCCATATTTAATATGGCATTGGCACAGGCTTTTTAACCATACCGATTGAACTATACAGCCTACAATATTAATTATTTGAACTTACTGACTCCAATGTAAAACTTCATGGGCTAATTTTGTTTAAAATCTGACTACCTATAGGTGGCCATAGATTTGCAGAAGTCTGCTTATTCTCAAACAGTTCAATAGGTTCAAGACCAGACCTAGACTAATTGTGGCCCCAGGGCTTGTCCCTATCTGGCAGTCGATGCCTACACTATAAGCATGCCTCCCTGAGCCAGTCAGCTTCCTTACTGAGGTTTACATACTTACGGATCTTACTAGGTCCAAAAAAAATTGAGAATTAAGTTTGGCCCTCCACGGGGTCTCTCTTGGCAAGGCTAGATAAGACACAGTGAGGGTAGTACTGGGTAGCACATGCTCAGTTTGGTCTATATTGCTGGAGAGAACATGTCCTTGATGATTAGAGCTAGCCAAGTCACATGAAATTGACATCACACATGTGGGCATGTATACAGATCCTAAATGACAGCCCAGTCCCTCCCTTCTCCTCCATTAACTAAAAAAAACCACAGTGGGTGGAATGTCACATCTTGATTAATGAATGACCCACCTCCCATAACAGCATGAGGACACAAGCTATAGTGTAAACACTCAGCACTGTGGGGGGGCTTCTGAACTATTTTCATATTACTGGATTTAGTAACACTTTAAGTACCTCCTCCCCTGCTCTTGAGAAGAGATACAAATTGTCTACATCACACACAGAATGTTTAAAATGTGAGTAAAATATCTGTGAGTGACAGAAAATAATGCCAGTAATCAGGAGTTTCCGGTATTGTCATCTATGGTAGCCATAACCACACTGTTTTCAAAAAAGCATTAGATTGGGCTGTTAAATTGGTTAAAAGGCCAATAATGGAGATTAGTAAAAGTAAGGCTCCATTCACACTGTGACTTGTCATGCAGCTTTGGACGTCAAAGTCACCTGACAAGTTGTTTCCCATGTTTTCCAATGATAACCATTTAGATATCTGCGACTTAAAGTTGCAGCAACTTCAAAGTAGTTCATGGACTACTTTGATCCGACTTTCATGCAACTTGAGGGCCATAGACTTCAATGTTAATCCTCAAAAGTTGCCCCTGAATGTTATACAATGTAACAGTTGTCCATTAACACTGGTCAAAGCCAAAGTCGTATCCAAGTTGCACCCATCCAAAGTTGCATCAAAGTTGCACTTCAAAGTCGGTTCAACTTTCAAGTGTGAATGGAGCTTTAGACATCTTTAGGCAGATAGGTGCTAGAATACAAAATAAATAGTGAGCAAATTTTCACCAGGTAGACAACAAGGATATGCTATAAAGTATTTTATAACATTTATGTCTGTGTGCTCTTCAGAAACCCAAAGCAATTGAAGCAAATAGAAGCATCTATCAATTCCAGATATGTGTGTGCATGTGATTTACTTCCCATCTCCCATTTGAAAGCACTTGTGCCCTGTGACTGGCCCGACACTGTCACATGGGCGCACAGAAGAAGTCCGTATCTCTATATCAGCTTTACCTTTCTTTCGCTAATTCTGGCAGCTAAAGGAAGTTTTAGGTAACATGTGCTGCTGTTAGCTGAAATGATTGCTTTTCTCACTATGAGCAAAGCACAGGTTAACATTAAGGGTTTACAGTGGAAAACTGTGATAAATCCCCCAAAATTATCTATGTGATAAATCAGAAGGCAAATAATAGCAAATACATATTTACCAAAAGCAAGCAGTGTAATCCCTCAAAACAGCAGCCCTCAAACTACAACCCCCTGCTTGCCATATGCAAGGTCTTCCCATTTAATACAAGAGTGAGCCGCGGCATGCAGAGTGCCAGCAGATGCCAGCAGCTGGAACACAAAGTATTCCAGAACCTGTCAATGTATCTTGGGCACTTGGGCATCTTAATAAGGTATCTGTTTTACTCCTACTGTCCACCAACGCAGGGCTTTTCTTTTTTTTACTCCCACCAAAGCCAGGCAATTTTTACTCCCAATGACCACTGACGTAGGAGCATTTTTTACCTCCACTTATATCAGAGCACTTTTTGCTCCCACTGAACACCGAAGCTGGAGCATTTTGTACTTCAAGTGACCACCAAAGCCAAGGCATTTTTTTACTTCCACTGATTCCAGGAAATTTTTACTCCCATTGACCATCATCATTGGGACATTTTTTTTCACCCCTTTCCCACAAATGCAGGGGCATTTTGTACACCCAATGGCCATTATTGCGGAAGCATTTTTTACTCCCACTGACCTCTAAAGCCAGGTCCTTCCCTCTTCCCTATTTGCACAGATAGACAAACCTTGAACTGGCCCGTGTTTTAAAAGATTCAGGGAACCCTGCCTTAAAATATTAATCCAAATACCAGAGAGAAGTTCTGTAATTATTAGGAGCATAATCCTCCATAGGGTTAACAATGAACAGCAATGCGCCAGGAGGATGTGAAACTGAAGACTGCAGATTCAGACATATGCTGGTGGGCAGCAGTTTGCAGACGCATGTGTCACAGTTGGATCTGATCGGCAATGTTTGAGAAACAGCACTGCCATAAAATATTATACTTCATTTCCCTCAGCATATCTTTTTGCTGTAAAAATAATTGTAAAGATTGCAGAGACTTACAGATGGCATGTAAACACTTTTAACGCTCAGATCTGGCTTTGTTAAGAAGTTGATAAGTGATATGATACGACATTAGTTTTAGTAAAACTTAAAGAACAGTCATTTTTTATTAAGAATTCCCCATGTCTGTTTTTACATTGCACACATTCAAAATGCTGAATAAACCTATTTGATGACCAAAGAGACATTTCAATAATCTCTTATTCCACCAAGGGAACAGCTGCGTGATCTTAGGCTAACTACAATGGTCATACTATTTTAGAAAGTGACCTGGTTTGAATTTGAGACCATTTACCCTGCGGTACCCTGGATCAGTTCTTCTTTCTATGATACATTTATGAGGAAAAAAAAGCTAAACAGCCCAACAGATACAGTATTAGATAACTGTCAACCAAAACAATGGATTTTAACAAGTTTTGTAACTGTAAGGTCTCATGCACACAGGCTATTAAAATAACGTTATGAAAACGCCAGTATCTTTGCAGTGATTTTTTTAAACTTTTTTCAGCTTTTTTCAACGTTTTTGCAATAGCGTTTTTTAGCGTTTTTGAGCGTTTTTCCGCGTTAGCGTTTTTAGCATTTTTTTTTTTCATTTTTTTTTTTTTTTAATGGACCAAAAACGTCAAAAAACGTCGATGAATGATGTTTTTGAGCGTTTTTAAGCGTTTATCAGCGTTAGAGCGTTTTTACAGCTGAAAAACATCTCTCAGAACCCACTGGTCTTGGGTTTTTTTTACAGCTTAAAAACGCCTATGCCATTTGCAGCTCAAAAATGCCTAGGTGGGCATGAAGCCATAGACTAACATAGACAGGCCTTTTTAAGCTGAAAAAAAGCTCAAAAAAGCAGCTGTAAAAACGTCCCATGTGCATGAGGCCTAACTGTACGGGATACAAACAATCCCAATGACTGCTTTGGGACTCCACTGTTGGGTAAAAAAAACACTATGACCTTGATTCACTTAAACTGGAGATTGCAACATCTCTGCAGCCAATCAGCTTCTAACCTCAGCTTGTTCAATTAAAGACAATCTGCACCCACCCCCCCTTTTTTTTCACCCCCTCCCCTGTACCTTAATGTGGTATCTGCACATTTCAGATACTTACCCAACCAGCGGATCCAGCGATGTCATGCTGAGATCCTCTCTTTCCCGGCCACAACTCTGTTTGCACTGCCATGTTCTCTCTGATGTCATAGAGAGGCCCGCCGGCTCTTCCTGGTTCAGTGAGCAGTCCTCCCGATGATGCACCGATAGGCCCGCCCCTCCTCCTTTTCTGAATGGAAGGCCTCCTGGGATATGTGACATACATATCCCAGGAGGTGTTTGCCTAAGGTGACTGACGTGCATGGGGAGGTGGGGCTGGACATTTTTATCTATAAAAAAGGTAAAAATAAATAAATAAAATGCAATACTGAAAGAGGATGGAAGGAAGGGTGGAGCGGAGTTGCGGAAGAGGGTGAAGGTCTGCTGATTGGTTTCTGTGCTGAGCTGCACTAGATTTTGCACTCTCCACTTTTAGTAAATCAACCCCTATGTGGCTGATTTAGTAAAGGGGGAGAACACGTGCACTTTGTAGTGTGAATTTTCACTTTGTAAGAGTATTTTTCACTTAGCTTAGTAATTGAGAGTAAGCTATGCTGTCTTTAATCATCCAATCATGTGCAAGCAAAAATTTAATTTTTTTTTTCAATTTTTACTTCAACCTGATTAGGTATTTTTTGCAGAGTGAATTTTCACCACATTCACTAAGTTAACTGAAAGTTTCCTTGCATAGTGAAAATATTCTACCCCTGTAATAAATCAACCACCATGTAAACAAAAAAAGTGTGCAAAATTTCAGTTGACCTTCTGCCAAAACATATACTGGGTGGCCACTTTACCAGTGCCAGGAAGGACTACATATTTTTTCAAAATTACCTGAATTGTTTTACTATATTCTTTCAAAGAGGTGCTGAAAAGTTTTCCCTAGGGATTTTGGTCCAAGCTGATTTCACATACTCTCTGTAGATCTGTTGGCCGCGCATCTCTCATGCTTTTTATCCCAAAGGTTTTATGCTGAATGTCCTAAATTCTGATGTTGCCATCTGTATGCAACAGCAAAAAACAATGGTTTGCCAGCTTGGCTTTCCAATCTGAAGTTACTCAATTTTGGTTACAGCATGTCCAAAGTAGTCTTATTTTCTGATTGTTTTTTAGTAGGAGTGCAACCGAAAATGTATATAGTTTATTCTCAGGGTTATCTGCACCATTCGCTGTAAACTGTAGAAACTACAGTGAGTTAAAAATCCCAGACAGTAAACAGACTTTAAAGCCAGCCATAGATTAATGGAATCTTGGCCAGTTCAGCAGGGATCCGATCTATCTCTGGTTATACTGAAGTCGATTCATCAATTGGATTTTGTGCTATAGCTGCCAGCAATAACCATTGTGTTCTGTCGGCAGGGAAGGCTCCCCAGTGGGCAGAACACAATGGCGCTGTGGGAGGGATTCCTCCATCAACACTGCCTGTATTGATGGGGAAATGTTATGATTTTCTTTCCTGCAACTCATGGTTGCATCATCTATCGCTTGCTTAAGATGCTTTAAATTCATTGTCAATGTCAGATGTGACACAGTCAAATTTGGTTAGGAAGGTGACCCACCTCCCTCATTCTAATGTTTAATAAAACAACAACTGAACCTTTGATTATACCTGTAGTTTTATGCGATAAAGTGTAGTCATGTGTTTTGCTATTTATCAATTTGTGTAAGAGTGTGGCCACAGAGTGTACATTCACTACATAGCAGTGGATATAAGTGCTGGGGTATCTTTCAGACGTGCAATGGAAATGAAGAAGTGTCTTGGTAAGCAACAAAATATTTTCGACATTACAGAACAAGTCCAGTTAAATGTGTCCAAATGCTACTAGTTATACCACGACATGGATAAATGGAAACCTTCACAGACATTTTCTTCAAACCCTTTTATCTGTGATGAAAGGGCACTTTAAAACTACTAAGATGCATTGCTGTGTACCTTTTTGTTTATCCTTAATCCTAAATCAAGTATCTCTGTCTGGACCACTAGCAAAAAAAAAAAATTGACACCTAGATCCAGTGACTCCCACCTACATCTTGATCAATGGTGACAAATCTAAGCAGGGCCACTCATCTCTTTTTTTGTACTGCAGGTCATAACTTTCCCACTTACACACATGCCTCAGAAATACACTATATTGTCAAACGTATTGGGACACCTGCCTTTGCATGCACATAAACATTAATGGCATCTCAGTCTTAGTCCATGAGGTTCAATATGGAGTTGGACCACCCTTTGCAGCTATAACAGCTTTAACTCTTCTGGGAAGGCTGTCCACAAGTGTGTCGATGCAAATGTTTGTCCATTCTTCCAGAAGTGCATTTGTGAGGTCAGGCACTGATGTTGGATGAGAAGGCCTGGCTCGCAGTCTCCACTCTAAATCATCCCAAAGGCGTTCTATCCGGTTGAGGTCAGGATTCTGTGCAGGCTAGTCAAGTTCCTCCACCCCAAACTCGCTCATCCATGTCTTTATGGACCTTACTTTGTGCACTGGTGCGCAGTCATGTTGGAACAGGAAGGGGTCATCCCCAAACTGTTCCCACAAAGTTGGGAGCATAAAATTGTCCAAAGTGTCTTGGTATGCTGACACCTCAAGATTTACCTTCACTGGAACTAAGGGGCCAAGCCCAACCCCTAAAAAAAAAACAACACCACCTCATAATCCCTTCTCCATCACATGATTTGGACCAGTGCGCAAAGCAAGATCCATAAAGACATGGATGAGCGAGTTTGGGGTGGAGGAACTTGACTGACCTGCACAGAGTCCTGACCTCAACCCGACAGAACACCTTTGGGATGAATTAGAGTAGGGTAATGTCAATAAGGTTCTAAGCATAGCTGTAACAATTTGGTTTTGATTCAACACCTGTATGTATGAACTTGTTTTTTTTTTTTTCTGTTGGTGATTTGATGCAATTTTGTAGGAATGTGATGCATCAGCTATCCTTTACCGTACTCACTTGTCCCCCTTTTTGTACTGTAGTAAAAAAATGTATTATTTAACCACTTCCAGTCCAGTTTTTTTGGATCAACTTTATTGCTATCACAAGGATGAACAACATTTCTTGTGATAGCATGGACAGTGACAGGTACAGTACTCTTTATTAAGAGATCTGGATTCTATTAGACCCATACTGGACCCCTGATCTCTCCTCTGCCCTTAAAAGCATGTGAATAAACCAAGATCGATTAGATGTGTGGCATAATACACATTGCTTCCGGCTTCATTCGTCACACAGGAGGACAAAGAACACATGTTCCTTCTTCTCATCTATCTGCTCTATCTCCTCTATCTTTATCTCCTCTATCTGCAGCCGGCCAAACCAAATGTAGCGGTCTCAAGCTCCTTGATGGCATGGGGGAGCCCAGAAAAGGTGGTGAGAAGGGGAGGCCCCCTTCTGCCCCCTGTAAAAATGATCAGGCAGCTAAAGCGCCACTCTGATCACTTTTACAGGAAAGAGCATTGCTGGATCCAAAAAAAGGTACAGCTGCAGCCATGATCCTACTGTAACCAGTTGTTCTCTAGGATGTACAGATAAGTCCTAGGTGCAGGAAGTTCATAACGAACAAAAGTGTACTGCACTAAACCCTTTATGTCATCTAAAAATTCATTCTTATTATTTTTTTGAAAAGCCAATAATTTTTTGCACATTAATCCTCGTGGTCTGTGTTACTAGAGGCATGGCTGAGGCATTTGCCTATATACATAATGCTATAATGTGTCCATCTTTTCCATGTTGGGAGGTCTTACCAAGCTATTAACAGCAAGGTTGGTATTTGGGCATAAAAAGTAAAAATCGAATCTGGCATAATAGTTATATTTTATAATTATAGCCTTTTTTTAAATTATTGCCATAAAAATATAAACCAGGCATGAGCATTCTGCATAGAGATGGGTCCTCTGTTAGTTGTCTTGCTGGTTTTCATCCAAATATCTCTTCCAATGGTGATTTATTGAGTGTAATATCTCAGCACATTATTTGTTAAAAGCCTTGTTCTGTAAACTCTTTCTGGCTCCCTGACTGAAGGCTTTCTGTTGTGTATATTTCTTTAGCAAATCTGCATCTTTCAGTGACTTATAAGAATATCACTCTAGAGGAGTTTAAGACCTGACTCATAAACGTCACTCACAGTATCCACTGCTGTGAATTTTCCCATTTATTCCTCTGCAATAAAATGCAAAACGCTCAGTAAAATGTTATCATTTCCTTAATGTGATCAGATGGCGCTGGGATCCTGATCCATCAGATTGGAACAGGTCTCTGACTATGCATCTTTTTTTCCGTCACTCTAAACAGTCTGACCCCTCCTTTAAGAAGAAGCTAAGGCTAAGAATGAATTTGATTTATTAATGCACAAGTCTTGCTTTGGTTGTCAGAGCTACTCTGTCAGTGCAGAAAAAATGTAGTAGTTTTGCTGTCACGATTACTGCAAGTTGTCATGTTTTAAAAAAAATGCTGTCTCACTTAAGCCGCCGACTTTTATTTCAGTAGACACGGTAGTCAACGACCAACCATTTCACCAAATGTAGAATGTGCTCCACAACAACTAAAGTTTTTTCTTTTTCTTTTTTTTTCATATGACACACTATTAAGCTAAACCAGGCAAACAACTAAATACACAGTTGAAATACATATATTGGAGCTGTTTCATTTATCAAAGAATTGGGATTTCTGTCACACAGCCTGTAACGAGCCCCTGCTCGCTCGGTTCCACTCTCCCGACACTCCTCTACGGCTATAGAATCAGATTGCAGGTTGCAACATCTGATGGTTCGGTCATCCGATGCTCCGGGACTAGAACTACAGCTATGTGCCGTTCTAATCCAGTTGTGTAGCTCAGAACAAACACCAGGCAGGCTGTATGTAAGTTCAACCAGAAATCTCTTTTATTGAAAAATACAGGCTCTTTTATACAATAAAAGAGGAGGTGTATACCTCCGGCTCATATTACTCTGAACATACACCTGTGACCAGAAACCTAATTAACATGGGCTAATTAACTAATCCCTTTAGACAGCCTAGATGACTCAGACATGACCTTTAGGCCAGACTGGCCGTCTTGTAGCTCAGAAAACCCAATCAACATTATCACAATAGCAGAGTTAATTAACACAAACAACAATGGGGATCTAATGACTCTTAGATCCCATACTAGAGACTTATTTACAATACACATTCTAGCAGGCAACAGACAGACAGGTGGCTGGAATTGACATCAGCATCTCCTAACAGTATTTGTCCCAGCATTATGAATCAGCCACTAATTCTAATATGGCAAATCCAGGGTCCCCAGAGTCTGTGTGTCCTGGGGGACCAGGACCCGAATCCACAGTAATACCACCTCAAGGGTCCCCAGGCATACAGCTCACAAAGAGAAAGAGCACCGTTCCCCCAAATGCCAGGGCCCACGATCGATTGGCAAGAGGCTAGCATTCAGTCCCCTCCAAAAGTCTCTCTCCCGGCTAGGTCTGTCACACAGCCCTACCAAACAGCACAGCCTGCATGGGGACCAGATTTTCCTTTGCTTCAGTAAAGCTATACAGCTTGGTCACCTCTCCACTTCACCCTGTGATTGGATGGGGATGGAGCAGCAACACCCTGATTATATCAGCAGATTCCTCTCCCCTCCTGTCAGTTTGTTCATTATCAGTGTAGCACGGCCCCCTTGGGGACTGCTTGGGTTTACCTGCTCATCTGCATCGCCATGACCCTGTAAACATTCCAACCCAAATTGTACACACGCTGCGCTTATCAAAATCAAAAATAAGAAATTTCCACTAAAATATTAATAAAGTGATATTGTGCTTAACATATACAAAATCTATTAATACTATATATATACTATATATAATATAACTATTAATACTATACTATACGTTAATGTGCAATAAATTTTAATAAATGAATAGATAGGTAAAAGTGCTCCAATAAGCCTGTGTATTGCAAATATTCCACAAAGCTTGTGCAATTTTCAAACATTAATAGAAAATTCAACACAAACATCCATGCGATTTAGTGTTGCATCCAAGCATATCAGTACTGCATCTATGCAATATGGTGTTAGTGCAATGTTCGAACAATAAAAAGTTAAAAAATACAAAAAAAAACGCATCCATGCGATTTGGTGCTACATCCATGTGATTCTATTCAATTCAGTGCTGTGTTGCTGTGCAATGATTAAATTAACAGTCCGATTTAGTGTTGCATCCATGCATTTCAGTGCTGCATCTATGCAATATGGTGTTAGTGCAATGTTCAAACAATAAAAAGGTAAAAAATAGAGGGGCGTGGCTAGCCGGCGCTGAAGATGGCTGCTTAACCTCATAGCTCCACAGCGAGGGAGTACACCGGAACGAATTACCCCTGACAGACCGGACCGATTCACCCCAAAATCGCTACACAGCTTCCCGCAGTGCCGACCGACAATGTCCCGCAAACGGATGGGAGAAAGGGGAATCAGAAAACTCACTACGTTCCTGTTTCCTCAGGACAAGGTCAGTACTATCCAAGATGGCGCCGGCGGCCTGACAGACACCAGTGAGGCTTACACAGACCTCCCTGACGCCATCCACAGTGAAATGGGCACGGCTCCTCTGCCTCTATCCCCTACCCAGGACCCTGGATCTGATCCCCTCACTTCCAGCCCTGCTAAAGCTCGGATGCGGATGGATATACCGCAATCACATTCTCCTCATACCAGCGCTGCAGTACAGGCCCAAGCCTTCAACCCCTTTCAGTCTAACCAGGCGCTGCATAACTCCATGGCATCTTTCCCCACCTCAGGCCAGCCAGTAATAGACACAACCCTAAAAGAGATGCTGATGTCCCTACAAACCTCTCTGATGACAGATTTATCTTCCCTATTCAGTAAAATCTCCACAGAGATGCACTCTATGGACAATAGAATCTCTAATATGGAAAGGGGAATGACAGAATGCACAGCCACAGTGAATGACATTATAGATGCGGTAGATGACATTAAAGATGAGCAGCACTGGGTCCGGGCCAAGCTGGCCGATTTGGAAGATCGCTCTCGACGTAACAACGTCAAACTGCGAGGGGTCCCTGAGTCCATACCCCCGAATGATCTCCCCAAATATGCCAAGGACCTCATACACACTATTTTACCCGACGCAGCTCCCAGAGATATCGTCATCGATAGAATTCACAGGATCGCCAAACCGTCTCATCTAGCAGCATCAGTACCAAGAGACGTACTCATGCGAATTCATTTTTTCCACATAAAAGAAAAAATGATGTCAGAAGCCAGAGCCAAAGCTCCCCTGCCCAGACCCTACGAGGCAATACAGATCTTTCCAGATCTTTCCAAGTTCACCCTGCAAATGAGGAGGAAGCTAAATCCCATCACAAAAGGCCTCTCCAACCATAAAATCCCATATAAATGGAGATATCCAGCGACCATCCTCATCCTGAAAAATGGCACTACCCACGCTGTCAATGACCTAATGAAGGGGCTGCACCTTCTCCACGAATGGGGCATCATCTTGGATCCCCCAACGGACGGGATCTCCCCTCTGCCACAACGAAATTCTTCCCACAGGCGCAACAACCAGAACCCCAAGATCCACCATACCC
This sequence comes from Lithobates clamitans, assembly GCA_037952925.1. Lineage (NCBI taxonomy): Eukaryota > Metazoa > Chordata > Amphibia > Anura > Ranidae > Lithobates > Lithobates clamitans. The sequence continues at coordinate 3,073,803 of JBBGZY010000145.1, forward strand.
ACACGAATACCTGAATAAGTTGGGCCATAATATCTACAGCTCATTTCTCCCTTGCTGTCTTGAGCAATGTTCCTAATTGTTCTATCTCTTTCCTTTTGAACACTGACTGTTTTCCCCCAACTGCGGCATAGCTTCTCATAAGCTCTCTGTTATTTACGCCGCCACGTTTCCTATACAGCGAGATTGCAGTAGAAAGTTAAATCTATTACCAATTCTTGTTCTAATTGTTGGTTCTTCCAGCCTTTTAATTTGTTGCCTTCCTCCAGTTCCCTCCTGCGGCTTCCGGTACAGATCTCCAACACAACGCAAGTGACCATCCATCCAGCAACTTAACCACGACACCATCGCCAACATCCTGCAAACTACAAGCAACTAACTGTAAGTGACTCTTCTACACTAAACACACTCCACCCAACATCCCTTGATCATGCCCTGCAACATTGTGTCCCTCAATGCCAAGGGCCTCAACCACCCGGCAAAACGGCATTCTCTATGGCACACTGCGGCAAAATTGGACTGTGACATCCTCTGTGTCCAAGAAACCCACCTGCTCCCTGCGGCAACAACCCTTTGTCATAATCGGCAGTACCCCCAAATATACCATGCCACTTATAGCTCCAAGAAAAGAGGAGTTCTCATAGCGATCAAACAAGGGCTGGACTTCCAACTGCTACAACAAACCTCTGACCCCAACGGTAGATATCTCATTCTATCCTTCACCCTCAACAAAGTGAGTTATACCTTAATGAATATCTACGCCCCCAACACCCGCCAGATCAGTTTCCTGAAGAAAGCCTTCACTAAGGTTAGAGCGGAATGCAAGGGACACTTGATAGTCTGCGGAGACTTCAATTTAGTTCCCGATATTCATATGGACACTACTTCTCCTGCGAAAAGAAGAGAGTCACCCCTGGGGCGGCTCCTCACGTCACACGACATGTTTGACGTGTGGAGATGCCATCATGGGTCCGAAAAAGATTTTACCTATTTTTCCCCCCGCCACACTTCCTATTCTAGGATTGATTTGTTCCTCACAGACAAATGGCTACTACAAAACATCAGCGCATCTGTAATCCACACCGTGACGTGGTCAGACCACGCCCCAATCTCTATTTCCATCAACGACATGCCGCCCCAGCGGAATACGTTCCTCTGGCGAGCGAACAATTATATCTTACAGCACCCCACCTACTCCTTAGATATAGAAAAACATATAAGTGATTATTTTGATTTAAACAAAGGGTCAGTGGGGGATCCCGTGACGGTGTGGAACGCGCACAAAGCGGTTATCAGAGGTATTGTCATGAAACTGAGCTCTGTGTGTAAAAAGAAGAGGACGCAGCAAATAGATACCCTTACCTCCCAAATTGCGACTCTTGAATCCCAACATAAGACTAACCCTGACCCGAACACCCAAGCCCAATTATTGACCCTAAGACGTGACCTGCGCTCACTTCTTCTCCACTCCTATGAACTAATCCAGCGTAAGCTTAAAGCTACCACATACTCTACGTCCAATAAAGCAGGTAAAAGACTAGCGCAACGCATCAAAGGACGAAGGATCAAATCCAAAATCACGACATTATCCTACCCACACTCAACCGACACTCTGACTAACCCCCAGGACATAGCGAACGCATTCAGCGACTACTATAGTAAGCTCTACAACATCAAACATGACCACGCTACTTACCAACCATCCCATGAAGATATCAACAACTTTCTTCAACAAATTAAACTACCAAAGCTGACTGACTCTCAACTGACCTCCCTCAACGAACCATTCTCAGACAGGGAAATTCTTGATACGATATCCTCCCTACCAACGGGCAAAGCCCCAGGACCAGATGGTCTCACGGGAGAATACTATAAAAGGTTTTCTAGACACTTACTTCCCCAAATGACAGAATTCTTCAACATTGCTGCCTCCTCCTCAACATTCCCTGATGAATCACTAAACGCTCTTATCATTACTATCCCGAAACCAGGTAAAGCTCCTACCTCCCCCCAAAACTACCGCCCTATCTCCCTATTGAATCTTGACGTAAAAATATATGCCAAAACGATTGCCAGACGCCTTATGGCTGTTATGCCTGATCTCATACACACAGACCAATCAGGGTTCATTAGAGGCAGGCAAGCCCCTGATGCCACAAGAAGGATGGTAAACATAATACACCACATTGAGTCCAGTGGAACGCCTTCTCTGCTCCTCTCTTTGGACGCAGAGAAGGCGTTCGATAGAGTACACTGGTCATACCTCAGAGCAGTACTAACTAAACTCGGATTTAAAGATCTCATATACAACGCTATCTTAGCTCTATATACTGTCCCAACTGCGAAGGTATACTCCGCAGATATGCTTTCACAAACCTTTCACATCACAAATGGCACTCGCCAGGGTTGTCCATTGTCCCCACTAATTTTTAACATGCTCATAGAGCCACTCGCGGAACATGTTCGCTCAAACCCCCTACTCACAGGAGTCACAATAAGGAATACGTCACATAAAATCAGCCTCTTTGCTGACGATGTCATACTAGTGCTCACCAATCCAAATTCCTCTCTTCCTGAAGCCCAAAAATTATTGGACTGGTTCGGTCGCGTATCATACTACAAGCTTAACGTAACTAAGTCCCATATTCTAGACCTTAAACTGGACGCTACTTCTCGAAACCTGCTACAAGCACAATTCCCCTTTGCTTGGGCCGACCAAAGCATCCCATACTTAGGAATCCACCTCACGAAATCAGTTAAACACCTATTTGCAGCCAATTTCAAACCTCTCCTCGCCACCTTAAAAATAGATGCACAGGCCATAACCAAACACAACCTTTCTTGGTCTGGTAGGCTGGCAGCATTCAAAATGCTACACCTGCCCCAAATCCTATACCTATTCAGAACTCTACCCATACCCCTACCTAAATACTACTTTAAATCATTGCAAACCATACTTAACAAAACCATATGGAATGAATCCAGACCTAGATGCGCACATTCGACACTTAGAAATCACAGACTGGCGGGAGGTTCAGGGACAATAGACTTCGAAGACTATCACACAGCAGCAATACTAGACCAGCTCGGCGAGTGGTTCAGTACAAAACCTACCAAACTCTGGAGCTCAATAGAACATTCCCACCTGCTTCGCCCAAACCTACAATCTTGGTTGATGAGCGCACCCTGGGGTCCAAAACTGTCGACGGCAACACCTCCCACCATGGTGGCGGCAACCTCAGCATGGAAAAAACTAATACACAACAGCGGTGTTACACCCGACACTCCCCCCACTCCTATCCCTATTGAAGCTCTCCATCACCTCTCTCCAGACTTAAATTTAAACCACTGGACCAAGAACGGTATCCGAAACATACAACACATTTTACTCAAAGACAAACCCAAGTCTTTTACCCTCTTGAAACAAGAATATAACCTACCCCAAACAGAACTCTTCACCTACCTCCGAATCACGCACTGCCTTAAAAACTCCCACCTTCAGTTATACACTATACATCCTAAAGCATGGGATTTTCTAACGTCCTCCATCCCCAAACGCAAGGGAATATCCCTATTCTATAATATCCTACACCAGAAACAGCAGTTTAACAAGACACCCCCACATATTCACTGGGAACATGACTTAGGTCAGACCTACTCGGAACACCAATGGCAAAAAGCGATCCAGTCAATCTATAAATCCACAAAATGCGCCACGCTCTGGGAAAACACCCAAAAAATACATCTCAGGTGGTACTTAACCCCATCCAGAATTGCTAAATTCAATCCTTCTATTAGTGATCAATGCTGGCGCGGGTGTTCAATCAGGGGTGATCTCCTTCACATCTTCTGGACATGCCCACGTTTGCGTAATTACTGGAACAAGATCTTCCAAATAATATCTGACGTTATACACCAAAATTTACACCCATCACCTGATCTAGCTGTACTGAACCTCACTATTGAAACAATACCTACACCTTACAGACACACAGTGACCCATATCCTGTTAGCTGCAAGATTATGTATCGCAAGACTATGGAAAACGGATGCTGCCCCCTCCGTTGAACATACTCTAGATACGGTAAACCTCCACTACAGCTTTGAAATGATGATGGCCTCTAGTTCAGGCCTCACACACACTGTGAAATATAAATGGAGGCCATGGGAGTTGTGGACCGGAGCTGCATCATTCCTTTCATAACCATTCACCTGATGATCCAGAAACCTTTCTTATTTTCATGATAAGCAACATAGCGTTACCGCCTTTTCTTGATAAAATCTTTTTTTCTTTCCCCTCTCTTGCATATTCCTACTGCTTCTGTTTATAGACTCTATTTTACCTATGATATATACAAGCCGGAGACTGGCCACACAGAGTGCCACCCCCCCGGGTGAAAAGTGTTCCCATTAGGGCACCTGGGGTGGTGCTACTCAGACCATAATTAATCTCCGATATCGGAAGCGGTATTATGACAGTTCTCTGCTATATGTTATAACACTATCCAGATAATATGTTTCTTTGTACACAACTAAACGATTGTACTGTACCCAATATACAATGTGCACATTGTATTGTTATATACTCTTTGCAAAAATCAATAAAAAGCTAATGATGAAAAAAAAAAAAAGTTAAAAAATACAAAAAAACGCATCCATGCGATTTGGTGTTGCATCCATGTGATTCTGTGCAATTCAGTGCTGTGTTGCTGTGCAATGATCAAATTACCAGTCCACAGATCTTCCACAATCCATTCATGTGTTATGGTGAACACAAACTAAAGTGCTGTGCGCTCATACAAGTGCTCCCCCTCAGGTGATAGCCCCTCAACTTAGGGCGTGCGACCTTGCAATTAAGCTTGGTCAGAATACGCCTTAGAGCTTCTCTGGGTTCGATGTTATATATGAGGGTCCTGGATAGATTTGCACTGGTGCCTCTGTTCCTCACAGCTGTCCCATTTGTACCTCAATATATCAACATAAAAAGGACTTCATGGTGCAGTATGTACTAAATTTATTAAAATCATAAACAAATCCCACAATGGGTACTGACAGTAACAAGGCGCTTAAGGGCGCCACACTAAAACAGCACAGACGAACGGGCAACAGCGGCCGGTATGGGGTGGCGTGCTAATCTGTCCCAACAGGTTGTATGTATAACGTTCCGTCCTATCCCCTTCCCCTACGCGTGTTCAATACAAGGGGTATTTCATATCTTCATCAGGGGGTAATGGTTCAACTGAGCTTTGAACAGTAGCACAAACTCAGTAGAATGATTCCCCCAAAAATGCCAGTTAGGATAGTTGGTAAACAACAGAGTATTTTATATACATATGTACAATAGAGCACCACTTGGACATAACCTGAAAGGATAAGCAAAGGTTAAGCATCAATTTTGACAATACTTCAAGAGAGGAACCTAGGCCTGGCCTGTTCAACCTTTTATCCTAATGAGAGATGAAGCTAAACAAGGATGGTATGAGGGCCCTTTAAGCAGCAATGACAGAATGTCCCTGTTGCAGGTCTGATGGTCTTCACCGGCAGTCGGAGCTCATTAACTATGTCCAATAAGGTTTAATAACAGGGTGGTAGTATATCTTATGATGACTGTAGCTACAGATGTCTATGTACAGTGTTCGAATAGAAATGCAGTGAAATGTTCCCAAGGTAAAGCTGTCTGTACACAGTGTCCCAATAAAACAACCAAGGAAAGACTTGCAAAAGGGGGGCAATTGCCCTCTCACCAATGACCAGGCCGACTCAACGTCTTGCAGATAGCGATGCCCGCATAGACGTCCTGACTGCGGACTCACTTGTGATGATCCCCCGATTGCAAAACACAGAGTGTGGGTTACTGTACAGTCGAGTTGGTGCTGGTCAGATGTCCAATGAGCAGCAGGAAGCGCTGGCTATAGTCATGCAAGGGAACAGCCATCTGGTGGAACTACAATCCCACAATCCCCTTGGTTGGGCTCACAAATATGATGTTAGTTTAATAACACCGGGTACTAGAGGGATAATATGATATACAGATAGGGCAGGGAATAGCGGTTCATTGCAATCATGGTCCATATTGCTACATCCTCCCCCCACTTGAAAGTCTTTGGTCCCCAAAGACAGAACACCACCTGTAGGATCAACTCACTGTATCATAAGAAAGCGAATTATATGACAAACTAGAAGTTGCAACAGCCAACAACTGATCCAAAGAGGGATCTTCTAACAACAACTTCTGTACATTGTCAGGCAAAGTCATATCACGTTCATGACCGGCCAGTAACAAATTAGTGGCCCACCCAGTAGTGTCAAGGGGTGGATCAAGGTCATCCTTTACTAAAATTTTAATAAAGGAGGCAAGTGCTGGACTAGAACATTGAGCATTAGGAATACGTTCATCAGAATTTTCCCCAAAGATATCATACATCAGTCTTTTTGGAGGGCATATTTTCTGTCTCAATCTGGAGTAGATATTTTCCAGTGGTTCTGATTCAGGCTCTGATTTATGTCCTGGTTTAAGCTTGGTTTCAAGCTCTGGTTCATTCTTTGGTTCAAGCTCGGGTTTAAGCTCTGTTTCAGGAACAGTGTCTCTCTCTCTATTTCATTGATGGGGAGCCAGGAGTCTCTGAAACATTGGGTACTTCATTGCATTCCATCTTAACGTCCTCGTTTCCTCTTAGCGGGTAAAAAACTTACACTTCAACTTCTGGTAGAGGAGGACATGTCTATCCCGCAGAAGGTGTCCCCTGAGTGGTGGGATTGTCTTCAAGAGGGGAAATCCATAACCAATCAAGGGCTAATTCCTCTTCATTGCTCTCCTCTTCAGGTGCATGGGTTGGCAGGCTTTTCCGATCCTAGGCCTCAGTGTAGGGGACTGATAAGTTTCTTGACAGGTGGATGGGGGTACTCGGACAGCCTCGGATATAGGCAGCAGATGATTTCGGTGCCAAGTTCTCAGGGGCCCAGTCTTATCCTCAGGCCAAATCTGGTACACAGGGACTCCAGATAATCATTCACAGACAATGTAAGGTTGAGAGCACCATCGATCAGCCAGTTTATCCTTCCCAGGCACCCCTAGGTTTCAATGTTCTCTGGTGGTGGATGCTTCCTTGGCTTTTTCATAGGCCATCTTCAGACTCTTCCGGAGCCTGTCGACATACCCCAGTAGGAGGCCTGAGAGGTATGATCTAACGATGTTCCAAAAGCCAAATCCACTGGTAAACAAGCTTCTCTTCCAAACATTAGTCTGTAGAGGTAGTACCCAGTAGAATAATTTGCGGTGCTATTATAAGAATGAACTACTGCAGCTACATGGTTTCCCCAATGCTGTTTTTATTCAGAGGGTAGTGTTTCCAACATATTCAGCAGGGTACGGTTGAAACGTTCAGGTTGCGGATCCCCTTGAAGGTGGTAAGGAGTAGTCCTGGATTTCTTTATATTTAAAAGTTTACATAATCTTCTGATTAGTTTGCTCTCAAAGTCCCGATCTTGGTCTAAACTTAGGCGTTGAGGCAGCCCATAATGAATGAAAAACTTCTCCACTATGGTTTTTGCAACAGTACTGGCTTGCTGTTCCCGAGTGGGGAAAGCTTGGGCATAGCGGGTGAAATGATCTGTCACAACCAGGACATTACTCCGTCCACTCAAGTCACGTTCCAGACACAAGAAATCGATGCACACCAACTCCCTGACTCGAGATTGCCCATTGGGGCTGCTCTGCCTGATAAAGTCTTTCTCTGAATGCATCTAATGCAAGATCGACAGTAGCTTTCCACCTCAGCTTTCATGGATGGCCAATAGAATCGATCCCTGACTAACTTGAAAGTTCTGTACGGGCCTAAGTGACCATGATCATCATGAAGGGCAGTTAATACTTTTAGTCGGTGCTTTTCAGGGAGGAACAGTTGACTAATGCCCTCTGGCTCTACAGTATATGATTCCATCCTCCAATCTTATTCATTCCCATTCTCTATGGACCACTTTGGCTCCCTCAATGGAACTATTTAACAGCATCTGAGGGTCCCGAACGGATAGTGACTTCCTCATAAGATTTCCCAACAGTCTTCCAGTTGATCCCGCCTCATATCTTCTCTTGTCAACTGGGGCCATTCTTTGCTGTGCACTTGTGTCAAATCACAGTAATATTTGGGCACACCAACAGGAGTGAGTCCCACAGCTTCAGCTCCTATTGCCCCACTGTGCTTATCCTCGACTCCTTGACATACACCTAATACTCCTTCCAGGGGCAAATGGTCCCAACTCTTCTGACCAACATTTGTGGTATGAGGTCTTCGGCAAAAGGGCATCGGCGTCCTGATTTCCCACTCCTGGCCAGTATTTCAGACTGAACCAAAATTCAGACAGAGCAGCCAACCACCGATGTCCAGTGGCGTCCAGTTTGGCAGTGGTCAGTAGCTAAGTTAAAGGGTTGTTATCCGTTTTCACCACAAAGGTGATCACGTAGTTATTTTTATCATATATTTATGCACTAACAGAGAGAGACTTTTTGACAATTCACTGTTAGTGCAGCTTTATGGATACCTGACTAATTGATCATATAGGTGTGTATGTCCATTCATGTTAATTGGGCGTCACCCTCTTGCTGAGTACTTCCCACAATTTGTGGGTGGGAACTATGAACCCCTCTGGAAGGTGCCTCATGAGTGCACACTCTTGTATGTGTGTATATTTAAGGAGCTGAAGGAGATAACACTGCTGAGCTCTGAGGAAGAAGGTATGCCTTCAAAACGCATCAGCCGGCAGTGGCCCTTAAAATCTTCTCCATTACCATCTGAAGTCTGTTGTCGTGAGACCGATGGCCATCATCTGAAGGCTATTTGTATTGCGGTTTTCCTTCACATATTTGTGAGTAGTTTTTAATTTACTTTTTTAATAAAATATATCCAAGGATAATGCACAAGGTTTGTGTGCCCTCCTTTTTCTATTATTCCTTAAACTACCACAGCCCACTTGAGGGCCAAGAACTCCAGTTTGTGTACAGGATAGTTTTTCTCATGTGGAGTGAGGCTGCAGCTCACATAAGCTACCAGGCTGAGTCTTCCCTCCGACTCTTGGTACAGCACTCCTCCAAGGCCATCTCTGCTGGCATCCACGTGCAACTCATAAGGCTTGGATGGGTCCGCGTAGGCCAGCACTAGGGCCTCCACAAGATTCCCCTTCAGGCTTTCAAAAGTTTTATTACACTTCACCATCCATTGTTCCTGAATGGATTCACATGGCCTCCTGTTGCCTCCCTTTTGGGCTTTCTCCATTTCCCCCTCCATCTGTTGCTGTAAAAGTTCATTCAACAGCCAGGCAATCTGTGAGAGGTTCTTCACGAATCTCCTATAATAGGAACAGAATCCCAAAAACGACCTCAATTCAGTGACGGTGCTCGGGCCTCCAACTTCTGAGGATCAGTAGCTATCCCCTCGGCTGAGACTACATGCCCAAGATACGTAACCAAGGTCAGTTAGAATTTGCATTTTTCTAATGACAGCTTCAGTCCCTCTGTGTGTAACCATTGGCAAACTTTCTCCAACCGAGCTTCATGCTCCTCCAACATCCTACCAAACACAATGATATCATCAAGGTACACCAGTACTTCTACCAAATTCATATCCCCCATGGTGTTCTTCATCAGTCTCTGAAAAGTGGCTGGCCCCAGCTAATCCTTGTGGCATTCGGTCAAATTCTAAAAATCCTAGAGGGCTGATGAGGGCCGTCTTTTTTTCTTGGTCATCCAGATGCATGGGTATCAGGTAGTATCTACTCTTCAGATCCAGCACACTGAACCACTTGGCCCCTGATAGGCATTGTAGGGCCTCTTCTATGCGGGGGGTTGTGTACTGGTCTGGGATAGTCCTCCGGTTCAATGTTCGGTAATCAATACACATTCGGAATGACCCATTCTTCTTTCTTACTACCACAATCGGGGAAGCATAAGGACTCCTAGATTCCTTGATGACACCTGGCTTCTTTAGTTCAGCCAGCTGCTCTCTAAGATCCTCCAGGTCACAAAAAAGGAATTTGCCTTTCCTTTTGCAAAAAGGTTATTCTTCAGTTAGCCGTATTTGATGTTGGGCACTCCGGGCGCAGCCCATATTAAAGTCATTTTTGAAGAACATCTTCTCTCATCGGGCTAATTGGGCTTTAATCTTCTCCTCCCATCCTGAGGGTAGATTATGGCAGTGGACAGTGGTCTCTCTTACATTTCCCTTCTGGACTAGATCACTCCCAGTCACTGGGGTGGCAGCACTCACTTTCCCAATCACCATCCGAGGCTAATCGGGAGACCGGTGATGTTCCTCACATTGACAGGGATTTGCCCCCCGCTTCTCAATAATGCCCTAGGGGGTATGACCTCTGGTACAAATTCTATTCCAACATCCTCCTCTGATGAATCAGCTTCCACCATCACATAAGGGCCCGGCTGGTCCCACAATAGCTTAACAGTGGCTTTCAAGCAGGCCCTCTCACCTGGCTGCAAGACCTTTTTAATGGGCATCCAGTCGCCACAGTCTTCCTACTCCTTCCACGGGGGTCTTCTTCTCCTGCAACACTCGCTGAAAAGCCTGTCACAGCTGAGGGTGGGTTTTCCCCACTGGAGCGCCCTCCAAGACCAGGGGGGTGAGCAGTCTCCTCACAAGATTGATGTTGGTGCCTATCAACAAAGAATTTCGGCCTGCCCCAGAAGGTCGGGGGCAGACAACAGCCAACGTGTCAAAAGGTTTTCCAGTCAGGGAAGTATCAAAGGTTATCTTGATGGGTATGTATCCATCGTATGGGCTTTTCTGGGTCCCCATGCCCCAGATCTCTAACTCCTCAAGCTTACACAAAGGGATATGCTTCAAATTCTTGCGATAGAAATCTCGGTATAGCTATGTAACTTGGGTTCCCTTAACCAGCAGGGCTTGGATATAGATGCCCTCTACTTGTATCGAGACTATAGGGGAGGGCCCCACTAAGTTCTTTGGCAGGTTTCCAGCGGGTGACTATATAGTTTGTGCCGTAATCAGTCTCTTTGAAAGTGGCGGAGTTGGTCTAACTATTCGCTTAGTAGGGTGTGCATTGATTTCCTGCCTCAGACTCTCCTTCCTTGAGGGTTTAATTTCTGTTGTTTTCTTTGGCAAGGAAAGGGGAGGGGCAACAAAGGGCTTGTGTCTCTTTTTCTTCTTAGGTCTTTCCTTCGATGAAGAAGGGGGGAAGCAGCAGAGTACTTGCGTCCCTTTTTCTTTAAAATGCTTTGAAATGCATGGTTTTCCTTTTTATGAACAAGAAAATAATGATGTTGTGCTGTTGGGCTGGTATAATAATGCTATGGGGCTGGTATGAAATTATTTCCAGGGCTGGTTTTTATTCCTGGCCCAGGCCTGGGGCTATAGTATGCAGTTTGCACTCATGACTGCTCACTCACCAGGCAGTTCCCAGAACGAGAATGGCAGAAACCATATGAATAATTTATTGGGGGGGAGAGGGACCGGTAACACCGGCTTTAGTGTGGCCTCTATTCAGTTCCGGCTCCGGCTTCCGGGTCAGTTTTAAAACCCTCCCCTCTGCATCTGCTGTGCTTTGGTCTGCCGCCCGCGGGACAGCACAACAACAGGCCACAGCAGCAGCAGCACACACTTCACAGTCAGCTCAAGTGAGCCTTCAGCCCAGATTCAGTGTGCTGTCACTGAGGCCCATCAGACAGCATTGGGACCGGCCGCAGCCCAGCCAGCCAGCAACCAGAAAGTGAGCCTAACCCCCCCCCCATGATGCCAGGCTGGACTTACTTTAAAATGTGGGAGGTGTTATCAAATTTAGCTTCAGACTGAAGCCCCTGGTCTTTTTCCCACCTAGTAACACCCCTGATTCCTGGTCACCAGCAAGAAGAGGAACGGCTGTGGGAGGGGAGGGCAGAGAGAAAGAGCACTAGCCATTTCCAGGGCTGTATGCAGCCACAGAGAGAGCTGGAGGAAAGACCCTCCCATTACCCAGGGAAACCAGAGGAAGGGGAAGGTGAGCTTCTGTGTATTCTGGAAAGGACAGAGCTTGCTGAGAGCAACTATGACTTGTAGAGATTGTAGTCCCCAGGGACATTGAGCCTGTATTACACATTGGCTCTGGGACTACATATCCCAGCGTTACCAGAACTAATGTATTGCACCCACATGTAAATCTGCAGGTGATGCAATGACCACTTTTTCTATAACTGCTTGACTGTTTATCACAGTGTTTTACATTTTGGTATATATATAATATAAACTCTGGCCTTAGACCTGACCTATTTACATAGTTAGGCTCACCATACCTGTTATAACCTGACCATACAATCCTTGTACTATCATCTACTAGATCTACCAAAACTATTAAAAATGAGGACCCACTTAAAGAATTTTTATCCATTAATTCAGGTCCTTGCACTACCTACTTGTTGGTAGAACTAAAGAAGATTATACAACCAGACTACAACGTGTTGGGTAAGCTTAAAGCATCTGTTACCCCAACACTTCATATTCCTGATATGTGCCTGCTGTACCGTGTAATTGTATGAAAAAGTATTGTATTCTCTTTGTATTGCTTCCTTTGTGTGAAATCCCTGGTGTTCCTGCAGGTCCCTCTGCTTTCCTATTAAAAACTGACCACACTAAGCAGGAGAGCACACCATGTTCAGTGCTCTAGCTATGCTGGGAACTCAATGTATTCTCCTCCAATGATCAGACTTGTCCTGATACGGACCTGCTGCACAGCCATTCACCTGCAAGCTCAGTGTGCTCCTGCTTCTCCTCCCCCCAGCTCTTATGCAGCTGAGACACTTTTAACACTGGGCATTTCTCTGATAGTTCTGTCCCAGGATACTCTGTTACAGTCAGTTAATGCAGACAAATTGATTGATATCTGAACGTGTCGACATTGTAGGTATGAGGTGGTCATCTCATGTTTATGGGACAGGAAGTGAGATGAAATCCCTGCAAATTAAGGGAACTCCTTGTGGACCCTCCGGTCACCAAAGCTAGTGTCCCCATTGATAGATTTCCCCTCTATCACTTTTCTGGGGACAACAAAAATTTCGGATTTTCTTTTACTTTCACTTTCAATAATGGTAAATAGGAACAATAGAGAGCGTGAATCTCCCTAACTGGGACACAGACAGGAATGACAGACTGAGAAGTGTTCTAATCTCTCTCCACTCTATCCAAAAATTTGCCTTTAGTTATACTTTAATTAGGAATAAGGCTTAATCTGATTATGTTACATTAGTGTTATGTTTAATGGCTCTGTGTTTTAGAGGGTACATGTTAGAGAGGATTTTAAGTAATAAGGGCACACATTAGGGGAGGATATATGGTACTGTCGGGGTACTAAAGCAATAGTCAGGCCATATACACATCTAATAAACTCTAACAGATTCCTCTATCCACACTTATGCCCCATACACACGGTCGGATTTTCCGATGGAAAATGTCCGATCGAAGTGTGTTGTCAGAAATTCCGACCGTGTGTGGGCTCCATCGGACATTTTCCATCGGATTTTCTGACACACAAAGTTTGAGAGCAGGATATAAAATTTTCAGACAACCTAATCCGTTGTCGGAAATTCTGATCGTGTGTACACAAATCCGACGGACAAAGTGCCACTCATGCTCAGAATAAATAAAGAGATGAAAGCTATTGGCCACTGCCCCGTTTATGGTCCCGACGTACGTGTTTTACGTCACCTCATTCAGAATGATCGGATTTTCCAACAACTTTTTGTGACCGCGTGTATGCAAGACAAGTTTGAGCCAACATACGTCGGAAAAAATCCTAGGATTTTGTTGTCAGAATGTCCGAACAAAGTCCGACCGTGTGTACGGGGCATAAGAAACATTGATGGACAGATCTTCTGCTGGGCCACTGCTTGCCGGAATACTTAAACAACAGTCGCATCTGACTGGATACATTCGCTGTTCGGACAACAATTTTCCTCCCAGCTCCTTTGATTTTTCATTCAAAGTAAATTTTAGCTAGTTTGTCATGAATTTTAGTAGTAAATAAGCAGCTTTAAAGAACAAGTTGAAGGTTAAGTGTTTGGTTTTAGGAGGGGAAGATTAAATGTTAAAGGATTGTTTTTAGGGCTTCTGGTGTCCGTTTATGAAGCAGTGAAATCTATTCACTGCTTCGTTCTCCGGCATTCACAGTGAAGATTTTTCTCCTCTGTGTGCAGTTTATGAAGCGGTGTAGATCGCTTCACCTTTGGAGGAGTGAAGAGATCTACAAATGCTTCAAATAGTGGAGAACGGCCCCTGATACTGGAATCTCGTGAGACTTTACGAGATTACAGTACCAGATGTCAGTTTATCAAGCAGTGATAAATTATCACTGCTCAACGGCGTGGATTAATGTTAATAAAATAATGTGTCCCCCTACATTATACACATATGTATACACACACACACACTATATATACATGTATATACACACACATGATATATATATACATATACACATTATATGTATATATGTATAAATATGTATACACATAAATATGACAGGGGGACATGCTTACAGTGTTGGGGGGTCTGAACGAGGCATAAGGAAGTTAAAAATCTTCCTCCTTCCCCCTCAGATCCCCCCAGATTTCCTCTTCACTCCCCGATTCACCACCTATGAGCTGGTGAACCTGGGAGTGTGAATTCTGACACAGATCGCCAGTGAAGCGGTGAGATCACCGCTTCATAAACTGGCCATTACTGTGTCATTCATGGGGATTCTCCGTGTGTAGAGATAATCGGCGGGAGAACAAGTTCAAACATGTTCTCCCCCGATTATCACTGTTTCATAAACTGTTTATGGACTGTGATCAGCGGCGATCCTCGGGATCACCGCTGATCACTGCTTCATAAACGGACACCTCTATGTTTTGTTTTGTTTTTGTGGGCAAAATGTAGATTCCACATCCCTCATTTTCTCTTGGAAAACTAGAGACCTGTGCTGAAAACTAACTAGACACTCTGTCCTGTGGACTCCCAGCAAGGAATGGATATTAGCGTTGGGTGAGGTGTCTTGGTGAGAGATCAATGGTAAGCAAGATCCTGGAGAAATTTATATCAGCAGTGAGTAAATCATTCAGGGAGAGAATAATATCATTTGCAGGTGAGGCATCCGGCCATGGAGCGATAGATGGGTTGGGGTACAGGTACAGTGGTGTCAGTTGAGGCGGATAGGAATAAAGCTTGGTGGTGATAGTGAAAAACAAAACCAAAGAAATTCCTGGTTCAACTTACCTATCACCTTGCTTATCAACCGAATTGTCCTGTCTAACAGTATGCGTTAAAAACAGGGGTTTAGTTTGCACACATTTGCAAATACATGCGTAAGCCCCAATATCTGTAGTCCTAACTCTAAATTTTGAGAGCCTCCACAGTGGAAGCACATGCATTATAATGGATAGGCAGAGGGCAGGTGAGCTTGGAGGGAGCCCATTCCTTATTAAAGGCACAGGGGTGCACTGCACACCCAGCATATAACACCATGGCAGCAAAGGAGTCCAGTACGTCTCCTCACCAATATTCCAACAGTTGAAACAAAAGGACACTGCCTCACCTGTAACTGGCCTTTGCAGCAACACATGCAAAACAAAACCAAAGAAATTCCCAGCTCAACTTACAAACCAGCTAACTATTTGAAATGTCCTGTCTAACAGTATGCATTAAAAACAGGGGTTTCGTTTGCACACATTTGCAAACACATGAGTAGACTTCAGAGCTTCTTTGGTTTTGTTTTGCATCAGTGCCCTTCGATGTGCTCCTTGCTGCAAAGGTCAGTTATAGGTGAGGGCAGTGGCCATTTGTTTGTATTGGTGGTGATAGTGGGAAGAGGCATGGGGGTCAGGTGCAATGGTGATAGCCGAGGGGGGGTGGCGGTATAGGGGTCATGTGTGATGACAGAAGCAGGGTTGGGGGAGGATGGGTGTTCAGGTGCTGTGGTGAAAATAAAGGGCTAGAGGGGATGTGTAGGCATGGTGGTGAGATAAAAGGGTCTGTGATGGGGGGGGGACAATTGTGAAGATGCAGTGGTGAGATGGGGGGTTGTATACAGATGCAATGTTTAAAATGGGTCAGAGTTGGGGCAGGTAAGGCTAACATAGGTGTCAGCAGCTGGTATGCTGGTGAAAGCAGTGGGGGGGGGGGGGTTGGCGTACAAGCGTAGTAGTAAGATCGTGTAGATGATATGCAGGCATAGTATTATGAGTATGAGAAGGATGGAGGTGAAGTGCTTTGATAAAAGAGGGGGTAGGATTCATGCAGGTGCAGTGGTGAGGCATGCCTGTGATGATGGTGGGTAAGCAGGTGTAGTGATAACTGTGGGGCAGGGGCTTACAGACAGAGTGGTGAGTGGGGGGGGGGGGGGGGCATGGTGGTGAGGAGCAGAATGGAAGCAATGTGCAGGTATGGTGCTGAGAGCAAAGGAGATGTTCAGATGTTGTAATGAGAGCCTAAGAGGCGATTGTTAAAATTAAACCAACAAACTATGTTGCACTGCCATACCATAAATCATATATATCATAAATAATTCATATTAATACATAACATCATAGATATCATAAAAATTGATTAAGTGCATCCCAAATAACATACTTGGGTAGCAAACTAACCTCCCCTGAAAGCCATATTTTTAGGACAAATTACTCACTCTTACCTCTCAGAACATTCTAAAAGCTTGTCTAAAGCTGCAGCCTCTTGGGCAGGAAAAATAACTCTCTCCAAAATGTTTATTTTGTCCAATGTGCTGTACTTTTTTCCCTATACTAACATCTTACCTTAAGACTTTGCAAAAAGTAGTGAACACCTTCATATGCAAAAACAAAAAAAGCAAAAGTGAGTAAAGAGTCTTTCTTTACACTCATTTCCCATGCGGAATTCCCATGCTCCTGACTTTGCTTAATCTATAAAGGCTCAAACAAAATTCTAGTGGTCGCCCTCATCAGTCAAATCGAGCAGCAAGCCTTATCGTCTGATCTCCAGGTGTTGCTAGGGGCCTCTACGATAACTCATAAAGCCCCCTTTAAAGATCCTTCCTGGACATAGCCAATGCCACTCTCCAGACATGGGTTTCTATCTTAAAGCTTTTCGGCTGTGACCACAAATTGATAGACTCGAACAATCAACTTTCATCAATATCCTTCCTAATCTCAGACTTAGAAATATCCTTGTGGAGAAGCCAGGGACTCAACTTGTTAGCTTAACTATTTGATCAGCAACAAATGCGCTCCTTCCGAGACCTAACCAGAACCTTTGGTATCCCTCATAAAGACTTCTATAAATACTTACAAATCCCACAGCTCTTGTCTCCCTTGAAAAGAGGGGAAGATCTTCTATTAAAATCAATCTTCACGTTATTCACCTCTGAAAAACCTTCTAAACATGGGATCTCCCTGAAATAAACAGCTATATGCTCTAAGATGCTACCGACAAGCTCCCAGCCATAATTTCATGGAAACAGTAATGACAACAAGCTCTTTATCAACCAAAAAAAACATCCTGCTGTGTCTCTCACTGAGAAACAGTACAAAAAGTAATACATAGGTGGTACCTTGCACCGCAAGTATTAGCCCGCCGATATCCTGGTACCCAATCCCCATTATGCTGGAGGAAATGCGGGTACATGAAATCCATCGGCCATATATGGCGGCCCTCTTCTGGAAAGATGTATTTGCCCTCATCTCATCTGTCACTGGGGTGAATCATCCTCCAACACCAGAAACAGCTCTTTTCGGCATCAATCTGAACAAATGGCCACACAAAGCCCAAGTCTTCCTTACCCATGTCCTAATTGCTGCCAGGAGATCCCTCGCAAATGCATGGAAATCAGATTGTGCTCCATCTCTCATTACAGTCATAGACTTTTTGAATACGCATCCTACCTTTGAGAAAATGTTGCCCAAATTCAGGGCAAAACCACATTTAAGGACAACTGGATGTAATGGACCAAAGATGACAAAAATACGGTTGGGCATTGACGATGTTGCTCATGCTCTCTCTAGTTTTTGCTCCCAGTTAGAAACATATTTGGGGACAGCCCTTCTCACTGTTCATAAACAGGATGCAGCTTTAAATTTGCGTTATATGGTACCAGTATTATACAAAGTCATTATATGAGCAAATTCCCACCTACGCTTATACCATCCTTCCCCACTCTTTTACCCTCTTCTTATTCTTTATCTCCTGGCTCCGTGCACTTCAATCACCATTACCCTTTCCATCCCCATTTTCTTTCTTTTTATGATTGATTTCTAGGTTGACTACTCTAATGCCTTCCTTTGCTGGATCCAATCTCCTATTAGTGAACGATGACATTATGTGTACTGAGCTCTGTCTCTTTTGTTTTAGTTTGTACAAGAAATTTTTATAATAAAGAGCAAGATCATAAAGTTCGTAAGGGTGTTGATTAAAGAAAAAGTCAGCATTTCATTAAATCTAACACAAAAAGTCAAAACAAATAAATAAAGTGCTGTAATAGAAGTCAAGATAAAGTGCAAATAAAGACCAAGGAACTGAACCAAGTGATCTTGTAAGCTCTTCACCACCAGCTTATAACTAAAGGTCGCTTACCAGACCATCAGACCTCAAATTAAAAGAGGTCCAGCTGCACTTTTAGGGAGAAATTCCTAGATGGATGGATGGATGATCACCTCCTATTCCACTAGGGCAGTGATGGCGAACCTTGGTACCCCAGATGTTTTGGAACTACATTTCCCATGATGTTCAACTACACTGCAGAGTGCATGAGCATCATGGGAAATGTAGTTCCAAAACTTCTGGGGTGCCAAGGTTGACCATCACTGCGCTAGGGGCTCTGTGTGGAAATGGATAGATGAGTGGAAGATTGAACTTCACCGGAAAGGATGGATGAATGTGAGGTATGCTTTTGCTAGCTCTGCCACTGAATGCCGCTTACATCAATCCACAGTAGCTCATGCCATCATTTTGTTACATTAGGATAACACATGTAAAATGAAGAAGATCATTATTTTTTTTTTTAAATTAGGCATCGACTAACATAAAATGACCTAAAACATCATAACATGTAAGTTGCATCTAACACCCCGACGGGCGTGATAGCGTCACCGCTGTAGCTCCACCTAATGCGTTTCATCCAAAATGGACGTCATTACTGGGGCAATGGAGAATAGTGGTGATTGTTAAAATGTAGAGGTGACAGTGGTTTGCAGATGTGGTGGTAAAAGTAGGGGCACTGATAAGGCAAGTAAGGCAGCTGGGAAGAATTGAATATTAACAGTGGATAAGATGTTCAGGGATGGATGGATAAAAGTCATTGGTAGGCGGGATGTTCAGGCAGGCAGGAATAGATAGGTTTGGGGGTACTGTGATAAGAAAGGTATTTGGCATGCATGATAGTGAGAGTGGGGAGGAGGGATCTGCAGGCATGGTAGTGATAGTGTGGGGGAGGATAGAGGTGATGAGTAGTGGCAAGATTGGAAGGGATGGGCCCTGCAGGGAGACACAATGGTAAGGGCTAGAGGGAGAGGATGGGGATTATGCGTGGTGATTGAGGTGGGGGGGGGGTCATGCAGTCACAGTGGTATGAGTGCTGGAGGTAGACCAGAAACTATGATGAGAGCAAAGGGCATTATGGTATGGTAGTGAGTGCAGAGGGAAGGATGTGGGAAGGGCATGGGGGTGGGCCTGCATAGATGATGTTGAGAGCAGGTGGTAGGGGTTAGGACAGGTAAGGCATCTGGCGAGAGACAAATATCAGCATAGGGAGAGATGGCCAGTGAGAGATGTAGAGTATGTCATAGGGGGAACAAGGATAATTTCAGATGAAAATGGGGAGCAGCTGAGTCTGTGGGTCCCACTGATAGAAGTCTGTATGACCCAGAGCTACCCAATATTCTGCATAGGCAGTTCTGTTCAGTAGACTGCCGAGTCCACCTGGCCCAGCCCATTGCCCAGTCCACCTGAAGCTACAGTATCTCACAAAAGTGAGTACACCCCTCACATTTTGGAAATATTTTATTCTATCTTTTCATGTGACAACACTGAAGAAATGACACTTTGCTACAATGTAAAGTAGTGAGCGTACAGCTTGTACAACAGTGTAAATTTGCTGTCCCCTCAAAATAACTCACGGCCATTAATGTCTAAACCGCTGGCAACAAAAGAGAGTACACCCATAAGTGAAAATGTCTAAATTGGGACCAATTAGCCATTTTCCCTCCCCAGTGTCATGTGACTCGTTAGTGTTACAAAGTTTTGGGTGTGAATGGGAAGAAGGTGTGTTAAATTTGGTGTTATCACTCTCACGCTCTCATACTGCTCACTGGAAGTTCAACATAGCACCTCATGGCAAAGAACTCTCTGAGGATCTGAAAAAAAAAATTGTTGGTCTACATAAAGATGGCCTAGGCCAGTGATGGCGCACCTTGGCACCCCAGATGCTTTGGAACTATATTTCCCATGATGCTCATGCACTCTGCAGTGTATTTGAGCATCATGGGAAATGTAGTTCCAAAACATCTGGGGTGCCAGGGTTCGCCATCACTGGCCTAGGCTATAAGAAGATTGCCAAGACCCTGAAACTGAGCTGCAGCACGGTGGCCAAGACCATACAGCGGTTTAAGAGAACAGGTTCCACTCAGAACAGGCCTCACCATGGTCGACCAAAGAAGATGAGTGCACGTGCTCAGCGACATGTCCAGAGGTTGTCTTTGGGAAATAGACGTATAAGTGCTGCCGACATTGCAGACCATATGCCGCACACTGCATCAAATTGCCTGCATGGCTCTCATCCCAGAAGGAAGCCTCTTCTAAAGATGATGCACAAGAAAGCCTGCAAACAGTTTGCTGAAGACAAGCAGACTAAGGACATGTAATACTGGAAACATGTCTTGTGGTCTGATGAGATCCAAGATAAACTTATTTGGTTCAGATGATGTCAAACCCGTGTGGCAGCAACCAGGTGAGGAGTACAAAGACAAGTGTGTCTTGCCTACAGTCAAGCATGGTGGTGGGAGTGTCATGGTCTGGGGCTGCATGAGTGCTGCCGGCACTGGGGAACTATAGTTCATTGAGAGAACCATGAATGCCAACATGTACTGTGACATACTGATGCCGAGCAGGATCCCCTCTCTTTGAAGACTTGGCCGCAGGGCAGTATTCCAACACGATAAAGACCCCAAGCACACCTCCAAGACGATCACTAACTTGCTAAAGAAGCTGAGTGTAAACGTGATGGACTGACCAAGCATGTCTCCAGACCTAAAACCTAATGAGCATCTGTGGAGCATCCTCAAATGGAAGGTGGAGGAGTGCAAGGTCTCTAACATCCACCAGCTCCGTCATGTCGTCATAGAGGAGTGGAAGAGGACTCCAGTGGCAACCTGTGAAGCTCTGGTGAACTCCATGCCCAAGAGGGTTAAGGCAGTGCTGGAAAATAATGGTGGCCACACAAAATATTGACACTTTGTTCCCAATTTGGACATTTTCACTTAGGGGTGTACTCACTTTTGTTGCCAGCGGTTTAATTAATTTACATTAATGGCTGTGCATTAAGTTATTTTGAGAGGACAACAAATTTACACTGTTATACAAGCTGTGCACTCACTACTTTACATTGTAGCAAAGTGTCATTTCTTCAGTGTTGTTACATGAAAAGATATAATAAAATATTTACAAAAATGCGAGGAGTGTACTCACTTTTGTGAGATACTGTATGTGATCAGGGAGGTGGAGTAGAGATGTGGGGGTGGGATAAACAGTGCAGGACAGTGCCGAAAGGGTGGCGAGGTATGTGTGGACTGGGATTTGGAGAGTAAAAGTAACTCAAAGTGGACGGGAGTGTAGGAACAGCTGAAGGTCACACATAGAGGTTAAAAACAGAATCACAGCGGCAAAACAGAAGTGGGACTTATGCGGCGTACACACGATCGGAAATGTTCGATGTGAGCTTGTTGTCAAAAAGTCCGACTGTGTGCATGCTCCATCGAACATTTGCTGTCGGAATTTCCGCACAGAAATGTTTGAGAGCAGGTTCTCAAATTTTCCGACAACAAAACTTTGTTGTCGGAAAGTCTGATCGTGTGTACACAAGTCCGCGCACAAAAGTCCACGCATGCTCAGAATCAAGTACGAGACGGAAGTGCTTGTAAAACTAGCGTTCGTAATGGCGATAGCACATTCGTCATGCTGCAAATTTGGAAATCTTTCAACGCAGCGCATTCTCTTCTTCTTTATAATGCTAGAATAATGAACTTTGCTGCTGATATTCACAGAGTTCTGACACACAGATTTTTTTAGTATTTCTCGTGATCTCATGAATAATCTTTGGGGTTTTTTTGTTTTTTTATCAAGATCTCCAGAAAAATCTTTTTTTTTTAGTTTTTATAGTGATCTCCTTTATTTAAATTCTTATTTCTCCAGATCTCCAGAATAATCTTGTTTTTTTTTTTGTTTTTTTTTATAGTGATCTCGATAATATTTTTTTTTCATTTTGTTTGTCAAGTTAACACAACACCATTATTATCTTGGTTTTTTTTTACCTCAAATAGGTTGGTTGGTGTTGGTGTCCCTTGTTCATTTGACATTGTATTTTTGAAATGTACCTGCCTACTCACAAACTGTCCTTTTTGAAGTAAAACACATAGCCAAGTATTTGTCAAAACAAAAACTGAAATTTTTTTTAGGGGTCCTAAAAAAATAAAGAGGAAGGCAAAGCTGGAGAAACAGTTGGAATAGGTGAAGCCTTTGTACCCCAGGGCAGACATCAATTATTTGACAGGCTAAATTGGTAACCTGTGGAGTCCATTTAATAGGGAGCACAATACGGTCCAGGACTCCAAGAGATCGGGAGCAGCAGCAGATGACATATACGTCCTGAGGCTGTGGTCTTACAACAGCCTGCATCTTTTGCCAGACCACACCAAACCCAGGCCATCACTCTCAACACTTCCTTCCATGCTTCCTTCCAGGCTGCTGTGGTGGGTTTAGTGGCTGTGTGGTGGTGGTGGTGCTGCTGCTGGAGGTGGTGGTGGTGTTGCTGGAGGTGGTGGAGCAGTATGGTCCAACTCACACACGTGGCTTTTATTTGTGAGTTGGCCCCTCATCCCCTTGTTTAGGCCCTCAAGTAAAACCTCCTCACAGATGAAACGTTGGCCCTCCTCCATTCCTTCCAGTTTACTGGCCATCACACAGCCAAATGATTCGGAGCCACCAAGGGTTGTTGTGAGGACCGTAGTAGCCTGCTGAATCAAAGTACTCACTGACTCCTCCAGGTTCCTCGCCTTCCTCGTCCTCTTTGTTGGAAGGTGGAGGGGAGGAACCTGGGATTCGGTCAGGCTGCTCCATGGCCACCTCCTGGCTGAGACTTTCCACGGCCTCCTCCTGGCTGAGACTTTCCTGTGTATGAAAATGGGACATAGTTTTAGTTTTGTGTTCATCAATCACACACAATTTTGAGCTCATGACTGTTGCAAATTGAATGTTAACAAATAGAAAAGACTATCCTTCTGACCCCAGCATTTTTCATTCTTGTACCCATCATTTTTGGCTACTACTGTCTATTGATATGTAAACCACTTTGTTAAATCAGAAATTAGTGATCAATAACATCTAGTTAACCTCATTCAATTTTTGACAAGAAATATGTTCAACAATGCTATACTTGGCTCAAGCTGGGCTCCTCCACATCTTCTTCTTGGGTGGATGGCCCAGGTTTGACTTCTGAAGCCTCATCTGATGTGGAAGGAAGTGTGGAAGGAAGTGTTGATAGCGATGGCCTGGGTTCTGTCTGGTTTGACAAAAAACGCAGTCTGTTGTAGTACCACAGCCTGGGTACATAAACATCATCTGCTGCTGCTCCTGATCTCATGGAATCCTGGACCTTTTTGCGCTCCCTATTATATGTGCTCCTCAGGCCATCAATTTTGGCCTTCAAATAGGTGATGTCTTCCATGGGATACACAGGCTTCACCAATTCCAACAGTTGCTCCAGCGCTGCCTTCCTCTTTAGCTTGTTGAAGTATTATCTGTTTTTGACTTGCCAGAGACATGGCAGCTCCCTGTACTTGTCTATAAAGTTTGGCAGGAAGTCTGGGTCAGTAAATGTATCCATTTTTACAGCAGACACAACACAAGACAAACCCTAACGTCAGGCTAAACTCTCCTAATCTTGTCCCAATATAGGCCTCAATCTATAAGCAGTAGCATAGGCCACTAACCACTGATGCCCCAAGTTAAAATTGTACCTTCGTTTGCACGATCAGCGCTTACGCTACTCCGTCCTACGCTCACAGATCGTATGTACGACACACGCGTGTTATGCTTTATATACACTGCGCATGCGTGAAACTCCGCCCCTGACCTTCTTTCTAGTGTATTCCCCGTCCCTTCTCTTTTGGCGCAGAGATGTTGTAGAGATGGTGAAGATGGTGGACATCTTGAAGATGGCCGAATATGATGGGAAACATGGACCTCACCCAAACCCAAATGTGAGAAAGGCCAAGATCATGATTAAAGTTGCGAGAAGTCTGCACAGGAAATTTTGGGGTACAACGATCCAAGGAGCAATTGAGGAAATGCTGGTCAGACCTGAAATTGAGGGAGCACGATCAGTACAGAAGGATCAGAAAAGTGCTTCTAAAAAGTAATTATTTGTTGTGTGTTCCTATTATTATTATTATTTTAGTGCTGCTTTATGTGCTTTTCTTTACTGTTGTACAGTTTAAAATGGCAAGTTTGGGGGCATGGCACAGTAATTGTTTGCATTAAACATCGTTCGTTCGACCACTAATACAACGTTTTTGGCAGATGCAGGTTAACATTTGTTCATGCCTATTTCTATGAAAATAAGTTTAGTACATTGTTGTCTAGATGTATTTGTAATAAAATGAAATGCAAACTTAACTCAGTGTAAGTAGAGGACACTCAGCGGCTGTTTACAATTTGCCCCAATCAGGCTATTTTAGGGACTGTAAGCAATTAATTCATGGAGTTGAAAAGGATGATTATTTTTATCATTAATGCATTACATACATTAACAACAAAAACAAGGTGTGTGTGTAGCAGGCCCATAGCACAACATAATAGTTAGCTGAAGAAGAGACTCCTCATGTATCAAATAAGTTACATTTGCACTATTGAAGAAAATGGCCAAAAATAAAAGGCCATTGCAGAACCTAGGAGACAGCTGAAAGAAACACAAGCAGTAAATCAAATGAAATATGAGTTCAGTTTTTAACAAACAATTTATTTAAAATAGGTTAGACATTCTCTGGCATATCAATGGCCCCCCTACCCGCGAAGTACTCTAGATATCTTTGCCGTACTTCACGGGGCTTTGGGGGGGGCAAGCCAGGACGGCCAGCTTTAAGAGTTGTATCCGGTAAGCAGGCCTCAGTCGCAACTGAGGCCACATAGTTGGCCGCATTTTTGCGTAAATAGTTGTGTAAAATGCAGCATGAAAGAATTATGTGAATTAGTTTATATTCCACCATATTAATAGCAGTGAGGAATAGGTGGAACCGGCTGGCCATTATGCCAAAGGCATTTTCCACTACTCTTCTGGCTCTGGCCAGCTGGTAATTAAAAACCCTCTGGTCCGGGGTGACGGTCCTCATCAGGAATGGCCGCATAAGATGGTCCCCCAGCGCAAATGCTTCATCCACAACGAAGACAAATGGGAGTCCCGCCACATTGTCTTCTGGAGGTGGCAAGCCTAAGCTGCCATTCTGGAGCTGTCTGTAAAACTCTGTCTGGGAGATGACTCCACCATCTGACATCCGGCCATTTTTCCCCATGTCCACATACAAAAACTCATAAGTCGCCGACACCACCGCCAACAACACTATACTACTATACCCCTTATAATTATAATAGTATGACCACAAGTTGGGGGGTGGGACGATGTGGGCGTGTTCCCATCAATTGAACTATCACAGTTGGGGAAGTCCCACTGCTGAGCAAACTGGGAAGCCACAGTCTGTCATTCCTGTCAATCCAGAACCCCCCCCCCCCCCTCTGATGGCCCAGTGTAAAAATTTTAGGGTGGGGGGGAGATGTTTTGGACAGGTAACGGTCTCCACTTCATTGAGAGCTGAATGCATAAATAATGTGTATTACTTTGGCCAGCCCCTCCTTACTTATACTATTGGCAGCCCACTGGACAGGTAAGAAGTGTCATAATACAAAAATAGGAATGCACACTGTACAAGTTGAAGCACATTTTTACATTCTGCAAGTACTTATCAAGATAATAGGAGAACAAAACTTTAAACAGTACCCTTTGAAAGTATTCAGGCAGGCCCTTGCACTACATGCTTTGGTGAATTGATCCATAAATATGAACACAAAAGAAGTAGGTATAGTGTGTATGGGTTTGGCAAATCAGCAGATAGAGGATTGGTATCGGCTGACTTAGCGGTTGGGGGGAGGGTTCCAAATGAGTTTTGGCCCCCTAAAAAAGCCTCTTGCACTCTGCCTGAATTTAAGGACAACAATA
Source organism: Lithobates clamitans (assembly GCA_037952925.1). Taxonomy (NCBI): domain Eukaryota; kingdom Metazoa; phylum Chordata; class Amphibia; order Anura; family Ranidae; genus Lithobates; species Lithobates clamitans. The sequence goes on from JBBGZY010000145.1 coordinate 3,100,281, forward strand.
ACATTTGTACACATTTTAGGGGGTGTTTAGGGTAAGCACCACAATGGAGCTGACAAAATACATTGTTAAGTGACTAGGTGTTTATGGGCCCAGGAGAGCATGCTGGGGAGGTTAGTGAAGGCAAATATGCATGAAGGACAAAAAAGGAGTATTAAAAGCTTACAGCATGCATGAGGACAAAGAGGACATTCACAGCATATTACAATCATGGTAATTAGGGAATGATGAAATAAATACAATACATTAGCAAACATTAAATACATAGAATGTGATGTTAAAGGATAAAACTTACCTTAATATAGTCCTTCTGCAGGACCTGAATTATGGCAGAACAGGTCTCTGGAATAATGATTCTCAGAACCTGAGGGGGGATTCCAGTCGTAAACTTGATATCCTGGAGACTTCCCCCCTGTCGCCAAGTACCGCAACGTGGCGACGAGCCTCTGCTCTGGAGTGATGGCTTGCCGTGTGCAGGTGTCCTGCTTGGTAATATAAGAGGACAGCAAAGCCAACAGACGGTGAAAAACGGGGTCCGTCACCTGGAGATAATTCCTGAAATCATCAGGATTGTACTCCTGGATCTCCCGCAACAAAGGCATGTGCGAGAATTGGTCACACTGAAGCAACCAATTCTTTGTTCATGTGTCCATGAACTTCTCCTCGCCCTGTTCATGGCCTGGACTTGGGTCAAAGCAAGAACTCCAATACTAAGCCCAAGCACAGCATGAACTCTACGATGAGAACGTACCCGCAACATGGCTTGAAAATGGTCGGCTGGTCAGAACGAACTGACAGAATGCACTGAAAATCAGAAAGGACCTGAGAAGAACGAGCTGAAAATCAGAAACGAGCGGACAAGAACGCACTGAAAAAAAGAAGTGAACTATTAAATAGAACGCACTGAAAGACAGGAACAAACTGACAGCACGCACTGAAGAACAGATACAAACCCACAAACACAAACTGAAAAGCACGAGGCTGAAAAGCACGAATCGTCTCTCACCAAACTTCTACTAATATGAGATAAACACGAGATTAGCAGAAGGAGCCCAAAAGGTGGCGCACTGGCTATTGAACTTCCTTTTTATAGTCCCATCGTACGGGTTTTACGTCACCGCGTTCTTGACGTTCGGAATTTTGGTCAACATTTGTGTGACCATGTGTATCTAAGACAAGTTTGAGCCAACATCCTTCGGAAAAAAATCCACAGTTTTGTTGTTGGAAATTCCGATCGTATGTATGCGGCATTAGTTTTTATATTATTAAGGATAATATAACTTAATAATATTGACATCTGGCACATTTTTATCAGTGTAAAAGTTGATGTAAGGACAGTTAAAAACTAGATTAAAAAGTAAAAGAATATGGGTGTGGCTAATGTCTCTTTCAGATTATCCTAACTGCAATGGAGAGCGGAATCACACATATGTGTCTGAGTTGGAATCATGCTTTTGGGTCTTTGTAGCCAATACACTATAATACCAAAAGTATTGGGACACCTGCCTTTACACGCACATGAACTTTAATGGCATCCCAGTCTTAGTCCATAGGGATCAATATTGAGTCCCCTCCCCCCTTGCAGCAACAACAACTTCAACTCTTCTGGGAAGGTTTAGGAGTGTGTCTATGGGAATGTTTGACCATTCTCCAAGAAGCGCATTTGTGAGGTCAGGCCCTGATGTTGGACGAGAAGGCCTGGCTCACAGTCTCCACTCTTATTCATCTCAAAGGTGTTCTTTGGGGTTGAGGTCAGGACTCTCTACAGGCCAGACAAGTTCCTCCACCACCAACTCCCTTTTTGTGCAACAGGACAGCTTCTGTTGGAACAGGAAGGGGCCATCCCTAAACTGTTCTCACAAAATTGGAAGCATGAAATTGTCCAAAAATGTTCTTGGTATGCTGGCGCCTTAAGAGTTACCTTCACTGGAACTAAGAGGCCAAGCCCAACCCATGAAAAACAACCCCACACCATATTTCCCCCTCCACCAAATGATTTGCACCAGTGCACAAAGCAAGGGCCAATAAGACATGGATGTGCAAGTTTGGGGTAGAGGAACTTAATTGGCCTGCACAGAGTCCTGACCTCACCGCGTAGAACACCTTTGGGATGAATTAGAGCGCAGATTAAAAGCCAGGCCTTCTCGTCCAACATTAGTGACTGACCTCACAAATGCGCTTCTGGAAGAATGGTCAAACATTCCCATAGACACACTCCTAATCCTTGTGGACAGCCTTCCCAGAAGAGTTGAAGCTTTTATAGCTGTAAAGGGTGGTCCAACTCAATATTGAACCCTTTGGACTAAGACTGGGATGCCATTAAAGTTCATGTGTGTGTGTAAAGGCAGGGTCCCAATACTTTTGGTAATATAGTGTATGTAATGTTGAATATTATTTTTTTTGAAAAACATCTGAAACAATGTGAAGACACTTGTAACTGCCAGTCTTCTGTGACTAAATTATGTGTAAAGTTCTCTTTCAATGCTTTCAAATGAATGTTTATGTGGACTGATAGGCAACAAACATGTCACTCTTGACGCCATATATACCGCATGAAAGTTTGTAATACATTTCAAACTGAGGCATGCAGAACCTCTCAAAAGAAATGTGTCCATATAAAAATGATGAAGGTGAAATTATTCAGACAGAGGAGGTAAGGGGACCACAGGGGCATAAAGTGGGAATGAGGCAACGAGACAGAGAGCGAAATAGACACAAACGCGGAAGGAGGGATACAGTGAGCCGAGCGTTGTAGGTAAAAATAAAACATGAGAAAACCCAGGTGGATTTTGGGCAAGCTGTTCTCATCAACTCTGCTACTCCCTCCTGTCACAGCAACTGTCAGACAGGCCCTGCTTGTAATGAAAGGAAAAATATTTTATTCAGATTTATTAATTTGAAAATGAAGCACGCCTGTCGGCAGAGGGACAGCTCCTCTCAATCTGTCATCGTTGAACCACGCGGTGCTGACACGGGGAATCATTCGTCTTGTCTACGCTGACAGGCGGATCTCTCCCTTAGCTCTTCCTGGGGGATCGCCCTGGGATTAAAAAAAAAAAAATACGGATAAAACACATTCCGACGCAGAACAGCCTCTTTATTAATGCAAATTACACGGGGAGGGGAAACAGGGTAGCGGCAGAAAAAAATAAATAAATAAGGGAGTGACAATATAAATAAATAATTGCGCCCGCACGCCGCAGAGGTGTTCATGTCCCGGCGTCAGTCCTTTCTCATTTATATCTAGAGATGTTTTGGAGGCTTTAATAAAAGGAGAGAGCTTAATGTGACACTAATGGACAGTTTCTTATTTACAATGATGTTGCTAGCAGCTCTGCATATGAATGAAACGTGTCTGTGCCGCTACTGATGTCACAGCGCTGTGCTTTCTGCTGATGTGTCAAGGGACATCTGGAAATAAAAATGGAAAAGGAAAGCTTGTAAAAAGTATTGTTACATGGAACCTAATAAATATAAATGTGGGTTTCAAATGAAAGCTTCTTACAGGTCTGTTCTACCATAAACCATATACGTATACGTATTACTTTGTAATAATAACAGTGTCATTACATGTTCTCTCCCGCCTTCAGTGGCGTTCTGGGTAATTTATTATTACAAGCTATACCATATGTCAGTAACATCATACTAGCTCATTCAACCTAGCTTATGCCAGTCCAAATAAGGAATCTGAGTGATCAATGTGTAATGACATCATTGCACTTGGCAAAATTACATCATCAGAGTAACAGTAATTAGTTTGAGCATTAACATTGAGCAGTAAAGAAAAAATAAAATCTAGTACACCCACCTTCCATACTTCAATGCAGTTTCAGCAAGCTCTCTCCAACATCTTTGCTCAGTCTTCTTCCAGCATCTTCAGCCAACATGATTGGCCAGCCCTGGAGGATGTAACTCCTATGCATGTACAAGGTGCAGTTAATTTATCCCAGCACAATAGTACTGTAAAAAAGTATACAGTTGTTTCTGTGTGGGGGGGCTGAGGATGGTATGTGCAGGGCTTTTTTTCAGCGGGAACGCGGGGAAACACAGTTCTGGCACCTCCAGCACTGATTGTATGTAATGGTAAGGGGTGCTGGGGTGTGCTGCAGGGTCTATTGATGCTGGCTGCTGAGAGATCTATTCTACCTGGAGGGGATCTATTTTTGCAGGGGGGTTTATTCTTACTGGTGGGGACCTATTGTTGCTGGGGGTGGGTCTTATATCGCTGAGTTGTCAGTTATGGCTGGGAGAGATCTACTGTTGAGGGAGGGGACTATTGTTGCTGTCTGCTGGAGAGTCTATTGATGCTGGCTTTGAGGAGATCTGTTGTTGCTGCCGGGGGATTTTGTTTCGGGTGGCCCATTGTTAATGGGGGATCTATTGTTGCTAGAGGGGGCTTTATTGTTACTGGCTACATGGGATCTATTTTACTGCTTTTCTTGTTATCATTAACAAATTCCATACAAATTACTTAACACCACAAAATTATACTTGGTTCTGTATTCTCTAAAAGGGCAGTAATGGGAAGTAGGTAGAGGGTGCTCGGAGGTAGGTAGAGGTGGAGAAAAGGGGTGACTCCGAAAGGGTTAGTTCCTGCACCTATTCTCTGAGAAAAAAAGTCCTGAGTATGTGAGATGATCCTTACCTTGCAACCATTATATCCCAACACTGTAGCACAGGGGTAGGCAACCTTGGCACTCCAGCTGTGGTGAAACTACAAGTCCCATCATGCCTCTGCCTCTAGGGGTCATGGCTGTGATTGTCTGGGTCTTGCAATGTCTTGTGAAACTTGTAGTTTCACCACTGCTGGAGGGCCGAGGTTGCCTACCCCTGCAGAACCTGGGTAGACAGGGCATCTCGAGTCTTTGCCAAGTGGGGTTTTTTAGATTTAACATCCTGATGTTCCTAGGGCTATAGTGTTTAGATATAAGGGGGTCTTGTGGAAAGAAGAGGAACTCCCCTATATGACCTATATAACATTCCTATTTCCCAGGTTAAATAACATTAACTTAGCCTTGAAGGAAGTTGGTCCACACCTGAAGTAGTTTTCAATGTTTTATTTGAACTTGAGGTAAGACAGGAGGACAAAGGAGGAATACCCAAAACTCACACAGTGATCCTACAACTCATTGGCTATAAGTCACTGGTTGGATCACAGCATCCAGAAGCATTACTCAGAATTTCTTCTGGTGCACACTGGCCACAAAACAATATTAAAACAAATACGCAAAAAAATCTAACAGATTCCCCCATCAACTCTAAACAGCACAGATGGGAGAATCTTTGGCTGCTGGATATTGTATTCTGACAGTCAGACCCTGTCAGTATACCCAAACAGTGGCTTTATCTCATTGGATGCAGCCACTGTTCAGCTGACAGTTTCCCTCTTGGCTCCTTCAATTATAGTCAATTGAGCAATTGACTTTTGTCAAGCCAGGTGGTGCCAACAGACAAGACACAGCAAGGCAGAAGTTTGCATGGTGGAAGGTAAGCTTTTATTGCAGAGACATAGAAGGTCTCTTCTGCTATTACAGATGTTCTTTCACTTTAAATCTAAATGTGTCACTAGGACCAACCTATTATTTTTGTAACCATCCTCGTTAGTACTGTTTTAGCTGTATAGGCTCTTTATATTGGCAATCATTGCCTTTAATCTGTGCTGCTTTATGTCCGTTTTATTATGTATTTTTCCCCTGGACACTGTTATGTCCCAGTTTCTTACTATTGACTCTTTTTGAATCTGTAATGCGGCCTCTTTTCTTCTCTACTTTTGATCTGTATAAACAATAAAGATATGTTTGCCTCTAAACATGTCACTAGTATTAGACTGGGCATACAAATCAGAAAGCAGTCAGTTGTGTATAAATGAGTCATCTTTCCTCAGCCACCCAATGTACTAACACAGTGCTGGATTAGCACTCTTTCAGCAGTGGGAGGGGAGTCTGGGCATACACTGTGTGACAGCTGGAGGAAACGCACACACCCCCTTCCCCATAGGCAGAGGAAGAAAGAAACATGCAGAGCTGTGCTGTGAATAGACCAGCTCTTTGTTAATCTATTTATAGCAACCTTGCTCAACACAAATTTCAGGCTGCTTTTATCAACCATGTCAGAGAACTTGTCAGAAGTCATCGTGCTGATAACAGAGGAACAGAGCGGCGGAAAGACACAGGACTTAGGGCTTTGGAGAGAGTAAACACTACATATATATATGCCTAGGTCAAATTTCATGAATCGGGTTTACATCCACTTTAATATTAATTAGAAAAATGAATGAATGAAGCTTTCTTTTTTGTTTACAAAAGATAGAAAAAATTAATCCACTTAGAGAAGTGAAAACTTTACATTAAAGACTCTATAGAGAAAGTACTATATTAATGTAATGTACACAATAACATCTTAGAAGCTCATCTTCTTTGAGCTGTCAGTCTATCAAAAATGTTGCTGCAACCTATTTAGGTTTAATGTACAGTAGTGATGGTCATCTCCATTTGCACAATACGTGCAATGTTATCCCACTAGAGCACACACACACAGGAAATTTCTAAAAACCTGCCGGGGGGGTTCCAAGGTTTCAAATGCCTAGGGGCCTCCGTATTGGATGTTTACTTTTTAAAAAATAATATTTTTTTAATTATTAATACTCTTAAATTTATATATATATATATATATATATATATATATATATATATATATATATATATATATATACATATATATATATATATACATATATATATATATATATATATATATATATATATATATATATATATATATATATATACACACACATCTAGTGTTGCTGGGGTGGGGTCTAGTGTTGCTTGGGGTGGGGTCTAGTGTTGCTTGGGGTGGGGTCTAGTGTTGCTTTGGGTGGAGTCTAGTGTTGCTTTGGGGTGGGGTCTAGTGTTGCTTTGGGGTGGGGTCTAGTGTTGCTTTGGGGTGGGGTCTAGTGTTGCTTTGGGGTGGGGTCTAGTGTTGCTTTGGGTGGGGTCTAGTGTTGCTTTGGGTGGGGTCTAGTGTTGCTTTGGGGTGGGGTCTAGTGTTGCTTTGGGGTGGGGTCTAGTGTTGCTTTGGGGTGGGGTCTAGTGTTGCTTTGGGGTGGGGTCTAGTGTTGCTTTGGGGTGGGGCCTAGTGTTGCTTTGGGGTGGGGTCTAGTGTTGCTTTGGGGTGGGGTCTAGTGTTGCTTTGGGGTGGGGTCTAGTGTTGCTTTGGGGTGGGGTCTAGTGTTGCTTTGGGGTGGGGTCTAGTGTTGCTTTGGGGTGGGGTCTAGTGTTGCTTTGGGTGGGGTCTAGTGTTGCTTTGGGTGGGGTCTAGTGTTGCTTGGGGTGGGGTCTAGTGTTGCTTGGGCTGGGGTCTAGTGTTGCTAGAGGGTATCTATTATTGCTGGGGGATCTATTGTGGCTGGGTGCAGGGGATCTATGTTACTGCTTTTCTTGTTGTTAACAAAGTCCATACAAACTAATTAGCACCACAAAATTAATACTTGGTTCTGTACTCTCTATAAAAGGGCCGGTGCCTGGGGGTTAGTAGGGGGTGGAACCAAGGGCTGGTACTAAGAGGTGGGTGGGGGATGGAACCAAGGGCTGGTACTGGGAGGTGGGTAGGGGGCGGAAGCAAGGAGTGACTCGTAAGGGGGGCGTTTTTCCACCTAGTCTTGGGGGGGGGGGTCGGGGGGAGATTGTGTGTGTGTGTGTGTGTGTGTGTGTGTGTGTGTGTGTGTATGTATATATATATATATATATATATATATATATATATATATATATTTTTTTTTTTTTTTGGAAGCCTCTAAAGCATTTCACCAACAGTCTGCACCATCGATCATTGAAGTGCTCGGGTGGGCAGAGTCCCACACAGCCATTCTGATTTCAAAAACTGACAGCTAGTACGGAGGACACCTCCCCATACTGCTGTCACAGAGAGGGAGGGATCGGGCAGCAGCTGCAGCATTAGGAACATGTTACATGTTCCACCCCAAAAACGGGTGGAACATATAACATGTTCCCAAAGGTGAACTTGTCCTTAAATCTGGCACTGTACTAACATGACAGCATAGCTCTTCTATCAATTGTTCTTCCCAAGCATAATTTATAAATTCTTAGCAAGCTGTAATTGAACCTTAAAAGCAAGTCTTCAGTGACCTCCTTAGCTGCAAGCACTATGGAGCAATTCATCCTTAAAATTCACAGCAGAAGTACTAACGTCTTTAAGTCATTTTTTAAATAAACCCAGGTTAGAAATGTTGCCCTTTGGTGCTGGCCTTCTCACAATGCTTACCTAAGCTCTTGCCCACAAACGGCTTACGGCAATGATCATGGTTATGATTTGGGTTCAAGCATATTTCATTTCAACATGCTAACACCTCAAACAAATCCATGATTGAACATATTCATGACCCATAATTTTAATGATAACTGAACGATTTCCTAGACCTCTTCCTCATGCCTCTGTACACAACAACATAATCAGCAGTACCTCTCCTCCCCCTAGATATTCATTAATACTCAAAAAGTAACACTTTAATTATCCTGCATGCTAGTAAAATATTCCTGTTGCTTTTTAGCAGCTGAACTAGAACAAAGCTGGGAGATTGAATCAGCTGGGTGGTTTTGTTCGGAAACCTGTGCTGGTAAAAACACGAGCGTAACAAGGTCTCCATGGACTGAGGAATTAATATTTAATGCAGCTTGTCAGCAAGATCTTATACTTTTCAAAAAATTCTTGTTAACACAGGAGTCCTTTACCCTCCTCTATTTGACGTATTGCTTTCTATACGCTGCTGTTTGCACTGTATTTATTTGCATTACAATAGGAAAGCCACAGATATGGAGCCTGAAAATCAGATGTCTTTCTCACACCTTGCAGAATGTGTTATGAGCTATTTATACCTTACCATGAAGGGAATTGAACAGCCTTCGGTGCGTAGAGTTATCTGCACTTTCTACTCCTGAAGTGCGAGATGTCTACACACATATATCTAACTATATTGTGATATCTACACACTCCCACTTCTGGCTGCGTATTGATACCTACAGCCCAGACTGCTGCTTGGCTGCCATTCTTATTGTACCTGTACATACCTGCTTCTTATGGCTTCTTGAGGCAGGCACTCTTAAAATGTTATTTTATTTCTGAATAGAAGAAAAATGCTATATTAAAATATCCACACGCTGAATTTTGAAAGGAGAACGCCACTAAAGCTAGTCACAGAAATGTAATTCCCATGGTTGATTTCAGCCATTTTGGGTGAAAATTGTATGTTTGTAGGCACTAGTGGACTGTGACAGCCAGTAGATATTGGTAGGAAAGATCCATCAGAATCTTGTTTTAATGCTATTGTTGCCTTAATGTAATCTGGGTCCAGGGGTATCTAGCCTTGGACATTTCTTTAATTTCCATTCAAATATGGATATACACCTAGGAAATTGATATTTATATGACTTTTGACTTTACGTGGTCAGATTGTACCTGCATGTCCAACTTCCCACAATTGTCTTTGGCATGCTTAGTTAAAAAAAAATTGTAAATAATTTATATACTGTATATCCAACCTTTGACGGACCATATATTGGCCAGTCTTTGTTAGCAATGTAACCAATCCATTCATCATTAGCAACCATATATAAGAGTTAATACCGAAAGAGAGATGTCTAGTGTCTACTAGAATAGAAAGTGATAAAACTTTGCAACGCTAGTCACAGAAATTGTCAAGCACGCTTAAAAACCTAACCTCTGAAATCAATTAAAATTAAATTCCAACCACAGTTGTTTAAAAACATTTAAATGTATTTTTACCTCTAACCATCAGAAGTACTTGAATCTGTCTTAATAATCAACCCCCTGTCATCCCTTACACAACAGCACTCAGAAGAGGGAAGTGTAGCAGAGTGAATAGAGTTAATGATTATTACTTATTATGGCTCGTTTACACTTGCAGTTGATAAGTATTTAGTGAGCATTAAAAACGCTCCCCCAAATGCAATATGCAAGTTTTTCTTTATTAAAACCACACCACAAACCCCTACAATGGCTAGTTGCTAAGGAGCGAGCCAGGAGGCCAGCCGCCGTGTCCTTAACAACTGATGAGTCATCAGCAGTCAGCGAGCTTAATCACTGACAGCTGAATGTAAAAACAAGCATTGCCGGCAATAACAAAATCGGCTAAAAAAACAGCGTCCCCCCCCCCAATTGATACCAGACCTTGGAGTCTGGAATGGATTTTTAGGGGAACCCTGCGCCAAAATTAAAAAAATCAAATGTTGTGGGTTCCACCCCAAAATCCATAACAGCCCCCTATCCATGCATGCAGCCCGGCAGGTCAGGAAAAGGGAGGGGATGAGCATGCCCATAGCAGGCAACATGCCCTCAACATGGGGCACCATACCAGGCCACATGCCCTCAACATGTTGATCGGGACAAGGGCCTCTTCCTCACAACCTTGGCCAGTGTTTGTGGGGGTCTGTGGGCAGGGGGCTTATCAGGATCTGGAATCCCCCCCCATTGTGAATGAGTGTCAAAAATAAATAACGGCACACACACAGTTTTTGACAAGTCCTTTATTAAAAATTAAAAAAAACAATGTCCTCTGATATATAGAGCCATCATGAATCATGATGCCCGCAACACAGCCGACCCTAAAAAAAAAAGACGCTCACACCGAAGGCTCCCGCTCGTCTCTTTGCTTCGCCACCTGACATTTCTTAAATAGGTAAGGGGCAGGACCTGCCTGTGAAGTAACTGTGTGGTCCCGCCCCTTGTGATGTCATTGACCCGTGCATGCTGGCTGGACCTGCCCCTTACTTCAGTGGCGGAATTATAGGGGTCGCTGAGATCGCAATGGCGTACGGGCCCCTGTACTCTTCGATAGGAGGAATGGCAGGGGCAGCTGAGACTGAGCTCCCTGATCCTCAGCCGAACCGTAATTGGCACTGACTGTGCAGGGAGCTTGTCAAAGTGAAAGCACAGTGTGTGCTGTGCTCTTTGTCTCCCCCTACAGTGCAGTACCCGGCCATCAGAAAGAGCTAAGGTAAAGAAGGTCTGTCGTTTTTTATAAGACTATCTATCTACTGTATGTGTGTTTATATGTGTGCATGTATGTGTGTGTGTGTGTGTGTGCATATGTATGTGTGTGTGCATGTATGTATATGTGTGTGCATGTATGTATATGTGTGTGCATGTATGTATGTGTGAGTGTGCATGTATGTGAGTGTACATGTATGTATGTATGTGAGTGTGCATGTATGTATGTGAGTGTGCATGTATGTGAGATGCATGTATGTATGTATGTGAGTGTGCATGTGAGTGTGCATGTGTTTATCAGTGGCGGTGCGTCCATAAGGGCATAGCATGAATCTATCCATGGCCACCGCTGCCACCCCCATATTTTGGGCACAGAGCGCCTGAATTACAGTGGCAGGGGGTGTTTTTGAAGCACCTGATTAGAGCCATAGGCTCTAATAGGCTTCAAAATAGGTGAACTGCGAGTACCATGCTTGGCGCTCACAGTCCACCCAGGTGTGTTAGAAAAGCGAATTAATATTCACTTTCCTAACACTCAACCACCTTTCTGACAATCAGGTGTGCGGGTCTGTTACCCGTCACCTGATTGGCTAAAACAATAGACACAGCTATTGGACGCCTATCAGGAGGAGAGGACGGGAGATGAGGATGGCAGGAGACGCATGGAGGAACCCGCTCGTGGCCGTCACCTGCTGCCCCACCGAGACAGGGTAAGTGCTGGGCAGACAGCGAGCAGGCGGGGATTCACAGTGGCAGCATTCGATGGCACAGTTGCAGCATTTGATGGCACACTGGCAGCATTTAATGGGCACACTGGCAGCATTTAATGGGCACAGTGGCAGCATTCAATAGCACAGTTGCAGCATTTGATGGGCACACTGGCAGCATTTAATGGGCACAGTGGTGGCATTTGATGGGCACAGTGGCGGCATTTGATGGGCACAGTGGCAGACTTCGATGGGCACAGTGGCAGACTTCGATGGGCACAGTGGCAGACTTCGATGGGCACACTGGCGGCATTTGATGGCAGCACAGCGGCAGAGTTTGATAGGCACAGTGGCGACATTTGATGGCACAGTGGCGGCATTTGATGGGCACAGTGGTGGCATTTGATGGCACAGTAGTGGCGTTTGATGGCACAGTGGCATCAATTGATGGGCACAGTGGCTGCAAATGATGTTTTTTTTCCAAATTTCTCAGTTTGCTTGCGCCTCCCTAAAAATTTTGAGCACCAGCCGCCACTGGTTTATATGTTCATGCATATGTGCATTTATATATATGTGTGTGTTTTTATATATGTGTGTGTGTGTTTACATGTATGTATGCACATTTTAGGTATACGCTTTTAATCCTGACCCTTATATGTGTACAATCAGAACCGATTTTTTTATTTTTTTTTTGCTTGTTCATAGTACCAGCAAAAAAATGCTGCTCCTCCGAAAAGCGATCCATGCTTAGTTTGCTTTTCAGAGGCATTTGACAGCCGGTAAAGAGGCAATATGTTGCCTACTGACCGCCTGTTTTAACCCCTTAAATGCATCATCACTATCCCGCAACTGCATGCAATGCACACAGTTGCGGAGTGGTTGCAGTGCATCCCCATTCACCTAGGGGTATACTTCAAGGGTGCCCTGGCTGGAAAAAGATTAAGAAACACAGACATAGAGGAACCCATCTCTCCATTCTCCTCCTGCAGCCGCTGAATGCCTGTGGGAGGGAGAGGAGGAGCAGCAGGGGGGAAATGGAGAAATCGATTCCTTTATATGCAGCCACCCACTTGTGACCGGGCCCTGTTGTTTCGCCATCGGGCTCGGAGAAAAGAGCCCTGTCCGGGGGTCAGGGGGACCCTTCATGGTTTCTTGCATCGGGGCCCTGAAGGTTCTAGTTACGCCACTGCCTTACTTATTTAAGAAATGTCAGGTGGTGAGGCAAGCAGACAAATGGGAGCCTTCGGCGTGAGCAGAGCTCTTTTTTTGGGGGGGTTGGCAGTGCAGCGGTGGTTGATTATACATCAGGGTACATTGTTTTGTTTTATTTCAATAAAAAACTTGTCAAAAACTGTGTTTTTATTTCTTTTTGACACTTTTTTGGTGAATAGGTAGGGGTACGATACCCCATACTAATTCACATGGGGGGTGGGATCTGGGGGCTTCCAGATTCCGATAAGCCCCCTGCCCGCAGACCCCCACAACCACTGTCCAGGGTTGTGGGAATGAGGCCCTTGTCCCTAACAACATGGGGACAAGGTGCCATGTTGAGGGCCTGGTGTGGTTCGGGAAGGGGGGGGCTCGCTCGTCCCCTCCCTTTCCTGACCTGCTGGCCTGCATGCTCAGAAAAGGGCCTGGTATGCATTGGGAGAGGGACTCCATGTTGTTTTTTCGCCTATTTTTTTATTTCCGGCAATGCTTGTTTTTACATTCACTTGTCAACGGGGAAGCCCGCTGACAGCTGATGACACATGGGTTGTTAAGGACACGCAGGGCAGTTTCCCGGCCCGCTTCTTAACAACCAGCTAAAACTCTGATTGTATTGTACTGTAATATTGCAACTGTGCTGCAAATGCGCCGCAACCGTATGCCAGTACTGTAGATTTGAATGGAACTGACTCGACATGAGGCTTCAAATTTAAAGTGAAGCGACACAATGCTAACACTTTCATGTTTTTATAATGAGAGCAGCACTGTGTGCTGTCCATTGTAATATTTGCATAGGTGTTTGGGGTGGCATTTTTAACATCCCTCAATTGCCTGCTTTTAATGCCAGTGTGCCAGCCTTAGTGTGTTGTGCATTTTTTCATTGATCAGTAGTTTGGTGTGGGGAATAGACATTATGGTATTGGTGACTTTAAGGCCCCTTTCACACGGCAAGCCCGCGGGCCATCCATTGACTCCTATGGGGAGACGGATGTCAGAGGAGATGTGTCCACTGACACCCGTCTGCCATCCGATCTGCTAAAATCAGACATATGGCGATACGTTCCCATCCGTCTTGGTGGATTGGCTGAGATCTGATGAAAATGGACATGCTGTCCATTTTTGTCCGATCTCTCCTAAGGTATCAGTGGCTCTCTGACAGGCCCCTTCCCACTCAGTGAGCAGAGACGGACCTGTCATCTGCCGGCTTAGCGGAGATCAACGGAGAGATCTCCTACTGAGCTAGCGGACTCCGCTGAGCGGATCCGCCTTGTGTAAATGAGGCCTAAAGCTTAGGTATCTGTTGAGGTCTGATAACTACAGGTGCCGTGAGTTTCCCCTTGAGAAGTCATTGTTCAAAGATGCTCTTTATGCATAGCTCTTTCTTGGGTTTCTACAGGATTTCAGCACCAGATGTGAAAGCAATGGATTATCAGGGGACCCAGTGAAAGTGAGCTGAAGACTGGAATTATTGAGATGGGTAGCCAAAGTTGTTGCTGGGGGTAACAAGAGCTAAGCATCTAAGCCAAAAGAGTTCCACAGGGACACAGTCATTACTAAAGCCAAGGTCAGGGCAGACAGCATTTTAGTGAGGTCGGGTCATGCGGATGGTCAAATCTAGTGAGTCCAGGCGAAACAGGTAACAAGGACTAGAACTAGTCAGAAATCAAAATTGATTCTGATTCGGAAACTGTTTGAGAACTAACTGATTGGGAAAGAGAAATACATAGACTGGAACTAGGAGCATTTTAGGACCAGGATGAGTAAAGAGATAAGGTACAAGATATCAGGATCACACCCTAGCTGAACTGAAGCATGGAAAGGGTAAGCTTTTAAAGGAGTATAGAGCAATCCGAAGTCATGCTCTTAGCTGTACCCAAGTGGGCAGATGAATAAAACATTTGAACACTGGAACACATTGGAAACAATATATTATTATTATTACTATTATTACTATTATACAAGATTTATATAGTGCCAACAGTTTGAGGAATCAGAGGCCCCTGCTCGTTAGAGTGTTGGTGAAAGAACACAGGGATGAGATCTGCAGTGCCGTGAGCCAGACAAGGCTACAGGAAAAATAATAAACACAGAAGAAGAAATAGGCAAATAGTGGGGACCCAGGGAAGACAGAAAAAATATCAGCAAATGCAACAGACTAATAGAGAGTGGAGCACAGGTAGGTTCCAGACAGTGACACTGTCAGACATCTCAGGTCTCCCGCGACTCGCAGGATACTCCCGCATTTGACGGTGGGCTCACAGTCACCCGCGAGTGTGGCACGATCTCTCGGCTGAGCCTACACTGCCACTAAGCCTGGAGTAATCACAAACAGTGGGTGTCTCCCGCTGTGTCATGCAGCTGCAGTCTTAACTGTTCGGCGGCCGTCCACTGTAACAAAGCCCCGCCTACTCATCCATGATAGACCAAACACTGATTCAATTTTCCAGCATTGTATCAGTGTTCAGTTGACCGTCTATCATGGATGAGGAGGCGGGGCTTTGTTACAGTGGACGGCCGCCGAACAGTTAAGACTGCAGCTGCATGACACAGCGGGAGACACCCGCTGTGTGTAATCAAGGTACTGGTGAGGCTGCAAATGGGCACTGATGAGGATACAGATGGGCACAGTGCGGTTGCATTGTTGGCACACTGAGGCTGCAGATGGGCACAGTGAGGCTGCAGATGGGCACTGATGAGGATACAGATGGGCACATTGAGGCTGAATTGCTTGCACAGTGAGGCTGCAGATGGGCACCGTGAGGCTGCAGATGGGCACTGATGAGTATAGAGATGGGCACAGTGAGGCTGCAGATGGGCACAGTGAGGCTGCAGATGGGAACTGATGAGGATACAGATGGGCACAGTGAGGCTGCATTGTTGGCACAGTGAGGCTGCATTGTTGACACTAATGAGGCTGCAGATGGGCACAGTGAGGCTGCATTGATGGCTCAGTGAGGCTGCATTGATGGGTACAGTGAGGCAGCATTGATGGGTACTGAGGAGGCTGCAGATGGGCACAGTGAGGCTACAGATTGGCACAGTGAGGCTGCATTGTTGGCACTGGTGATGCTGCAAATGGGCACAGTGAGGATGCATTGTTGGTGAGTGTGACACAACATATTTTAAAGAATTATTTTATTATGGCATTATACTATTAATCATCTTTAAAGTATTATTTTATTATAGCATTTTATTATGAATGGGGGGGGGGGGGGTTGTCGGCATGGAGCGTGACCTCCCTGAAATGAGCTTGCCACCTCCCTGAAATGAGTTTTTGCAGGTTGGGATGTCTGCACTGTTGCTGAAATAAATGATTAAAATAAAATGTTGCCTGCAAATAATACATTTATGGCTCAACCCTCCCACTGCCTATGCTGCCAGTATCTGCTGTAGTTGAGAAAAACAGCTGACTGCAAGAACTTTAGAATTCAAAAACTTCCAAAAGTTGGATACCTGGTCTTCAACCACGTTCTGTGATTCGATCTACCAGATCCTACATCACTATGGTGTCCTGCAGTGATTTAGAAGCCTGCAGGAGAAACCACAAAGTGCTGCACAAGACCAGGAAATCAAAACTCCGTGAAGTGTAGGATTACATTTCACTGCTACTGAGATTGGCAGCACATGCAGTGGGAAAATCGGGTAGTAAATGTCTTCTTTGCAGGTAACATTTTTTCTATTATAAATTTATTTTAGCAATGGATTTACTTTAACTCTATAAAAGTGGCATCACCATCCTAGCTGTGATGTCTGGCAGCGAGATATGAATCACAAAGTGGCAACGTAGAGTTACAAATCCTTTGACATATAAGATAGTTTACACATTTAAACTGTGTATTTAGCTGTTAGGAGCTTTCAGGAATGCTCCTTTTTTAACCCACAGAAATAAGGCTAGCAGCAGCTTTTGAGCATTTTTTTCTGCATCTAGAAGCAAATAGTGTTATCCTATGTGTCCATGCACACTATTTTAGTCTAAAGGCATTTTGTAAGCTTCAGTGTTTAGGAGCAGAAGAAAACCTTTTTAGGAGCGATTTGCCAGCAGAAAAAAACGCTTACACCCTGTACACATGACCGTTTTTGCCGTCTGAATAAAATCTGAAGGTTTTTCCAACGGAATTCCGACAGAATTCCGCTCAAGCTGTCTTGCATGCACACGGTCACACTAAATTCCGACCGATCTTCACAGCAATGCGGTGCAAATCACATGCAATGTCTGGCATCGCACTGGTGTGAACCAGGCCGAGGCGCTCATAAACTTTTCTAACAGCTGCTATGCGCCGGTACCCAGCATTTTCTTTTTTTCTTAGCGGGTGGCCACTGGCGTCCTTTACAACCAGTGAATAGCCTGCAAGCCGGGCACCGCATTCGTTACAATGGATGACTCATCAGCTGTCGGCAGGGTTCCCCACTGACAACTGAATGTAAACAAAAGAATGCCAGCAATTAAACTTGAGAAAAAAACAGCATGGGGCCCCCATTTTACTAGGCCCTTCGGGTCTGGTATGGATTTTAATGGGCACCCCACGCCAAATTTTTTTTCACAGCGTGGGGTCTCCACCCAAATCCATACCAGACCTAGGGGTCTGGTATGCATTTTGAGGGGAACCCTCCCCAATTTCTTTTAAAAAATGGCATACCAAAATCCATACCAGACCCTTATCTGTGCATGAGTGAGTGCCCCCCCCCCTCCTGAACCGGACCAGGCCATATGCCCTCAACATGGCTGGTTGATGATGTCACAAGGGGCGGGGTTACCCAGTGATGTCACCGGGTAGCCCCGTCCCTTAGTTTATTTAGCGGGAGCTACAAAGCGGAGCTTTTTTTTTCAGGTTGGTGCTTATCGTGATTGACATTGGCTCTACACTGGGGGACTTGTCAAAAACTTTTGCCACTTTTTTGGTGAATGAGTATTTACATGTGGGGGGGCCAGAATTTTTTGGTCCCCCTTGTTAAAGGTGGCTTCCAAATTCTTCTAAGCACCCTGCCCACAGGCCCCCGCAATCACTGGCCAGGGTTGTGGGGAAGAGGCCCTTGTCCCCATCAACATGAGAACAAGGTGCTTTTGGCAGGGAGGCCCCTTGCCCTAAAGCACCCTATCGTGTTAGGGGCATGTGGCCTGAAATGGTTCAGGAGGGGGAGTGATCACTCGTCCCCCCTTTTTCCTGGCCTGCCGGGCTGCATGCTCAGATAAGGGTCTGGAATGGATTTTGGGGGGGACCCCACACCGATATTTTTAATTTGAAGTGGAGTTCCCCTCAAAATCCATACCAAACCTAAGGGTCTAGTATGGATGTGGGGGGGACCCCATGCCATTTTTGTTTAATTTTTGGAGTGGGGTGCCCCTAAATCCATACCAGACCCAAAGAGGGGAGGACCCCCACGCAGTTTTTTTTTTTTTAATGCTGGCGCTCTTTTTTTTACATCCATTTGTCAGCAGGGAATCAGTTGACAGCTGATGAGTGATCGTTTGTTAAGGATGCGGGCCGCAACCCACTATTCATTGCTAAACACCCTCACAAAATCGGAAAAATGCTGGCAAAAAATGCTAATATTGAGCGTTTCTTATCCGGTGTTTTTCTGTCATGTTTTTGAAGCTTCTTGTATGCATGGAGCCTTAATGTAAAAAATGCTCAAGTAAAGGTAACATGTTGGGGTATATTTGGAATTTGATCGGCTGTCAAAATCAATGAGAAGTCTTGCCATTTATCAGCAGCCTTAGCAAGAGGAAAATTTGTTTTTCTGTATCCTCATCTCCATCTGCCTGCTTACAGTGTAGCCTATCAGGTATATCACCGTGCCAAGCTTCTTTGCAAATATAGGAAATTTCAGAGGCGGGATGAGAAAACCTAAATTTATGTTAATTCTTTGGAATGACGAGAAAAGAAACTAATTTGTATATTTGCTGTTTGCTCTTAATATTATGACATGGAACAGAGAGTTGCCAGCAGACCCAAATTTCCTAGGGCTGTTATGGGTTTTGTGACAAAAGGGGCAGACTGTAAATGTGATTTTCTGGTTGCGGTTTAGGTTTTTCATAGTGCAATTTAAATGGATCAAGGGTATGATTTGTTTTGTTCCAACATTACATTCAATGTTGTTGGCAAATTTGCACTCAGATACCTAACATGGGGGAAGGAAAAGCAGGCCACGTTGTGTATATGTGTAAGAGGCTCTATTTTAGACGATATTTCATCCAAAATTTTAAGCTGGCCAGATGTTTTACAGTGTGATACAGCAACATTGCAATCTCCCTTAGATTTGCCAGAATTATATGGCCTACCTAGACAACCCTTTCAGTTTGAATCTAATCAAGTAGGCCAATGCATTATACATTTTTAGTAAATCTAAAGGAGATTGTATAAATCATGTGCAGTCAGCTTTACACTCATGTAGAGAGCATGTTTGGGCTTATTTGTGTAGGATAAAGTAGGGTAACATACAATGACTATAGATGCAGTTAAATTGCACTTATTAATGAGTCTAGCAGCATTTACCATTTTGTTCAATTGTATTCAGTAAAGTAAATTGGAAAATGATTGATTGCATCATGTATAAAGCCCTTACATTAAAATCCTTTCATGCCTAAGCCTATTTCTGACATTTGATGTTTACAAGTTAAAATCCATATTTTTTGCTAGAAAATTACTTAAAGCCCCCAAAAACTATGTATATTTTTTTAGCAGAGATTCTGGAGAATAAAATGGCGATTGTTGCAATATTTTATGTCACACAGTATTTGTGCAGCGGTGTTTTAAATGCAACTTTTTGGGAAAAGGGACACTTTCATGAATTTAAAAAAAACGAAACACTAAAGTTAGCCCAATTTTTTTGTATAATGTGAAAGATGATGTTACGATGAGTAAATAGATACCAAACATGTCACGCACTCGTGGAATGGCGACAAACTATAGTATCTAAAAATCTCCATAAGCGACGCTTTAAATTTTTTTTACGGTTACCAGGTTAGAGTTACAAAGGAGGTCCAGTGCTAGAACTATTGCTCTCGCTCTGTCGATCGCAGCGATACCTCATATGTGTGATTTGAACAACGTTTCGATATGCAGGCGCGAATTCCGTATGCGTTTTCTTTGCTGCGCGAGGTCGCGGGGACGGGGGCGATTTAAATTTTATTTTTTCTTATTTATTTTAAATAAGAAAAAGGTACTCTTTATGGAGGGATCAGGGGTCTAAAAGACCTCTAATCCCTCCTTTGCACTTCAAAGTATTCAGATCTTCGTTTTCAGCGATTCTGAATACTGTATATTTTTTTAAAACCGGCGCCATTGGCAGCCAAGTAAACAGGAAGTGACGTTGTGACGTCGCTTCTGTGTTTACAATCAGGAGACTGGAACAAAGCCTTTTCCATCTTCGTGCCAGTCTGTCCCTAGCTGCCGGAAGTGGCGGATCGTGGATCGGGTCTCCCGGTGGGTCGGAAGGCCCGGTTAGAGCGGTTGGAGGCAGCGGGAGGGGGGAACGTCCGCTCCCGCTCCTCCAGGATAACAATCGAGTGGCTTTTAGCCACATCGGTTGTTATCTCTGGAAAGCCGATCGCCCGCTCTAAAAAACAGCAGCTACAGGCATCATCCCGGTATAACCTCTGAAAGCCAAGGCTGCACATCTGCGTATGCTCGGCAGGAAGGGGTTAAAATTGCTAGTAGGATAGTAGGGATTTGCATGTTCTGCCTGCCAAAAAAACTTTAAATACCAAGTATTTGTTTTATTTGTGCACTGCTTGCAGTGCATGCACATTGTAGTGTACAGCTTTGGTTCACTCTCGACATCTGTAAGATGCAGAAATTGGAGAAAATTGTCAGGATAATGTAACCCAAACTAGCCAGTGTAGTGACAGCAACTGAGCAAAAACCTATTCCGTGCACACTTGTACATTATGGCAAGAGCTCCAGAGGCCTCACTAGTTTAGTTCCACTTTAAACACTTTGTGCACCATAAATGCATAGCTTCACTGAACAAATATGATAATGTACTTTGGATCCTTTATTTTAGTTTTATTTTTCTTGTGTAGAACCCCTTTACCCCCGAGTGACTTAGTTGGACCCCCAGGCGGCTTGATGGGTCAGCATTTTAAACCCCAAGGAAGAAACCTCAAGTCTTTGTGGGATGGAAGTAATTGGATGCCAGTCATTTTGGAACATTTGCTATTTATTATTAAAGCGGTATTAATCCCAAAATCCAAAGTGCAATATATTGCAGCTTACCAATATTTGGATTTGGTGGCTGCATTTGTTTGTTTTTTTTATAGACTTTTTCCCTTTTTGTTTTCACCTGGTGATCTGGCCAGTAACACACCTCTTGTATTACAGTGCCTACACTCTAGATGAAGGAGCACAGGGGGCACCTTTGGAGAGCAGCATTGTCAGTCTGGGAGAGGGCGATGTTAAATGTACTAGCAGATTTAGATACACTAACCAATTGAAACTAATCTCCAGTTCACACTGCAGTTACACAAAAAGTTACAGTTTTTTCTTTTTTTGGGATAAAGGTTTTGCAATGTCCACAGCTTGTACCCAGCTCTCCTAGACACAATTCAGCAGAGTACTTCTTACCCAGATGTTCCAACAAGGTAGAACAACCTCTTCTAGGCCTCAGAACCAGGCCTCTCATCTTGTAAAGGGGTTTCACAGACAGCAGCAATGGAAGGCACCAATTTCCAAGACTGCAATTTTCTCCTGGTAACAACCCAGAAGGCAAGGACAAAAGTCCCTCTGCAAGATCATCCCAAATAGTTATATCCTTCCCCAGCACGCACCACTGGCAATTAAACCTTCTAGTTCCTTGCCAGAGTAAAATTAAATTTCACAACTCAGTAATATTGTTTCAGCTCAGGTCGACTACAGACTAGCTGCAATACTGAATTTTGAAGTAGGGCCACTCAAGCTTAAACAAGTGTAGGATTCTAAAAATACAAACATACATACTCAAATCCATGTGCCCTGCCAGCTCAAAGCGCTAGAACTGAGCAGTCACATGACAGCTGATTGCTCAGTTCTCAATCCACTATGAGCAGAGAGTGGTGACTTCCTTTGATGAATTCACATGGGCGTGACGTAACGAATAGATCGTGAGCATAGACATACCGGAAGTGACAGCGGTGGTATTACGAATTAGGCACTCGTGGATTACATGTACAGTCATTTATTTTAAAAGTGAGTAAAAAGCTGTTTTTAACCTAATAAACCCTTTACAAATGATAAAAAACTATGGAAAGTCTCTTCTTTTATACACACATCTAATTACGGAAGACATTGAGAGGGAACCCCTACAACTACCATAAAGGAGACCCATTTATTATAGAGATCCATGAGTCGGGTAGATCACTAGAGGACCCCTAGAGGCGAGCAGAGACATATGGATCACCAGATTAAAACAACTATTACCCTGCCTAGTGGGATTTTGGTCAAGGGTATTTGAAATTCTGTCCATTCTCTTCAATGCGTCTACCCGCAAAGATGCCAAATTGGCCTTACTTCACTGCCCAATCACAGACCTCATCTCCTATCAGCAGAAATTGACCACCTATTTATTTATCACCATCAAGCATGCAATAGCTAGGGCCTGGAAAAAGCCTCTTGTTTGCGGAGGTGAAGAGGATCTTAACGACTCTCATGATTAATGAGAAGATGACTAGTATCCTCCACGACTCCCATGCTAAATTTCTCAAAGTGTGGGGCCCGTGGTAGTCTTGCGCTCTCCCAACTTTGCACAGGACTAGCCTGGGTCTCTCTAACTGACCTCCTCTGCCCCTGCCTGGAGGAACCTTCTCCTCCCCTATTCTGCGCTTATTTTTCCTCTTCCTATTCTGTAATCTCTCAACTCCTTCTTCGCCATCTGGCCCTTTCCCCCTCTCCCCCCCCCTTTTCTTTTTTTTCCCTTTCCTTTTTGTTCTTATGAGTTTGGTTTGAGTTTCATTTTTTGGAAATTTTGTGGATTGCTCCACACCCCAGCCCCTGAGCAGACACCCTGTGTTGACCCCCGGCTTTGGCCGGAGGGTTATTGTTGTTCGCAGTTCATTCCACAAAACATGTTCTAAGTGTGTATTTTCATGCTGCATTATGTTATGCTTACTGCTCATATCCCCTGCACGGGGTTATTGCAGCTATATCTTTTTCTTATATTTCAATAAATAATATTGCACCAGAAACAACTATTACTACTACTATTACTATTTAAAGTGATAGCGCAGGAGTACTTACTATACACCAATTTTTAAGACTGCAATTTTCTCCTGCAACATCCCAGAAGGCAAGGACAAAAGCCCTTCTGCAAGGTCACCCCAAATATTTATATCCTTTCCCAGCATGCACCACAGGCAATAAACCTCCTAGTTACTTGCCAGAGTAAAATAATTTTTCACAACTCAGTAATATTGTTTCAGCTCAGGCTGACTACAGACTAGCTGCAACACTAAATTTTAAAGTAGGGCTACTCAAGTATAGCGGTACCCCAGTAAGGGATGCTGAGTATTGTGGTCCGTCTCTCACCCTGCCCAGCCAGGCACACAGTTCTCAATCACCCTCAGGCAAAAAAAACAAGCAACTGAGAGCAGATGATCGCTGACTTTTCCGGTGGTTGCCTGTAGCAACAATAAAGGGACAATTTAGGGACTCAAGATGCAGATCCTCCTTAAGCAGACTCCATTTTGGAAACAGCAATCATCTTAGGAGATTCTGGTAACCACTATTTTAAGTTGGCAGCCATTTTGAAAAGGGTTATTATATTATATTGATTCTACCTTATATCCATTTGTTTTTGTTTAAAAATATGGATTATTGATTATTATTTAATAATTTGATAACTATTTAGATAACTATTTCCCTCGAGGCAATAACCAATTGGTAGATTTTTCGTTAGCTTCATTTTTGTATTATAATTTTTGGAATTTTTCTTTACGTTGATGTTATATAGTGGACATCTGTTTAATTTCATGCTGTTTATCACTTACTCACCTGCAGTAGAGTAACGATTGCATTCATGAAATTCAGATGTTTTTTCTTATCGTCATACATATATATACAGAGTTATTGACTCTACGGGGAAGTTTAATCATTTTTGTTTCATTTAAAAATACAGCACTACCATTAGCGGGTGTTTCAATTTGTTTCCTTTATTTTATGTAAAATGTATTTCTGTCAACCAATATGTATTACTATTTTGTATAAATACATGCCTGGTGAATAAATCTCCTTGTCAGGAACCATGAATCAGACTGAGACAAAAGTGCAGTAAAAATCACATTTTTTAATAAAATGGTAAAATGGTACAAACAGAGCAAACGTAGTCAAAACATAACCAGGGTTCGGTAACTAGAGCGGGTAGTCGGAACAAGCCAGTGAAACAGAAATCCAGAGATCAGCGTAGTAGAGGGAGTAAACAGGATCAGGAACCGGAAGGGAAGTCAGCCTGGCAAAAGTCTTTAACAGGAAAACACAGCAGAGAGTATCTGGATATGTTAACCAGGCGAAGGCACAGGACATCTGATCCAATCAGTTTAAATAGCCAGCAGGGCAAGCTGACGAGCAGGAAATGAAGACCAGGTGAGTCACTGTGGAAGGAAGAGTACTGGCAATTGAGCACAGACCTCTGAGAAGGAGTACTGACACTCCTATTTTTAGCCTGTGTTCATATTGGTTGATCCTGTATCTTAAAAATATTATTGTTTAGATTAGAGAAACAGCGGTTAAGCTCTTCACGCGTTGGTATTATACTCCCGCTAAACTTCATACTATTTTCCCAACAATACCACATACTTCCTTTAGGGGTTGTATATCCATAGGATCATTTACACATATTTTTTGGGAAGGTGAGAAAGCCTCCCAGATATGGGAACAGCTTGAACAATTTGCATCCATTATTTCAACTCACAATGTTATCCTTACTCCCTCCAATTGTCTTGTATTTTCACACATCATTGGTCTAAATTCTATACATATGAGACTGGTACATACAATATGCGTTGCCATTCACTGGCTCATTGCATATCACTGGAAATCCCTCTTATTACCTCTCTCCCAACTTAAATCAAGAATCAATAATATTCTCCTTATGGAAAAAATATTTCATACCCTAAATGATTCAAAACATATATTTGACAAAAAATTGAATCCTTGGTTCACTCATGCAAATCAATTTATAACTTTGGATTAAGAGTTTTTACTGTTTCATTTGTTAAAAATTTAATAGAAACTACCTGATATTATGCACTAAAATGTACCACCTCTGTAAACGTAATATAATATATTGTATGATTATCTACATTTGTATGTACTTCTCTTGATACCTGTCAAACCGCTTTGTACCAGTTTTTGTACCAAATAAAAAAGTTTGTAAACAAAAATAAAAATATTATTGTTTAGAATTACTCATTCATAATTATCGTTCGGGGAATTATTCTTAAAAGCACAACAAAAAGACGAAGAATTAAGGCAGTTCTGAAGGCAAAAAGGGGCCCAACCCGGTACTAGCCAGGTGTACCTAATAAAGTGGCCGGTGAGTGTATATATTAGCTATAAATATCTGGGCACATACTCTTCAACTATAGCCATGACTATTCCAATACTCAAGCAATGTGATTTTGTTACAGAGATGAAAAATAACCACTTTCCCAGGCCTTGGTAAGGTGGTTAATAGATCAGTAGAGGATTGCTGAACGAGCGTCATTAAGATACAGCATTTATTGAATACACATTAAAACGAACGTTTCTCAGTTACTTAGTAGCTCTGTTCACAATGGATCTTTGTAGCTTGGACATGCTGAGTCGACTAGGGCTCTTAACACAGCTGCACTCAGGATAGATTGGTTTCTGTTCTAGAGAAGTTCTTCTGGCACCATTACCTGGATCTAAATAAAATGTATCATTTCTTGATTTCTCCATCCATATTAAGGTCTATTCACTCAAACCTCCCAGGCAAAATCTTAGAGCAATCTTCAGATCCTTTCAGTGATGGATGATTGGGCAGCCACATAATTTGACAGAAAGAAATAAGCTAACTGGGCCATCTGACACTGTCTCCTATTCTTATATTTAATTTAAACTTTAAAGTGGACCTGCCATCATCAATTTACATATTCTGATTCAATAGTACATAAAAATCGTTGGTGTAGGCTAACCATTTCCAGCAGTGCTTACATTTTCCTTTTTGCTTTAATACTTTTTTTTTTGTTTACATCTCAAATGTGAAAGAAAATTAAACCATATTTACTGGGTATTCTGTTTAAAACGGAACCAAATGCTAAAAAGGAAAAGATCTATATTTTAAATCAGATATTAAACAAATTTAAACCTACGCCTGAAGGTCACAAATGTACTTCATTACACTGATTGTTGTGTAATCCGAGGCCCCAGCTAAATGAAGATAAAACAAAAGGGGAAATACGTTTGTCCTCTGCGCTGTTGAAAAATCTGCAGTTTTCCCAAAGTTAGGTATCCCCTACACTAAAGTATACCTTTAACAACCCCCTAAAAACTTAAAGTGTTAATGTAAAAATGTATATTTATTTTGCATACTTTAAAGTGGTCGTAAACTGCAGACATGAATATGAACAGAGCATATCCCTTTTTAGTGTGTACTAAGTGTCACAATTAAGAGAACTAAGTGTCTGCTGCCTCATTCCTCAGCTATCAGCATGAATCACTTCTGACAAGTTTTCCTGACACCAAGAGAACAAAGGTGACAGGGGAGGGATCTTCAGCTGATTGGCAACCCAGGCTCTATTATTGTGTGAAGGGGGTGTGTCCCTTCCCTCCAATCAGCTCTCAGAGCTCCCCACTTGCCAACCATCTAACTGGGAATGTACGTCATGATTTTGACATTAAATAGCCTTGTTATGGCCGCTGCTAGCTCTGCGATTTTTTTTGTTCGCGCCATAAACAAAATAAGAGCGACAATTTTTAAAAAAACGCATTATTTTTTACATTTTGCTATAATAATTATCCCCAAAAAATATATAAAAAAACATTTTTTTTCCTCAGTTTAGGCTGATACATATTCTTCTACATATTTTTGGTTAAAAAAAATCGCAATAAGCGTTTATTGATTTGTTTGCGCAAAAGTTATAGCGTTTACAAAATAGGGGATAGTTTTATGGCATTTTTATTAATAATTTTTTTTTCACTAGTAATGGCGGCGATCAGCGATTTTTATTGTGACTGCGACGTTATGGCGGACATGTCGGACATTTTTTACACATTTTTGGGACCATTGTCTCTTATACAGCAATCAGTGCTATAAAAATGCATTGATTCCTGTATAAATGACACTGGCAGTGAAGGGGTTAACCACTAGGGGGCAGGGAGGGGTTAAGTGTGTCCTAGGGGAGTGATTACTAACTGTCAGGGGGATGGGCTGGTGTGTGATGTCACTGATCTCTGCTCTGATGACAGGGAGCAGAGATCGAGTCACCTTGTCACTAGGCCGTTGTAAACAGCATCTCCCCGTTCGTCCTCTCCATGAGGCGATCGCGGGTCCGCGGGACCTGTGACCCGACTCACGGAGATCGCGGCAGGCGCGCGCACACGGCAGCAAATTCAAAGTAACGTACGGGTACGTTACTTTGCGCAGCCGTGCCATTCTGCCGACGTAAATGTACAGGAGCCGGTCGGGAACCGGTTAAATAAAACACAGACACAGTGGCACATAGGATTATTTAACAGACAGGATGGTAGAAAACATTACATTAAACTTCAACAGCAGGAGGGGAGGGAGCAGGCACTGACACAGGAGCAGACAGGCAAGGAGGGAGGGGTGAGGAGGATAGAGGCCCACAGGAGAGCTGCGGATGATGGAGGCACATAAATTGACCATGTTGTCATGGCTCAGCAGCCATGATACACTGTGGTCAGTTTGCAAAGGAGAGGACATAACCAGGCACGATCAACCAATTTTTTTAGGTGATAGAAGGGGCCAAATTACACAGCAGAAGCACTGTGCTGTATAACATGCTTTAAGGCAGGGATAGGCAACCTCGGCCCTCCAGTTGTGGTGAAACTACAAATCCCATCATACTCTGCATACTCTGCCTCTAGGAGTCATGCCTATGAGTGTTAGCATCTTGCAATGTCTCATGGAACTTGTAGTTTCAAAACAGCTGGAGGGCCGAGGTTGTCTACCCCTGCTTTAAGGGAACAGGATCCATAATTTTTTTTTCGGTTAACAAATGCTTTAAAGACATGATTTTTTTTCTTTTTTATAGTCAAAGTGGCAAAAAAATGTTTTTTCTTTTGCTCTTCCCCAAATAGTCTTTTTGACCTCAGCTCTCTTAATAAAGAGGACCTGTCGTGCTTATTTCTATTACAAGGGATGTTTATATTCCTTGTAATAGGAATACAAGTGATAAAAATAAATAAATAAAGGAACAGTGTAAAAATAAAAAGTAAAATAAATAAGAAAAAAAAATGTAAAGCACCCCACCTCTCCATGCTCGTACACAGAAGCGAACGCATATGTAAACAGTATTCAAACCACACATGTGAGGTATAGGCGCGATCATCTGAGCGGGGGCAATAATTCTAGCACAGGACCTCCTCTGTAACTCTAAACAGGTAACCTGTAAAATGTTAAAAACCGTCGCCTATGGAGATTTTTAAGTACCGTAGTTTGTCGCCATTCAATGAGTGTGCGCAATTTTAAAGCATGACATGTTAGGTATCTATTTACTTGATGTAACATCATCTTTCACATTATACAAAAAAATTGGGCTAACTTTACTGTTTTGTTTTTTATTTAATACATTTTTTTTGAATTGCTGTGCAAATACAGTGTGACATAAAATATTGCAATGGCACTTTATTCTCTAGGGTCTCTGCTAAAGATTTTTACTTGTAACCAACAAATGTCAGGAAAAAGGCTTGGTCTTTAAGTGGTAATGAGTGTTACTAAATCCAGGACCCTGCATTCACTATATCTGGCCTCCTACAGTACACAGAACATGGAAATGCAATTATTTTAGATAATAAAAACTGCTAAATACCTTTTCTCATCAGCAGTATGTAGCAATCTTGTGACTTCTAACATTGTCTGGTTAAAGCTTGCAGGAGGAGATTTCAATCTACTCTGACTGTCCTATGAGGCTGCAGGGCCCCTGATCTATCTGGATAGTGCTGATTGGGCCTGTGCTGATCACAAGAAAAAAGACAAACTCTCTAGCAATACACACCAAACTGTGCATGTGTAGAGAGCTCTGGCTCTGCACTGTCAGGAGATGGATTAGGAACAGTAAAAAAAGAGGAGCTTCAGAGAAGACAGGATCAAACAACCTTTTTACACAATGCGCAGGATTAACCCCTTAGGTTCCATGGTGAGTATAACAGACACGCTTTACTGTATATACAGACTGATTTTACTGTTGTGGGTTTAGTAACACTTTAAGAGTGTAATTTCAGCTCTCCTCCCCAGATAAACAGGTACAATTAATGAAGGAGGATTTGTTTCATCTCTGTGTATCACCTGAGGCCAATCACTTTTTCTTTCTAGTATCTCTTTGAGAGAACATATGTTATCAAAAAACTGTACCCCATTGATTTCCACCTATAGGGTGAATCTGTTACCTTGCAGAGGCTCCCAGCAGGCATCCACATGTGTGCAGTTCAGGCCAATGCTGACAGGCATGAGCACCATTGAAGTAGTCAGCAGAAGCTAACTGCCAACAGGCATGCATGCGCAAAGGTGCTGGCCACAAGGAACCATGGGACATGTAATCCTAATGAAGTAGCCCCCCTGACAACCGGTGCATGCATACTGACAGGAAATTCCGTGAAATACTGCAAGGTGAAATAGAGCTACATGAATGAAAAAGTGAGAGTTATTTGGGAAAAAGTATTATTGAGATGTATTCTGACATCTAGAGGTAATTTAGGGCCTCTTGTATACTTATGTGATTTGGTATCTCCCTCTCTCCTCTCCTCCAGTTTGGTTCTAGTTAGTTCAGTTCTAGATAGACCTCTGTTTCTTTCATCTTTCCTCAATCATTGTTAGTTCTTCACAGAGACAAAGCTTACGAAAGCCATTATCTTTTTTTGGGGGGGGGGGGGGGGAGCAGGTACCTAGTTTTGACAAGTTTGGCCCACCCTCCTTCCTCCTCAGTCTTCTGGGACACATCACAGGTCCCAGAACACTACAAGACCAAACACAAGGCTTAGGTTGTGAAGCTTCAAGGCCTTACCAGAGATGCCGGTGCCTGCACCCAAAGCCGATTAAAAAATTAGTTCGGGTGAGGACATAGCTGGATCCCTGGACAGGTAAGTGTCCTTATATTAAAAGTCAGCAGCTACAGCAAGCCCGGACTGGCCATTTGCCCGGTGAGCCGGGGCCGCCGGGCCGCATGTTTGGGACATGCAAAGTCGGCCGCGGGTTCTGACATGCAGGACCGGTGTTCTAACACCGACCGCTGATGTTCCGCCAGTGGCGTACTAAGTGGGGGGCGGGCCGCCAGTGATAGGCACTTTGTGAACTGTAGTTGCGCTGTGTAGTGGGGGTTGGGTGTGTGCGAGCCTTGGAGCCGCACTCGAGTGACACGCACCCGTCAGCACATCAGGGGGCCGGGACCCACAACGATCCCCTTCTCTCTGGCCTGATGGCTGCGACTCTAATCAGTCTCAGCTTGGCTGTCTCACACAGCTGAGCCGAGTGAAGCCGCCTCCCCCTCCTCCTTTATGTCTACACAGGGGGAGGGGACCCGACATGCAGTCCCGCGCTGATCTGAGGTACATTATGGGTCTGAAGGGGGGGTCTGTATTGTAGGGGGGTTCTGTATTGTAGGGGGGTTCTGTATTGTAGGGGGGGTTCTGTATTGTAGGGGGGTTCTGTATTGTAGGGGGTTCTGCAGTGTAGGGGGGTCTGTATTGTAGGGGGGTTCTGTATTGTAGGGAGGGGGTCTGCACTGTAGAGAGGGGGTCTGCACTGTAAGGAGGGGGTCTGCACTGTAGGGAGGGGGTCTGCACTGTAGGGAGGGTTCTGCACTGTAGGGAGGGGGTCTGTATTGTAGGGAGGGGGTCTGCACTGTAGGGAGGGGGTCTGTATTGTAGGGAGGGGATCTGCACTGTAGGGAGGGGTCTGCACTGTAGGGAGGGGGTCTGTACTGTAGGGACGGGGTCTGTATTGTAGGGAGGGGGTCTGCACTGTAGGGAGGGGGTCTGTATTGTAGGGAGGGGGTCTGCACTGTAGGGAGGGGGTCTGCACTGTAGGGAGGGGGTCTGTATTGTAGGGAGGGGGTCTGCACTGTAGGGAGGGGGTCTGCACTGTAGGGAGGGGGTCTGTATTGTAGGGAGGGGGTCTGCACTGTAGGGAGGGGGTCTATATTGTCGGGAGGGGGTCTGCACTGTAGGGAGGGGGTCTGTACTGTAGGGAGGGAGTCTGGACTGTAGGGAGTCTGTGTAACATGCAGGGAGTCCAGAACTATTAGGGGGGTGTCTGTGTAACAAACAGGGGTCCAGAGCTGTGGGGGGCTGTGTAGTGTAAAGGTGCCCAAGGGTGCTGTGTGATGTAAAGGGATCCAGAGGTACAAGGTGCTGGAACCCCACATCCCATCATCAACCGCCACTGCCGCACCCCCTCCCCCACCCCCAGGCTGCTCAGTCTAAAATGCCTGGGCCTATTTTTTGTCCCAGTCCGGGCCTGAGCTACAGTATTTGTTTTTTTGGGGGGGGAGCCTGAAGCTTCTCTTTAAAGTGGTACCAAGTCAGCAAATGACGATACTGTCCAGGCAGACTGGATCTATAGGGATATGGCAATGCATAAAGTTACATTTGCAACAGAAAAGGAGGAACTGGCAATAATACATAGTAATGTACTGCTAAAGTGAAAAATTATATTTTTTAGGTTTGTTTTCCTAATGGTGACAACAGTGGCTCATGCCTGTGCAAAGTGTGCAGGAACAGATACTAGTAATCTCTGGTGGAATATCGTGTGACAGGGTGACAACATAGAGGCATAATTGGATAGGGACAGGGTTTTGTCACCTTATACCAAGAACAGCCTAAAAAAGGAACTACCAGTATTTTTTTTATATAAACGCTGATTAAAAATATGAAGTATTACTTTTAGAATCAAATTAATATGACACCGCTTATATGACCTTTTATTGATTGGGTTTACATAGAATTGTAATGCTTCAACATGGAACAAGCATTTTAAAATCAGTTATGGGAGGTCTGACTGTTCAAGAGATAAACTTAACTGTTCAAGAGATTTAAACTTAAGTAGAACTATAGGCAAGACTTGTGTAAGGGATGGTTATAACCCTGTAAAGTTTATTGTTGCCCTCATTGTCCCATTAGGGAGATTTGCATTCACTTCCTGTTTTATATCCAAAACAGGAAGTGAGAGGAAATCCTTGCAAATTAGGGGAATCTCTTGGGGACCCCCGGGTCACTAGAATTAGTGTCCCCATTGGAGGGTTCCCCTCCATTACCTTTCTGGGGGCAACTCAAAATGTGGGATTTTCTCTTACTTTCACTTTCAATGATAATGATAAAAAGGACAACTAGAGAGGGTGAGAGGGTCTCCTTAACAGTAACACAGACAGCAATACAAACTGACAGGGATTCTAATCCCTCTCCACTCTATCTAATACTAAAATAAAAAGTTTTACCTTTAGTTATACTTTAAAATGTTACTAAACCCAGGACCCTGCTTTCACTATATCTGGTCTCCCACAGTATGCAGAACATGGAAATGCAATAGTTTTAGTAAATATAAACTGTTAAATACCTTCTCTCATGAGCAGTTAGAGCAGTCGTGTGACTTCTATCACTGTCTGTTTAACCACTTGCCGACCACGCTATAGCCAAATGATGACTACAGCGCGGCCAGGTAGTTCTGGGGTCTATTGGCATCCTTCCGTGCACCTGCTTCTTGTGCACCCCCTGTGGAGTGCACCTGGAAGTGTCCATGATGGCTGGGTCTGCAGGACCCAGCGCATCACGGATCGGGCTAAAGGGCCAATCACAGCGGCCCTTTACCATGTGATTACTCCATCCAATGATGGAGCGATCACTTTGTCAACAAACCGGCATCAGGTCTGGTTCAGCTCTCTCCTCCCTTGTGGGGAGAGAAGGGAGCCACAGTGCAGCAGCATGAGGCGGCTGCATTTAATGTACCCTACAGTGCCATTTGAGTGCCCATCAGTGCCATTAGAATGCCCATCATTGCCACCAGAGTTACATCAGAGTGCCCCTCTGTGTTATCAGAGTGCCCATCAGTGCCATCTGAGTGCCCCTCAGTGCCCCTACGGTGCCATCAGTGCCACTACAGTGCCCTATTAGTGCTCACTAGTGCCCAATAGTGCACATCAGTGCCCATCAATGAGTGCTCATCAGTGCCACCCTATCAGTGGATCCTCATCAGTGCCTGTAGGTGCCATAAAATGTGTAAAAAATGCGTAAAAAATGCGTTTTCATTTTCTTTCCACGTTTTCCAAAAAATTGTGGAAAAAAAATGTTCAAAAGACTCATTATGCCTCATAGAATATACATTGGGGTGTTTGCTTTCCAAAATGGGGTCATTTTGTGGGCATTTCCATTGTCTTGGTGCTATAGGGCCTTCAAAAGTGTAATAGGTAGTCAAGAAATTTGATGTGTAATTTATGCTTCTAGAACGCCTGAAGGTGCTACTTGGATGTTGGGCCTCTGTATGTGGCCAGGCAGTGAAAAATTCTCACACGTGGTATCGCCATACTCAGGAGGAGTGGCAGAATGTGTTTTGGGGTGTAATTGCAAGGGTGCATATGTGAGAAAAATAACCTGTTAATATGACAATTTTGTGAAAAAAAAATCTACATTTTGCAAAAAATTGTGGGAAAAAATGGCAACTTGAAAAAACTCACCATGCCTCTTACTAAATACCTTGGAATGTCTACTTTCCAAAAAGGGGTCATTTGGAGGTATTTGTACTTTCCTTGCTTGTTAGTGTCTCAAGAAATGAGATCAAGGTCATCGATCAATTTTCTTAATGATTGACACCACAGCTTGTAGACTCTATAACCTTTACAAAAACCAAATAATATAAGAAAAAAAAAGTTGAACTTCTACCACAGAAGGGAGGAACTGTATGAAGAGGCTGAAAATCTTATAGAACATTTTGATTAATATAGCACAATTAGTCCTTGGAACTAAACGTTTTCAGCAAGCCTGCTTGAAGAGAGAATCGCAGTATTGAGGATCACATTGATGTGTCTTTTAACACACTGATTTCACCTAACATTTGGATTAACTGGTTCCCGACCGGCGCATGCCGATGTAAGTCGGCAGAATGGCACGGCTAGGCAAATGGGCGTACCTGTACGTCCATTTGAATTCCCCGCCGTGCCATTGCGTGCGCGCTGCCGGCAGCACGCGCACGCGCGCCGGCCAGGAGCTCCGTGAGTCGGGTCCCGCAGACTCGATCGCCGCGGGGATACCCGCGATCGTCTCACGGAGAGGACAAACGGGGAGATGCTGATGTAAACAGCATCTCCCCGTTCTGCCTAGTGACAAGTGTCACTCGATCTCTGCTCCCTGTCATTGGGAGCAGAGGTCAGTGACGTCACACACACAGCCCATCCCCCTGACAGTTAGAAATCACTCCCCTAGGACACACTTAACCTCTCCCCGCCCCCTAGTGGTTAACCCCTTCACTGCCAGTGTCATTTACACAGTAATCAATGCATTTTTAATCGCACTGATCGCTGTATAAATGACAATGGTCCCAAAAATGTGTCAAAAATGTCCGACATGTCCGCCATATTGTCGCAGTCACAATAAAAATCGCTGATCGCCGCCATTACTAGTAAAAAAATTTTAATAAAAATGCTATAAAACTATCCCCTATTTAGTAAACGCTATAACTTTTGCGCAAACCAATCAATCAACGCTTATTGCGATTTTTTTTTAACCAAAAATATGTAGAAGAATATGATCAGCCTAAACTGAGGAAAAAAAATGTTTTTTTATATATTTTTGGGGGATATTTATTATAGCAAAATGTAAAAAAATGAGTTTTTTTCAAAATTTTCGCTCTTATATTGTTTATAGCGCAAAAAATAAAAAACGCAGAGGCGATCAAATACCACCAAAAGAAAGCTCTATTTGTGGGAAAAAAAAGGACGTTGTTTGGGAGCCACGTCGCACGACCGTGCAATTGTCAGTTAAAGCGACGCAGTGCCGAATCGCAAAAAACGCTCTGGTCAGGAAGGGGGTAAAATCTTCCGGGGCTGAAGCGGTTAAAGTGGGATCTTTGTACAATTTTAACTCATTTTATTTTTTTTGCATCATATTGTGCATGGTTTATGGTTAGTGGGTGAATATGTGTTTGTACCAGGCTCTGCAGTGAAATTAATGAATGAATTTGATATTTTATCCACTCACACTGGTTGAAGAGAAACTTGCAAAATGTGATACATAACCCCTATCTGTTCCTGACATAAGGCAAGGTCAAAACACAGGTTTTTTGAAAGGAGACAGTAAGGAACACCATGAAAAAAGCAGACTTGACAAGATGAAGATAAATGGAAGAAAAAAAGTGTATAATGTATTTAGGGAAAGCATACAGTATCTCACAAAAGTGAGTACACCCCTCACATTTTTGTAAATATTTTATTATAACTTTTCATGTGACAACACTGAAGAAATGACACTTTGCTACAATGTAAAGTAGTGAGTGTACAGCTTGTATAACAGTGTAAATTTGCTGTCCCCTCAAAATAACCCAACACACAGCCATTAATGTCTAAACTGCTGGCAACAAAAGTGAGTACACCCCTAAGTGAAAATGTCTAAATTGGGCCCAATTAGGCATTTTCCCTCCCCGGTGTCATTCGACTCGTTAGTGTTACAAGGTCTCAGGTGTGAATGGGGAGCAGGTGTGTTAAATGTGATGTTATCGCTCTCACTCTCATACTGCCTACTGGAAGTTCAACATGACACCTCATGGCAAAGAACTCTCTGAGGATCTGAAAAAAAGAATTGTTGCTCTACATAAAGATTGCCTAGGCTATAAGAAGATTGCCAAGACCCTGAAACTGAGCTGCAGCATGGTGGCCAAGACCATACAGCGGTTTGGAAGAGGACTACAGTGGCAACCTGTGAAGCTCTGGTGAACTCCATGCCCAAGAGGGTTAAGGCAGTGTTGGAAAATAATGGTGGCCACACTAAATATTGACACTTTGGGCCCAATTTGGACATTTTCACTTGGGGTGTACTCATTTTTGTTGCCAGCATTAATGGCTGTGTGTTGAGTTATTTTGAGGGGGCAACAAATTTACACTGTTATACAAGCTGTACACTCACTACTTTACATGTTAGCAAAGTGTCATTTCTTCAGTGTTGTCACATGAAAAGATATAATAAAATATTTACAAAAATGTGAGGGGTGTACTCACCTTTGTGAGATACTGTATATCTGTCATTGCATAAAATATCATAAAGCCCCCCCCCCCCCCAATCTTTCAATCTTTCCTAATATTTTTACGATGTTGCTGTGCCCTTTGTTTCTTTATTAAAATTTTTCTAATAGACAAATCCTGCCAGGCACTCATTCTTCTCGGTTCACAGTGGCAATGATCTGTAGACTCATGGAGCCTCTGTAATGTTGTCACCACAGTGTACATGCTCCGCTTCCTTTACTAAATAAGCTGTGCCTACTCACGGATTACTAATCCTCCCAGCTGCCTACGACATCACAGCCCAAGTCGGGGCTAATCTTTGATGGGAGGTGAGATGTAACGCTGCCCATAGATGGGCCAGTAGGCTGATCGATAAAAGATGAATGGATTCCCCCATCTATGCAAGCGAGGTGAATGGAGGAATTCTCCCCGTTGTGCTATTGTGTTCTGACTGCAGGAATTCCTTTACTGCCAGAATACACCAATCACCAATTGGCTGCAGCCGTTGATCTAATTGTAGTTGTATTGTAGCTTACCCTGTAGAGAGCGCTAGTTTGCCTCAGGTTATTTTCCCAAATAGGTGCAACAGCAGCCATGCACACAGCAGCTTTCATTCTTCTGACTCAATGAACAGTCAAAGGGTTGCCTTTTTTAAATGTATTGCTGAATAACTTGAGTAGAGCGTAGGGAGTTGTGGGATACTCCAGAAACAAAGAACAGCAATCAGAGGACGCTCTCCACTTTATCACTACTGCTCAGAACAGTCCTTCTAGCAATAGCCCAGGAATAATGGAAAGCACTGGGGCACCATTAGAAATTTTCAAGGCCAGGC
This sequence comes from Lithobates clamitans, assembly GCA_037952925.1. NCBI lineage: Eukaryota > Metazoa > Chordata > Amphibia > Anura > Ranidae > Lithobates > Lithobates clamitans. The sequence continues at coordinate 3,137,422 of JBBGZY010000145.1, forward strand.
AAGCACTAATATGGAAAGTGAAAAAGTTATAAATAAGTGCAGCGCTAATATACTGTCTTATGCCCTGTACACACAGTCGGACTTTGTTCGGACATTTCGACAACAAAATCCTAGGATTTTTTTCGACTGATGTTGGCTCAAACTTGTTTTGCATACACACGGTCACACAAAGTTGTCGGAAAATCGGATCGTTCTAAACGCGGTGACTTAAAACACGTACGTCTGGACTATAAACGGGGCAGTGGCCAATAGCTTTCATCTCTTTATTTATTCTGAGCATGCGTGGCACTTTGTCCGTCGGATTTGTGTACACACAATCGGAATTTCCGACAATGGATTTCGGAAAATTTTATATCCTGCTCTGAAACTTTGTGGGTCGGAAAATCCGATGGAAAATGTGTGATGGAGCCTACACACGGTCGGAATTTCTGACAACAAGGTCCTATCACACATTTTACATCGGAAAATCCGACCGTGTGTACGGGGCATTAGAATAAACCAAGACTGAATATTTGTGCAAGGTGTACACTTTATGTGAACCCCTTGGATGGTGAAAAAAACCTGTGATGGGATAAATTTGATAACATAGAAATTAAATGTACACAATAAACAAGGGTAATTGGTGAAAACAAATCTTAAAGGGACATGGCACTCATTGTAATACTTATGCCCCGTACACACGGTCGGATTTTCCGACGGAAAATGTGTGATAGGACCTTGTTGTCAGAAATTCCGACCGTGTGTAGGCTCCATCACACATTTTCCATCGGATTTTCCAACACACAAAGTTTGAGAGCAGGATATAAAATTTTCCGACAACAAAATCCGTTGTCGGAAATTCCGATCGTGTGTACACAAATCCGACGGACAAAGTGCCACGCATGCTCAGAATAAATAAAGAGATGAAAGCTATTGACTACTGCCCCCTTTATAGTCCCGATGTACGTGTTTTACGTCACCGCGTTCAGAATGATCGGATTTTCCGACAACTTTGTGTGACTGTGTGTATGCAAGACAAGTTTGAGCCAACATACGTCGGAAAAAATCCTAGGATTTTGTTGTCGAAATGTCCGAACAAAGTCCGACTGTGTGTACAGGGCATAAGACAGTATATTAGCGCTGCACTTATTTATAACTTTTTCACTTTCCATATTAGTGCTTGCCTGGCCTTGAAAATTTCTAATGGTGCCCCAGTGCTTTCCATTATTCCTGGGCTATTGCTAGAAGGACTGTTCTGAGCAGTAGTGATAAAGTCATTCAGAGCCCATAAATGGATGGGCAAAACATCATTGTGACTTCAAATATAAGATTGTGCACAAAAGTTGCTGATAGACGATCCACCCCCAGTAAATAAAAGGCTTACCAGAAAGATTGAACTCAAACAGGCAAACGCCTAATGAGGCAATCAGACTTGTGGTGTGACACACCAGGGGATACCGTCCTCAACACACACGACCTCTGGTTAGGGGTATAAACTCCAGTGGCCCCTCACAATGACACTCCAAAAGAATAGCCATTGTGTCATATTTTATACCAAGCACTTTTTTATCTTCACAAATGCGAGTGTTCCTTTTATACAATAAATACCCTTTTTCCTTAATGGAATTACACTATGTGGCCCTTTTCCTTCTTTCCTTATAATCACATCACATCACATGGGAGAGATCATCCATCTGGCTTTCTGCCTCAATCCTTTTGGAGGGCTATGTATTTGGAGTGTCATTGTGAGAGACCACTGGAGTTTATACCCCTAACTGGAGGAGTGTGTGTTGAGGCCATTATCCCCTGGTGTGTCACACAACAAGTCTGATTGACTCATTAGGCGTATGCCTGTTTGAGTTCTATCTTTCCGGTAAGCCTTTTACTTAGTGGTGGTGGATCGTCTATCGGCAACTTTTCTGCATAATCTTCTATTTGAAGTCACAATGATGTTTTCCCCATCCATTTATGGACTCTGAATTACTTTTGGATTTTTTCTTTATTGTCATTACGTTCATTTGTTTCATTTTATTCACTTGACTGTGTATATATTAGAGATATGTTACTCTAAGTATTACATTGAGTGCCCTGTCCCTTTTAAGATTTGTTTTCACCAATTACCCTTGTATATTGTGTACATTTAATTTGTATGTAATCAAATTTACCCCATCACAGGTTTTTTTCACCATCCAAGGGGTTCACATACAGTGTACACCTTGCACAAATATTCAGTCTTGGTTTATTCTAAGACAGTATATTAGCGCTGCATATATTTATAACTTTTTCATTTTGCAATTGATCCTTTGCTTAAACAACTTAAAGAGAAAGTGCGGTATAGTTTAAATCCCACAGATTTACTACATCTGAGCCTGTAAGACCCCCATAACAGGGGTCCCACATATCTGGTAAGCGGCCGCCCTTTTTTCATTTCATCCCAGGATCCTGGTACTTATTGAAATAACTTTTCTATCTAGGAAAGCACCTATTTGAAATATAGGACTGCTTAAAATCGTCTTTTTTCCAATCACTCATTCCTCAAGGGGACTTTGTCACATTGTTATTGTTTTATTTACAAGTGTTTCATTTGTGTTTTTATTTAATATTGCTAAGGCACTATTCACATACACACCCAGGCTAAGGGAGTTTTCCTGCAGTTGGGTGGGTCAGACATTAGTAGCGCACCTAAGTTCTTTTATCATATTGTTAAAACTGAAAATTCTTGGTTTTTCTAACGTTGCAGCACTTCTAGTCATTTGTTTCAATTTTTTCCTTGATAACCTTTTTTAGTATTTCAAAGTGGCAAAATTGTGTATATATATGTTTATTTACATCAATTAATGGGATAAGAGTCGGGGTTAGCGCAGATTACATGTGATACACCAATGTCGTGTTAGTAAAAGTTTGGTGAGAGACGATTCGCGCTTTTTCAGACTCGTGGTTTTCAGATCATTTTCTGCTGTTCAGTTTGCGCTTGTGGGTTTGTATCAGGTCTTCAGTGCGTGCAGTGGAGTTCGTATTTGATTATTCATTGCGTTCTTGTCCGCTCGTTGCTGTTTTTCAGGTGGCTCTTCACAGGCCTTGCTGTTCTTCAGTGCGTTCTGTTACTTCGTTCTGAGCAGCCGACCGTTTTCTAGCCTTGTTGTGTATACGTACTCCTCGTAGAGTTCGTGCTGTGCGGGGGCTTGGTGTTGGGGTCCTTACCTTGACACAAGCCCAGTCTATGAACAGGGTGGGGAGGTGTTCATGGACCAAGAATTGGTTGCTCCAGCGTGACCAGTTCTGTCATATGCCTTTGCTCCGTGAGATCCGTGAGAATAATCCTGATGATTTCAGGAACTTTCTCCGGATGACGGATCCCGTATTTCACCGTTTGGCTTTGCTGACCCCCTATATCAGCAGGCAGGATACCTGCATGAGGCAAGCCATCACTCCGGAGCAGAGGCTAGTTGCCACCCTGCAGGACCTCAAGTTCTCAACAGGCATCTCCCCCCAGGCTCTGGGGATCATTATCCCAGAGACCTGTTCTGCCATCATCCAGGTACTGCAGAAGGAGTAAATTAAGGTAAGATTTTTATCCTTTAACATCACATTTTATTGTATTTAATGTTTGCTTATGTATTGTATTTCTTTCCTCATTCCCTAATTATCATGATTGTAATATGCTATGAATGTCCCCTTTGTCCTCATGCATGCTGGGTTTTTTTAAATAATTTTTTTGGCCTTCATACATATTTGTCTTCACTTACCTCCCCAGCATGCTCTCCTGGCCCTATATTCACCTTGTGTAGTCACTTAACAATGTATTTTGTCGGCTCCATAGTAGTGCTTTACCCCAAACAACCCCTAAAATGTGTAAAAATGTGATTTGTGCTTTAAATTCAGGCAGAGTGGCAGAGGCTTTTTTTTTTTGGTGTCCCAAACTCATTTGGAACCCTCCCTCCCCCCAACGGCTAACTCAGCTGATACAAATCCTCTATCTGCTGACTTTGCCAAACCCATACACACTATACCCACCTCTTTTGTGATCATATTTATGGATGAATTCCCCAAAGCATGTAGTGCAAGGGCCTGCCTGAATACTTTCAAATGGTACTGTTTAAAGTTTTTGTATCCTATTATTATCTTGATAGGTAATAGCAGAATGTAAAAATGTGCTAAAATGTGTACAGTGTGTATTTATCTCTTTGTATTATGACACATCTTACCTGTCCAGTGGGCTGCCAATAGTGTAAAGTAAGGCGGGGCTGGCCAAAGTAATACACATTATTTAGGCATTCATCTCTCAATGAAGTGGAGATGGTTACCTGTCCAAAACATCTCCCCCCACATAAAATTTTACAAATGGCCCATGAGAGGGGGGGGATTTGATAGGTGGACCCTATACCTTTGTCTTTAAATACTCCTTAAAATAAATGTTATACTGATGTTGGCCAAGAATGTTTGTGTCTAATCTGCTTTCCCTGTTTATGTGCAAAATTATTAATTTATTTTTCTTGTTTGACTCCCCAGTTTCCTTCCAACCCACAGGAATGGCAGACTGTGGCCTCCCATTTTGCCCAGCGGTGGGACTTTCCTAACTGCGGAGGGGCAATTGATGGGAAACACGTCCACATCATCCCACCACCCAACTCGGGGTCATACTATTATAATTTTAAGGGGTTCAATAGTATTGTGATGTTGGCAGTGGTGTCAGCTACTTATGAGTTCCTGTATGTGGACGTGGGGAAGAATGGCCGGATGTCAGATGGTGGAGTCATCGCCCAAACAGAGTTCTACAGGCGTCTCCAGAATGGCAGCTTGGACTTGCCACCTCCAGAAGACAATGTGGAAGGACTCCCATTCGTCTTCATTGCGGATGAAGCGTTTGGACTGTGGAACCATCTTCTGCGGCCATTCCCGATGAGGACCCCCCCCCCCGGACCAGAGTGTTTTTAATTACCGGCTGGCCAGAGCCAGAAGAGTGGTGGAGAACACATTTGGAATCATGGCCAGCCGGTTCCGCCTATTTCTTACACCCATACACATGGCGGAGTATAAACTGAATCATATCATCCTGGCGTGCTGTGTTCTCCACAACTTTTTAAGGTGAAATTCTGCCAACTATGCTGCCTCAGTTGGGCCTGAGGCCGGAATTCAAGTAAATGAACCAACCCTGACGGCGCTTGAAAGCAGCCGTCCTGGCTTGCCCCCCCCCCCTGAGTGCCCGCGAGGTCCGTCTTAGCTAACTTGATTACTTTGCGGGTAGGGGGGCCATCAATATGCCAGACAATGTCTGATACATTTTGAAAATAAAAAAATCATTTTAACTACTAAAATCTTTGGTGACATTTACTGCTTGTGTTTCTTTTAGCTGACCCTGACAGAAATGTGGGGAGTCCTGAAAATGTCGTGATTGTGTAACCTTAAAAAGCCTTGTTGGGTGTTATTTACTAAAGGAAAATACACTTTGCACTACAAGTGCACTTGAGCCTGCGCTGAAACTGCACTTGTAGTGCAAAGTGGATTTGCCCTTAGGAAATAACCCCCATTGTCACTGAAAACACCAATTTTACCTTAACAAAATTTTAGGAGCATTGAAACAATAATCCACACATTCTTGAGTATCAATCTTTTTAATACCAGCACAATCACATGTGCATTTCTAAAAGGTTTTTAAAACAAACCAACATGTTTGTTGTATAACAATTTTTTCGGTCACATTAATAAATATTGAAATGTCCATTTAAGATAGGACTGGCATGTTTCAAACCAACAAGAAATATACAAATCTGGAACTTACAAAGTTCAACTTTTGTAGAAATTGAAGGCAATATCAGACATGAGTATTTAGAAACTCTGTTTGATATTGCGTTCAGATGGGGTGAAGTCACCCCTGAAAAAGCCAAATTTTGAAGATGCACACAAATTGCTCAATGTCAACATGTGCTAGCTGCCATCACAGGGGATCAAGGGACATGTTTTGGGGGTGCAACCCCTTCCTCTCAGCTACTTTATTATTGACGAAGGGGTTGCACCCCCAAAATGCCTACATTGTTCTCCCATGATGGCAGATAGCACATGTTGACACACTGTGTGCATCTTCAAAATTTGGCTTTTCTATAAAATCGCAAAAAATACTAACAATTTTTACTTTACAAATACCACAAAAAAAGAAGGGGTTTGGAGGTGTTTTAAACTCTCCCTAAAACATCAATGATGTTCTTCATTTTGTTTTTAACATCATTAATGTTTTTCTGGATGTTTTCCAAGTCCCTATTACAACCCATGATCTCCCCGATCAGGATCTGTGTACTTTCACTGGTGAAATGACCTGGATCCACAACATCACGATCACCTAAAAATAGAGAAACAAAAACATACCATGCATCCATCTCTTACCTGAGCCTGTGGTCGCAGACACTCGCCTGTTGCGGTGACTATTTCCACCACATCTCCTTCCTTCTCCTCCTGTTGGCTTTGGTGGATTTCCACTTCCTTATGAGGTGGGGGGTCTGTGGTCTCCTCGGATGAGTGGTGTCCTCCGAGTCTTTTCTCCCCTATGTAAAAAAAAAATAGGTATACTTAGCACACAGATAGTTGATGGCAGAAATAGGAATATGAAACATTGCTTGGAAGTGGGGTACAATTGTCTCTTTTGGCAGAGTTCCAAGATGAAGAAATATTTTTTTACTTTGTCCAGCTTGAATACTTACCTGTTTTGTACAAGCTTCACAGATGGAGACACCCCTATAGTATCCACTGGAGCACTTGTGTGGGGCCCCCTAATAAAAAGGGTGTTCTGGTGTCCCACACTAGTGCTTGAGTGTCCAGATGTGTAAACAGCTGCTGAGTGTCCTCTCCTTACACAGAATCTAGTTTGCATTTCATTCTAGTTACTAACCCATCTAGACAACAAAATTATTTGAAGAGAAGTAGGCTAGCAAAAATGTATTCAAATTCATATGTCCAAAACATGGTGTTTTCTATGCCGAACGAACAATGTTTCATACGAATAAATAATGAGCCCATGGACATGAAAGTTGCCATTTTAAACTGTACAACAGTAAAGAAAAGCACATGGAGCAGCACGAACGTTAGAAAAATAAAGAATAGGAACACAGGATAACTACTTACTTTTTTGCAGCATTCTCCTGATCCTTCTGTACTGCTCGTGCTCCCTTAATTTGAGGTCCGACCACCGCTTCCTGAGTTGATCTTTCGATCGTCGTAGACTTTTGACCACTTTCGCCATGATCTTGGCCTTTCTGACATTGGGGTTGGGGTAAGGTCCATACTTCCCGTCATAGTCAGCCCTCTTCAGAATGGCGACCATCTCCAACATCTCCCCAAAGGACATATTTGAGACCTTAAATCGTCTCTTCTGGGATCGGGACGTTTCTGGCTCCGGGCTTTCCTCCTCCTCATTGCTGTAATAAGCACACACCTGCTGTGTCTCCGCCATGTGCTCTTCCCCCACTGCGCCGAACGAGAAGGGGCAGGGAATAGACTAGAAAGAACGTCAGGGGTGGGCGGAGTTTCACGCATGCGCAGTGTATATAAAGCGTAACACGCGTGCGTAGTACGTACGATCTGTGAGCGCAGGAAGGAGTATCGGAGGCGCCGATTGTGATAACGAAGGTAAGATCTAAACTTGGGCCTATACTGCTTCTAGATTGAGGCCTATATTGTAACAAGATTAGGAGAGTTTCACCTGACATTAGGGTTTGTCTTGTGTTGTGTCTTGCAGATAAAATGGATGGCTTCAATGACCACAACATCCTCCCCCTGTTCATAGACAAATACAGGGAGCTGCCCTGTCTGTGGCAGGTCAAACACCCCCAATACAACAATAAACAAAAGAGGCAGGCAGCGCTGGAGAAACTGCTGTAGTTGGTGAAGCCAGTGGTCCCCACGGCAACCATCCCCTATTTAAAAGCCAAAATTGGTGGCCTGAGGAGCACTTATCTAAGGGAGCGCAAGAAGGTCACGGATTCCCAGAGATCTGGAGCTGCAGGAGATGACGTTTATGTCCCCAGGCTGTGGTACTATGAGAGACTGCGATTTCTGTCAGACCAGACTGGAGTCAGGGAATCCCTCTCAACCCTTCCTTCCACTTTTCCTTCCACCCTATCTTCCACCCCAGCTGAGGCTTCTGATGTCCAACCTGGGACTTCCAGCCAGGAAGAAGTGGAGGAGACCAGCTGGAGCCAGGTATAGCATTGTTCTACAGATTTCTGGTCAATAAATAAATGATGTTTACTAGATGTTATTATTGATCACTAATTGCTGATTTTCAAGTGTTTTACATATTAATAGACAGTAGTGGGAAAAAATAATTGGGACACGAATGAAAAATGCTGGGCTCAGAATGATCATCAGTTATATTTGTTAACATTCAATTTGCAACAGTCATGAGGTGAAAATTGTGTGTGATTGATGAATAAAAAACTAAAACAATTTCCCTTTTTCATACACAGGAAGACCTCAGCCAGGACGAGGAGGCTGTGAAAAGTGGCACACAGGAGGAGGCTGTGGAATGTGGCAGCCAGGAGGAGGCGTGGGTTAGTGGCAGCCAGGAGGAGGCGGGGCTAAGTGGCAGCCAGGAGTAGGCCGGGCCCAGTAGGAGCCTGACAGAATTGCAGGTTCCTCCCCTCCGCCTTCCAACCAAAAGACCCAGGAAGGGGAGTAACGTGCAGGATTCAGCATTCAGGCTGATTCAGGAGGCTTCTGCGTCCCTCAGAGCCTTCCCCACTCCTGAAGAGGCCTTTGCCTGCATGGCTGCCACAAAACTGAAGGGCATGCAGGAGGGTCAACGCCTCCTGTGTGAGGACCTTCTTTACAAAACACTAACTAAGGGGGTGAGGGACGAAATCACACACAAAACCCACCTGTGTGAGTTGGACCATCCTCCTCCTGCCACAACTCCACCACCAGAGCCACAGCATGGAAGGAAGCGTGGAAGGAAGACAAGAGAGTGATGACCTGGGTTCAGTCTGGTCTGACAAAAGATGCAGGCTCTTGTATGACACAACCTGGGGACATACATGTCATCTGCAGCTGTTCAGGATCTCTTGGACTTCTGGACCAGACTGCACTCCCTTATATATGGACTCCTCAGGCCACCAATTTTGCAGTAAAATAATTGATGTGTGCCCTGGGGGCCAAAGGCTTTGCCAATTTCTGCTATTTCTCCAGCGTTGCCTCCCTCTTTGTTTGGTTCTGATCCCTTAATAAAGGATTTTGTGTTTCAATTATAATTGCCTATGTGTGTTTTCCATCAAAAAGGACAGTTTGTTTGTGAGGAGGCAGGTACATTTCAAAAATACAATGTGAAATTAACAAGAGACACCAACACCAAGCAGCCTCCTTGAGATTAAATAATACAAGATAATAATGGTGTGGTGGTAACTTGACACACAAAACACACCCAAAAATATTCAGGATGTAAAATCAAAAAATCAAAAAAATTAAAAACACGATCAGGCTTGAAAACAATACAAACCAAAAAAAAAAAAAAACATATCTTTTTTGTCAGATGTGACAAATCAAAATATATTGATGAAATCACGAGAAATAATAAAGAAGGAAGTTTGTGAGAAGTCTGTGTGAATATCAGCAGCAAAACTACTTCATTCTTCTAGCATTATAAAGAAGGAGAGAGTGCGCTGTATTAAACAATTTTAAACATTGCAGCCTGACGAAAGTGCTATATCCATTCCGAACGCTAATTTTAGCAGACCGAGCTGTTCCGTCTCAGAATTTCTTCTGAGCATGCATGGCACTTTGTGCGTCGGAATTGTCCACACACGGTCGCAATTGACGCGATCGGATTTTGTTGTCGGAAAATTTTATAGCCTGCTCTCAAACTTTGTGTGTCGGAAAATCCGATGGAAAGTGTCCGATGGAGCCCACACACGGTCGGAATTTCCGACAACACGCTCCGATCGCACATTTTCCGTCGTGTACAGGGCATAAGAATAGTGACAAAAAACAAACACCAATCAAAACTGTGAAAAAACAAACAAGTGCATTAAAGGGATAAATAAATAAGAAATAACCAGAAAAGAAAAAAAATAAATAAATAAAAATAAATAAAAAACTGTGGTGATGGATATCAATTAGATGGACAAAAGTTGGCGAGGGCGAGGGCAACATACCAATTAACAATCTCTCAACCAAGTTACAGTAGGTCTCACAGAAAAAGTACCATGCAGGATAGCCATGAACATATAATGAACTGTAAAAAGTACCTCCATGCAAATTGAAGAGAATTATTATAGGCAAAGGAGTACAGTAAGGCTCAGAGTGTAAGAAACACAGAAAGATTACATTCCCATCATTACATACCATTTTGGTCGAATAGACTCATGGATGGGATTTTCACTCTGTGTTCGAGATCTATTTAATATAAGCAAATCGTCTTGACAGTATTATTATCTATACCAACACAGCAATTGTCAGTGATTTGATAAAGTGTATAATGATATAAATGGGGGGGGGGTGCATGTCTGAGTGTGGTGGCCATCTAAGTCTGTAGGCAATGTTGTCTAATTTTAATGAGATTGGTGGAGGTGTTTTCTATTTTCTATTTTTGATCAGTGTTAAGTGAATTTTTGTAATAAATACTTTATATATTTTTTGATTAATCTGCCTGTTCCTCATTGAAGAATTGCTTTGGGGAATCCTTTTTGTTTCCCTCCCTTCTTTTGTATGCTCTGCTAATTCAGAGGAACACACCCCAGACTTCTTGTGAAGATATATTCTGTGGTGAGGGCATATGTGAGCCGTTATGAGGAATTACTGTATTTATTGGCGTATAACACTCACTTTTTTCACCATGAAAATCGGGTGCAAATATTGTGTGCGTGTTATACGCCAATACTTCAATTTTAGCTGCCTTGCAGGGGACAGGGAGGGGGGCGGGATGAGCGCCATCAGATTATATACAGTGAGAATCTCCTGTTTACTTGGCGGCCTCTGTAATGGGAAGTCCCGTCTCCTGGGCCGCCATTGGACCACTGTTCTGTCCATCATAGGAGATTCTCACTGTATGTAGATGGGCATCGATCAGGCTGCACTGATGGAAATGGGGAGGCTGCTGCATTGATGGCAATGGTGAGGCTGCTGCATAGATGGCAATGGTGAGGCTGCATTGATGTGGACTGATGAGGCTGCATTGATGGCACTTGTGAGGCTGCAGATGGGCACTGATCAGGCTGCATTGATGGGCAATGGTGAGGCTGCAGATGGGCACTGACCCTTATTTTGCTTCAACGTTCCCTATTTAAAATTTAAGTTTTTTTTCCTGAAACTTCCCTCTTAAAATGAATGTGCGTGTTATACGCCTGTGGGGGTTATACGCCGATAAATACGGTATTAATAATATCTTTCTTCTCTTTCTCGGCCCTGATTATTAACTACTAGAGGTGGAGCCATAGTGCCATTTTTATCTTTTTCCCTTTTTTTGTTGTTATGTATGTTAACTTTGCAAGTTTCAAGTAAAAGGACTTTTGTTATTCGATTAAGTTGTCTATGTCTCTTACTGGGAAGAAGTATTCTAAGTGGGTGAACAAGATGTAACTATGGTGTATGGAAAGAACTTAATATTGGGAGTGAATCCACGTTAACTTTCCAGGTTAAGCAGAGACAATTACATGTGTAACCAAGTTAGTCCTTGAGGTTAAGAGTGTGTAAGAGTTCATCATGCTCAACCTTTTTGGTTGTGGAGGAAGAGGTAAACAAAAAGGACAGCGGCCAACCGGTAGTGGAGGCAAGTGACAGTGGCGGGTGACAGGAACCCTGGTAGTGCAGGAGCCGGTGTACTTTATGTTCCCTTCTAAGTAGCTTGGTCTCCATCTTGGAGCCTGCTACGGTACAGGGTTCACTTGGTGACCTAGCATGGAGTCATGGAGTCATGATATGCAAGGCCTTGAGCAACAGAAGTTCGGTGGCTTCCCTGTGTGCCCAAGAGGCGGAAATAATTACAACTGAGAGTGTGATTACAGTATCAAGTGAAGATGTGGAAGGGCTGGTGGAGTTAAGGACATGCTTAGCATTACTTGCTCAGAATGCTACTGAGTCCATTGTCAGGGCCGGTAGGAACAAACATAGCTATTGGCTTTGGTAGGTGTGTGGGGCTATGGTGTCAACTGGCTTCTGGCTTGAAGTGTGTTAATGCCTGCACTGAACAGTGAATCAGAGTTCTTCTTTAATGGCTTGTAGGCTGTGTTTAAGGCCCCTAAGGGCGATAGGTTTGAACCTACCATCCGGCTGCCTGCAGAAAACTACAGGAGGAGGCGGATACTAGACCAGCCACACTGCACAAGAGAAGGGAGCAGCAGTAACAAGTCTTTTTTACAGGAAGCGCCTGCACAAAAAAAAAGTTTCACACTGGATTACTGCACAGGTTTGAAAGAAATACACAAATCACATCAAGATTCAAGTGAGACTAAACATGCCTTTTGTCTTTAGACAATATTTGCTTATCCCTAAGGTAAAGCGGAGCTCCGCCAAATTTTTTTTTTTTTTAAAGTCAGCAGCTACAAATACTGCAGCTGCTGACTTTTAAAACATGGACATTTACCTGTCCAGGGTGCCGGCGATGTCGGCACCCGAGGCCGAACCGTCTCTCGGTCCTCGGGTGCTGCCGCCTCCATCTTCGGTAAGGGAATCAGGAAGTGAAGGCTTGCGGCTTCACTTCCCGGTTCCCTACTGCGCATGCGCGAGTCGCGCAGCGCAATACGGATGGTCCTTGCTGTCTCTGGGACCCATGTGTTTCCCAGCAGACAGCGGGGGGAACAGGAAGTGGCGTAAATAGCCGCAGATTCTGCGGCTATCTATGCTGGAAGTGGGTACAGATACCTTTAATATACAGGTATCTGCACCCCCCTCCCCCCTGAAAGGTGCCAACTGTGACACCGGAGGGGGGGGAGGAATCCGATGAGTGGAAGTTCCACTTTTGGGTGGAACTCCACTTTAAGCTTTAAATTACCGTATTTATCGGCGTATAACACGCAATTTTTCCCCTTAAAATCAGGGGAAAATAGTGGGTGCGTGTTATACGCCGATCCCCGCTAATTGTGAGCTATCAGCGGCGATCGCCGCTGACATTCACGTAGCGAGTAGTTTTAAATATGGCGCCGCGGAGTTCGGAGGGACTCCGCGGAGCTGAACGAGCGCCGCCGAAATCACAGAGCCGAGATACACATAGTCCAGTGTATTCGGCTCTTTCCGGCGCCGCTCACAGTCACACCCAGTCCCGCCATTGGACCTGTGTTATGTCCATCATAGGGCGGAACTGTGAGCGGTGCCGGAAAGAGCCGAGTACACTCGACTATGTGTATTTCTGCGGCGTTCGTTCAGTTCCGCCGGTGCCCAGTCCCTCCGAACTCCGCGACGCCATATTTAAAACTACAACTACATGCAGCTATGTGTATGTCGGTGGCGGCGGCGGTAGGCATGGACACTGGGGGCAAGGCTGCACTGACCACTGGGGCAAGGCTGCACTGGGGCAAGGCTGCACTGGGGCAAGGCTGCATTGACAAGACTGCACTGGGGCAAAGCTGCACTGACAAGACTGCACTGGGGCAAAGCTGCACTGACAAGACTGCACTGGGGCAAAGCTGCACTGACAAGGCTGCAATGGACACTGGGTCAAGGCTGCACTCACACTGAAAAGGCTGCAATGACACTAACAAGGCTGCAGATGAACACTGATGAGGCTGCATTGATGGGCATTTTAATGTAAGTTTCTTTTCCTTAAACTTCCCTCCTAAAAAGTTTTTTTCATTAAAATTCTCTCCTAAACTTGGGGTGCGTGCTATACGCCGGCGCGTGTTATACGCCGATAAATACGGTAGATGTTTTACAACTTTTTTTTTTAATAGAGTGGTGAGGGGCTATAACCTTTCAGGCCAGGTTTATGTTGCTGTCTGTGTTCCCTGTTGGGGTGAATTTGACTCACATCCTGTCTCAAGTGTCAATAGTTACTGAACCAAGAAATTAATGGAGATTACCCCTTGGGGTACAGACAGCAATATAAACCTAGCAAACATTCAAACCCATTTAGACTACTTTAAATCTCCCCCCAGCTGCCTGTTTATTGTGTTTCACTTCTCCATGATCCGCTGACAGCAACTAATATGTTTACCACAGTGGTGGAAAGTGATTGAGCACCTGCACAGTGTGGTGTCAGTTTAAGAAACAAGAAAAGACGAGATCTTGATGATCGCAGCTGATCTCTCAGATGTTCCAGTTTAGGAAGCTTAGATGAACATGTTCATCACTTCTCATCACAGGACACACCCTTCTGTCATTGAGATGACTGGTTTATGAAGGCGAGATCTGAAGATCTCACTGGCCATCTCTGTAAAATATCTCCGTCCTAGATTCTCCAGCCCAGAGCTGGAGAATTTGGGTGAGAAGCTGCTGTGATGTGTGGAAGAAGGCTTCTGTCTTCCTAATACCAGCATCAGTGTGCTTAAAGATTGATATAAATAATAACTATATATGTTTATGTGTGTATCTATAGTGGATATAAAAAGTCTACACACACCTGTTAAAATGTCAGGTTTCTGTTATGTAAAAAAAGAGACAAAGATAAATAATTTGAGATATTTTTCCTTCTTTAGGCGCGGTTCTCACCTAAACTGGCCACGGATAGCACAGCAATGCTGTCTGTCTCTGTTTTGCATTTCCGGGACAAATCAGGGCAGAATCTTTGCCTGAATTCGACCCTGAAACGGAGGCAAAGACGCACAGCGTTTCTGTGCAGTGCACTCCGCAGCCGGCCCGGAGACATGTGAACCGGCTCCATAGAGAGCCAGTCATATTCCCCCGCTATGCATATTGGATGTGGAGAAACCGGCATCCAACTCGCATAGGTATGAACCAAGCCTTAAAGCGGAGCGCCACCGAAAATTTTTTTTTTTAAAGTCAGCAGCTACAAATACTGCAGCTGCTGACTTTTAAAACATGGACACTTACCTGTCCAGGGCGCCCGCGATGTCGGCACCCGAGGCCGAAGCGTCTCTCCGTCCTCGGGTGCTGCCGCCTCCATCTTCGGTAAGGGAATCAGGAAGTGAAGCCGTGCGGCTTCACTTCCCGGTTCCCTACTGCGCATGCGCGAGCCGCGCAGCGCAATACGGATGCTCCCTGCTGCCTCTGGGACCCGTGTGTTTCCCAGCAGGCAGCGGGGAGGGAGCAGGAAGTGGCGTAAATACCCGCAGATTCTGCGGGTATCTATGCCGGAAGTGGGTACAGATACCTGTATTATACAGGTATCTGTACCCCCCTCCCCCCTGAAAGGTGCCAACTGTGTCACCGGAAGGGGGGAGGAATCTAATGAGTGGAAGTTCCACTTTTGGGTGGAACTCCACTTTAATGTGACCTATAAACTGTACAACTCAGTTGAACAACAAACTGAAATCTTTTAGGTGGAGGGAAGCAAAAATAAAAAACTAAAATAATATGGTTGCATAAGTGTGCACACCCTTAAACTAATACTTTGTTGAAGCATCTTTTGATTTTATTACAGCACTCAGTCTTTTTGGGTATGAGTCCATCAGCATGGCACATCTTGACTTGCCAATATTTGCCCACTCTTCTTTGCAAAAACATTCCAAATCTGTCAGAGTGTGAGGGCATCTCCTGTGCACAGCTCTCTTCAGATCACCCCACAGATTTTCAATCGGATTCAGGTCTGGGCTCTGGCTGGGCCATTCCAAAACTTGAATCTTCTTCTGGTGAAGCCATTCCTTTGTTGATGTGGATGTATGCTTTTGGTCATTGTCATGCTGAAAGATGACGTTCCTACTCATGTTCAGCTTTCTAGCAGAAGCCTTAGGGTTTTGTGCCAATATTGACTGGTATTTGGAACTGTTCATAATTCCCTCTACCTTGACTAAGGCCCCTGTTCCAGCTGAAGAAAAACAGTCCCAAAGCATGATGCCGACACCACCATGCTTCACTGTGGGTAATTTTGTTCTTTTGGTGATGTGCTTTTATGCCAAACATATCTTTTGGAAATATGGCCAAAAAGTTCAACCTTGGTTTCATCAGACCATAACATATTTTCCCACATGCTTTTGGGAAACTTTAGATGTGTTTTTGCAAAATTTAGCCGGGATTGGATGTCTTTCTTTGTACGAAAAGGCTTCCATCTTGCCACTCTATCCCATAGCCCAGACATATGAAGAATACGGGAGATTGTTGTCACGTGCCACACAGCTAGTACTTGCCAGATATTCCCGCAGCTCCTTTAATGTTGCTGTAGGCCTATTGGCAGCCTCCCTGACCAGTTTTCTTCTTGTCTTTTTATCAATTTTGGAGGAACGTCCAGTTCTTGGTAATGTCACTGTTGTGCCATATTTTCTCCACTTGATGATGACTGTCTTCACTGTGTTCCATGGTATATCTGATGCCTTGGAAATTCTTTTGTACTCTTCTCCTGACTGATACCTTTTAACAATGAGGTCCCTCTGATGCTTTGGAAGCTCTCTGAGGACCATGGCTCTTGCTGTAGGATGCAACTAAGAAAATGTCAGGAAAGACCTACTAGAACAGCTAAACTTTATTTGGGGTTAATCAGAGGCATTTTAAATGATGGCAGGTATGCACACTTATGCAACCACATTATTTTAGCTTTTTATTTTTACCCCCTTCCCCCTAAAAGATTTCAGTTTGTTTTTCAATTGAGTTGTGCAGTTTATAGGTCACTTTAAAGGTATTAAAAGTTCTTAAATGAT
Source organism: Lithobates clamitans (assembly GCA_037952925.1). NCBI lineage: Eukaryota > Metazoa > Chordata > Amphibia > Anura > Ranidae > Lithobates > Lithobates clamitans. The sequence goes on from JBBGZY010000145.1 coordinate 3,154,125, forward strand.
TAATTTTTGGCTAATTTTTTTACATCACAGAAACCTGACATTTTAACAGGGGTGTGTTGACTTTTTATAACCATTGTATGTGTTCTATATACAGTGCGTATGCATGTGTGTATATATATATATATATATATATATATATAGATATATAGATATATAGATATATAGATATATAGATATATAGATATATAGATATATAGATAGAGATATATATATATATATATATCTATATATATATATACACAGTATACACACTCAATATAGTTATAATGTATTGTGTTTTAGGACCCATTCACAGCTGAGCAATGGAGAATTGTTAGCAGAATTGTGCAATTCTTGCCACAATTCAAAATTGTGTCAAAATACGCAATGCGCTTTTGGATGCCATTCATTATTAATGGCACCCCAAATGCAGTTAGCAAACATGCATTTTGCTGCACATTTTGTCATTTGACAAATGCGCTACCAATGTGCCAGGATGCGCATTGAAAAACGTGCAACGTTGCATGCCCATAAATGTAAAATTTTGGTTTTTGGGCCTTTTTTACGCATTTCGGTTTTTTGACACACTTTTTGCTGCTTTTTTTTAAACACACATTTTGGCGTGTTTTTTAAAACACATTTTAGAACATTTTTATGTGCATTTCGGTGCTTTTGTAACATGTATTTTGGCACATTTTTTACCTGCATTTTTTGTGTGCACGGATTAGGATGGTGTCATTGACGGCACTTGCCGCCGATTTGTCAAATTGCATGTCAAAACGCTCCAGTTGTGAACCAGGGCTAAAGCGCCAAAATGTGTATTTAGAAAAGCGCCAAAATGCATAATAAAAGAACCCACAGCCAGAAGCGCGTTAAAAAAATACAGCATGGTAAGCCAGATGCGCGTTGTAAAAATACAGCATGGTAAAAATGGCAAAATAAAAATATGGTGCGTAAATAATGCCAAAATGCGTAGTAAAAAGGGGACAAAATACACATTTAACCACTTCGGGACCGATATACGTCAGCTGTTTGAAGCGGAATATCTTTGTTATGGCAGCAGCTAGCTGCCATAACCCTGGTATCTTCTTCAGCGGGCGGTCCGGTTTCCTATAATAGTGCTCTCTGCAGCGGATTCGTCGCAAGATCACTTTTATCGGTGGTGGGAGAGGAGGCCCCCCCTCTCGCCGCTCTCCAGTGCCCTCCGCTGAAGCCATCGGCAGCGGCGGAGGTGATCGGGTCCTCTTCCGTGTGCGGTATGAAGACGAGGTGAAGATGGCCCCCACCCGTCTCCATACCATTGCAGGGCGGAAGCGACATCAAAACGTCTTTTCCGCCCATATTTCTTAAAGGGCCTTTTTTCTTTTTTTCAAATGACAGATTTTTTATTTTATTTTTTTTATCGCATTTTAGTGTAAATATGAGATCTGAGGTCTTTTTGACCCCAGATCTCATATTTAAGAGGTCCTGTCATGCTATTTTTCTATTACAAGTGATGTTTACATTCCTTGTAACAGGAATAAAAGTGACACCATTTTTTTTTAAAAGAACAGTGTAAAAATAAAAATAAAAAAGGGTAAAATAAATAATAATTCCCGCCGAGCTCGCGTGCAGAAGTGAACACATACGTGAGTAGCGCCCGCATATGAAAACGCTGTTCAAACCACACACGTGAGGTATCGCCGTGATCAGTAGAGCAAGAGCAATAATTCTAGCCCTAGACCTCCTCTCTCCATCTCAAAACATGCAACCTCTATGACATCATGACATCAAAACATGCAACCTGCAAACATCACCTATGGAGTTTTATAAGGGTAAAAGTTTGTCAACATTCCACGAGTGGTCTCAATTTTGAAGCGTGACATGTTGGGTATCAATTTTCTTGGCGTAACATTATCTTTCACAATATAAAACAAACTGGGCTAACTTTACTGTTGTCTTATTTTTTAATTAAAAAAAGTGTATTTTTTTTTAAAAAAGTGCGCTTGTAAGACCGATAATAATAAACACGGTGTGAAAGAAAGTATTGCAATGACCGCCATTTTGTTCTCTAGGGTGTTAGAAAAAAATGTTTGGGGGTTCTAAGTAATTTTCTAGCAAAAGAAAACTGTTTTTAACTTGTAAAAAACAAAGCTCATAAAGAAGCTCGGTCCTTAAATGGTTAAAGAATGTGTAATTACACAGTCTTTTTAACTTTGGTTTCACTTTTATACTCAGCTGCTCTGTAATCGCACAGGTATCTCATAAGATCACAGGAAGTCCTCCTCCTTCTACACAGATCTCAGGTGTTCCTAGAGGAAAAACTTCTCTCTTCTCTTGCTGAGGACAAATATGTTCTCCGCTTCATAAACAGGGTTCCAGACGAGATGATTTTTCTCTGCAAATTGCTGATAACTGAAATTAGATATATTGTACGTTTATTAAAAAGAGATAATTTATCACAAAATGCTTTCAAAAGGTTGTTCTTTCTCTGAAAGTGTAGCAGGGTTTAAAGGTAATGTGTCAGATATTTTACTCATTCGGAACTGGCTACAAAGACATAGCTTAAAGCGGAGCTCCACCCTATTTTACATGTTTTGCTCAATCACATGCCATGAATGTATTTAGTTATAAACAGATATATATATATTTTTTTTTTCTTTTGTACCTGTTTTTTTTCCAATGTCCTTCTCTGCTTTCTGTCTAGTTATCAGCGGATACGGGCGGGTCAACTGCGGGTATTACGCAATTTCCTTTTTACGCGCAATGCCTCCTGGGAGCTCCTGTCATCATTCCCAGGAGTCATTGCGGAGGCCTGCCGCGAGTTCTCGCGGGATTTCGACGACGCCCGCCCGTTGTGATGGCAACCCTGAAGATTACGGCGCTGCTCACAGTAAACACTGAGCATGCGCGGGAAATAGCGGTGAATGCTGGGAGCTCAGCATTCACCGTATCCTGGAAATCCATGCTTGTGGGCTTCACATGCCCACAAGCAAGATGGGATTGGCCACAATCGATTTTTATAAATATTTATTGACAATGGACAGCAGCAGCTTAAAAATACCAAACCAGTGAGTTTCAATTTAGATTTGTACATGTGTCTGAATGAATAAAAAAAAAAAAAAAAAAATAGGAATGGTCGTGGAAACCCACGCTTTAAGTGATCCCTGGTATTTACTATATACTTTACCATAGTGGACGTGGTAATACTGGCCATTATTGGACAACAGTGAATGTAGGAACATACAGAAGTTTCTCATATACATTAAAATCACATCAGCCTATGAGTTATTTTACCAGAAACAGATGAAAATTGATCAGAGGTTGGTGAGCCTCCATCCTTTAGAGAAACTATGTAAAGGGGAAAAAAAAACAATTCTAAAATAAATCTTGGGTTTCTGCCATGTGAGGGCCATGTTTATATAACTGTGAGGTCAAATCTAGTCATTTATCAACATCTCTCAGTCTATAGCTAAATGTACTGTTACCCCCACCTAAAGCTAAACTCTAGGCTGATATATAAGATGCAAATTTCAGTTTTGTCATCTATAATACATCAATGATTCAAAACTATACTTATATCCACTCCAGCGCTGTGGTGTCCCTGAGGTCCCTCACCAGTCACTGACACCTTTGATCAGTGGTCTTTGGGGTTCTGATCTTTTCCTGTTTTGATTGTCTGTGCTGATATAACGTCACTCCCTTGAAGGTTCATTCACCTCAGCAGATACCCAAATTGTACACTGAGCTGAAGGTGTGCAGCTCAGTGTACCGTGTGGAAGAGCAGGTAAGAATATTTATGCAGAAGAGACATTATGTCCCTTCTGCATTAAAAACTTGCCAGTTGGCATTTTTTTTTTCAAAGTAAAGTTCCACTTAAGCCCATCCCTGAACAAAATTTAAAGTGGAGTGTGAAAGGAAGAAGTATCACAAGGAGCCAATGAATGTGTGTGCTGACAAGAATAGCTGAAGATAACTGGTGTGATTGGAAGTTACTTGGGTGCCAACACCCCAGAAATAGTCTATCCAACCAATTGTATCATGGGTGTATGGGACTTTTCGGGCACCAAATGTAATGCAAAAGCAGCAATATATATAAAAGCAGTTTATTACATTTTTATTACAGAATATAAAACCAATCCTCAAAACATACACTGTAGGCTTGGACCATAGGGGAATGGAACCCCACATACAACTCTCGTAAGTTGAAGCGTAACAGTCTTGTTGTAAAATTCTGACAAGTTTCAAGTATCAATCATCATTAGAGGCATGAATCCACCCGGAAATTCATAATGTAGCGGTTGGAAGTCTACAGATGAAAGTTAAAAACAATAAGCCTGGTAGTATTGTGCTGTGATCCCACGGATCCCATAGTCTACACCTTCCCTGGTGTTGGAGTGTTGCGGGCAGCCATGCTCTTGGATGGACCTACTTTAGGCTGTGGTTAAGATAACTTAGCTGCCCACTGGATCTCTGCATTTAAAATTGTCCCTTCTCCCTTTTGGGATGCTATCACCATGGAATCGCAACAGCACACTACAAAAACAGAACATATTTATAAAAGCAATTTGTTACAAAACATAAAAACAATTCATAAAACATACACTGTAGGCTTGGGCCATAGGATAAATGGAACCCCATACACAACTCTCATAAGTTGAAGTTGTTGTAGAAGCTTCCCAACATGTTTCTAGAATGCCTGGAACTCATAGTGAGGTTAGCAGTTGCAAGCCTACAGATGTGAATTCAAAACAATAAGCCTGGTAAGTGTGGTGTTCTACTCCCATGGTGATAGAGTCCCAAAAGGGAGAAGGGACAATTGTAAATGCAGAGATCCAAGGGGCAGTGATCCAGAGCAATAAATTAGATCTCAGTCACACTGTAGGCCTGAGTTGCAGTCACAGTACATTATTAAATGCACATTAGGACTTTATGCACACTGTACATTTAGCCCTGATGCATGAGGCTCCAGTGTTTGGGTGCAGGTGGCAGGTATGGTTGCATCCAGCCCCACTGTCAAAAGCCTGTACATGTATATGAGAGACTGACAGCGGCTGGATGGGGCTGGACGGTAGTTGTACTTATATTTAGGGCAGTATGAGCCCAGAGACAAATGCCCAGAACACAAGGAGTCCGCATTTTGGACATTCAACCATGTGCATACTTTCTTAAATGTAAGTATCACTTGGTGAACCATCCAGTTGCAGCAGCTGTTAGGCTCCAATGGACTTTTACAGGCTGCCGGCAGCAGGGCTAGATGGGGCGCCTGTACCTTCCACCCACACCTAAACACCTGAGCCTCATCTACCAGGACTAAATGCGCATTGCATTAAGGCAGCCCATTTTTAATGAATAAGCACACAACCCAGCATCTGAGTCGTGGTATTCTTCAGTGGGGGTGTGTTGACCACTACTGTGTACCACACATTACCACAATGTATACAGTCCTCATAAAAGGTCCTCATAAAAAAAAAATCTAAATTGTCCTATTGGCTCGATCTACTTTAATTTGTAAATTATTCCTTGAGAAAAATGTACTATTAAATTTTGTATATTGTAAATAGCTCTGAGTAGGTATTGCATTCCACCTAATTTTTAATTAATAGCAGACTCCAATACTTAATCCTTGGTTGTGTCAATGCAAATTGTTCTGTGACTTGATACATAAAGCATGCAATTCACAGACAGACCCTTTTACTCTAGCCTTAAGAACCGGCACCATAATTCTCTTCTCTTGTTTCCTCTCTACGCATCCTGCGTGTCAGTTCCCAGAAGCCCTCAGGGTTTGCCCTGTGACCCTGAAATATAAATCCTGTATCTTGTTTATTTTTACTTTAAGCAATGGGGAGGTTTTTTTTACCCTTTCCCCACAGGATAGTTATTCTTAACAGGGTCAATGACTTCTACCCAACTAAATTGCTATATAAAAACTGAATTTTATTGCGCACAACTTTTGTAAGCTCCACTGGGGGCATTTTTGGCTATCGATCTGCACCTGGAATGGTGGCTGTATTTTCTTTCAGAGATAGAACCGAAATAGGCTGTACATAGAATGAACAACACTGTAAACAATGTGATACGATAAAAATACAGATCTGTAAAAATAATTGCATTGTATACAGATGATATTTATTGGTGTTTAAGATGTAAAAAAAAATGGAAGGTTATGGTGGCAAATTAGATAAGTAGATAACTAATAATAAGAGAAAAATTACTCCTGCTACAAAAAAAAAAAGAAAATCTCTTCATCAGTCCAAGTACACAGAAATGTTATTATCCACGAAAGTGTGGAACAGATTGATTTGGCTGCATGTATATTTGGCCATAGAGTTGCCACCTCATCCCTTTAAATCCGAACACCTTTGAATTACACAGGTTCTGAGGCTAATTAAATGCAGATAAGGCACCAAGTGAGTTTAATTACCACCTTAATTAGCCACAGTACCTGTGTAATTAACCACTTGACCACTGGGCACTTAAACCCCCTTAATAACCAGACCAATTTTCAGCTTTCGGTGCTCTCACATTTTGAATGACAATTACTCAGTCATGCAACACTGTGCCCAAATGAAATTTTTGTCATTTTTTCGACACAAATAGAGCTTTCTTTTGGTGGTATTTAATCACTGCTGGGTTCTTTATTTTTTGCGCTATAAAAGAAAAAAGACCGAAAATTCTGTAAAAAAAAATGCATTTTTCTTCGTTTCTGTTATAAAATTTTGCAAATTAGTAATTTTTTCTTCATATATTTTGGCCAAAATTTATACCGCTACATATCTTTGGTAAAAATAACCCAAATCGGTGTGTATTATTTGGTCTTTGTGAAAGTTATAGAGTCCAAAAGCTATGGTGCCAATATCTGAAAATTGATCACACCTAAAGTACTGACGGCCTATCTCATTTCTTGAGACCCTAACATGCCATAAAAGTACAGATACCCCCCAAATGACCCCTTTTTGGAAAGAAGACATTCCAAGATCTTTAGAAAGATGCATGATGAGTTTTTTGAAGTTGTCATTTCTTCCCACAATTCTTTGCAAAATCAAGATTTTTTTTATTCACAAAATTGTCATATTAGCAGGTTATTTCTCACACACAGCATATGCATACCACAAATTACACCCCAAAACACATTCTGCTATTACTCCTGAGTATGGCGATACCACACGTGTGGGACTTTTACACAGCGTGGCCACATACAGAGGCCCAACATGCACGGAGCGCCTTCAGGCGTTCTGGAGCACCCAGGCTAAGTCTGACATTTCTCTCCTACATGTAAAAATCATACATTTATTTGCTAGAAAATTACATAGTTTACATGTTTTTTTAATAAAGACCCTAGAGAATACAATAGCGGTTGTTGCAACTTTTTATCTCGCACGGTATTTGCGCAGCAATTTTTCGAACGCGTTTTTTTGGGAAAAAAACAGTTTTGGGCTTTAAAAAAAACAAAACAGTAAAGTTAGCCCAATGTTTTTGCATAATGTGAAAGATGAAGTTATGCCGAGTAAATAGATACCTAACATGTCACCCTTCAAAATTGCACACGCTCGTGGAATGGCGCCAAACTTCGCTACTTAAAAATTCCCATAGGCGACGCTTTAAAATTTTTTACTGGTTACATGTTTTGAGTTATAGAGGAGGTCTAGGGCCAAAATTATTGCTCTCGCTCTACCGATCGCAGCGATACCTCACATGTGTAGTTTGAACACTATTTTCATATGTGGGCGGGACTTACATATGCGTTCGCTTCTGCATGCGAGCACACGGGGACACGGGAAAAAAACATTTTTTTTTTTTTTATTGTTCATTTTACTTTATTTATTTTGGTTTGACGCTTTTTTCCAAAAAATACATTTTTTGATCAATTTTATTCCTATTACAAGGAATGTAAACATCCCTTGTAATAGGAATATGGCATGACAGGTCCTCTTTACAGTGAGATATGGGGTCAATAAGATCCCACATCTCACCTCTAGACTAGGAAGCCTGAAATTAAAAAAAAAAAAAGAAAAATGATCCTGGCTTTGATCGTAGCGGTGAGTCGGTAGAAGCACCTGAGGGCGGCGGGAAGGGGGGGTCGTCCCCTCTCACCTCCCGTAAGAACGATCGAGCAGTGGAACAGCCGCTATGATTGTTCTTATGGTGTAGAGAATCGCCGGTTGAAAAAGCTGATATCTGAATGATGCCTGTAGCTGCAGGCATCATTCAGATATCCCCGCACAAAATCAAGGACGTCGCATGACGGACGGCGGGCGGGAAGTGGTTAAAATGCATTTTTTTTAACACAAAGTTGTCAATTTATACAATACTTCTAACACATAGCATGTACATACCAAAAATGACACCCCAAAATAGATTCTCCTACTCCTCCTGAGTACGGCGATACCACATCTGTGAGACTTCCACAGCCTGGCCACATACAGAGGCTGAGTACAGCCGAGTATGGCTGAGCATGGCAGAGTATGGCCGAGCATGGCTGCGCATGGCTGGGTATGGCAGAGTATGGCTGGGTATCACCGAGTATTGCAGAGTATGGCTGGGTATTGCAGAGTATGGCTGGGTATGGCAGAGTATTGCAGATTATTACGGGGTATTGCAGGGTATTGCAGAGTATTGCAGAGTATTGCAGGGTATTGCGAGGTATTGCAGAGTATTGCAGGGTATTGCAGGGTATTGCAGGGTATTTCAGAGTATTGCAGGGTATTGCAGATTATTGCAGGGTATTGCGGGATATTGTAGGGTATTGCAGAGTATTATTGGGTATTGCAGAGTATTGCAGGGTATTGCGAGGTATTGCAGAGTATTGCAGGGTATTGCAGGGTATTTCAGAGTATTGCAGGGTATTGCAGATTATTGCAGGGTATTGCGGGATATTGTAGGGTATTGCAGAGTATTATTGGGTATTGCAGGGTATTGCAGGGTATTTCAGAGCATTGCAGAGTATTGCAGGGTATTGCAGAGTATTGTGGGGTATTGCAGAGTATTGTGGGGTATTGCGAGGTATTAGAGTATTGCAGGGTATTGCAGAGCATTGCAGAGTATTGTGGGGTATTGCAGAGTAGTGCAGGGTATTGCTGAGCATGGGGGGATGGCTGAGCATGGATGGATGGATCCATGGATGTGATTGTATTTGTCACTGAGCAGCGCTGTGGGCACTACACATCCAGCCTACAGCTTTGCTGCCATCCGATCCCTCCCCCTCTGTAACGATCGGTACAGAGAGGGGAGAGAGGAATCGGCGTCATGACATGACATCGGTTTGTTTACATGTGATCGCTCCGTGACCATCACGGAGCGCGCAGGATTCCGGGAGGACATCACTGTACACCCTCCCAGAGTTATCCAACTTCCCTGCAGTCGTCATTTGGCTATGGGCCCGGTTGGTAACTGGTTAATATGTGTTCGGGTTTAAAGGGATGAGGTGGCAACCATATTTGGCCATGTATGACAAAGTATCATGAACCTCCCTTCTTGTCATAAGACCAAGTTCCCCCATCCACCTCTGGCCTCTCAGTTGTTTCCTGAGGCTATGGGAATTCAATTCATCTAAGTATTGTAGAGATGCAGAATCTGCAGATATAACATAAAAACCTACTTCCAAATGCTACTTTTAGCCTCATTTAGCCTATAACAACTTTTAAATAGTCTGCACAGCAAAATTATGCATGGCACAACGTACAGTATCTCAGTTTGTGAATACATCAAGTACTACATGGTCTATGGTTTATGGTCTGTGCATTTAGGCCACTTTCACACTTTACAGGCGCCATAGCCCTAAAAATAGCACCTGCAAAGATCCTGTAAAGAGCCTCTCCTGTCACTCCAGTGTGAAACGTTAAAAAATTACGTTAAAAAAAGTCCTGCAAGAAGCATCTTTGCAGCGCTTTAGGAGCGGTGTATACACACATAAAGTGCCCCTGCCCATTGAAATGGCGGCAATGCCTTGTATCAGTTTGGTTGCTCTTCTCTGCACTTCCTCCAGTTCCCCAATATCCTTTTTGTGAACAGGTGCCCAAAACTGAACTGCATATTCCAAATGAGGTCTTACTAATGATTTGTACAGGGGTAAAATGAGGTTTCTCTCTGCAGTCTATACCTCTCTTAATATAAGAAACCTTATTTGCTACACAGTTGCCCATTTAAACTGTGCATTCAGATCAGTTTGGGTTTGTCCTACTCTCTTTCGCAATCTGTATTTCGTTTTTAATTTCTGTGGCCTTGATTTCCTTTTTACATATTCTGTTATATTCCTTGTAACATTTAAATGATGATAGTGTTCCTTCATGTTTATATGTTTTAAAAGCTCTTTTCTTATTATTTATAGCATTTTCTCGCATATTTTAATGAAACTACTCCCTGGGAACTCACCAGCAGGACAATGACTATGCCCTCTGCACTATGGGAGTCCAGGAAACGTAAGTACAATATCAAGTTCTTCCTCCTACAGGTTATTTATGTACATTTTTATGCAGTGTCCAGTAAGGGGGAGGAGAGACATTTAAAAAGTGGAACTTTCATTGAGCGTAAGATGCTCTTTAAGTCCTCAGGCCCTAGTCCCGCACTTGCTTGGTGCAAATGGTAAATGCTATTTTACTGAACAGCAGGAGATCATGTTGCATGGACTATTCACAGCATACCAGTAAATGCTTCAAACAAAAAAAATTAAAGGTCTGCTTTTAAAATTTGTTTCCCTTCACCCTTGCTAAACAAGGAGTAAAGTGTAAAAAATCACCAATAGGGAAAACATTTTGGCTGGTATTCTTACCTTTGTACTTCAGGGGGTAATGCCTTTCTCTTTCCAGCAAGATCTTGGGGATGTAGAGTACTCTAAATCTCGCTGTCTAGATGCTCTCAGCACTGTTCTGCAGCATCTACTCAGAGTAATCACTATTCCCTGGCAGCTCATCAGCAGGAGGATAACTACAGCCCCCTGCACTACTGAGCCCAGGGAGAGGTAGGTACAGTATAAACCTTTGTCCCCTTACAGGTGATTTTTTTTTACACTTTTATGCAGTATTCTAGCAAGGAGGAGAAGGGGCACATTTAAAGGAGAAGTATAGCCTGAGCTTTTTAGGCTGGGCTTCTCCTATGGGTCACAGGAGTGCAATTTGTTTTGCCCTCTTTGACGCATTTTCAGCAGAGAGCGGTCTGAAGTCCACTCTCCACTGACATCACTGCCATCAATCGAGGCAGCACGTCATTTGGACTTCCAAAGTCTGGATCCACCAGCTGCCTTGACTGATGGCAGTCTGAGCGAGCCGCTGAGACAGCTGCCTCTCCCGCCCCTCCACAGCTCAGTGCTCCAATGAGCGTGGAGGAGCAGAGAGGAGAGATGCTGACTGACAGTCATCAGCTCACCTCTCGGGGATCTGTGAGAACCGAGCCATCGGCAGTGTTCGGCGGCTCGGTTCTCAGTGCAGAGACGGCGGGGGGACAGCTGTAGCATCGGTCTGATGCTGCATCCACCTAGGTAAGTATGAATCTTAAAAAAAAAAAAAACCCATACTTCTCTTTTAAAAAGTGAAAGCTGCATGGAGCACAAGGTCAACTGTAGCCTCCCTGGCGGTTTTCCCGAGTGTGGCTCGGGGTTAAAATCCAGTCCCATTAGCAGTAACCCCGGGATTACAGTGCAGGATCCTGGTGCGGCATTACTTACCTTGTCCCCAGGATCCTGCAATGTCCCCCGCAGTGTCCGTGGGCTCTGTCTCCTCTGAAACCTCTCCGTGCCAGGCTCCGTTCCCTGCGAGCGTCGCAACGCACGGGGGCGGAGCCTGGTGGCAAATTCAAAAAATTGTAAAAATCATAACACATACAGTACTGTTATCTTACAGATTACAGTACTGTATGAAATTATTCCACATCCCTTTTGTCCCCAATGCTTTGTCCTATGCCCTGCATGCAGTTTTATATGATATATACTGTTCTTTCTGCCTGGAAACTGGAGATTGTCCATAGCAACCAAAAAGTGTCCCTTTACGTCAAAAGTGGCTTTAGACCAGCTAGAAAACAGCGATAGTAAATTAGAACACTTGCAGAATTGAGCGATAGTGAATCGTGGGAAAATTTATATTATTATTATATATTTTTTTTTCATTATTTATATTTATTATATTATAATTTTATGTTTTTGTGTTTCAAACTTTATCATACCCGGGATATCTACTAGACTCTTGTTTGGACAGATTTAAGTGTGTTATTGTTAAGAATTACAGGCCTACAATATAAAACGCCAAATTTCCATGCAAAATAAAATAAAATCCGAAATAATCATACCGCCAGGGAGGTTAAGTCATCAGACCCCTAGTTCCACACTTGCTGACCGTAAATGCTAAATATGAAATATTCATGTGCAGTATTTCATATGTAACTTATTAAAAGCAATAAAAAAGTTACATATATTTTTTTTAGTTCTGGACAAAGTAAAAATATATATAAAAAATACAAATAATACTATACATTCCCTTTAGGTATACCAACACCAATACCTAGGCACTTACAGTAAGTAAGGAGAGACTGATAGCACCGTACAATATAATAACGCCTGATTGGTTCACAGAGTTACACCTTCCTCGCCAGGCTGAGCCCTCTTTTCAGGGAAATACAGGAAGCTAATAGAAAGACAGATTCTAATGATCATTTATATATGACTGGAATGAAACTTTAAGTGCAAAAAGAGTGGGTAAGCAATTTATTGAAAGCCGTCTGCACCTCGTGTTAATCAATATATTTATTGACCTGTGGGTCAATCAGGTTTCTTAGGAAAACACCAGGCCCCTTTCACAAAGAGAAAATGCAGAGCTTTAATTGTAAAAATTGGAATCTTATTAAAGAGCAGCTCCGGGCAACAAGTAAAATAATTTAGTGAACTCTTGCTATCCAGGAAACATTACTGTGCTTATTAGATTGCACTCCGTAATTTGTGTTTTATATAGATTTCCTATGATCCCTGCCAGAGAGAGCAGGGTTATTACAGTGCCTCTGGGTGCGGCGTGCAGCCTTTAACCAGTCGTTCTTTGTCTTGTAACCTTCCCCAGAAGAAACTCCAATTCGTCACAAGCAATTGTACAGGGCAGTACAAGAGGTGGGGTGTTGGATGGTGGGTGTAACTGAATGATTATAGGCATGGATACCTAAAGTAGAATGCTCCCTTAAATTGATTCTAAACTACAAAAAAATGTTTACCCTAATGCAGTCTCTGCATTAAGGTAAACCCCCTTTCCCACTAATCTACCCATCCCCATCCCCAAACACCTGTCCAGCACTGTCTTGGCTGCAGCACCTTTTCTCTCACTTCTTGGTCTCACAGGAGACACTGAGAGCCACGGGAGCATAAGGAGTGGGGCCGTGGATTTTGAAGGGGAATGGAGAGCGCCAGTGGGGGACTGAAAAAGAGGAGGCAAAAGACAGATCTGTGCAAAATCCTTGCACAGAGCGGGTAATTATAACATCTTTTTTATTTTAAGAAAAACTAACCTTTAACTACTTCACCTGCCGCATAGTAAAATGACGGTGGGCAGGATCCCCTCTCGTTCTGGGGCACCGTCATATGACAGCGCCCCAGTGTCACCGTTCTTGCATGCTTGTGGGGGCCGCTCGCGGTCGCGCTGTGTTCCTAGAACAGGGAGTGACCCCGATCTGGGTAAAGAGCCAATGACGCGGCTCTTTAACCATGTGATCGGCTGTGTCCAATCACAGTCAATCACATGTAAACACGGAAGTGCCATTTTTCAGCTCTCCTTGCCTCCCACTGACAGACTGTTAGGCGAGGAGAGTTAATCAGCGGCATATCCTCACAGCAAAGACTGTACAGGTAATCAGGGCACTGATCGTCAACGCAACCCCAGCAGTGCCCATCAGTGACACCAATCAATGCCCATCAGTGATGCCAGTAAGTGCTTCCTTTTAGTGCCCATAAGTGCCTGCTCATCAGTGCTGCCCATCATTGATGCCCATCAGTGCCACCTATACATGCCACCTATCAGTGCCGCCTATCAGTGCCCACCAGTGCCACCTATCAGTGTCCATCAGTGCTGCCTATCAGTGCTCATCAGTGCTGCATATCAGTGCCACCTATCAGTGCAGCATATTAGTGCCCATAGGTGCCGCCTCATCAGCGCACATCAGTGAAGGAGAAACTTACTTACAAAATGTACTGACAGAAACTAAAAAAAACTTTTTTTGTTTTTTTTTAGTAAAGAATAAAAAAAAACAGCGGTGATTAAATACCACCAAAAGAAAGCTCTATTTGTGTGAAAAAAAATTATAAACATTTCATTTGGGTACAGTGTTGCATGGCCACGCAATTGTCATTTAAAATGTGGCAGCACTGAAAGCTGAAAATTAGCCTGGGCAGGAAGGGAGTGAAAGTGCCCTGTATTGAAGCGGTTAATATTACTTTAACATTAACAAGCTAGCCTCCAGGACTTCTCCAGAGCCTCTCCCATCCTCTGGGAACCCCCTACCCTAATCTGTTAAGCTATCGCCTACTCTGTCCACCTCTATGCGATTCTCTTCAGGAATACCTATCCCAACTCTAGCAGCTGAAATGTTACTTTCTCCATCAACTAATTCCTCACACAGTTGATACCTTCTCTGTCACATGTCCCTTTCTTTTAGATTGTAAGCTCTCACGAGCAGGGCCCTCCTAATCATCTTGTCATAAATTGAATTATAACGGTACAGTCTCCTTTTGTATTGTAAAGCATTGAGAACACTGATGGTGCTATATTCAGTAAATCCTGTATAATAATAATAATAGAGAGTCCTGAGTTTGCATTATAGTGACTGGCACATACAGATTTTTGCATTTATCAACATTTTCTACATGTGCTGTGTTTGGCACATCTTTCAACATAATTTGTTTGAGTTAATAACATTTTTGGAAAGGGCTGAGAATTCCTTCTGCCCAAAAATGTCAAGGGGTCTGTTGCATAAATGGAATGCTAGCTATTAATGTATACATAGTGGAGTAGACAAAGTAATATTAAAATCTAACGAGATATTAACATCTAAGACCATTTAAAGAATAAGAAGGACCCCTTGTCTATGCAACAGCTTCCCAGATAGCAAGCAATTGTGCTTCAAGTTTGAAAATGACTTGATAAGCTATTGCCAGACTTGCCAGGCTTCACATGTTTGTTGCACAATTGCAGCAAGTCCGCATTGCATGACTCCAGATCAACTTTCTTTGCAAACATTCTGCAAGTCTGCTGCAAGTTCTGGTTCAGTTATGTTGTGCAATAATCATCCCACCACAGGGGTCACTGTGGCTGAATTTTAATGCTGCAGACTTGCAGAACTCTTGCTGTAGACTCACCACTGCAACTTTGCTCTTTCTAGAGACTTGCTACAAATTGCAAAGATATCAACTAGAACTTGTGCTTCAAGTGCTCTGCAAGTGTACAACTTTCCAGTGAAAATGTGCAGCAAGTTAACAGACTTATGTCGCGTACACACTATCGGGATTTTGGTCGGAAAAAGATATGATGGCTTTTCCGACAGGGTTCCGCTCAAGCTTGCCTTGCATACACACGGTCACACAAAAGTTCGCTAAACTTTCGACCGTGAAGAACGCGGTGACGTACAACACTACGACGAGCTGAGAAAATTAAGTTTAATGCTTCCGAGCATGCGTCAAATTGTTGCCGAGCATGCGTAGGAATTTTGCGCGTTGGAATTGATACAGACGATAGCATTTTCGGATAGGAACTTTTTCCGACCAAAAAAATTGAGAACATGCTCTCAATCTTTTGCTGGCTTGCATACACACGATCGCATTTTCCGACCAAAAGCTCTAGTCGGTCTTTTACTGGCCGAATTTCGGATCGTGTGTACGCGGCATTATAATTCAACACCGCCACACATTTGTGGCAAGTTATCCTTGCTATGGGGTTCAGTTCTTACTATACAAGTCCTGAGTTGTGTGTAGAGAAATAAAACAAGTGAAAATCTATTTCACACTATGTGCTTTATAACATCCTGTACTGGTTCAGAGATGTTCAGGTTCACAAAACCATTCTTGAATTTGTTTAGTAGTGTTTATGGGCACATTATAAGCCTGGAATATGGGAACATCTCCAGACTACAGTGTTTGAACAATTTATGTACACATAAAGAGTGGGAGACAGAAGGGGAGAAAGGATGTATAGGCTGGGGTGGGGGCATTTGCTTTTTATTTCTGTTTTTGTTTATTTATCAGTTACTTATATGTTAAGATGTTTTTAAGAAGATTATTAAGAAGATGAATAAGAATGTTAAGATGAAATGTATATATATATAGAGAGAGAAAAATAGTTTTTCCTGAGAAAGGTTTAGTATTTGGTTCAATCAGTCTTGCTATTAGGGTACCCCTGACATGGAGAATAGCATTCCCTGAGCAATGTCTGTTGACTACAGTACTCTGCAGGTTATTTTGGAACCAATCCCAGCCTGTGACTAGTCAATGAAGGAGCAGCACCACAACGCACCAATATGCGATGCATACTAGCACATTATCCCATTGCCTTGCAGGGGATTTTTAATTGCCACGGTTTACTAGGTTTACAACCACTTTAACTGCTTCCGGACCGCCCCACATACATTTACTACAGCAGGGCGGCCCGGGTGCACAAAATCACGTACCTGTACGTGATTTCGTGCACACGGTTTAGAGGGCACGTGCAAATCAGCGGACCGGCGGCTGCAACCCGCCAATCATTCACAGGAGAGACGGATCAACTGTCTGCCTGTGTAAACAAGGCAAATGGCAGATCTTTCAGGAAGAGAAAGAGAGTTCTTGTGATTCAGCTAATCGCGGATCTCTCTTTTCATTCAGACGGCTTTCACACCGAGCCGCCCATAGCGTCGGTGGTAAAACGGCCCTATTTTTAGCGGCGTTTTACCGTCGGATTTGCGGCGCATTTCGGCCACTAGCGGGGCGCTTTTACCCCCGCTAGCAGCCGAGAAAGGGTTAAAACCGCCCTCAATGCACCGCATTTGCCGCGTTTTGCCAGGCGGTATCCCAGTGCTGCCCCATTGATTTCAGGCTTAATGCTGGGCCAAACGTCCGGCATCTAATGAACGGGCATACTGGAAAACCAGCAGTTGACCAGAATCCAATCAGTGCTCATAGTGGGGGAGATCACTGTACTAACATTGCTTGTGTCCATTTTTTTATTGTTTATAGTGTGTACCCCACATTCGGAGAAGGGATGAGCTATGGTCATATACTGTGGCCCCTTTGTGTATGTGCAGCTGCAGGGCGGGGATGGTCTGGGACAAAGCTTATTGGGCCCAAGCTTATGCTAGGGAGCAGCAAGAGACCAGATTACCAGTAATCATTCTTACTTAGTAGCCAAGTGCATAGCCTAAATGCCAGGATTAGTGAACATGCTATGCAGGTACCTTAAAGCTGGCCGTACACCAGCAGAACTTAATTAAAAAATGTCTGTTTTTTGGAATGCTCCTTTGATTTTCTAATGGTTACTGAGGTCAAATTGACGTTCATTTTCAACTGTAATGATGATAAAGTTCTAAGGAGATGGGTGAAATTTTTTGCTCAAACAATGTTCTAATTGTGAAAGGGGTTTTTGTTCAGGAAAAATAATACATATCATAATTCGTGTGTTCTAGGCACAAAAGAAACCTGTTTAATGCATCTGGGGTTATTCAAATAGCAGCTATGGGCAAAAGTTTATGGGTTTTCGGACTGAATTGGTTGGTTCAATTATGGCAAGAAAGAATAGTTTGAAAATGATTTTTCAGAATTTCTGTATGAACGTTCCTATTGCACTAATTGCACAATTAGTCACAATCGCACTAATACGGCTACAATCAAATCAAGTAACGTTCCTATGAAATTCTACTGGTGTATTGCTAGCTTTAGTCCCTACCTTGTAGAATGTTCTTACTGAAGTCTATCAGCTCCTTAAGAAAATGCAACTTGTTTTTAAGGCTGTTGATCTTTTTACAAAGTTAGGTTTCAAAATGTGTTTCACTTCCATTATCGCACAATAAAAGGCTACAGCAGCTGAATACGCATAACTATTGTGTTATTAGACAATTCTAGTGTAAAATATTTATTGCCATGTTAATGTTGGATGCTGAATTTTTTTACACAAATCACCCCAGGGGGAGGCACATTTTAGATATCTGTGCATTAAATTCCTCAGAGCCTGAGTTCATGTCAGGTTTAGTGATGCATCTAAAGTGTGCTAGGAAGATATGCCGTTGACAGAATGATTCCCAGAATGCCCTGGGCACCTGACACAGCAGAATCCTCTCCCCAGTTAATCAGCATTGCTTCAGCTGGTTCTGTGGCTAGATGTGAAAAGAGCAAAGGAGATCCAGCAAAACAGGGTCTTCTTACACCTCTGTCTGCTTATTTCTGTTCTTAGATTCAATGCAGTTTTTGCAGCATGTAAGGGTAGTAGCAAATTGTTATTGACCATTCTAGCGTGTGGTAGACAACCAATAATGAAGATAAATACATTCATTTGTTCGCTTCCATTGTAGTTTATTTATTAATGCAGTGCCTATCTCTCAACTTTTTATTGGAAAGAGAGGAATATTTTTGTTTCTAAGCTTTTAGGCTTGGTTCACACTTATGTAGGTTGCTGTTTGCAGTTTGCATATTCCAGATGCATTTTGCGTTTTTCAATACACATTTTTGATCCATTGAAGTCTATGGAACGAAAAACCAGAAACAAATCCCTGGCCCTTTCCATAGAATGCACAGATGTAAACTACATCTATAGGAAACCATGTTAAATGGACTGTAGTGTGTTTGTGCAAAACTGAAAACGCGCTTAAAAATGCATATGTGAGAACCAGGCCTAAGGCAGGTAACACACTATTTTTTTCACAACACCTCTATTTTTTCCACATACAAACCACCCTTCATTTGGGTGGACAACAAAAGACAAGCCATCAATACTTTTTCTATGTGTAATAATGATTTACTGTTTAGATTAACATACATTTAAAGAAAATATAAACCCTTTGGTTGTTAAATACTTTGCATATACCTAAAAGAGGACAGATGTGTAGTAAAGAGGATTTTTTAATACAAAGATGATACCAAGCTCTTAGAGTGCTTTTACACCGAAAGCGCCAGTGGTTAGCGCTAAATCTCCGCTCGTTTTAACAGTGCTTTAGAGCTGTTTAAGCGGTGCTTAAAAACTCCCGTTTTGTGGCGCTTTGATAGCGCTGCTCATTCATTCCAATGGGCAGGTGCATCTTGGGAGCACTAAATACAGCGCTCTGAATCCACACCAAAGATACTGCTTGCAGGACTTTTTGGAACATTACGCAAGCGCACCTCCCGAGTGTGAAAAGTCACACTGGAATGAATGGTAGGCGGTTTTCAGGCGCTTAGCAGAGGCTATTTTTCAGCGCTAAAGCGCCTGAAAAAAGCCTCAGTGTGAAAAGGGTTTTAGTTGGAAGACAGGAAAGCATATACAATAAGTATACTTAGAGACAAAATGATGCTGTAATAGATTTGAGTGCATATGGGTACATTTGTTTTGAGGTAGAGATACTAGGCCCTACATCCAATGCCATTTAAAGTGTATGTAAAGCCAAAAAAATGCATTATATTGCAGCTTACCAGCCCTTAGATCTGGTAGCTAAATTAGTTTTACTTTATGTCCTGTTATTTTCACCTTGTGAAAACACAATTCCTGCCCTAGGGTGACAACTAGAAATGACCTTGGGTGTGTTCAGATGCTCCTCCAAATCCACATGGCTGAGACCACCAGAGAGCTGCCACCTATCTGCGGCCAAGGCCCGACAGCCACATGCAAACACACCCATTGTATACATGCTGGAATGCCCCTGCAGTAGATGATTGGTCCATTACAGGTGCCCGCTTTCTGGTGAGCTTGGTTGCATTGGTCCAGAACAGCATCCGAACACGCCCAAGCTCATTCCTAGTGATAAGACTCAGAAAACACCCAGCCCCTTTCGGAAGTGCCAAATTTCTGGTCCCCTGCTGTGCTCTTCGGTTCTACCTGCCTACCTACATTATTCAAAGACATAGGGGTTTATTTACTAAAACTAAAGAGTGCAAAATCTGGTGCAGCTCTGCATAGAAACTTCCAGTTTTTTTTTTTGTCAAAGCTTAATTGAACAAGCTGAAGTTAGAAGCTGATTGGCTACCATGCACAACTACATCAGATTTTGCACTTTCCAGTTTTAGTAAACCAACCCTACAGTGACATAGGAATTGGTGGATTGAACAACAGTCGCAGCAGGGGACATCTGTTACTGCTAGTCCTTATGCTAGTCCTTATGCTTTCCTATTAGAAACTGACCACACTAAGCAGGAGAAGACATTGTGGTCAGTTCTCTAGCTATGCTGGAAACTCAGTCTGATGCAATGATCAGACTTGTCCTGACACGCCTCCCCTGCACAGCCATTTACTGGAAAATTCAGTGTGTTGTTGCTTCTCCTCCCCCAGCTCCTTTGAAACTGAGAACACAGGGAATGTGATTACTTATAAAAAAGGGGGGAAATAATAATGTTTTTTATATTTATATACAAATGTTTTCCCTTTCGTTTTTTCGTTTAGGCTGTTTTACAAGGTGATCGCTTACAATCACTTTACACTTTAGGAAAAGCATTGTTTTCTATTTTTACAAACTGTCAGATGCAAATTCGAAAAGATTTAAAAGGACATGCATATACAAGAGTTTTTATCATGTTTTTATTTTCATTCAGCACCGTGATTGTCACATACACAATACAGGTCCAGATCTGTAGAAATGCAGCATAGGCCAGGGCCTAGAAAGGCAGGGCTTCAAGGAGGATGAGGCTACTACTCAAAAAAAAACATTTCTTGCATCTTTTTTGGGTGAGGCTATAGGAAGAATATACCTGTAAAATTAACCACGTGCAGCATACATATATTGTCTAAGGTGTGCAACACACTGCAAAAAGAACAAAGGCCAGTCTGCCTAGTCCCACTCTTCATCTTTAGGCAATGCACTGAGTACACAGGAGGACTGATCATAGGGGAATACTAATATGGTGGGTTGGTGGCCTTTAGTGAAGGTACCTCACCATTCAAACATTAATCAGAGTGGCACCCACAATCTGTGACTTATGCTGAGCATTATATACCTACCTGTTCTCTGTTCAGGGCAGATTCTGGCAGAGGGAAGTCTTCCAGCATTAATTTTCTTTGCCTAAAAGTGTAATGTACCTGGTGGAGATTGAACTAAAGAGGGGGCTTCTCTTGTACCTCTTGCCCAACATCCCTTGAAGTGGTCACAGGAGATGTGAGGACATAGAATGGCATGAGGGCTGAGGCAGCCTGTTGGATTTAAGACACAGGCAACCATTGACCACCAGGTAAGGTCCAGAGGCAGAAAGACGGCTGCATCTGATCTGTATACCCGAATGAAGCCAGGATAAAGGCTGAAGGTCTTTAACAGCTTGGCAGCAATGTTCCAATTCAGAAGGCAGGGACAGCATCAGGATACAGGCCAAGGGCCAAGGTCTGCAACAGCTGGACAGTGTAGTACAGGAACATAAGGCACAGGCAGTGTCAAGACACACGCCAAGGTCAGTTAACAACCAGGCAGTGAGGTAAATAATCAGCAGGCAGAATGCAGAGTCCAGAACGCAGGCTGGGGTTATGGGTAGACAAGAATCCAGAGACAGAACAAATGTGGTAGTTCAAGTCACAGGTAATCCAGAACTACACTGGACCTTCATTACAGAAAGGTTCCCCGTGCTCACCAGGCTGGGTAGACTGACATTGTTCTTTAGCTAGAGTACTTCCTCAGCTTCTAATGCCAGAAAGGAGAAAAGAACACCAAATAAGCTAACAGTGTGTATGAATAAGGGATTGGACCTTGTACTGGTGTCTATAAAATACAAATCAAGGTCCAACAATGGATGTCCTTACTACTGGCCACTGATAAGCTTGAGTGGAATTCTACATTTTGTTAAAACCTTTACTTTTAAAATATAAAACAAAAGTCACTTTCTGCAGAGTAAATTATATCGAGAGCAATGTACATTTAAATGAAGATAAAGTCAAGGCAGTTAATAGCATGAGGGAAGGAAAGACAAGAGCTAAAGCTAATTTAAGTGCCATCAGCATAGAGAGGGTAATGCAAGTCAAAAGGTCTTATTATATTATCAGGATATGAAGTATAAAAGGAGATGTGTGCCAAGGGCCGAGGCTTATGGGATGCCATGACAGAGCCATAGCTCCACCTCTGGTGAATTTTGCCGCTTCGAAGCAGCTACATTCACCCACAAACACAGCATCAGCTGCCACTCGGCTTCTTCCTCACGTTAATCTCTCTCTTTCCACTTCATCTCTCTGTGACTTTCTCAATTATGTTTCTGGTAACAGGCTGGTGAGAATGTAGCAGCAGCTTCATTAGGCCCTGCTGCCTGTAGCAATGTGTGTGTGCTGCACATATTGATCCCCTGCCACAGAATTGAGCAGCACAGCGATCTTCGCTCACTGTGCCCAGAATTGGCACAACTTACAAGTGGAAACATTTTGGCTTAAGCACAATTTGCAATTCTAACCCTTTCACTGCTTTATTATGTGTGTAACAGAATTCATGCCAGAATAGACAGATGTAATAGTAGAATCCTATTTACATATTGTTGCTGGGATCCCCTGGCTGCAGCGAAGTATTAGGTAGCTTAGATGCATATAGGGCTAGACTAAATATTTAATGTGGTGGTTAACTGAATGCTTTAATTAGATTATTTCTTCATATTTTTAAATCACTTTTTCTGCACTTCCAGGCTTCAAACACGTAGGTATATAAAAAAAAAAGAACACTGAGCATTAATGATAGAGCCTGAAAGAGTAAGATGAGACAAAAGGCTCAATACAAGTGAGAAATTGGCCTGGTTTACACCATTTTGGAACACACAAAAATGCATTTGTCATAAAAATACATTGAATCCAACTAGGCTGTTCACATCAGTGTGCTGCAATGTGGAAAATGAGGCATGTTCCGATTTTCTGTATATTTTCATGTGCTGTGATTTCCAAAAGGATAAAGGAAAATACATGAAAATGCGCATACAATTCACATTTAAAATGGATGAATACATGTGAACCTGGCCTTAGGGAAGTGATTGCTTTGCATTGCTTTACACAAAGTGGTGTATTTATTAAAAAATGCACTAAAAAAAAGGACACAGTATATAGGCAAAGGACAAGTCCCTGCCACGGCCTCAGTTACATGGACCACAAAGATCTAATATGCAGATGATTGTCTTAACCATACAAGTGCTTTTTTAACATCAATTTTTCCTCTATTTTTTGTTTTTTTAACATAACAAATACAGTAATATTGGAATTAGATGAAAAGTGTAGCGCAGCATAACACTTTTAGTAGTAATCTAGTACATTTTACACCTAAGGATGCACACACCGAACCACAAAAAAGGGACAACTGGGGCCCTACAAATAAAGTAGCCAGGTGGTTGTGTTACCCATTCCTTCAAATGATTGGCTCTTGTGACTCACCTGGCCAGGTGAAAAGACTATGCACTGCTTCTGAACCTCATCCTAATGGCCCATACACACGATCTGAATATCGTACGACTGATTTTGCTTAATAGTCACAAGTAAAAATTGAATAGCTGAATAAAGTCACGAAAATTCTCATACGACAGGAAAAAAAACGGAAGTGATGTCATGTGTTGTATAGTATTTGTATTGAACTTTCGGACGACAACTATACTGACTAACCGAGAATCGTACGATCTGGAATCGTACGAGGAAAATTTTCGTGCATGCCTGATCGAATAAGATCGGTTGAACTGTCGTGATCGACTGTCGAAAGTAGTGTACACACGACCCGAAAATTGTACGATCCTTCCTCGGACAACCGTTTTTGTACAATATTCGGATTGTGTGTACGGGCCATTAGTGAATTATCTTCTTTAGAAACAGGAATCTGCTAAATATTGAGAATGTTGCCTTTGCCCCTAAGCAAACCATATCCCAGTTCTCTATGATAATTGTTGTTTTGGTGCATATTTGATTACAAAGGATTACCGTCACACAACATATTTCAAATACATTGGTAAATAAGTACCAATATTATTCCCTAGACCACCAAGCTACACTAGTGCAAGAGATGATCTTCTTTTCCACCTATAGCAGTTTACCAATAGAGAGAGAACGGAGCTGATAAACAGAGCAAAGATATCCAGCAAAGTAAATGGAACACCATGGGGTTGATTTACTAAGGACAAATCTACTGGGACTGAGAAGGGAGTTATCCCCAGAGCTTGGTGAATAGGGTGAAGCTCTGCCGGCTTTCATCATCCAATTGTGTGCAAGCAAAAGTGCTGTTTTTTTTTTTTATCTTGCAATTTCCCCGTGTTCACTTTGGGGCAAATCCCCTTGCAAAGTGTAACTTCCCTTGCAAAGTGAACAGCTTTTTTGCCCTCAGTAAATCGACCCCTAGTAATTGCAAAATTCTGTTTTCTGTCACCATGGTCTGAACATGTGAACATGTGTATATGTGTGTGTGTATATATATAGATATATATATCTATATATATATATATTTTTTTTAATCTATTTGTATGTGTAGCACCTTGGAGTTTAGACAGGGTTGCTCCTCAAAAATGTACTCGCCAGGAATAATTATCCTGGTTGATTGTTAGATATCTATCGATTTCCCCCTAAGTTTGGCCTTGTTGCACTTTTCCTTTTACCACTAGTTGAACTTGGTGGTACTAAATATGAGAAGGGCAACTCAAGGTCAGGTTATGGATATGTGGGGTATCTTAGCCAAGGGGCAGGGGTTTTCTAGGATCCTTTGGCCTGCTGGGAGAATCTATATATTTGGGTGGAGTCACCTGGACAGCTGTCTGGGTGGACGTGTGTTGTATTGCCCGGGCTGCTCGGCCAGAGATTGGGCCTATCTCGGGCACATCTGGCTGCTAGGCTGTCTGGGGGCCTATCCAGAAGCAAGAGAGCAGCGCAGGGTTGGGACTGCTGCTTGCAGCAGGGGCGTTGCTAGGGGGTGGCTTTTGGGGCTATAGCCTTGAATCTGGGGCCCATAGCCCCGAGTCTCTCAGAGACAGCCGTGGTCATGGCCTCTCTGCAGCCGGGCCGCGAGTGCGGTGGGCAGCACCAGAGAGCAGGCAGGCAGTACGGGAGAGCTGGGAGGGCGAGAGAGCAGAGAGATGTAAGGAAGGGGCTCTCTAGGGACCCTGATGTAAGGGGGAGGCTCTCTGGGAACCCTGATGTAAGGGGGGATCTCTGTTGACCCTGATGTAAGGGGGAGGCTATCTGGGGACCCTGATGTAAGGGGGGCTCTCTGGGGACCCTGATGTAAGGGGGAGGCTCTCTGGGGACCCTGATGTAAGGGGGGCTCTCTGGGGACCCTGATGTAAGGGGGAGGCTCTCTGGAGACCCTGATGTAAGTGGGGGCTCTCTGGGGACCCTGATGTAAGGAGGGGCTCTCTGGGAATGCTGATGTAAGGAAGGGGCTCTCTAGGAACCCTGATGTAAGGGGGAGGCTCTCTGGGGACCCTGATGTAAGGGGGGTTCTCTGAGGACTGTGATGTAAGATGGAGGCTCTCTGGGGACCCTATTGTAAGTTGGGGGCTCTCTGGGGACCCTGATGCAAGGGGGGCTTTCTGGGGACCCTGATGCAAGGGGGGCTCTCTGGGGTCTCTGAGGTAAGGTGGGGACCCTGATGTAATGATAATATATGTAATATACAGTATATATATATATATATATATATATATATATATATATATATATATATATATACACACACACACACACGTATATTATATACATGTGTATGCCCGCCCAAGCGTATGACTTTCTTTAGTTCGCTGCTATGGGCTCTAGCCCCAGATCTTTTGTAGACCTAGCAACGCCCCTGGCTTGCAGTCCAACCAAAAGTGACGGTTCTGTCGGCCAGAGAACCTGTCGTGGTCAGAGGTAGAGGGGAAGCTGTCGCCAGTAAGGGACTATCCGCCTATTTGCCAGGGACCACGGTGAGTAACTGAAGCAAGTACCGGAGCAGTATTCTCACCGAACGGGGAAGTTGAAGAATCAGGAAACTTCAGTGGGAATCAAGCAAGTAATCCTACCAGCGGAGGTGACACTTGCAGAGCAGCCTTGTGTCAAGCCAGGGACCGAGCAGGCCAGTGGGGGTGAAGATTGAGAGGTATCTAGAGTGCCAAGCTAGGGACCCAGCAGAGAGGCGGGGGTGACGCTTGAGGAAGATACCACTGTGAAGATTGAAGAAGCTCAACGGATTCAGTGACAGTGAATCAGCGGGTCTAGTGAGAGACCGGGAGCGCTGTGTGCTGAAGAACTACAAGGAGTGATTGTACTGAAAGTGAAGGAACTGTTAAGCTTTGTGTTAGGAACTGTTAAAGACTGTTGCCATAGAAGACGGTATTCCTACACATGCAGATGTGGCGTCTTGCTGGATGCCTTTCCTTGCATGGCTGTCCTCATATTGAAGTCTCATAGTCTGCCAATTAATCTTGCAACTACCTAAGGGTATCCTGGCCCTAACCCTCTCTCCCCCCAAAAAGTTTATTAAGAGAAATAAACTTTCTTTTGCATTCAAGAAGTGTCTGGCGCCCAATAACTTTAACTACTCTGCACCCACCATGCCTCACAACCGACTACATACAGAAGGATGTCAGCTATCCCTGGCCCTGGAGGTTCTCATTAGATCAAAGGAGGCCTGGGACCTTGCTATTTAAATATATGTATATTTAACTGGGACTGAGGACAGTATACACTTGACTCTATATATACTTTCCAATACTAGAAATATTGGGGTTGATTTAAGAGGAAATAGGTTGTTCATTTTGCAGGGGAACTTGTACATTGCAAGATAATTTTTCCCAGAGCTTTGTGAATGCAGTGCAAATTCACTTTGCCCAAAAATACCCAATCTCTAGAAATTGCTTGCACGTGTTTGGATGATGGTAGCCAGCAGAGCTTCACCTCTCAAATTCACGGTAAGTAGGAACGGAATATATACAGTACTTCCTATAGAAAAAAAAATTACATTTTGACCATGTACATATAATGATAAGGACTGCTACATCTGGATCGACAAACTTCAATCCACTGAGTGAATAATAACACCAGACTGTGTGACCCAATATTGCTTACAATGTGCAGTAGTTGGTGGAATCTCCTCTGTAATAACATATGCGGGAATCATAACTTGCTGAAAAAACCTTTATGAGAAGAGAAAGTGCCCTAATACGAGGTATTATACGGTAACTTGTATTTAGTATTAATTAGTACTAGGATAGGTATTGTAATGGATAAAACATTTTTGATAGATTGTAAGTAATAATTCAAATTTTTCTAAACACTGAATGTCCAGTTATGAATGCTAAAAATATATAATGATCCAGTTAAAGACCTTCACATGAAATTGTATAACCAAGGACAGGTAGTTCATTAAATTTGAACATGCATATTGAAACTCTGCATACATTTTTCTGTGAATCATCCCAAAGTGATGAAAATAATGCTTGGCATTGTTGTTGGTATGAGGTTGAGGTGTGCAGACAGAGTTACAGAGGAAGTATTCCTTCCTGTATACTTTGTACCTAACAGGTAAGCCTACAATAAGGCTTACCTATAGGTACTGTAAATATCTCCTAAACATACACCGTTTAGGCATATTTACTGTATACTGCGCCGATGATGTAATCTGTGAATGCGCTCCGAAGGAACGGCTGCCTGTGTCATTTCTTTAGAAACGTGTGCCGTGACCGACGGCTCCCTCACATGTGCGCGGAAGTGACATCACGAGGCTCTGGCCAGTCTCACAGCCAGAGTTTGCAACCCTGGAAGGAAGCGAAGATGGCGAAGATGGATGCGGCCTCCAGCGAGGACGACGTGGGCTTCTTTTGCAGGTAAGTGTCACATAAGGTGCTAGTATGCGAAGTATAATAGCACATTATGCCTTTACTTTGCAGGGAAGAAAAACAACTGAGTTTATTTCCTCTTTAAAGTGGATGTAAACTCTCACATATACCCAGTGAAGTGAACAGCCGCAGATGATACACAGGGATGAAACAAATCTCCCTACATAAGTTTTACATGTATATCTGCTGTCTTCAGCTTTATATGCTGTTTAGAAAGTTCAGATCGTGTTAGGAGACGTTCTCTTCCTAGTTAGCACTGCAGTGAAGCCTGGGCATACAGTCAAGACAGCTGATTGGAAAAAAGGCACACATCCCCTCTCCTCATAGGTAGAGACTTTCATCTCTGTTTGTTGAATCTTCAGGGCTCTGCTAATTTATTTATAGCATCCTCCTCAACACAAAACTCAGGCTGCTTTTATCATATGTATCAGAGAACTTGTCAGAAGTTATCAGGCTGATAACAGAAGAACAGAGCAGAAGACAGCTACAGGACATGGTGCTTTGAAGAGAGATAACAAAACACTGCAGATATATGTGCCCAGCTCAAATTTCATGAATCGGGTTTACATCCACTTTAAGGTAACCACTCATGAGGACTCCTGTATGTATCAGAATGACCCGACACAAGGATAATCGTTTTTTTCAGCTGACTTTGGGGTGATAGTTATGTAGAGTGAAAAATACAACTTGTACTTACCTCTTTATCAGCAGAAGAAAAGAAAGGAACATGCTCCCAAATTTCTAGCTCCTGTGTTCAGTGTCTTGTAGTCATTGCTCATCTGCTAAGCCTAGTTTACAATTGTGATAAAAACAGGCGGATGAGCCATGGTTTTACTGCTCCCGACTATCCCCTTAAAGTGGAGTTACACCCAAAAAAAAAAAATCATTAATGTGCATGAAAAAAAAAATAAAAAAACATTTGGAGAAAATGTATTTTTTTACTCACCTCTTTAATGCCTGTTGCTAGGGGGTCCCTCGTAATCTGCCACCTTCGGCGCCTGGGCTCCTGACGTCACTTCCCTCAGCGCAGGAAGGGAGATCAGCTCTCCCCCCTCCTAGGCAATCATCTGGGACCTGTCACGTGTCCCAGATTGCGCAGCCAGTCGTTGCATGGCGCACACATGTGCAGTGGGTGCCCGGCTGTGAAGCCACAACCGGGTTCCCACAGTTACTATGCCGGCGCCACCAAGCGGAGGGGGAGATGAGCGAGGCTTCGTTCCCCCACATCGCTGGACCCTGGGACATGTAAGTGTCCGATTATAAAAAGTCAGCAGCAGCAGTATTTGCAGCTGCTGACTTTTAATTTTTTTTTTAAGCGGAACTCCGCTTTAACTAAGTACAAATGCTCTGGCAACAATGCTTTGCATTGTGGTTGTACAAAAATTATACCTCCGCTGCCTTCAGTGGGCAGTACTTCCATCAAACAAGACCCATTCAAGTGATTAGGGCTGTGCCTCAACTGCCCTGCAACCACGCACAATGTATGTGGTTGCGGCACAGTGGTGTGGGCCTTACAGGATTAAAACAGCCACCTGTCAAAAGTCCTCTAAACTGCAATCCACCTTGTATCACCATTCAGTGCGCAACACATGTGTAAAAGAGCCCTTTCTGCTTCCTAGCCATAAAACAGTAGACTGTTGGATAATTTTCTGCCCAACAATTTCAATCATCCTTGTATAAAAATGTAATGTTTAATCATATAAATAAGTATGTAATGTACCTGAAACTTGTATGCACTTGATGTCAATTTGACCTGTTTTTGTTCCTATATATCTCTGAAAAAAGAGAATAATGAAAAAAAAGTATATATATATATATATATATATATATATATATAATTGTCTGCGGTTCAATAAGAAACAATATAGCTGGACTAGCAAAATAGTATAATGCATTGTTTCTTAGGACTCTGTAACAAATTGTAAATTTCCTTATCTTGTTACTTCAAAGCACAGTGGTAGCCAACACTTCATTTTCATCTGTTTCCACCTTGCAGTGCATAGCTTGGTGGGGTTTTGGGTAATTGGCCTGGGGAATGCTGCAGTAGTATGGCTGTAGCAGCAGGGGACTGGGGTTCCCCCTTTGAAGACGTCTTTCACTACCACAGCACAGTGATCTTTGTGGAAAGGGAGGATGGCAGTTCAGATTAGCTGATCTTCTTTTTTAGAAGATTATATGAACAAATATCTGTTTGAGTGACACTGGAGGGAGCTTTCAGAAACAGACTTTTCTCCATGTAAGATAGGTATTTCTTGGAAATTTTGTATATAGCCCTATAGAACAGACAGACAGTGGATAGTTCACATGGACTTTGCTGCTTAACTGCAGACAAGAACAGGAAACTTTATTATACAGAGAAAAGACATAGAGTTTAATCACAGATACAGCTACAGTATTTCACAAAAGTGAGTACAACCCTCACATTTTTGTAAATATTTTATTATATCTTTTCATGTGACAACACTGAAGAAATGACACTTTGCTACAATGTAAAGTAGTGAGTGTACAGCTTGTATAACAGTGTAAATGTGCTGTCCCATCAAAATAACTCACAGCCATTAATGTCTAAACTGCTGGCAACAAAAGTGAGTATACCCCTAAGTGAAAATGTCCAAATTGGGCCCAATTAGCCATTTTCCATCCCCGGTGTCATGTGACTCGCTAGTGTTACAACGTCTCAGGTGTGAATGGGGAGCAGGTGTATTAAATTTGGTGTTATCGCTCTTACTCTCTCTCATACTGGTCACTGGAAGTTCAACATGGCACCTCATGGCAAAGATCTCTCTGAGGATTGGAAAAAAAGAATTGTTTCTCTACATAAAGATGGCCTAGGCTATAAGAAGATTGCCAAGACCCTGAAACTGAGCTACAGCACAGTGGACAAGACCATACAGCGGTTTAACAGGACAGGTTCTACTCAGAACAGGCTTCACCATGGTCAACCAAAGAAGTTGAGTGCATGTGCTCAGCATCATATCCAGAGGTTGTCTTCGGAAAATAGACAATTGAGTGCTGCCAGCATTGCTGCAGAGGTTGAAGGGGTGGGGGGGTCAGCCTGTCAGTGCTCAGACCATACGCCGCACACTGCATCAAATTGGTCTGCATGGCTGTTGTCCCAGAAGGAAGCCTCTTCTAAAGATTATGCACAAGAAAGCCCACAAACAGTTTGCTGAAGACAAGCAATCTAAGCTGAAGACCAGCAGACTAACATGGATTACTGGAACTATGTCCTGTGGTCTGATGAGACCAAGATGAACTTATTTGGTTCAGATGGTGTCAAGCGTGTGTGACGGCAACCAGGTGAGGCGTACAAAGACAAGTTTGTCTTGCCTATAGTCAAGCATGGTGGTGGGAGTGTCATGGTCTGGGGCTGTATGAGTGCTGCCTGCACTGGGGAGCTACAGTTCATTGAGGGAACCATGAATGCCAACATGTACTGTGACATACTGAAGCAGAGCATGATGCCCTCCCTTTGGAGACTGGGCCGCAGGGCAGTATTCCAGCATGATAATGACCCCAAACACCTCCAAGATGACCACTTCCTTGCTAAAGAAGCTGAGGGTAAAGGTGATGGACTGGCCAAATATGTCTCCAGACCCAAACCCTATTGAACATCTGTGGGGCATCCTCAAACAGAAGGTGGAGGAGCGCAAGGTCTCTAACATCCACCAGCTCCATGATGTCATCATGGAGGAGTGGAAGAGGACTCCAGTGGCAACCTGTGAAGCTCTGGTGAACTCCATGCCCACGAGGGTTAAGGCAGGGCTGGAAAATAATGGTGGCCACACAAAATATTGACACTTTGGGCCCAATTTGAACATTTTCACTTAGGGGTGTACTCACTTTGGTGCCAGCGTTTTAGACATTATTGGCTGTGTGTTGAGTTATTTTGAGGGGATAGCAAATTTACTGTTCTACAAGCTGTACACTCACTACTGTGCATTGTAGCTAAGTGTAATTTCTTCAGTGTTGGCACAAAAGATATAATAAAATAGTTACAAAAATGTGAGGGGTGTACTCACTTTTGTGAGATACTGTACATACTTATAAACACTGCCATCTACTGGTTAAAGAATATATATATATATATATATATATATATACCCTGTTTCCCCGAAAATAAGACCTAGCGTGATTGTCGGTGATGGCTGAAGTATAAGCCCTACTCCCCAAATAAGCCCTACCCTGTTTCCCCGAAAATAAGCCCTACCCTGAAAAGAAGACCTACAAGGACTTTAACTAGGGCTTATTTGGGGGGTAGGGCTTATATTGCAGCCATCACCGACAATCACGCTAGGTCTTATTTTCAGGGAAACAGGGTATATATATTTTTATATTTCAGTCAGATAATAACCTGTGGTACACTATGCGTGCTGCAGCAAAAAGTGGGTGTGACCAGACATAAAAGTGGGGAGGGGCTTAAGGGCATTGGTTAAACTAAACCTGGGCTTCCTTATACTTATAAAATATGATTTGACTGCTGTGCCACAAGCTGGAGTCTCTAGTGTGAACCAACCTTTAGGGAGAGAGATTGGAGAGGGGGAAGGATCACTAAGGTCTATGAAAATAAGGAAGGAGGGATCACTATGGAACATGGAAGGCAGGAAGGAAGGATCACTATGGCATATGGAAGGCAGTAAGGGTCACTATGACACATGGAAGGCAGAAAGGATTATTATGGCACATGGAAGGAAGGATCACTAGGGTACATGAAAGACAGGAAGGGTCACTAAGGCATATGGAAGGCAGGAAGGATCCCTATGGTACATGGAAGGCAGGAAGGATCACTAAGGCATATGGAAGGCAGGAAGGATCACTATGGCACATGGAAAGCAGGAAGGATCAGTATGGTGAATGAAAAGCAAGAAGGCTCACCAAGGCACATGGGAGGCAGGGAGGATGACTATGGTACATGGAAGGAAGGATCACTATGGTACTTGGAAGGCAGGAAGGATCACTAAGGCATATGGAAGGCAGGAAGGATAACTATGTACATGGAAGGAAAAATCACTAAGGCACATGGAAGGCAGGAACGATCACTAATGCATATGAGAGGCAGGAAGGATCGCTATGGTACATGGAAGGCAGGAAGGATCACTAAGGCATATGGAAGGCAGGAAGAATCACTAAGGCATTTGGAAGGAAGGAAGGATCACTATGGTACATGGAAGGTAGGAAGGATCACCAAGACACATGAAAGGCAGGAAGGATCACTAACGCATATGAAAGGCAGGAAGGATCACTATGGTACATGGAAGGCAAGAAGGATCACTAAGGCGCATGGAAGGCGGGAAGGATCACTAAGGCACATGGAAGGCAGGAAGGATCACCATGGCATATGAAAGGCAGGAAGGATCACTATGGTATATGGAAGGCAGGAAGGGTCTCTAAGGCACAGGGAAGGCAGGAAGGATCACTATGGCACATGGAAAGCAGGAAGGATCACTAAGGCACATGGAAAGCAGGAAGGATCACTATGGCACATGGAAAGCAGGAAGGATCACTAAGGCACATGGAAGGCAGGAAGGATCAGTATGGTGCATGAAAAGCAAGAAGGATCACTAAAGCACATGGGAGGTAGGAAGGATCACTATGGTACATGGAAGGAAGGAAGGATCACTATGGTACTTGGAAGGCAGGAAAGATCACTAAGGCATATGGAAGGCAGGAAGGATCACTATGTACATGGAAGGAAGAATCACTAAGGCACATGAAAGGCAGGAATGATCACTAATGCATATGAAAGGCAGGAAGGATCACTATGGTAAATGGAAGGCAGGAAGGATCACTAAGGCATATAGAAGGCAGGAAGAATCACTAAGGCATATGGAAGGCAGGAAGGATCACTATGGTACATGGAAGGTAGGAAGGATCACTAAGACGCATGAAAGGCAGGAAGGATCACTATGGTACATGGAAGGCAGGAAGGATCACTAAGGCATATGGAAGGCAGGAAGGATCACTATGGCACATGGAAAGCAGGAAGGATCAGTATGGTGAATGAAAAGCAAGAAGGCTCACTAAGGCACATGGGAGGCAGGGAGGATGACTATGGTACATGGAAGGAAGGATCACTATGGTACTTGGAAGGCAGGAAGGATCACTAAGGCATATGGAAGGCAGGAAGGATAACTATGTACATGGAAGGAAGAATCACTAAGGCACATGGAAGGCAGGAACGATCACTAATGCATATGACAGGCAGGAAGGATCGCTATGGTACATGGAAGGCAGGAAGGATCACTAAGGCATATGGAAGGCAGGAAGAATCACTAAGGCATTTGAAAGGAAGGAAGGATCACTATGGTACATGGAAGGTAGGAAGGATCACCAAGACACATGAAAGGCAGGAAGGATCACTAACGCATATGAAAGGCAGGAAGGATCACTATGGTACATGGAAGGCAAGAAGGATCACTAAGGCGTATGGAAGGTGGGAAGGATCACTAAGGCACATGGAAGGCAGGAAGGATCACCATGGCATATGAAAGGCAGGAAGGATCACTATGGTATATGGAAGGCAGGAAGGGTCTCTAAGGCACAGGGAAGGCAGGAAGGATCACTATGGCACATGGAAAGCAGGAAGGATCACTAAGGCACATGGAAAGCAGGAAGGATCACTATGGCACATGGAAAGCAGGAAGGATCACTAAGGCACATGGAAGGCAGGAAGGATCAGTATGGTGCATGAAAAGCAAGAAGGATCACTAAAGCACATGGGAGGTAGGAAGGATCACTATGGTACATGGAAGGAAGGAAGGAAGGATCACTATGGTACTTGGAAGGCAGGATGGATCACTAAGGCATATGGAAGGCAGGAAGGATCACTATGTACATTGAAGTAAGAATCACTAAGGCACATGAAAGGCAGGAATGATCACTAATGCATATGAAAGGCAGGAAGGATCACTATGGTAAATGGAAGGCAGGAAGGATCACTAAGGCATATGGAAGGCAGGAAGAATCACTAAGGCATATGGAAGGCAGGAAGGATCACTATGGTACATGGAAGGTAAGATGGATGACTAAGACACATGAAAGGCAGGAAGGATCACTAACGCATATGAAAGGCAGGAAGGATCACTATGGTACATGGAAGGCAGGAAGGATCACTAAGGCGTATGGAAGGCGGGAAGGATCACTAAGGCACATGGAAGGCAGTAAGAAACACTATGGCATATGAAAGGCAGGAAGGATCACTATGGTACATGGAAGGCAGGAATGGTATCTAAAGAACAGGGAAGGCAGGAAGGGTCACTATGGCACATGGAAAGCAGGAAGGATCACTAAGGCACATGGAAGGCAGGAAGGATCACTATGGTACATGGAAGGCAGGAATGATCACTATAGTACATGAACAGGAAGAGAGAGAGGAGAGAGTTCACTCCCCTGAGGCTGGCTGATCTCCAGAGGCTCAGGCAGTGACATCATGTGCACTGCTTTAAATTTCCTGCTCACACAACCCTTTCACAGCCACAGAATTGACTGTATGCCAGGGTTTGCGGGCGTACACAGGGGAACATGGGAAGGTGGTGGAGCAGATCTAGCCTCCTCCCTCCTCTTCCATTCCATAGAGTGGGCAGGCCGTATGAGCAGGCGGGTGGATGAGCGGGCGGGGGAGGGGGGCTGTGCTGGCTGGGCACTGAGCGAGTCTCAGCTGCAGCGCGTCACACACTGACAGGTGCAGGATTCACAGGACACCGAGATTTACTTGAAATCCCGGGACAGTCCTGGCGAATCTGGGACTGCTGGGAGGTATGCAGTAGTTGTAGCACAAAATACAGTTCTATATTCCAACAATATTGCAGCCCTTCAGAATTACTGGTCTTCATACTTGTTCCAGGTCAGTGCCCCAGAAAGTATTAAAAAAAGCCAGACAACTAGCATTTTCATATGAAGAAGTCAGTAATAATAGTATCTCCATATTCTCCCAGTACAGATGTAATTTAGCAGATAAATTGTTAACATAGTTAACATTTGAGACGATGTAAGCTATCAGGGATGTAACTTGGGTTGGGACTCCATAGCAAAACCATTAGGGGCCCCCTTATCTCTTTAATATCCCCTTTTATGAGCAAATTTTCTTGCAATACAGATTACTAATTGCTAATTTTGAATATATATATATATATATATATATACACACACACACACACACACACACACACATGACGGGTAAAATAAGTATTCAGCAAGCCAATGATCCCAAACACAAAGCCATGGAGACTCACAATTGGTTTCAAAGAAAGATAATAAAGCTGCTAGAATGGCCCAGCCAATCACCTGACTTGAATCCAATAGAAAATTTATGGAAAGAACTAGGCATGTGCACACTGAAATATTTTGCTTTCGGTTTCGTCCAAAAAATTTATTTATTTAGTTACTCCCAAAATTTGTTTTTATTTATTTTGTTTCGCTAAAAAATGCATTTGTACGAAAATCCAAATTAATTAAGGTCTAATCTGTCAATTGAAGGCTTATGGTGTCGGATGTTCTATGAAGATTCGACGAAGCAGCTAAACTGTACGACGCCGCGATCATACATTTCTGGTCTAATGCTCCACCCACAAGCTATAGTAGAATTCAAATGTTGTTTGACTAGCAATAATTATAATTAATAATTATTATTACTAGTCAAACAACATTATAATTCTTCTATAGCCTAGGGCGGAGCATTTGACCGTACATTAACGTTCGCGGTGATCGTATGTTTTTAGCTTCTTCGTCGAATCTTCATGTCTCTATAATGTTGAATCTTTTCTCTCTATGTCGAATAATCTTGGACTACTAGAGTTAGGTTAGGCACATTCGACCACAGGTTTGATGGACACAGATCGCTATTGTCATCGTTATGTCGAATCTTCTATCTATCTATATCGAAGTGTTGTCGCAACGATACGCTAATATAATGGATACAAAAATATAATGGATACGAAAATAAAGCATTTTTATTTCGGATCTTTGGATTTTGGATTCTGCACGTTCCTTATCGTTTTGTTAAAACAAACACGAAAATTCCCGAAATTCGCACGAAAATGCATTCGGACGATAACGAATGCACATGTCTAGAAAGAACTAAAGATCAGAGTTTATAGAGGAGGTCCACGGAACCTTCAAGATTTGAAGACTGTGTTGAAGAATGGGCCAAAATCACACCTGAGCAATGCATGCAACTAGTTTCTCCATACAGGCGTTTTGAAGCTGTCATTACCAACAAAGGATTTTCTACCAAGTATTAAATACATTTCAGTTAGTGTGTTCAATACTTTTTCCCTGTGTCATTCCATTTTATTACATATAACTTCATTTCTGAACTTATTTGTTTTGTTGTCTTTGTATGTATGGATTGCATGGGTTGTTACCAACATATGGTGAAAATTTCATGTCAATAGCACCTAAAAGTGGGTGGGTGAAGTCGAAGGATGTGAGTGACTTTGACAAGGGCCAAACTGTAATGGCTAGATGACTGTGTCAGAGCAACTCCAAAACTGCAGCTCTTGTGGGTTGTTTCCTCAGTCTGCAGTGGTCAGGACCTACCAAAATTCTTTCAAGGAAGAAAAACCAGTGAACCAGTGTCAGTGTCATGGGCGGCCAAGGTTCCTGGATGCACATGAGGAGTGAAGACTGGCCTGTGAAACTCAAATTGTTGAAAAAATTAATGTTGGTTAAGATAGAAAAGTTTCGGAACACATATAGTAGTGTATCACAGTTTGTTGTGTATGGGGCTATGTAGCTGCAGACAGGTCAGGGTACCCATATTGTCCACAGCCATATATTCCTAAAATGGCACAGGAGCAACAGAACTGGACCACGGAGCAATGGAAGAAGGTGGCCAGGTCTGAGGAATTCAAGAATAGTTTGAGTAAAACAACAGCGAGTTTGAGATGGCCTCCAAACTCTGAAGATCCTTATCCAATTAAACATCTGTGGGATATCCTGGAATAACAAGTCTGATGCACTAGACCACACTTCACAGCTTACATTACTTAAAGGATCTGCTATTGACAGCTTGGTGCCAGATACCATAACATACCTTCAGAGGTCTAGTGGAGTCCATGCCTCGATGGGCTTTGGTGGGTGGTCATAATGTTATGGCAGCTGATCGGTGTATTTTTCGAATGATATTGCTACATGCCTAAAGGACTCTGAAGCCAGTACTAGCACTGTATGACTATAGTTAGACCTTTGTCCACTGTAATCATCGCAAGGTTCTTACGTATAAATGGGTTTTGCATGTGAATGTACCAGAATATCTGAATGAAACGCAGTTGTGGGAAGACATTTTCCATGCCAAAACCTGATCAATAACCATTGTGAAAGCAATAGAGGTCAAAGGTCAGATAGAGAAATCAAACTGGTGTGGGTGTGTTTAATTACAGCACAACCACCATGCAAAAAAAAAAATATATACACTGGTTGTTGGCTCTTATAAAAGTAGCCATACATGTGGAATGCAGGATGTGGAAACCTTGCAAAAAGACCTGAATAAATTATTGGGGTGGGCGACTACATGGCAAATGAGGTTCAATGTTGAAAAATGTAAAATAATGCATTTGGGTGGCAAAAATATAAATGCAATCTCTACACTGGGGGGGAGAACCTCTGGGGGAATCCAGGATGGAAAAGGACCTGGGGGTCCTAGTAGATGAAAGGCTCTGCAATGGCATGCAATGCCAAGCTGCTGCTAACAAAGCAAGCAGAATATTGGCATGCATTAAAAGGGGGATCAACGCCAGAGATAAAACAACAATTCTCCCACTCTACAAGACTCTGGTCCCGCCGCACCTGGAGTATGCTGTCCAGTTCTGGGCACCAGTCCTCAGGAAGGATGTACTGGAAATGGAGCGAGTACAAAGAAGGGCAACAAAGCTAATAAAGGGTCTGGAGGATCTTAGTTATGAGGAAAGGTTGCGAGCACTGAACTTATTCTCTCTGGAGAAGAGACGCTTGAGAGGGGATATGATTTTAATTTACAAATACTGTACTGGTGACCATACAATAGGGATAAAACTTTTTCGCAGAAGAGAGTTTAATAAGACTCGTGGCCACTCATTACAATTAGAAGAAAAGAGGTTTAACCTTAAACTACGTAGAGGGTTCTTTACTGTAAGAGCGGCAAGGATGTGGAATTCCCTTCCACAGGCGGTGGTCTCAGCGAGGAGCATTGATAGCTTCAAGAAACTATTAGATAATCACGTGAATGACCACAACATACAGGGATATACAATGTAATACTGACACATAATCACACACATAGGTTGGACTTGATGGACTTGTGTCTTTTTTCAACCTCATCTACTATGTAACTATGTAACTATATGTCAGGAGCAGCTCAAACAACGATGGGGAACCCTGAAGCTGTAGCAGTGAATGTTCTTCAGGAAATAGGCCTCAGTTTGTGATCTGACTATTTACACTGTATTGGAAAGTTTACGTTTGTGTATAGCTGCCCATAGAAATCATTGGTTGTTCACGGTCTGTGTCTGCGGTCGTATGCATGCACAAGTTTACACAAGTACTGGCGTTTACCCATGTACAAGCACTGAATGCTATGTCCGGCTGTACGCAGCATTTAGGAGATACACCCAACTGCTATGCTGTATGGCCCTAGGCAGAGGCGTAGCTTGAAACTTGTGGGCCCCGATGCAAAAGTTGTCCTGGGCCCCCCACTACTACCCGCCCCTTCCACTGCGCGCCAAGATACTCCAATTAGGCGCCAAGATACTCCAAGTGGCTAAAGAGTTATTTCAGAGATTTAGGTACATATTGAGAGGATAATTCAAAATATTTTGTAGAAACCATCCTAGTAATCACATGACCTTGCCCCCCTTCC
The DNA here is from genome assembly GCA_037952925.1 of Lithobates clamitans. Classification (NCBI taxonomy): domain Eukaryota; kingdom Metazoa; phylum Chordata; class Amphibia; order Anura; family Ranidae; genus Lithobates; species Lithobates clamitans. The sequence continues at coordinate 3,193,820 of JBBGZY010000145.1, forward strand.
CCCATCCTAGTAATGACATGACTTCGCCCCCCCCCATCCTAGTAATGACATGACCTTGTCCCTCCCCCCCAACCTATTAATGGCATGACCTCGCCTCCCCATCCTAGTAATGACATGACCTCGCCCCCCATCCTAGTAATGACATGACCTCGCCCCCTCCCCCATCCTAGTAATGACATGACCTTGCCCCCTCCCCCATCCTAGTAATGACATGACCTCGCCCCCTCCCCCCCTCCCCCCCATCCTAGTAATGACATGACCTCACCCCCTCCCTCCCATCCTAGTAATGACATGACCTTGCCCCCTCCCACCATCCCAGTAATGACATGACCTTGCCCCCCCCATCCTAGTAATGACATGTCCCCAGTTAATGAGAGCAGAGGAAGGGTATGGACTGGGGAGAGGGCAAACAACTGGAAGCTGATTGCTGGATTATAGAACTTGGCTGGGGTACTGGGGGACAAAAGGTGGATTGGAGCTGGACTCCAGCTCTGGTATTTTGTGGAGGAAATCAAATGTAATACGACAGCAGGGAACAGAGCTGTGGGCCCCCTGGAGCTAGGGGCGGGGTCACAATTGCAACCCCTGAGACCCCTCATGCTACGCCCATGGCCCTAGGTGCCCTTGTGCATGGGGCCTTAAAGTGTATCTATGGCCAAAATTTATTTTTTCGTTTATATTCACTGTAGTTTTTGTTTCGTTTTGCATAGTGTGGGGAAAAATTACATCTCCTGTCAGGTTTTACTGCAGTTGAAGGCTATGTTGGCGGTGAGGAGGCAATATGCCAAAAATTTTGCCACACTACTGCAGGGCAGTTATAGCATGGACCCAATCTCTTGATTGGTTTGCATTGAAAGACAATACCACCTGTCGAATGTGACATGCTGTTTCAGTTTTGCCTCACCTGTTTTTACCCCCTGACTGCCCATGTGAATAGCCCTAAAGTTGGCCATTTACAGAGTAAATTTCGGCCACTTCCTGATGAACTGACCAAAACTCCAGCTGTGGCTGGCCCTATAGGCCCCTTCCGTCCCGACATCCTTCAATCTGAAAACTGAAGGAGCCCAGTGGAAAAATTGTTGACTTGACAGGGGCTGCATCCATTTAGATGCATCTGATTTTCAGGTATTCTGACAGCTGTGGGTGCCGACAGTCAGAATACAATAAGGAAAGATTCCACCATACATGCTGTTAAGCATAGATGGAGGAATTGATAGAAATCTTGGACCGGCCACACACGGTTCGAATCTCGGCTGGTTCAGCAGGAGTTGGCCTAGATTCAAACCATTAATGGGCAGGCTGAATGTACCAAGTTGATTGATTGATCAACTTGGGTGCAACCAGCCTGCCGGATTCCCTTGCAATTATCGCTAGTTGCTGTTATAGCCGCTAGCAAAATTCACTGTCTCCTCCGGGCGGGGACAGCTTCCCCCGCCCTTCCCCGCTGCTCTGTCGGGAGAAGACAGTTGCTGTCAGGAAGGTGCTGGCCAAGAAGCTCTGAGGCAAAGGCCCGTCTTGCAGGGCACAGGCGCATGAATATGCACACAAGTATTCGCACGCAGATGCGAACGCCTATGAGCATGCGTGAACGTGTACACTAGCACATTATGTGAAACTTACCTCAAAACAAAGCCTTCCAGTGATGCAATGTCATCGCTGGAGACAGCTTCCATCTTCACCCGTCTTGCTTCCTGGCTCTGGCTCTGTGACTGGCCGGAGCCCCGATGACGTTACGGCACAGGGCTCTGAAGAAACGGCACGGGCAGCCGTTCCTTTCGAGCGCATGCGCCAGGGATTTTACTGGCTGCATTTACAGTAAATATCTCCTAAAAGGTGCATGTTTATGAGATATTCACACTGCCTATAGGTAAGCCTTATAGGTAAAAGTTAAATATGGAAGTTTAATTTCTCTTGAAGGCCCCTTTCACACTGGGGCGGTGCGGGCACTTATGGTAAAAGGGTGCTATTTTTAGCGCCACTTTACCGTAGTTTTAGCGGCGCTATTCGGCCGCTAGGGGGGCGATTTTAACCCCCGCTTGGGGCTGAAAAAGGGTTAAAACCCAAAGTGGCGCTTTGCCGGCGGTATAGCCGCGCTGCCCCATTGATTTCAATGGGCAGGAGCGGTTTAGGAAGGGTGTATACACTTATACACGTATACGCTACTTCACCGATCCAAATATGCTGCTTGCAGGAGTTTTTTTAACGTCCTGCAAGCGCACCGCTCCAGTGTGAAAGCCGAGACACATGAGAGGCGCTTTACAGGCGCTATGCAGGCGCTATTTTAATTTATTATTATTTTATTTTTAGCGCTGTAGCACCTGCAAAGCGTCCCAGTGTGAAAGGGGTCTAAGACATCTTTTATCTCTACATATCTGCCTGCTATCCTGTTGCCAATCTCTACCTGCGTCTTGACCTTGCCTGCTGTTTATGCTTCTACCTGATCGTCCGTTGCTGACTTGGCTTGTCTGACCCTGCATCCAGTTATCCATCTGTCCTGCTCTGCATTGTGCCTGGTGACACTGGTGCTCCATCTGCTGTGTGCTGTCAGTCTTATTGCATCTGCTACCAGCTGCTGCCTATCCAGCCTGGGGTCTGCTGTTCCTGCTGCCATCCGCTGCTTCAGCTATCCAGCCCAGCTCTGGTGACGCACCTGCCATGCACCTCTACGACAAACAGAAGATCTTACAGGCACTTTCACCTCACTGCACACATGGGGCCACTGTCACAACATCAGTGGTCTTTCAGCCGGGATTTTACAAGAGGTTTCCCTCTACACGTCAGGCTCTGCCACAAGCTATGTGACAGTTTCTCAGCAGGAAGGATTCCCCAAGCAACACTGTCTGTATTGATGGGAGAATTGTGCAAATTGTGCACTGTGTATGGCCAGCTTTACAGTATATTGCCAGCTTTATTTAAGTCAGGGTCAGACAAAATAAAAAAAAGAGTAAGAATATATACCTTTAACAAGCTTGCAAAGTCATAAAAAGGGCTGAATTTCCAAATGTTTTTATTTGTGACTGTTCCTCTTCAAACAGCATTGAGGATTTTTCCAGTGAAATTGCTATATAGAGTCTATGCTGTCACTCTGACTCAGCCAGTGTCTGCATTTCAAGAAGAGAGAAAGCAACAGTTTTTTTTTTCTTGTGTGAAAAAAAAAGAACAATACATTTCTGAGTGTGAAAATTAAAGGGCAGTTTTACCATCCAGAGACAGAGAGGATCTGGAGCTGCAGTCAATTGCAATCTCCCTGCATAGATCGATACATGAACTGCTTCTCTAGCTGCTGAAATTACTTAGCGGGTTTCTCGGGGTACAAAGAAGAAAGGGAGGGGGAGCTACAAGGAAAAGATCAGAGATGACTTTTTTTAAGGACATGCTGCTCTGTCTACATTAAACCTATTTTAACTGTCTGGCTCTTACTGTGCAGTGTTAAATAATTTGTTGGAATGTACTGTACATGTCTAGTATTTACTGAGCATTTCTGTTATATGCTATACAATACACAATAATACCTTATAGTTCAGATTGATTTGACATTGTAATAGACAACTTTGATCACAGTGATGAGTGATTTACCATATTTACAGTCTGGTTCGGGATGAGATTTGAGTTCTTCGCCACAGTGCTTTTGAGGCAAACCCTGCCTGTTCGAGGTTCATGGCCTCAGTGAATTGTTGCAATAATTCTAAAGGCCAAATTCTTTGTAACACTGCCTACCCTTTAAAATTAGGTAAGCTGGCTAAGAAAGGCCAGTAAGGGGCTTTTGGATAAGCCAGCTCCCTCATTATAAAAGGGTGAGGTCAGAGCAGCCATATTAAAGATGTGATTTAACTTTAATAAGCAAAGCAAATGGAATGAGGCTGACAAACTGCATAGGGAGAAATTAGTGTAGCACCCTCTACTTAGGTAGGTGCTAGAGGTGAGATTTTTTGTGAGAGAGCAGGTAAATTTAGGCTAGACCTGCTTGTTTTGGTCTGTGTGGGCTAGGAGTGGCTCAGAATAGGCTGGTGACTCACAGACAACATCACTCCACTCTCACCTCCCATTTTCATCTAGAGGATTCTAGAAGAAAGGTGGGGAAGAGAGATGGAGCTGTCTGGGGTGTCTCAGAGAGCTCTGACCAATCCCCAACTAGGATTGGCAGGGGGCAGGCCTCCTTGTTATACCCAGGGTCAGCCCAGCTGCGGAGGAGTTGTCGGGTGGAAGAACTGAGGATGGAGTGCTAGGCTGTCGGGGCCTTTGAGAGCTCGCCCCATTCTGGGGAAGGGGGGGTAACCTTAGGCCTGGGACTTGGGTACTGGATGGATCCCTTCAAGAACGCATGAAGGATCTGAACAGGAGGCACAGAGAGTAGTCAGAGAGGACAGCAGGAGCTAGTACCGCCGGACAAGTCTTCAGGAGGGAACCACCAGTTTGCGGCTAGGAGGGCTGGTGAGTGACATGTGCTATCAGGAGGACTGGAGAGGCATGCCAAAGAGGACCAAGAGGAAACAGTCAAAGCTGGGTGTGGAGCCAGTAATCATTGCAATGCCACGGGCAGTGGAGTCGGGCAGCTGCAGCCAGGAGGGCTGGCAGGGCCTGAAGAGGGCTGACTGGGAGCAGTAGTCCACCATAGGTCAGCTAGCCCACAAATACTTCATATTCTTTTTGCTACATTAAAGGGGCCCGCAGTCCCTGCCTGCAAAGAGCAATTTCTAGGGCCTGGAGGAGTCAGTGTTAGGCCTAACCATGTGCTAACTGTTGCTGGAAGTGAAGAATTGTACAGAAGAGAGAGAGGGACAAACAGTCTGCAAACAAGTGTTGTGCTAGAGGAGACTGGAGCTGTAAAGTGTATATAGTTGTCCCGACTGATATAGTTGTCCCGACTGAATCAACCAAGTGCTCGTTCTACTGGGCATCCCATATTTTCCCTTCCCTATCCAAGTTCAAATCCCTTAATAAAAATACAAAAACAAGCATATGGACTGTTCATTGTCTCCAAGGTGATTGGGAAGTGAATGCTGGACTGGTCAGGGTGACAGATGGGCCACAACTTTTCAGCAACCCCTATGGAGGTACTGCTACATTAGTTTAAGGTTTGTCAGCCCTGTTAAAGTAGATGTTAATCCTTACTGAATATAATGCGGTAGTAAAATGCTGTGTTTCTTGGGAAATTGGGGGGTGAGGGGAGGGAAGGATTTTTACCTTTTTTCATCCTTTGCTACATCTTTATGCTGCTGATATCATGCAGCCTCTTTTCAGCCTATTCCTGTCCACATACACTACAGTGATAACAGGCTGCATGTGTTTTTCACAGGGCATATTTCCTGATTGTTGCTGGGAAAAATATATATTTTTTCACAGGTCTATTTTATTAAATGCAGTGGGGGAGAAAGAGGTGGAGGGGGAAACGGGGGAGGAGGAGGAAGAGGCCAGTGAGGAGGATGGGTACAGGTGTCTGAGCTGTCACCATCAGATAAGACACATAACACCACCAGCAACTCCAGTGGTGTGCCCCATCCTGCATCCTTGCCAGACGCCAGAAGATTGACATAGACACATTACATTCCACATGCATGTGGACGTCAGGAATGGCCCTTTGCGTAAAATAATGGCTGCTGGATACCTGCAACTGGATACTTGCAACGCAAAAGCCACAAGCTGGAATCTGAGGTGCTGTAAAGTCAGCAGTTTTGCTAAGATGGGATTAAGATCTGTGGTGCAGTCATGTATGTCCCCATTCATGTGGCTCCAAAATGACTGGTATTTTACTAAGGCTGATATACTGCAGGCAAAGGCTGTGGACCACAGCCTTTGCCTGCAGATACATGAAAAAGGCTCACATTGCATCAGATACATTAACCACTTGCTGACTGCCCTATTGCAGTTTTACAGCTATGGGATGGCAACTTGGCAACATGGATAACATATATACTATACACATGATCCCTCACGTCTTCCTGCAGGGGGCACATGCGTGCAACCGGCGCGCCTCTTCTGCTGTGATTTTTAACAGCAGAAGCCGATCTGTGGGTGCCAGGCACCCAATATCTGCCAACACCCACAGATTGCCGGGCAGATACTCAGAACGGAGCTCTGTCTATGTAAACAAGGCAACGTTCCATCCTGACAGGGGTGAAGGTATGGATTCTGTTTTTCTGCAAAGCAGGGACTCAAATCAATCTCTCTCCCTAGTAAAAGCAGCACACATAGTAATCACAAACAATGGCTAGGCACACAGTTAACTCCTTGATCATCCTAGATGTTTAATCCCTTCCCAGCCAGTGTCACTAGTACAGTGACCGTGCAGATTTTTAGCACTGTATCACTGTCACCTGCAAAGTGTAAAAAGTGTCAGTTAGTGTCCGATTGGGCGCCGCAATATTGCAGTCCTATAAGTCACTGATCGCCGCCATTAATAGTATAAAAAAATTAAAAACAAAAATTCCAGTATATATCCCAGAGCTTGTAGATGCTATAACGTTTGCGTAAACCAATATCACGTATTGGGATTTTTTTTACCAAAAACATGTAGTAGAATACATATTGGTCTAAATATATGAAGAAATTAGATTTTTTTCTATTTTTTTATTGGATATGTTTTATAGCAGAAAGTAAAAAAAAAACTGATTTTTTTTTTTCAAAATTATCGGTCTTTTTTGTTTATAGCGCAAAAAAATAAAAACCGCAGTGGTAATCAAATACAGCTACAAGAAAGCTCTATTTGTGGGAAAAAAATTAATTTTACTTGGGAACAGCGTTGCATGACCACGCAATTGTCAGTTAAAGTATCGCAAAAAGTGGCCTGGTCATGCTAGAGGGTAAAAAATCTTCTGGAGGTCTAGTGATTAAAAAGGCGGCAGGTACATTAAAAAAGGCCCATATTGCAGAAATCTGTGGACCATCCCCAGGGATAGTAGTGGCCTGTAAGTGTGGGGTAGTACCAACGAATGGATTAGGATACTCCCTCCATTGCTCTGTAAACTACCCCTGCCCTTGAACAAGATCTTCCCTTACTGCTGTTCCGCCTCTCCTTTGGAACTTTTCTCCCCTCCAATAGGTGACACCCAGCCATGGGAGAGAAGTCAACACCCCCTCTATAATAAGAAATGGGTGGTGAATCATGCACCTAATAGGTACAATACAGTACAGTACCATGAGGCATTTGACCTTGGCAAAAGCCTGGTTAAAGCGTTAGTAAAGTCTCTTTTACAATATAAAATAATGTGCCCCCCTGCAGGTTTAAGTCCTTATGACAGACTTACCTACAAACGGAGCCCTCCAGCAATGCGCTGTTGGGCTCTCCCCGGTCCCCAGTACTTCCATCCTCACCCGGCCTTCGTTCCGGGTTTCGCATCTCTGCCGTCAATTGTCCAGGCCAATGTGACATCACTCCCGCGTGTGCATACAGGAGTAACATCGCTGCGGCATGCAGAGTGGTCTCTAAATGTGGTCTGAGCTGCGCATGTGCAGCTCAGATCACATTACCCACTGACAGGAAGGGGGGGTATAGTGGTGCTTGGAGAGAGACAATTGGTAGGGGATAAGGCTATAAATGGAAGTAGTCCTAATAATATAGTCCAATGGCTGAGGGTGACTTATGCCGCGTACACACTAGCGGACTTTTCAGCATCAAAGGTCCGACGGTCTTTCCGACGGACTTTGGACGGAGTTACGACGGACTTTCGAACGACCGGACTTGCCCACACATGAAAGGACTAAAGTACATTCGAAAGTCCGTTGGTTTGAATGTGATGATGTACAAAGGGACTAGAATAAGGAAGTTCCAAATCTAAAGTCCGTCTGATTTTCGACAGAAGAAGTCCGCTGAAGGTCTGATGAAGCCCACACACGGTCGGATTGTCCAACGGATTCGTTCCGTCGGACCAGTCTGGTCGAAAAGTCCGGTTGTGTGTACACGGCATTAGAGTTCAGTTCAAGCATAAAGGGTTAAGAAGAAGTTCAAATGGGTTAAAAAAATTACAGATGAATAAAGTGCTCTAGAAGTGCAGCCATCTGTGGGAGAGGAAGCAGCTCTGTAGGTATAGAATAGGAAAACACAGCGGCGCTCATCTGAGTGCAGTATTTTAGAACAGCTACATAATTTATTTATGTTAAAATAGCAACTCGCAGAGTAAGAGGTAAAAGTAGGCTTGTCACAATGGTGGCTTCGCCGTGTGGTCCTGATCCAGATAGCTGGTGGTGTGGGGTTCTGCTGATGTCTCCCTAGTTCCAGGGATCCCCAAGGCTCCAAGTCAATCCGGCAGTCGTCTCCCCTTTGGCCCTTTTTTAAATATTGATACCACATTGGCTTTTCTCCAATCAGCTGGTACCATCTCAGTCGGTAAACTGTCCATAAAAATTAGGAACAATGATCTAGCTATCACCTGGCTGAGTTCCTTAAGGACCCTCGGGTGTAAGCCATCTGGTCCCGGATATAGGGAATACCCCTGAATGGTTGCCAGCCAATCGTGTGAGCTCTCAAAACAAGTTTATGAAACTCCCACGGAATGAAAACCTCCTTGTACATTAGCAACTCTAGTTCTCCCATCTTATTAGCTAGACTTCTATCCAGTTGCAGCCCCCCCCCCCCCCCCAAAGCTACTCATCATCAAAAAATAAATAAAAATGACTGGCCCTTTAAGTGTGTGCGGGATGCCGGACACACAGGTGTATCGGATGCATGTGCTGCAATCACTGAAAAAAATAAAAACATTTTTTAAAAATGGCCCTTTATTTGTGTGTAGGGCGTCGGACACACAGCTGCTGCAGGAAGCATGACGTGTTTGCAATCACGTGATTGCAAACAAGAAGCTCTATTGGCTTCCTTTAGAACGTCCTTGGGATGCTGAGCTCTGCGCCCTGAACACTCCCTCTAGCATTGTTCCATGCTGTGGATAGTGATTGGCAGGTCCTGTGCCTTCACTTCCTGTTTCTCTGACTCATCTCAGACAGTACGAAGGTGGAAGACAGGCGACTTGTGTGAGAGCTGTCAGTACGAGGAGGGAGAGAGGGGGGACATGTAATGTAAAGGGGGACTCTGATGGGGACATGTAATGTAAAGGGGGCTCTGATGCTGACATGTAATGTAAAGGGGAGCTCTGATGGTGACATGTAATGTAAAGGGGGGCTCTGATGGTGATATGTAATGTAAAGGGGGGCTCTGATGGGGACATGTAATGTAAAGGGGGGCTCTGATGAGGACATGTAATTTAAAGCGTGGCTCTGATGGGGACATCTAATGTAAAGGGGGGCTCTGATGGTGACATGTAATGTAAATGTGGACTCTGATGGGGACATCTAATGTAAAGGTGGACTCTGATGGTGATATCTGATGTAAAGGGGAACTCTGGTGGGGACATCTGATGTAAAGGAGGACTCTGACAGGGGCATCTGATGTAAAGGAGGACTCTGATGGGGACACCTGATGTAAAGGAGGACTCTGATGGAGATATCTGATGTAAAGGAGGACTTGTAATGTAAAGGGGGGCTCTGATGGGGACACCTGATGTAAAGGAGGACTCTGATGGTGACACCTGATATAAAGGAGGACTCTGGTGGGGACATCTGATGTAAAGGGGGACTCTGATGGGGACATGTAATGTATAGGGGGACTCTAATGGGGACATCTGATGTATAGGAGGACTCTGATGGGGACATCTGATGTAAAGGGGCACTCTGATGGGGACACCTGATGTAAAGGAGGACTCTGATGGGGACACCTGATATAAAGGAGGACTCTGGTGGAGACATTTGATGTAAAGGGGGACTCTGATGGAGATATCTAATGTAAAGGAGGACTCTGATGGGGACATGTAATGTAAAGGGGGCTTTGATGGGCACATGTAATGTAAAGGGGGACTCTGATGGGGACATGTAATGTAAAGGGGGCTCTGAAGGTGACATATAATAGAAAGGGGGACTCTGATGGGGACATCTAATGTAAAGGGGGACTCTGGGACATATGATGTAAAGGGGGACTCTGATGGGGACATCTGATGTAAAGGAGGACTCTGATGGTGACATCTGATGTAAAGGAGGACTCTGATGGTGACATCTGATGTAAAGGGGGACTCTAATGGGGATGCCTGATGTAAAGGAGGACTCTGGTGGGGACATCTGAAGTGAAGGGGGACTCTGATGGAGATATCTGATGTAAAGGAGGACTCTGATGGGGACATCTGATGTAAGGGGTGACTTTGATGGGAACACCTGGTGTAAAGGAGGACTCTGATGGGGACATCTGATGTAAAGGAAGATTCTAAAGGGGACATGTAATGTAAAGGGAGACTCTGATGGGGACATCTGATGTAAAGGAGGACTCTGATGGGGACATGTAATGTAAAGGGGGACTCTGATGGGGACATCTGATGTAAAGGAGGATTCTTATGGGGACATCTGATGTAAAGGAGGACTCTGATGGGGACACCTGATGTAAAGAGGGACTCTGAGGATGATAGCTGATTTATAGGGGGATGCTGATGGGGACACCTGTTGTAAAGGGGGACACCTGCTGTAAAGGGGGCTCTGATTGGGACACCTGATGTATAAGGGGGATTCTGACTGGGACACCTGATGTAAAAGGGGGCTTTGATGAGGGAACCTTATGTTAAGTGTTTTTTTATAGTTACATAATAGGCGAGGCTGACAAAAGACACAAGTCCATCAAGTCCACAATGTGTGTGATTATATGTCAGTATTACATTGTATATCCCTGTATGTTGTGGTCATTCAGGTGTTTATCTAATAGTTTTGTGAAACTATCGATGCCCCCCGCTGAAACCACCACCTGTGAAAGTTAATTCCACATCCTTGCCACTCTTACAGTAAAGAACCCTCTACGCATTTTACGGTTAAACCTCCTTTTAATCATAATGAGTGGCCACGTGTCTTATTAAACTCCCTCCCATGGAAAAGTTGTATCCCTATTGTGGGGTCACCAGTACGGTATTTGTAAATTAAAATCATATCCCCTCTCAAGCGTCTCTTCTCCGGAGAGAATAAGTTCAGTGCTCGTAACCTTTCTTTATAACTAATATCCTCCAGTCCCTTTATTAGCTTTGTTGCCCTTCTCTATACTCATTCCATTTCCAGTACATTCTTCCTGAGGACTGGTGCCTTGAACTGGACAGCATACTCCAAGTGAGGCCAGACCAGAGTCTTCTAGAGCGGGAGAATTATCGCTTTATCTCTTGAGTTAATCCCCTTGCATGCCAATATTCTGTTTGCTTTGTTAGCAGCAGCTTGGCATTGCATGCCATTGCTGAGCCGATCATCTACTAGGACCCCCAGGTCCTTTTCCATCCTTGATTCCCCCAGGGGTTCTCCCCCAGTGAGTAGATTACATTGATATTTTTGCCACCCAAATGCATTGTTTTAAATTTTTCCACATTAAACCTCATTTGCCATGTAGTTGCCCACCCCATTCATTTGTTCAGATCTTCTTGCAAGGTTTCTGTCAGATCACCTGAGACCAGGTGACAGATGCACTCCATAGGAGTCAGGAGTGCACCGCTAAGGTAGTGGACCCTAGGACTGACTGCTGCGGATTGAACCCTGGGAGGTTCAGGAAGCAGGTCTACAAGATCATTAACACAGATCCCAATGGGAGCTAGAGCATAGATTCCCCAGGGCGCAGAGTCTAAGAGCCAGCAGGTGTTCACCAGAGCCTCTAGTGGTGAGGATGGACTGCGCTGCAGCCTGGCTCCAGGTCGCGGCCCCCAGGGTCTCACAGCTCATGGTAGACTACAGGAGATAGAGGAAGGAAGCAGCAGGCTGGAACAACAAGGATAGTAAGGGGATAAGCCAAGGTCGGGCCAACTAGCAGACAAGGACAACAGAGTACACACCAAAGGTTCAGGGTCACAGGCAAACAGGGATAGTCGGGGACACGCCAAAAGGTCAGGGTCACGAGCAAACAGGAATAGTCGAGAACACGCCAAGGTCGGTAACAGGGACAAACGTAGAGCACACAGCAAGCAGAAAACAGGAAGCCAAACACACAATGGTTGATAAGCAAGGTTGGCTTGCAATGCACAGGTTAATATAGTGTTCCTAATTAGAGGCTGAGGTGGAGCTATGCTGAGGGAAGATTATATATGCAGTCAGGTGAGAGTGGCTGGCCTCTAAAGGAACACATGGAGAGAGGTAAGCTGACAGACACACATTACTGCATAACCATAACAGTTTCCACATCTTGCGATGAAGTTATTGCCCTGCTTATCTTAGTATCGTCCGCAAATACAGAGATTGAGCTGTTTATCCCATCCTCCAGGTCATTTATGAATACATTAATTTGGATTTATCCCAGCACAGAACCCTGGGTGACCCCACTACCCACTCCTGACCATTCTGAGTACTCCCCATTTATCACCACCCTCTGAACTCGCCCTTGTAGCCAGTTTTCAGTCCATGTACCCTATGGTCCATGCCAACAGACCTTACTTTGTACAGTAAACTACAGTAAAAAGGCTAACTGGTCTGTAATTCCCAGGAATGTATTTTGGCCCTTTTTTAAATATTGGAGCTACATTGGCTTTTCTCAAATCAGCTGGTACCCTTCTTTTCTTTTCCTTGAAATGTGGATGTGATTGGCTTACTGTGACGGGCACAGTGAGGCTGTATATGATGGGCACAGTGAGGCTGCAAGTGATGGGCATAATTTTATCTAGCAGTAATGATACATAATCACCTGATAAATGGCTATTTATAGTCCTGCATTACTAACAGTTTAATTTTTCAGTTTTTTTGCGCCCCCCAAAAAAAAAATTTTGAGCACCAGCATTGGGATACAAGCCTCATAGTTTTGCCTGTCACAAACAATTTCCTTGTTAGTTGTTATGAGCCTGCAATTTTAATTTGCCAGCTTACTTGCCTTGGGTTTTGGTATTCTAGTCACCCTACCACTAATGCCCCCAATATTACCTGCTGAGCCATGCTCAATGCTGGCTAGCTCTACATCTGGACCCTCCCAACACCTAGTTTAAAAGCCCCATTAACTTTTCGGCCCTCTTCTCTCCCAGCAGAGCTGCACCCTCCCCATAAGGATGCAGTCAGTCCCTGCTAAAGATCCGGTAACCGACTGAGAAGTCAGCCCAGATCTCTAGGAACCCGAACCACTGGGTAATGCTCAGGAGAGCAGGAGCTGCAGAGAAAGGCAGACTCTTTTGCACATAACTTGGGACACCCCTAAAAAAATTGGTTTTGTAAACATTAGCTTGTCTCTACTCATGGATTATAAGAGGAGAAAATACAGTGAATAACCAGTAACTCACTGGAATTTAACCTGGATCACATTGATTTAAATTGAGAAAGGAGTATTGGGGAGTCATTGAGAAATATCCTCCATTTTAAAAATGCGTTTCATCTCCACACAATCGTATACTGTAGGCAGAACTAAACCAACAAACAAGCCTCTCTTATGTTGAGGGCAAGACTCAGCAGAAAGCAGTTTAAATATTTCCCGCATCTTTACAGAGACGATGCCATATAGCGGGTTACGGTGGCCTGTAAAATGTAATGACAGTGATATTTCTGCTCACAGATACTTGTTTGAGAGCAGCCGTAAATACACCCACCGGCCTGAACCGATGTCTCTTTTGTGGCTGATTACAGACTCAGTTATGGGTTCGCCAAGGGGAAAATAGTCCTTAGCAAAGAGAGATTATCATTTGAAAAGGCTAGAAATGAACACATCAGGTCAGGAGCATCATCTGTGCTACACTAGAAATGTCTGAAGATGTATAGTCATCTACAGCCACAGTACAGGTATTGCATTTTGTGACTAGCTGACTTTTTCTGATTATGGTCACTTTTTTATAAGTTGTATTTTTTGTATCCTCTTTAATATTATCTGCAAATTGTGCAATTGACTGATAGCAAATCAAAATGTTTGCTACACTAAATATATCATACATTCATTTTTTTTTATGTAAAACACTGTCAGTGCCTTATTGTTAAAATGGGTGAAGAAGCTTTATAAAATCTGGAATGAATACCTGTAGCCACCAATCAGGTGTGACCTTTCATTTTTAAAGGAAATTTCCATTAAAGATAAAAATACTGTTTGAAGTCCTCAGCGGAGTGAAAGTAAACCTGTCAAAAAACCTTGACAGTTAAAACCAAGCATGATACAAAAATACCTAATCAAAGGTTAGCTTCACTAAAAGCCATATGTCAATCAGTGGATGCCGAGATATAGGCATCTGAAGTTATATGTAAATCTTGACTTTTCTATAATGGTTGAGCTTGGCTATGCCTTCCTCACTTCCGAAGCCTACATGTTGGTATTTTAATGTACTAGGCAGCCAAACAGCACAATATAAAAGGAATAAACTAAACTTTTACAATAAATAAGCTTAAAGTGGTTCAAAAGCTTTAAGGTGTTTTTACCTTAATGCATTCTATGCATTAAAGTAAAAAAACTTTCTGAGCTGCAGGATCCCCCAGCCCCCTTATACTTACCTAAGCCCAATCCTGATCCAGCAATGTGCACGAGAGCATCGGCTCTCGCTGCTGTCTCCCTCCTCACTGACCAGATTGATAGCAGCGGGAGCCATTGGCTCTCGCTGCTGTCAATCAAATGCTTTGATGGGGGGGCAGCAGACAGGGCAGCTTGGGAGCAAGCCTGCTCGAGTGCCACCATAGACAGCAGCTTTCTATGGGGGCACTCACGGAAGAGAAGGAGCCTAGAGCACCAGTGGAGGACCCCAGAAGAAGAAGAAGATCAGGGCTGCTCTGTGCAAAACTATTTCACAGAGTATAACACATTTATTATTTTAATTAAAACAAAATGAAGTGTTAGTACAGCGATTTACCCCAATGTGCTATGTTGTTCTGACAGGAGGACCACTCCCCTGCCAGACCACACTGATCAGAGCTCACAGCCATTGGCAGCAAGTGCTGATTAGATCCCGATTGACTGCTTGTTTTCCAGCATGTTTGTTCGACAGAAGGCGGTCTGAAGACCGTACACACTTCTGTACACACGGGACAAAAGTCGGCCGAACCGACCGTTTTTGCCAGATTTTTGGCCCGTGTGTAGCTAGCTTATATTTCCGAATCTACAAATTGTCTGGAGAAGCAGTTCTCATTGAAAATAACCTCTTTACATGGATGTGCTCATTATATGCTCTATTTGAATTTCCAATATTGTGATAGATTTAGCTTTGGGATATCTGTATAGGCAGTTACACAACAGTAAACGCATATAGTTAAAGTGTATGTAAACCCTAATAATGAACTTCCCTTATGTGCTTCCTTTTGTTATGTTAAATATACCATTAAGGGCCAATTCACACCAGCAAGCCCATGTTATGCTCCATATAATGCACTTGTGTCTTGTATAGGGGTGGTGCAACGCATTGTTACAGCTCATCACATTGTTAATTTCAGTATTATTAAGAAAAAACTAAATTCAATTTATGCACTGCGGTGCGTTGACATGCAGTGACGCTCATGGCGCTGCGTAAAATTGCCGACACCAACGCACATTTATGGTGTGATCTACGTTGATCAATGCAAAACAACACAGCTCAATACAATTGGTTATACCTGTTCAATAAGTGCAATTAAATACCCGTTGATCCTGCCAGGAAATCCATTAACTTCCTGTAGTGAGCTGCCAATGCTGTAATGGACTCTCAAATATTGTTAGCAACCATGTCAAGTACACCTCTAATGGAGGTTAAATGTTGATAAATGTAAAGTTATGCACTTGGGGCAAAGAATATGCATGCATCATACATACTAGGGGGAGTACAACTGGGGGGATCCATAGTGGAGAAGGATCTGGGGGCTTTGGTAGATCATAAGCTCAATAATAGCATGCAATGCCAAGCTGCGGTTACCAAAGTGAGCAAAGTCCTTTCTTGTATTAGGAGAGGTATGAACTTCAGAGAGCGAGATATCATTTTGCCCCTGTACAAATTATTAGTAAGACCTCATCTGGAATATGCAGTTCAGTTTTGGGCACCAGTTCTCAAAAAGGATATCGGGGTACTGGAGAAAGTGCAGAGAAGGGCAACCAAACTGATAAGAGACGTGGAGAAGCTCAGCCATGAGCAAATATTAGAGGAACTGCATTTATTCTTTCTTGAGAAGAGTAGATTAAGGGGGAATATGATCAACATGTACAAATACATAAGTGGTCCATATAGTGAACTTGGTGTTGAGCTATTCACTTTAAGGTCATCAGAGAGGACAAGGGGGCACTCTTTACGTCTGGATAAAAAGAAAATGTAAAGTCCAAATATGAAAAGGCTTCTTCACAGTAAGAGCTGTGAAAATGTGGAATAGACCCCCCCCCCCCTCAAACTGGTTCAGTCCAGCTCAGTAAATTGCTTTAAAAAAGGCCTGGATTATTTCCTAAATGTATATAGTATAACTGGGTACTAACATTTATAGGTAAAGTTGATCCAGGGAATATCCGATTACCTCTCAGGGGATCAGGAAGGAATTTTTCCCCTGCTGGAGCAAATTGATTCATGCTTTGCTGGGGTTTTTTTGCCTTCCTCTGGATCAACTGTGGGTATAAAATTGTGTATATGGGACTGTATGTTTTTTTTTTTCCCTTATTTGGTTGAACTAGATAGACTAACTATGTAACCTCTGAACTACAGAGCATCTCACTCCTATACTATGTGCTGTAGATGAGGTGATGGGGAGAAGTAACACATTTTGTGTCCTTGGGTGAGTCACAGCTCCTCCGTAGATATAGTACAGCGAGTGAGCACTGTCCCTCTAGGATAGAAAGTGTGTTACTGCCATGATCACTAGGATAATAAATTGAAAAAATCCAAAAAATAAAAAATGAAAACGAATGCAGCCACCACAGGACTGATAAGCTGCATACAACATTTTGCTTTGGTTTAGATATACTTTAAAAAAGAAGTATGACTAAAGCTTTTCTGGGCAAAATTCTCTTCTGGGTCCCTGGAGTTTACTTATTTAGCGGGCATTCAATTTCCATTGAAATCAATGGAGACGCTTCACAACACATGTTAATGAAATCCTCAGACCTGTGGAAGTGGGTTATACCTCCGATTGCCCTGATAGTGACAGATTCTCTTTAAAGAATGTGAGCATGCATGTCTCTGCAAGTCAGGTCAGTAATCAATTTGTGACGTACATCCATTCCACCCAACCAGGTTTCAGTTTATTAAAGTTAGACCCGTAAAAGAGTTCTAAATGTTTGCTATGAATTACTACCTTAGTAAAAACTTTATATATATCTATGGCTGACTTATAAATAACTGACACTGCAGCACCATAAGACTTAATGCAGACCTGCACTTAAATGTTAACTGAAAGTAAATCTGTCGCGATTCAAACTGAGCATATTATGAAAAAATGTGGTAGCAGAGGTTACCAGTAGCAGGAAACCAGGAGCCTCCCTATTGTTCCTTTAATTAGATGGGTGGCCTCATGACCAATAGGGAAGCCAGGAATGGGTGAAATCAAAATTGACTTTTACAGGAAATATATGGATACAGCTTCAGCTGTCTATACCTCTGGATGTACTGTTCATTTTGATGAGATACATACACCGAAGGTGGCCTTTGCTTATGCATCTTTCAGCATTTGCTTTATTTTAATTGCCCATGTTTATGATGGATTTACTATAAAGCTATATTAGCAGGCTTGCTGAGATGGCTATTAAAAAGTAATATTGATGCTTGCTGACATACTTTTCTTGGAAAAAATGCTGCTCCAGGCTTCCTCTGGTGCTGGTGATATGCCCAAAACCCTAAGCATTTGATTATGTGACTTCTTCTGAATGAGAGGATAAGTCAGACTGAGTTTGGATCCTCCTCTTCAATGATTGTCACATGACCCCAATACCCCTTAGGTACACCATCATAGGGCTGAGTCGGAATCAGGAAAAGATGAGTGTTTTGGCTAGGGATGCACCGATACTTTTCTTCAAGTACTCACTGATACCAATTACCGATACATATCGCCTAGGAAGAGTAGGTAGATGGGTGGTTTTGGAGGTGGGGGGGATTTTTAGGGAGTTGGGTGAGGCTGCGGTGAGGGCAGGGTGGGAGGGGGAAGTAGAGTTGTAAGTGAGGGCAGGGTAGTTGAGGTTGGGGAGAAATAGGAATTTTAAGGTGGGAGAGTTGGGAGAGTTGGGATGGAAAAGGCTGTGATCGCTCGGGTGAAGAGGATGAGGATGGGAGGTTCATTGGGAGACATGGGGCAGAGGTGACAGCTGGTGGAGAGAAGGAGGAGGCAACAGGCAGAAGTGACAGCAGTGACGGCAGACATGGTACAGGAGACAGTCAGAGACTGCAGACATAGCACGGGAGACAGTCACAGACTGCAGACATGGTACAAGTGCTGTGGATGGTGAAGTTGCAGTCTGTGTGCAAAGCTCTGGGGAAGCCTGTCCTCCCTCCCTCTAGAGCGATACCTGCCCACTCCCCCCTCCTTAGTGTGCAGCCATCACTGGAACTCTGCTCACTTACATTAGCAGTATCCCGATCACTCCTCGGGTCCTCTCAGTTTCCCGGCCATCCAGCTCAGCAGCCCTGCCCTGGTCCAGATAGAATGTATTCTAAGACTCCAGGCCCTTCCGTTGTTAGTAAGAACTAGGTGGAGGCGGAGCAACTCAAGAGGAGAAAGTTATATTTTGCCCCTATGAATGCTCCATGCACCTGATTGGTTGCCAGGCAAGCCCTTTTGCCAAATGGGACTTGGACGAACTGGGAGTTCTGCCACTGGTGCAGGCTTTTACCCCAAGTTAATGATGGTGGGGTGTCACCTGGGTACGATACGCACCCCCTAGCAATGCCATTGGGAGGAGGAGATGGGGATAGCATTGCTAGGGGGGTGCATACTGCACCCAGGTGACACCCCGCCATCTTTAACTTGGGGTAAAAGTTGGGGTAAATGCTCCTCCTAGAGGAGACAGCTGGCCTGAAGAGGAGGCGTTCCGTTCCCAAGCTGACGTCACTTCCAGTATCAGCTTTGGGTATTGGAGCATTTTCGTGAGTACTGATTCTCGCGAAAATGCCTAGTATCAGCACCAATATTGGTATCGGTATCGGTGCAAGCCTAGTTTTGCCACATCTATTGCTCTTTATCCCCCTGGAAAAACTGTTAATGTACTCTGGAAGCTGTGCCCAAAAAAAGCAGGGGAGAGGGAAAAGTACGAGTTACCAGTATTCCCTGTGACCTCACTGCAGCTGATCTTTTATCACATTATCTTTCCCTGCCTTGCTCTGCACTGTGTGGAGGCAGTCATATTGGTAGTGGCAGGACTTGACATTGAGCTTTACAAGAAAGGTGGCTTGCATCCCTCACACAAGGACACTGAGCTTCTTGGTATGGAATTTAGAATTTTTTTGGACATGCATTTAAACTGAGAAATGGGGGCAGAGATGTAATTGTTGAGGAGCATTTCTGACCCCAGCAGGGTGAAACAAATGTTAGTGTTTGTGTTGCTAATGACTGAGCTGATGGGGTGGTCGCTTCAGTTGAAGTAGTGTTTGTCATGTAATGTTCGTAGTTTAGGCAACAAGCTTCCTGGAGGCAACTAGATTATATATCAGGCAAGTTAGTAAGAATAAACTGAAGAAAAAAACTATTTAATTCACTAAAGAGGTAAGTAGGATAGTAAAGGAGAAAAATCAGCATATAGAAGATTTAAGGAAACAGGAGTTGAAGCTGACAGAGAAGAGTATAAAAATAGACAAAGGGAGGCCAAACACATTATCAATGCTGCCAAAGCACAAAAAGAGGAGGAAATTGCTTAATCTATTAAAAAAGGAGATAAAGCCTTTTTTAGGAACCTTAGTGATAAAAGGGAAAAATACAATGGCATCACTCAAATGAAAACTGGGCACAATACATACATTGAGGACATATGTTAAGGGAGACCAGGTTGTAGCAAACTATTTAAACAATTACTTTTGTTCAGTCTTCTCAGAAATAAATTTCACTAACAATACCAAGTTGGGGGATCATATTGGTTGTAGTAATGACAGTTCATTTATAGGATTTCAGGAGGTAGCAGAGGAACTGGCTCGGTTAAAGCTCAATAAAACAATGATTCCTGATGGTATTCATCCCAGAATTCTAAGAAAACTTCAAGATATAGTTGTTGGACCAATAACAGACCTTTTTAATCAATCTCTTTTAACAGAAGAAGTTCCCCATGACTGTCAGACGGCTAATATTGTACCTATATACAAGAAGGGCAGCAAAGTAGAAGCTGACAATTACAGGCCAGTGAGTTTAATATCAGTTGTAGTCAATAGACATGTGCACAGCCAAAAAATTCATTCATTTTCATTTTTGTTTCATTAGTTTTATTATTTTTTTTGGTTTTTCGGGTCATTCGCTATGATCGCGATTTGTAAATTCGTTCATTCGTAAATTTGTAAATGCGTTCATTCGTACATTCGTAAATTCGAACATTCGTTCATTCGTACATTCGTTCATTCGTACATTCGTACATTTTTACATTTGTACATTCGTAAATTCGTACATTCGTAAATTCGTAAAATCGTACATTTGTAAATTAGAAAATTCGTAAATTTGTAAATTCGAAGTTTGAAAATCCAAAAACCCGAAAATTCAAAAATCTGAAATAGTAACTAACTATTAAATTATAGGTATTGTAATTTCCTTTCAAATTTGACTGTCAGTGAACGTAACAAATACGAATTTATCCGAAGTTACGAATTATCCAAAATGAATGCTGCATCTAAACAAATGGAACTGAACAAATTAATAATAAATAATAATAATAAAACGTTGTTATTATTATTATTATTGTTATTTATTATTATTAATTCATTACGTTCCATTCTGTTTTTTCAGATCATTCATAACTTTGAAACCAAATTTGAAAGGAAATTACAATACCTATAATTTAAAAGTTACTAGTAATTACTAATAGTTAAGTTTTAATTAGTTAACTATTATTTCAGATTTCCGAATTTTCAAATTTACGAATTCACTAATTTACTAATGTACGAATGCACGAATGTACGAATGTACATTCGTAAATTGCGAATGTACGAATGCCCGAATTTACGAATGTCCAATTTTATCGAATTTACGAATATTCGGAAAAAATTCGTTAAACGGGTTTTCGTTAATTCGGATATTCCCGAATTAACAAATTTGTCGAAATTCGTTAAAAAACGAATTCGGAACGAAACAAATTGCACATGCCTAGTAGTCAAGTTAATGGAATCACTCCTAAAAAGATGGATCATTGATCACTTACAAATACACAGCTTGCTGAACCCAAAGCAGAATGGCTTTACTGAGGGAAGATGGTGTCAGACCAATCTGACTGAATTTTTTGACTATATTACCAATGCTTTGGACCAGGGTGGTGCTGTGGACATAGCATATCTTGATTTCAGCAAGGCATTTAATACAGTTCCACATAATGATCTAATACAAAAGTTATACAAGCTAGGACTTAAAGTGGTTGTAAACCCACTTTGAAAAAATAGCAATAGTTGCACAGTGGCTTAAAGTGGAACTTTTTTTTTCATAGGATTAAACGAAGTGGACATGAAGTCTGAAAAGGTGCCTACTGTATATGCAGGGCCGTTTGAAGGAATTTGGGGGCCCCAAGCAAAATGGACATGGAGGCCCGCCCAACACCCCCCCCGCACACACGCAAAGCCCACAGGAATCACAGCATAGCGATACAGTTTAAGTTCACCAACACTTTATATAAATAAAGAAGGTTTACAGTGAAAATATTGCTGTTGCATATAATCTGCATAAAATTTGAACAATTGAACATTTGCAAAAAAACACCACTGTACCATTGATTCAAAAAAGAAGCAATAAGATGGAAATGGGATGGTAAAGAAAGAAGAAAATGCAAAGAAAGCTATGGTAATTGTTCTTATTATGGTCAGCATCTACCATATTTTTATTAATAAATAGGTCTTGATGACTTTCTCCTCCCCTTACTTCTCCCCCCCCCGTTCTTTTTAACCCCCCTCCCTATCGCGTACCGCGAGGCAGGAGATTCAGTTTTCTGTTCCCGGCTCAGTGTGTGCACTTCCTGTCAGTCCGGCCGGGAACAGGAAACTGAATCTCCTGTACCGTGTGGACTGCAGGAGGAAGGAGGAGGAGCTCGGCCACACTACAGGCTGCAGCTTATAGGAAGTGGCGGCTGGGGCTCCAGGCCAGCTCGGGGCCCCAAGCAATTGCTTGTTTTGCCTGTCGTGTTGCGACGGGCCTGTGTATATGTACATTCATTATAGAGGTAGATCTGAGAGGACCTAATTTGATGCAATTTGTTTCAAATGACATATGTAGCCTGGCTTGACTCCTTCTCAGGGGCGGATCCAGAGTCTAGTCTCAAGAGGGGCACTGCACGAAAATACGTTTTTTTGGGGGCAATTTATCAGGGAAATGGCTGGTGCTGGCGCTTCAATCATCATGGCACCATGGTTGTCAGGATGATTGAAGCGCATTATTTCTATTATTACATTGTTATATAAAATGAAATCGTTCAACTCACCATAATGCAGAATCAGTGAGAGACTGAGTGTGTCACTTGCCACCGTCGTCTGCCACCAGATGTGAATTGTCACTTGCCACGTCGCCTGTCACCAGATGCAGATTGTCACTTGCCATGTCACTTGCCATGTCACCAGCCACACTTTGCGGATTGTCACTTGCCACATCGCCTGCCACACGTTGCAGACTGTCACTTGCCACGTCACCTGTCACCAGATACAGATTGTCACTTGCCCCGTCGCCTGTCACACGTTGCAGATTGTCACTTGCCCCGTCGCCTGTCACACGTTGCAGATTGTCACTTGCTTGCTACAATTGTCTCTTGCTGTGTCTCTCTAAGGTGGTCTCTTGCTGTGTCTCTCTAAGGTGGTCTCTTGCTGTGTCTCTCTTAGGTGGTCTCTTGCACAGTGAGGGGGGAACTGCAGGGATGCAGGGTGGGCACTGGGCAATGAGAGATGATGTCATCTCTCTGCTCCCCCGCCCATCGGATCCATGATTGGCCAGCCGCCCGCTCCCCCCATCGAGCCGCCCAGCTGCTTGTCCGCTCTCTCACCCGCCCGTGGAGCCTCCCAAACCGAGCCACCCAGCAGCCCGGCCTGCCCGGGGAACCGCCCGCTCTCTCACCTGTGGAGCCGCCCGCCCACTCACTCACCCACATTCTCGGGGGGGGCAATTGCTCCATTCCCCCCCCCCCCCCCCGGATCCGCCCCTGCTACTGCTGATGGGAGCTTTGACTCGTTTTTCTTAATAAAATAAAATTGAAGTTTTTTTGCTGTATTTTACAATATTATCATAGTTTATTTGAAACTATTTTCAATGTGATTTTTTTTAATCAATGTTATGACAGGGTAAACCAGTTATATTTTAGTGAATGAATAGTTCTAAACCTTATACATGTGTGACCAGGGGGTGGTAAAAACAGGCGGCCGATCCAAGTTTTTACTACACGATACGAGGAGTCTTCATAAAGTTTCCATACTTTTTTATATTTAATAGAGTTTAAAAAAGTGCCAAAACATTTTGAAGAAGCCTCGTACATTTAACACTCCCCTTCCCAAGACAGACAATGCTGCTGTTCAGAGATGCCCCCTGTGCTCTTTCATCCAGAGTAGGGGCACTCTAAGGGTCGGTTCACACTAGGACGACTTGTCAGGTGACCTAGCCGCCTGACAAGTAGCGTCCCGTTCTTTACAATGGAATCGTTCTAATTGGAGCATCGCAAGTCGCTCCGACTTAGAAAAAGGTTCCTGTACTACTTTGGGGGCGACTTAAGGCGACTTGCATAGACTTCTATATAGAAGTCGTTTTGCAAGTTGCCGCCCCTGTCGTGTCCAGGTCGCCTGAGGCAGTCGCGCTGCAAGTCGCGCTGCTTCAGTGTGAACCGGGGCTAAGGGTAGCACTGTCGCCTAGCAGTGAAAGAGTCGCTGGTTCGAATCCCAACCATGAAACTACCTGCCTAGAGTTTGCATGTTCTCCCTGTGCCTGCGTGGGTTTCCTCCGGGTAATCTGGTTTCCTCCCACACTCTAAAGACATGCTGGTAGGTTAATTGACTTCTGTCTAAATTGGCCCTAGTATATGAATGTGAGTTAGGGACCTTAGATTGTAAGCTCCTTGAGGGTAGGGACCGATGTAAATGTACAATGTATATGTAAAGCGCTGCGTAAATTGACGGCGCTATATAAGTACCTTAAATAATAATAATAATAATAATAATAATAATAATAAAGGAGGTGTGTTAATGGCCAGATCACCAGATGGAAACAGAGGAAAACAAAGAAAATAATACAGCCACCACCATCTAATGATTGGTAAGCTGCAATATATTACATTTTTAGTTTTGGGTTCAATACCGCTTTAAGTTTACATGCAGAGCTTCACAGGCGGCACCCCCTGTCAAACTCTCCCATGTAAGTAAATGGGGTCGCACCACAACCCAACCCAAATGCTTGGCTTGCAGTTGTGGAGCAGTTCGGCAATGTAAAGTGTTCAACATTTGAAAAAAACAAAACAAAAACAGGCATCAGGAGGTGGTATTGTCGCCTCCTGAAAGCCTACAAATCTCTTTCACTGCCCTCTGAAAAAGCGATCGCTTTTCAGGGGTATAGTAAACCATAGTTGCCAACATTGCAAAAAAAATATGTGGGACACTTTTTTGGCTGTAGGCAGAGCCGTACAATAATTAGGGGGCAGGACATTCGTTTGTAGGCGTGGCTTAGCAAAAATACAAGTGCGGCGCGAAACGCGCCGTGGCGAAAAATGGGCGTGGCGTACGTGAAATAGTGGGCGTGACTTAAATGGGCGTGGCTCGGGAGGGTGTGGTTAGAGTCTGAGATGAATGAGGGATGGAGAGGGATAGGGGGAGAGGGGAATGATGGGACAGCAGCCCCAGATCCTACACAATAAAAATATGTGTATTCTAGAAAGTTTAACAATCAGCAGATAAAGATACTCCAAACACCTGGTGTTAACGCTTCAATTATCCCGGCACCATGGTTGTTATGGTGTCAGGATGATTGAAGTGCATTATTTCTATTATTACATTGTAATATAAAATTAAATCATTCAACTCACCATAATGCAGAATCAGTGGGATCCCTGAGCGTGTCACTAGCCACGTCGCCTACCACCAGCAGAGTCTGTCCTTGCATCAGGTGCCCCCAGCAGAGTCGGTATAGACCCCCTCAGTGCAGACCCCCCTCCATCAGTGCAGACCCCCTCAGTGCAGACCCCCTCCATCAGTGCAGACCCCCTCAGTGCAGACCCCCTACATCAGTGCAGACCCCCCCTCCATCAGTGCAGACCCCCCCTCCATCAGTGCAGACCCCCCCTCCATCAGTGCAGACCCCCCCCTCTATTAGTGCAGACCCCCCTCAGTGCAGCCCCCCTATTAGTGCAGACCCCCCCTCAGTGCAGCCCCCCTCTATTAGTGCAGCCCCCCCAGTGCAGACCCCCCTCAGTGCAGCCCCCCTCAATTAGTGCAGACCCCCCTCAATTAGTGCAGCCCCCCCTCAGTGCAGCCCCCCCTCTATTAGTGCAGACCCCCCCTCAGTGCAGCCCCCCCTCTATTAGTGCAGCCCCCCCTCAGTGCAGCCCCCCTCTATTAGTGCAACCCACCCTCAGTGCAGCCCCCCTTTATTAGTGCAGCCCCCCTCTATTATTGCAGACCCCCCCTCAGTGCAGCCCCCCCTCTATTAGTGCAGACCCCCCTCTATTAGTGCAGACCCCCCTCTATTAGTGCAGACCCCCTCAATTAGTGCAGCCCCCCCTCAATGCAGACCCTCCCCTCGTCCAGAAGCGGCCGGTGTTCTGCCGAGAAAGTTCCCCTCGGCAAGTAAGGACCCCCTGTACTGCGCAGGCGCAACGCTTGCGCAGTACGAGCTGGCGGAAATAGCCGAGCTGGGGAACTTGCCGGCAAGACACGGCGGCGCCATGTCTTCAGTGGAGAGGGGAGGGGCCGTGCAGCTAAAGAAGCCGATTCATTGGCTGCACGGATCGAGCCCCCTTCCTCTCTCCACTGACTGAACACTAGGAGGAAGATCGAGCGGCGGTGCCGGCCGCCATTTTGCTGGAGCCAGCTGCTCCAAAAATAAAAAAAACAACATTCCCGATTTTCCTTATGGAAAATCCCGATTCGGGACAGCCGCCAATCGCGACGAGGGTCCCAAAATCGGGATTGTCCCAGGAAAATCGGGATTGTTGGCAACTATGGTAAACACTATCGCTAAAGGAGCCGAATGGTAGAAGATAGTGTTTGGTAATAATAATAATTATTAATGACGATCGTCTATTAATATTACATTTGTCTATTGCCTTGATGATGCCATTGAAAAGACATACTTTTTGAAACTGGATTCCATAAGGTGCGATAAATATTATGTACAGACATCTGGACTCTCTGGTAGTAACCCGTAACAAGATGCAAATGACATGTAAATCAAAACAAATCTTTTATTCTACAATATCACACATGCTGCTTCGGTAACATAAATTATTTAAAAGAAAACATGGCATCAACATCTTTTCACTGTGGATTTTATAGATAAACTCTGGAAACAACCGAAATAAACCTTTTCCCATTTATTTCTCCACCCTCCCCGCTACTGGAAAGCTTTTATACAAGTAATATATGATAAGACTGAATTGTGCAATCATACCGAGAATGTCAGAACTCCGGTGATTATAAAATCATTCAGAAGTTACAGGCTGATTTCTGACTTATGAAATATTTTCCACTCTAGTCACTGACTCAACGAAAAGTGTCTTCTATGTACGATATAATACCAAAAGTATTGGGACGCCTGCCTTTACACGCACATCAGGGGAGGCCCGTCTATAGAGTGAGCATGGGGTGCCGCTCCCCCTATCCATGCGTCTGGCAACCTGATCTATATATCAGGGCGCTGGACTATGGATTCCAGTGGAGGGGCGAGTGGTTTTTTTTGAAGCACCTGATTAGAGGCAGAGGCTCTAAAAGGCTTTAAAAAAGGGTGGGCTCGGGGGGCAGAGCACTGCGCCCGAAGCACACCCAGTTGTGTGACGATAGCGAATGAATCTTCACTATTTTCACACTAAAGTTCCTCCCGCCAATCAAGAGGCAGGTTGTGAGACCTGATTCCCGATTGGCCAAAACTAGACATCCTATTGAATGCCTAGCACTTAGGAGTAACAGAGACGAGACACACAGCAGAGGAAGCCGCGGGAGTAGCAGACACCGGAGCAGCTGCCTGCACCCCGGGAGAGGGGGAGAGGAAACCACAGCCCACCTGCCCTAGATCACAGGGGGAGGGGGGTGGCATAGTTGTCAGTGCCGTGCCACCGGCCTCCTGGAGGAGGCGTGGTGTCAGTGCTGTGCCGCGGGCTACCCAGGGGGGGTCTGCTGTCGCCCGGGGTGCTGGTGCTTGTTTGCCGCCCCCCATCAGAGTGATCAGAGTGGAGGGATCTGGTGAAGTATCTGGAGGTGTGATCAGAGTGGAGAGATCTAGAGGGATCTGGAGGTGTGATCAGAGTGGAGAGATCTAGGGGGATCTGGGGGTGTGATCAGAGTGGAGGGATCTGGTGAAGTATCTGGAGGTGTGATCAGAGTGGAGAGATATAGGGGGATCTGGGGGTGTGATCAGAGTGGAGAGATCTAGGGGGATCTGGGGGTGTGATCAGAGTGGAGAGATCTAGGGGGATCTGGGGGTGTGATCAGAGTGGAGAGATCTAGGGGGATCTGGAGGTGTGATCAGAGTAGAGAGATCTAGGGGGATCTGGGGGTGTGATCAGAGTGGAGAGATCTAGGGGGATCTGGGGGTGTGATCAGAGTGGAGAGATCTAGGGGGATCTGGGGGTGTGATCAGAGTGGAGAGATCTAGGGGGATCTGGGGGTGTGATCAGAGTGGAGAGATCTAGGGGGATCTGGGGGTGTGATCAGAGTGGAGAGATCTAGGGGCATCTGGGGGTGTGATCAGAGTGGAGAGATCTAGGGGGATCTGGGGGTGTGATCAGAGTGGAGAGATCTAGGGGGATCTGGAGGTGTAATCAGAGTGGAGAGATCTAGGGGGATCTGGAGGTGTGATCAGAGTGGAGAGATCTAGGGGGATCTGGGGGTGTGATCAGAGTGGAGAGATCTAGGGGGATCTGGGGGTGTGATCAGAGTGGAGAGATCTAGGGGGATCTGGGGGTGTGATCAGAGTGGAGAGAACTAGGGGGATCTGGAGGTGTGATCAGAGTGGAGGGTGGGAGGGGGGGTTAGATAGTTGATAGAAATAAAAAATATATTGATTAGTAATTTCAATAAAATCCATTTTAAACATTGTTGTCGGAAAATTTGAGAACCAGATCTCAAATTTTGTGTGTCGGAAATTCCGATGGAAAATGTCCGATGGAGCCTACACACGGTCGGAATTTCCGACAGCAAGCTCCCATCGAACATTTTCCGTCGACCGTGTGTACGGGGCATTAGTGCGACAGTTACTGGTATTTACTGACAAAAAAAGACAAAAACGATCTTTCCAGCCTGCTAAAGACTGATGACATCATCATAGCCTAGGTAAGGTCACTAGACTGGAATTCAAGGACGCTTCTTAGTGAAGAGAATAGCAGCTTTGTAATGTTGCTATAT
Organism: Lithobates clamitans; assembly: GCA_037952925.1. NCBI lineage: Eukaryota > Metazoa > Chordata > Amphibia > Anura > Ranidae > Lithobates > Lithobates clamitans. The sequence continues at coordinate 3,222,403 of JBBGZY010000145.1, forward strand.
ATTGTAACATCTCAAGAATGTGTCCTGCAAAATAAAATTAGGAAAATATACAGCTTCATGCAGATGCTGTTACTATTAGAAATGAACCCTGGATCCCAGCTCTGTAAGACTACAGTGCTGCCCTTTACACTAGTGTGCTTCTTTTAAAACGCAACTTTCTGTTTAAATGAGCTAAATACATTCCAAGTGCATCAAAATAAAAAAAATGGTAAAAGTCTAGCAATTTTCTTTCTTTAGGTGGCAGTCACAGAATAGAAAAGCCTGGAAGCCAGAAAGCTGTAAAAATGGAAATTTCTCTTTGTGGGGAAACAGTGGTCTCTCTGCAGAGGTCTATTACACACACATCATCCTGTTGAGAAGCTAGGGCCCTCTGAGCAGCAAAGAACATGGGGCAGCACAGTGCGTGGGTTTCCTCTGGGTACTCTGGTTTCCTCCCACACTCCAAAGACATACTGATAGGTTAATTGGCTTCTATCTAAATTGGCCCATGTATATATGTATATATGAAAGTGAGTTAGGGACCTTAGATTGTAAACTCTTTGAGGGCAGGGACTGATGTGAATGTACAATATAAAGAAGTAAATTGACGGCACTATATAAGAACCTGTAATAAATAAATAAACATGAGCTGTGCTTATTTCAGATCTATAGGTCTGATATAGCAGGGGAGTGTTGGGCCTTTGCAGAGAGACCATTGCTTAATAACTGAGAGTAAAGCCCCTTGTCTGCAGCATGCTGGAATGGGTTAGGCTTTTTTACTTAGGCTGTGGTATAAAGAGAACAAACTGTAATGCTGTCTATATATTATAGAGTCTGAGTGTACAATCTCCTTTAAGACCCAACTCCGGGCAAAATCATTTTTTACCCATTCCCCTCTAACCCATCCTGCCAGTTGTTATGCTGGATCCGGTGCTGGAGGATCACATGACCACAGCTTATGGGAAGGTAAACGAGAAGTACAGCCAAAGCTTGTTTGGCTGTACTTGCATAGTTACATAGTAGGTGAGGTTGAAAAAAGACACAAGTCCATCAATTCCAACCTATGTGTGTGATTATATGTCAGTATTACATTGTATATCCCTGTATGTTGTGGTTGTTCAGGTGCTTATCTAATAGTTTTTTAAAACTCTCAATGCTCCCCGCTGAGACCACCGCCTGTGGATGGGAATTCCATATCCTTACCGCTCTTACAGTAAAGAACCCTCTACGTAGTTTTGTTTTTGACCGAACCGGTTTAAACCGCTTTTCTTCTAACTTTAATGAGTGGCCACACATTTTGTTAAACTCCCTTTCCCATAAAAGTTTTATCACTATTGTGGGGTCACCAGTACGGTATTTGTAAATTGAAATCATATCCCCTCTCAAGCGTTTCTTCTCCAGAGAGAATAAGTTCAGTGCTCGCAACCTTTCCTCAAATCAAATCTTACCCAGGACAAAATGGCGTATCGGGTCTATTGTCGAGGCTACACAAAGGCTGTAAAACGCCATAAAAGATCCTAATATAACGATCAAATAATGCAAGCCTCGAACAAGCCTTGGGAATTATTCACATTGGTTAGGGACATATTTGAACCGAAAAAAATGTATTCTAAGATTGTCCCATCTATAGAATTATGCTCTGCGCTTCAGTCTTCCTTTGGGGAAAAAATTAAAAAAAATCCATAACCAGGACAAAATCTTGCCTGATGACTTTGACCCTCCAGCACTAATAAGAGCTCCTCCAGCTTTTAGCTCACTTGCATCCACTTCAGTGGCAGAGATATCCAATATTATGTCCCAGCTTAAACCGTCAAGCTCTCCGAATGGCATCTGTCCCGCATGGTTCATGAAGAAAAATGCAGATACCTTGGCCCCAGAAATTGCAAGGATAGTAAATCTATCTTTAAAAATAGGGGCCATTCCAACATGATTGAAACATGCCATTGTCTCCCCCTTGTTGAAGAAGAGCACATTCGACCCTAGAGCAGGTCGTCTTTCAACAAATGCAAAGCTTCTTTGAGGGTAACGACCTGTTCCATGACTCCCAGTCGGGATTTAGGCCGGGACGTGGCACTAAACTGTCCGCACTCGATATACGCAAACGCCTGTTAAGAGTAAAGGATGCGGGGGGGGCGGCAGCCTTGGTGCTGCTCGACCTCTCCGCAGCCTTTGACACTATCGACCATCAAATCCTGGGAGACCGCATGACATACCTTTTTGGATGTAGTGGCACTGTCCTCCATTGGATCAACTCCTTTCTCATGGTTAGGACCAACCAAGTGTGGATGAACGCTTGCAGCTCGCCAATGGAACCACTTCTCTATGGAGTCCCGCAGGGCTCGGCATTGTCGCCCCTGCTATTCAACTGCTTTATGCACCCACTCGCTGACATTATTGCTACACACAAATTAGCATGCCAGATCTACGCAGATGACACGCAGATCCTGGCTGACACTGACGACGGACCAAATATGCACCTACAACTGAGAAATGGCCTCCTTCACATACAAAAATAGATGGCCGATAACAAGCTAGGCCTTAATGAAGCAAAGACCGAGGTGATGCTGGTGGGTCCTCAGTCAACCACCAATTTTCTCTTGGCCTGGCACACTTCATTCTGCCCCATCCCAAAGCCGGCAAAACAGGTCAGGAACCTAGGTATTATCTTTGATCCCTGCCTGTAATTTATACCTCACGCAAAACTCTGTATCAAAAACTCCAACTTCTATATACAGAGACTCCGGAAAATTAAAGATCTGTTTTCACACAAAAATTGGCTAACTCTTGTACAGGGCCTTGTGCATTCCTGGTTGGATTGCTCTAACATCTTTTTTCTTGGACTTCCATTGAAGTGGCAAAAAAAATTGCAAGCAATTCAGAATCAAGCTGCTCGCCTGGTCTCCAGATGCGCCAGAACAGACCACATCTCTCCCGTTCTGGAAAAACTGCACTGGCTTCCCATCGCCAAGCGAGTACTATTCAAGGCAATGTGCTATATGTATAGGGCACACCAGAAACTGGGCCCAATTTATTTGTCTGAATGGGCCCCTCACCATGTACCATCAAGACCACTCCGATTGGCCAACTTACTTCTCACAGAACCGCCAATCAGCAGACTAAAATTTACTGGTAACAAACGCCTGGTTACAAAGGGCAATGAGCTGTGGAACTCCCTTCCAGCATCTCTAAGGTCCTTACCCTCCCTCCAGAGTTTCAGGAAGGGTTTAAAAACCTTCCTCTTTACACAGGCCTACGGATAATCTGATGAAGAATAGAAATGGTACAAAAACATGGATTTTGTATGCTCTTTTTCCTCCCCCATCAGGGGGGTTAGTCCCCCCTCCCCCCCCTCCCCGGGTTCTTCTCTGTTTTTACTCTACCTCTTTCATATTGGGCACCCTAGGCTCCTTTTTTAAAACTCTTTTGGAAATCTCACTTGATTTTAGGGTCTTTGTGTGCCTAGACGCGCTCCTAACGGAGCGCATTCGGCACAGTACAAATCCCATATCAAATCAAATCAAATCATAACTAATATCCTCCAGACACTTTATTAGCTTTGTTGCCCTTCTTTGTACTCGCTCCATTCCCAGTACATCCTTCCTGAGGACTGGTGCCCAGAACTGGACAGCATACTCCAGGTGCGGCTGGACCAGAGTCTTGTAGAGCGGGAGAATTATCATTTTATCTCTGGAGTTGATCCCCTTTTTAATGCATGCCAATATTCTGTTTGCTTTGTTAGCAGCAGCTTGGCATTGCATGCCATTGCTGAGCCTATCATCTACTCGGACCCCCAGGTCCTTTTCCATCCTAGATTCCCCCAGAGGTTCTCCCATCAGTGTATAGATTGCATTCATATTTTTGCCACCCAAATGCATTATTTAAATTTTGTCTACATTAAACCTCATTTGCCATGTAGTTGCCCACGTCATTAATTTGTTCAGATCTTTTTGCAAGGTTTCCACATCCTGCGGAGAAGTTATTGTCCTGCTTAGCTTAGTGTCATCCGCAAATACAGGGATTGAACTGTTTACCCCATCCTCCAGGTTGTTTATGAACAAATTAAAAAGGATTGGCCCCAGAGCAGAACCCTGGGGGACCCCACTACCCACCCCTGACCATCCCGTTTATCACCATCCTCTGAACTCGCCCTTGTAGCCAATTTTCAATCCATGTACTCATCCTATGGTCCACGCCAACAGACTTTATTTTGTACAGTAAACGTTTATGGGGAACTGTGTCAAATGCTTTTGCAAAATCCAGATACATCACGTCTAAGGGCCTTCCTTTATCTATATGGCAACTCACCACCTCATAGAAGGTTAAAAGATTGTTTTGGCAAGAACGATTCTTCATGAATCCATGCTGATTACTGCTAATGATACCATTCTCATGACTAAAATCTTGTATATTGTCCCTTATCCCCTCCAAATGCTTGCATACTATTGATGTTAGGCTAACTGGTCTGTAATTCCCAGGGATGTATTTTGGGCTCTTTTTAAATATTGGTGCTACATTGGCTTTTCTCCAATCAGCTGGTACCATTCCAGTCAGTAGACTGTCAGTAAAAATTTGGAACAATGGTCTGGCAATTACTTGACTGAGTTCCCTAAGTACCCTCAGGTGCAAGCCATCTGGTCCCGGTGATTTATTAATCTTAAGTTTCCCAAGTCTAATTTTAATTCTGTCCTCTGTTAACTATCGAGGCGCTTCCTGTGATGTGTCATGAGGATAAACACTGCAGTTTTGGTTACTGAAGCCCCCCGATTTCCTTGTGAAGACTGAGGAGAAGAATAAATTCAATACCATCACCATCCTTTGTACCCAGATGTCCTCCCTCATTCCTTATAGGGCCAATGTGGTCTGTCCTCCCCTTTTTACTGTTTACATACTTAAAGAATTTCTTGGGATATTTTTTTGCTCTCCTCCGCTATGTGTCTTCCATGTTCCATCCCAATTGGACCCTTACATTTCTTGTTGCATTCTTTATAAAGTCTGAGGCTGCATTCACACCTGAGCATTTTTACCGCAATTTTACCACGATTTTGTTGCGGTTTTTGTCACGATTTTGTTCAGGTCACCAATGTAAAAGGCAGAAAATCGCTTCTAATCTGCCCCAAAGAAGCTCATGTTCTTTTTTGAGCTTAGGGCGTTTTTCAGGTGTTTTGCTTTAGGTAACAAAACGCTCAAATGTGAACAGGTGCCATTAAAATGAATTGGATTTTACGTGTTGGGCGTTTTTCAGACGTTTTTTTCGGGCGCTTTACGAGCATTTTATGAGCTGAAAGTGCTCAGGTGTGAATGCAGCCTGAATGCTGATGATGATCCCTCAACCTTGTATTTTTTGAAGTTTTTGAAGACCTTCTCCTTTGCTTTTTATATGCATTTTTACTTTGGAGTTAAGCCATCCAGGACTTTTGTTCGCTTTTTTAAATTTATTACCCAATGGGATGCATTGGCTAATGCCCTTATTTAATATGCTCTTAAAGCAAACCCATCTCTCCTCCGTATTCTTTGTTCCTAAGATTTTATCGCAAATTTATGCCTTCTAGCTTCTCCTGTGAATCACAGGAACGCAGTTCGTTTTGCACGCCTGTGACCCATTTTCAGCAGAGAGCGGGCTGAAGTCCACTCTCTGCTGACGTCACAGAGTCAGCCCAGGCTCGGCATCATCACGACCATGGAGTGGGAATCCGCCAGATCCCTGGACCGACACCCAGCTCAGCCTCTCAGCGAGCCTCTGAGAGCCTAAGCCAGCCGCTCCCGCCCCCTTCCACAGCTCAGCGCTCCAGGAAGCTGTGAGAACCGAGCGATCAGCGGTGTTCGATCGCTCGGTTCTCAGTGTAGAGGCACTGGGGGGACAGATGCAGCATCAGACCGATTCTGCATTCACCTAGGCAAGTATAAATCTGAAAAAAAAAACCCACATACTTTTAAACCATGGATTTAGAGAGTAATCAGATAGAGGAGGGTGGGAGGGGGATTATTTTCTATCCAAGAGTTGGATAGAATACTTAGCTGGCCATACACTATACAATCTGATTATACGATCTCTGTACAATCTTCTTTAGCTTTATTCTTTAGCTTTAGATGTAAAATGAGAAGAAACCTAAACAATCCATTCAATCAGTATCGAATCAGGGAGACCCTTGCTCTATACAGTGATTATAGTGGATCTAAACTAGATTGTACAATCGGATTGTATAGTGTAAATTCAGCAGCCTAAGGCCTTTCACACAACAAGTCCGCTCGGATCCGCCTGTCCGTTTTTCAGGCGGATCCGAGCGGGCCATCCATTGACTCCTATGGGGAGAAGGATGTCGGCGGAGATGTGTCTGCTGACACCCGTCTGCCATCCGATGCTCTGAAATCAGACGAATGGCGATACGTTTGCCATCCATCTTGGCGGATCAGATTGGTTGAAATGTGATGAAAACGGACATGCTGTCCGTTTTTGTCCGATCTCTCCATAGGATTTAGCGGGGCTCTGACAGGCCCCTCCCCGCTCAGTGAGCAGAGAAGGACCTGTCATCCGCCGGCTCAGCGGAGATCAACGGAGCGACCTCCTGCGGAGCTGGCGGACTTGGCTGAGCTTTCCTGCCTCATGTGGAAGGGGCCTTAGATCTACTGAACATATGTAATATAAGGACACTTAAAAAATCCATTCAATTTATAACAAATCAGGTAGGTGCTTGTACTAAATATTTGATGGTAGATCTGAAGGAAATTGCACAATCAAATTGTATAGCGTATGGTCAGCTTTAAACACCTTTTGTTTTGATGCACCTGGAATATATTTAGTTGGTTTTAAACGAAAAGTTCAGTTCTGCTTAAGGTACATATAACATACAACAGACACAAGAATGAAAACTGTATGTGACCTGAACATTCATGGTGACGGCAGTATGATTAGGCACTATGCATAGCACTGAATTGGAGTTAGTGTTTTAGATATTGTATAATTATAATTTAGATATTGTATATATCATTTATAAACTCAATATCAATCCTCTAGTGCAGACAGATGGTTTATTTTTACATTTATTATCATAGGTGCCATGGAATGTATATTTTGTTCCATGGGGCAGAACAGGGCATTCCCACCGGCCTTGTTTTGGATACAGAGATGGTTACCTGATGCTGCGATGCTGTTTTCTGTGTGCCACATCAGCTTGGCAATGCCACAAATATCCTTTTATAGTTGTTTGAACAAGAAAAACGTAGGTGTTGTGCAGCTTGTGCCAAGATCCTGGGGGCAAAACATACCGTTTACACTGAGTTCTACCTGAGCAGAGCGCAGTGTGCATGCAGAACAATGGCACTTGTCTCTGTTGTCTGGTGATGGTTCACAGTATATTCCCAATTGCTGCCATTGTTACCTCATGACACAGTAATAGCAGGGTAGTGGGTTAACAAGGGGCTGTTACTTGCCCATTGCATCTGCCCACCTGACTGTTGATGTCTGGTTTTAGCATCATTAAGGTTACATTGACACTGCTGATTAAGGCCAGTGAGAATTGTAGAGGCAGTTCCTGCTGCGGCACTTAGCAGCTAGATGCGGCCACCGACCCCTTAATGTGAGTCCACCGGTGGTGGCAGCTATTTGTGGCTCTCTGCACAGCCAGCTATTATCTGAGGTGATCACTGCTGGACGCACACAAAGTCTATATCGCAGACATCCCAAGTCCCCTGTCACGAAAGTCTCCTGCATTTAGCTGTGGGCTCCCGGACACCCATGAGCGCCGGGCGATCCCTCGTCTGGGCATATCACTCACAGACAGAAGACAGAGCAGCTCAAGCAGCCGAATGGAGTAGGCCTGCGGCGGCCGCTCTGGCTGCTCTGTCTTCTGTCTGTGGCCAGGGGAGGGGGCGGGATGGAGCCGGGAGCACTTTGCTGGTGGACACTGAGGCTGTGCTGGTGGACATTGATGAGGTGGCACTGAAGGACACTGATGGGCTGCTCTGGTGGGCACTGATAGGCTGAACTGGTGGGCACTGATGGGCTGCATTGGTGGGCCCTGATGGGCTGCACTGGTAGGCACTGATGAGGTGGCACGAATGGACACAGATGGTCACTAATAGGCTGCACTGATGTACATTGATGGGCTGCACTGGTAGGCAATGATTAGTTGGCATGGATGGGCACTGATGGACACTGATAGGCTGTATTTAATTGGCACTGATCAGGCTGCAATATTGGCACTGGTAAGGCTGCATTTCATTGGCACGGTTAAGGCTGCATTTCATGGGGGGGGGTGAGTTTGCTACCTCCCTGAAATTTGTTTTTGCAGGTTGGGATGTCTGATATCAGTCGCTGCTGCCTATGTAAACACAGAAAAGGTGTAGGCAGCGGCACAAAATGTCTTCAGTCAATTTTGTTGATTGAAAGCAAGTGTCATTCTGAGCCTGCGACCAAGGCCTACATATTGTTAATGTTTACATCTCTATTGTGGTGCAGAATGACCTCTACTTTCACATTATATTCACACCAGGTGTGGTGTGACTGCGCTGGGCGGCTATTCTAGCGCAGTTCCACTGCCTGTACAAGGCAAAATGCATGATCTCCTATGTGCCCAGTAAACATCACTGTGTTGCGGTGGTGTGCGGGCATGGTGCACTTAGAAAAAGTACTGCATGCTGTACTTTTTGTCAGCGCAGTATGAGGCAATCCACTGCCTCACACTGCGCGATCGGTAATTGAACTTCCCGAGATGTCTGTGTGACATGTCAATAAAACGTATTTTTAAAAAATAATGGAAACAGTGTGATCCTCCGAGCTCAGTGCTTTATCACTGCGCTGAGCTCAGTCAGATCGCAACCATCAGTCAGAACCAGCCCTCACTCATTCTGAATGCCTGAAGGCCGAGGCCATACTGCACCTGCTCTGCCGCTGCTGCCAGCGAATGACTCGTTTAGGGATTGTTCACACAAGTGGGGTGAATAGCGGTTTTGCCCACTAGATAAATACCAGTCACCACTTGGGCACTAAGAAAACAATTGTTCTCTATTTTTCCTGTTCACACTGCATTGCAACCCAGAGCAGCAGTGCAGCAAGATGCGGTAAAATGCAGTCATGTCGTATTTTACTGCTGCACACAAGTAGGCACTGTATGTCACCTCACAACAGGACAACATACTGCACTGGGATGCAGAGACATGGATGAAGTGTCACTTTGTGTATTTCAAATAAAGTTAAAAAAAAAGAAAAGTAAACAGTGTGATGCGAAAGTGTGAAAACAGGCAGCTAAGCCACAAATTGTATTATATTCGCACAGGGCTGTACACATACTGCGACCACGATGCTTTTGCTTTGCGGCTGCAGCATTTTTAACTCAGATGTAGAGTGTGACAGGCAACATGACCTATCAAACTTGCCTATTGAGTTCAATGGGTTTGCATGTTGAACATGTTTGATTCATACTTGTGGTTTGGTCCCTCAATGTAAAATAGCCGTTCGGCAATTTAAAAATAAAGGTGAAAAAAAAAACAGGTGTCCCAGAGGTGGCAGTAGTGCCTCCTGAACGCCTGTCTGAAATTTGATCCACCATGGATTACTTTTCGGAGGGAGGTAAGAAGTACTGCTAATGTAAAAGGAGCCACCATGGCTTTGGCTGTGTTGCAGAAGCCATTGGGGGGGCAGGAAGCTGCTAATACACTATATTAGAATTTTACTTTAGAATTGATTTGTGTTATGTTGTGTTTTTATATCAGATGGGGCATTATCTTGAGCTCCTTCTATCACGTTCTAACTGGAATAATGTTGGGTGATATTTCTAGATTTTAGGACATCATCACAGCTACATGGGCTCTTCATGTCTTGATCACAGAATTTCATAGGCATGAGCTGTGTTCTTGACTAACAATATTGCTTTTTTTTTGTGGACAATAAAGCTCCATGTACACCAGTGGCGGCTGGTGAAGTTTTAGGATGGGGGGCCGCCAGACCCCACCCTTTCTTTTTGACCCCTCCTACTTGGTGAAAATGGGCGTGGTTTCAGCGAAATAGTGGGCGTGGCTCTAAGGTGGTGTGGTTAGCGTCTGAGATGAACGAGGGATGGAGGGACAGCAGGCCCAGATCCTACACAACAATAGAAATATGTGTATTCTAGAAAGTTTAACAATCAGCAGATAAAAATGCTCCCATTATTTCTATTAATACATTGTAATATTAAATCCAAACACCTGGTGTTAGCACTTCAATCATTCCGGCACCATGGTTGTTATGGTGTCAGGATGATTGAAGCGCATTATTTCTATTAATACATTGTAATATAAAATTAAATCATTCAACTCACCATAATGCAGAATCAGTGGGAGCCCTGAGCGTGCCACGTCGCCTACAACCAGATGCCATCAGGCGTCCCCAGCAGAGTCCGTCCTTACATCAGGTGTCCCCAGCAGAGTCCCTCCTTACATGCAGCCTGTGTAACATCAAATGCATCCTGTGTCACATCAAATGCAGCCTCTGTCCCACCAAATGCAGCCTCTGTCCCACCAAATGCAGCCTCTATCCCCCCCAAATGCAGCCTGTGTCCCCCAAATGCAGCCTCTGCCCCCCCAAATGCAGCCTCTGTCCCCCCAAATGCAGCCTCTGTTCCCCCAAACACAGCCTCTGTCCCCCCCAAATGCAGCATCCGTCCCCCCCAAATGCAGCCTCTGTTCCCCCAAATGCAACATGTCTGTGTCCCATTAAATGCAGCATGCCTGTGTCCCATTAAATGCAGCCTCTGTCACTTCAACCCCCCCCCCCCTGGTACTTACCTTGCTGTTGTCCTCTCCTGCGGTGTCTCCTTCCACTGGCAGCGGCGATGGAGCGGCATACTTCCTGTTTCCCTTCTCGGGCGCAATGGGAGAAAGAAACAGGAAGTGACATCTAACTCAGATCAGATGTCATAGTTACATAGTTACATAGTAGGTGAGGTTGAAAAAAGACACATGTCCATCAAGTCCAACCTATGTGTGTGATTATGTGTCAGTATTACATTACATATCCCTGTATGTTGCGGTCATTCAGGTGATTATCTAATAGTTTCTTGAAACTATCAATGCTCCCCGCTGAGACCACCGCCTGAGGAAGGGAATTCCACATCCTTGCCGCTCTTACAGTAAAGAACCCTCTACGTAGTTTAAGGTTAAACCTCTTTTCTTCTAATTGTAATGAGTGGCCACGAGTCTTGTTAAACTCTCTTCTGCGAAAAAGTTTCATCCCTATTGTGGGGTCACCAGTACAGTATTTGTAAATTGAAAATCATATCCCCTTTCCGTTTCCTTAACAACAGATGACTCATCAGCTGTCAGCGGAGATCCTCGCTGACAGCTGAATGTAAACTAAACAATTGCTGTCAATAAACAAATTTATTAAAAAGCACACCAAAAAAAGAAAGAAAAAAGAAACGGCTCGGGGTCTCCTCCAAAATCCATACCAGACCCTTATCCGAGCATGCAGCTCGGCAGGCCAGGAATTGGGGGGGGGGCAAGCGAGCGACCCCCCCCTTCCTGAACTATACCAAGCCACATGCCCTCAACATGGGGAGGGTGCTTTGGGGTAGGGGGGACACTATCTGCATGTACTGCATGGGTTTCCTCTCACACTTCGAAGACATGCTGATAGGTTAAAGCATATCTAACGACGGTAAAGCCGCGCTAAAAATAGCGCTGTTTTACTGCCGATGCCGCCCCCCTCCCAGTGTGAAAGGGGCCTGAACGGTTTTGAAGTTTATAAACCTACTTTGTGAAAACCCCCACATGTTTACTAACTTGAATTCTGTGACACATAATCACTATGTGAGTAGGCACTGCCATGTCACACGTTTTACAGAGCCTGTGTTTTTTTTTTAAATTAGGCGACCAGTCAGATTTTATAACGGAAGTGACGTTCCGTTGCCACCATCTTCCTACACCCCACACTTGTCCACAGTAAGGTTACAGTGAGAAGGTGGCAAGCGGACATCTTGTTACACCCAGCCAAGTTTTGCATTGCACACTTATTTTTAACAGTAAACTGAGCTTATATACTGAAATACAGTATTTAAAAATCCCTCTGACTGTTTACATGTTGAATTTTAAAAGCAGCGGCAAGCCTGCTGATCTCACAGGTTTGCTAATCTGACAGAACACCGCTGCTTTGAAAAATGAACATCAAAACAGTCTTACGGATTTCAAAATCATAAATTTAACTATATAAGCTGAGTTTACTGTTAGGAATACGTGTGAAATGCAAGACTCCGGTGGGTGTAACAAGATGTCCGCTTGCCGCCTTCTCACTATATCCTTACTGTGGACGAGTGCGGGGTGTAGCAAAATGGCAGCAAGATGGCGGGTCGCCTAATCTGACAAAACACCTGCCTTCTGAACTACAGAGGTGCTGAGAGGAAGAGTTTCAAGAGGCGGAGTTAGTACAGGAAACACAGGTGGCAGGCAGCAAGGGACCATGGGATATGTACTCCTTAGACATTGAGGAGAAGCTGCAAAGCATGAAGGGAATCCAGGAAGTTGTGGAAAGAGACAGGCAGCAGACAGGCAGAACTGGCAACACAAAAGGAGATTGTTCAAGTAAACTTATATTGAATTGTAATTAATAACTGTCATTAATAACTGTTGTTTGTATTGTTATTACAATGTTGATGTTGTAAAATGAAAGTGTATGCTGTGACCATAGAGCTCCTTTAATTGGCTCCTTTCCATGGCCCCATGCACGCGGCACCTGGAGACGCCAAAAAATGGCCCTTTCATGGTATACTGGCCTCAGCTTACAGGTGAACGCGGGCCTTACTATGCGCTGCAGTGACACACGTATAAAATGAACGAGTCCTATGGGATATGAACCTTAGATTATAAGCTCCTTGAGGCTAGGCTATGATATAAATGTACAATATACTTCAAGACAGACACGCTGATATTTGTGCAATTTGGTCACCGTCTGCCAATCGTGAGGTAAAACTCATCCCTCTATGATGAAGTACATGCTTCAGTAACCCATGACAACCACTGGACACATACAGCTCATTCACACCAGGGTGTGTTGCGGTAGTACACGCGCCAAAATGTGATTTACTGGGCATGTGCGCACAGCCCGTTCTTTTTTTAAGAAGCCCCAAAGCAGGAGAAGTCGCTCTTGCTCTGGAGTGCCCACAACACATTGCACCATTTGGTGCATTAGGCCTCATTCACACAGACTGTGAGAACCGTGTTCTGTAAACAGACCATTTTTTCTGGGGTCTCTAGGTGCTGCGTGCAGGCGGCCTAATGAAGTCTATTAGGACGATTGGGCTGCACAGCCGCTGGTCCTCATGTGACAGGGATGTGAGTGTAGGTGAGTGACCCCTAAATACAGGCCGTGTGAGTTTGGGGCCTGTTACATTAGAATGAGCAGCTGTGTCCGTAAGGTCGCTGTGTCCTAAAAGATTTCAATGGGCGGCTTGCAAGCAGCACCTGGAAGTTAGAGACACCAGAAAAAAAAAAGGTCTATTCACAGTATACAGGCCTCAGCGCATGTGTGAACCAGGCCATACTGTGCGTCACATTGACACGCGTATGAAGTGAATGGTTCCAATATAAAACAACACATACAACTTCAGATTACTGCTGATTGGATAATTCTATCAATTTCCCCTGAGGCTCCATTTACATCTGAGCATTCTGTGAATGCACCCAAAAATGTGCATTTTCAAGTACATTCACGGAACATGTTGTTCTTGCAGCGCCATTCCTTTGAAACGGCACCCCAAACGCAGCAGGCAGATGCGTGATTTCTTTGCTGTCAAAAAGCGCAATATATGTATCAAAACACGCAGTTAAAAGACGCATGAAGGTCATCGCCTGAAGGGTACAGGAGCTTCTTCGTCACGTTTGTTGTGTGTAGGGAAGCCCTATGTAAGGAATGGGCTGCCCTATGTTTATAGCGCCAAAACAAGCAAAGTAACCAAAAAACACATGAAAAAAATGCATGAAGACAGCCATCGCTGAGCTCTTTTTTAGAGATGCCTGGCTGTATCTAGCCTCACTACCTAGATACTCTGAGCCTAAAGAAGTATACGACGTGGAGAGTCACAGTGGGCTCGGAACGCCGGATTTGTACACTTTGGATGTAAATAAAGGGGTATGGGAAGGGTGGATTTGATTTAAATCACTAGTAAAAAGGCTTGATTTAAATCATAATTTTTAAAGAGCAACTGTCATCTCTGTCCCGCATCAGCTCCTCCTCTGACCCGCTGTTGACTCACCGACAGTCCCATTCACTTTAATGGGACGGTTGGTGATGCGGCAGTGACACAACAAGGTGAGGGGCGTGGCGGCAGCAGGTGAGTGGATGCCCGCTAACAGGCGCTGCCATGATGGATCTAAAATAACAGGTGCTCTTTAAATATAAGGACTCATTCTTGCTGGTAATCTTTAATATTTGCAAACAAAATGAAGGTTTCCTATTTAGAATAATAAGCTGTCAGGTTTACTAAAACAGCGATTTTAGAACAGATTCAATGATACAGTTTGTAGTGTACATAGATTTGAAAAACAATGGGATAAGGGAATATTCCCAAACTTTGTTTTATCCCATGGTTACTGTGAAATTGTGTGAATGCATCAATGCAGTGCATGTTATCTCAGCTTACAGAACTTGGATTTATTGATTGAGTTTACCAAAAATGTAAATATTTCAGAATATACAGCCTCATGCTACATAACTAAGCTCCATTTCATGCTGAATAAACTAAATTATTAATGTATCTTAAATAGAAAAGTATCTTTAGAGGCTTTAAAGGCATTTTATTCAAGTAAATTTGATAAAAATCAAAAAATCGCTTTAAAAAAAAAAATCTGATTATTTTTTAAAAGTCATTGATTTTTATCCACCCTGGGTATGGGCGGGTATACAGCATAAAGTGCGTCCTTATTTGTGGTGCACAGGAGCCCCAGCTGGTGTGTAATTCCGCCCATAGGACTGTACTGACAGAATACGCTGTACGCGGGTATACTTGTGTTTACAGGTCAAAATGTATGAGTGTAAAGCTGGCCATATACATATAGATTTTCGGACGAGAACATTCATACAAATATTCGTAAGCAAATTCTTTGTACATTGGATGAATTGTCAAATGTCGTTCGAAAATTTCACTTGCTTTTAACATTTCATTTTTCATTTTAAAATGAATGTCATTTCTAAACAAAAACCACATACGTTGTCTGAAATTCGTTCGATTGAGAAAAGATTTCTATGCTGCTCCTTTGAATTTTCCCATGACTGTGGGCGAAAATAAATGTTGATTTGACTCCACTAATGATTAGAAAATCGAAAGAACGTTCTTAAAATGAAAAATTTTGAATGAAAATCTATACGAGTATGACCAGCATAAGTTCCTGAACACAAAACAGGAAAATTAGGCTTTAAAACGATTGTAGAATAAACTTTTTTTTTCCTTAAATAACAAACATGTCTATACTTACCTGCTCTGTGCAAAGGGATTATCCAGAGCGACCCCGATCCTCCGCTTCGTGGGACCCCCGCTGGCGCTCCTGACTCCTCCTCTCTGTCCAGTGCTCCCACGGGAAGCCGCCTCCCATTGGAGCACTTGTGTGTGCTCGCTCACGAGCCCCGCCTCTGCGTCCATTGACAAGGACAGTGGGACTCGGCTCCCTCATCACTGGCTTTGATTGACAGCACTGGGAGCCAATGGCTCTTGGTGCCCCAGCAAAGTTAGTGAGACCCGTGAGGGGAGAGAAGACCTGCAGATGTGCACAGTGCTGGATTAAATGAGGGCTCAGGTAAGTATAAGGGGGGGGGGCAGACATTTTTTACCTAAATGGAAGGAATATTTAGGCTTTAGAACCGCTTTAACACCGGCCTGTCCATGGTGGCCTAAAGGTTGTGTGCTGAGAGCATGCTCACTGCACACGGGCCGAGCTGCCTATGATGACTGTTGGTCACGGCTAGTAGTTATTTTTTCCCTTAGACCCCTTTCACACTGGAGGTGTTTTTCAGGCGCTTTAACGGTAAAAATAGTGCCTGTAAAAAGCCTCAGCTGCAATCCCTGATGTAAGGGAGGACTTATATTTATGAGAGACTCTGATGGAAGAGAGGACTCTGATGGGGACCTTGATGTAAAGGAGGACTCTGATGGGGACACCTGATCTAAGGGAGGACCGTGATTTATGGGAGACTCTGATGTATAGGAGGACTCTGATGGGGACATCTGATGTAAGAGAGGACTCTGATGGGGACATCTGATGTAAGGGAGGACTCTGATGGGGACATCTGATGTAAGAGAGGACTCTGATGGGGACATCTGATGTAAGGGAGGACTCTGATGGGGACACCTGATCTAAGGGAGGACCGTGATTTATGGGAGACTCTGATGTATAGGAGGACTCTGATGGGGACATCTGATGTATAGGAGGACTCTGATGGGGACCCTGATTTATGGGAGACTTTGATGGGGACCCTGATGTAAGGGAGGACCCTTATTTATGAGAGACTCTGATGGAGACTCTGACGTAAGGGAGGACTCTGATTTATAGGAGACTCTGATGTAAGGGGGGACTCTGATGGGGTTCCTGATGTAGAGGGGTCTGATTTATGTCTAATTATTTGTCCTGTGAATATTAGTAAACAATACTATGTGGCTGAACATTGTGGCCCCTGATGATGTTTTTTTTTTTTTATCTGGGGACAATGAATGTTTGTTATGTCTGATATAAGAATGGAGTTGCTTCCACTGATATATATGATATGTTGGGGGGAGGGGGTTCTATACACACTCAGTCTAGATCAGGATTCAGGGGAGACATCAGGAGTCTCTCCCACCAGCCATGATCTGGCTGCATTGCCTAGAGCAGCACATAGTCCCAGTGATGAGGGATGATGGGTGTCATCATGTATTCCCGGCCGGGGGGGTTGATGTAGAAATGTCATCAGTGATGTGATATGGAGGAAGCAGGAAGCTGTGTGCAGAGCGGTGTCCGGGCGGTGAAGGGTTAACCCTCCTCTCCTCTTCTCTTCCATTCTCCACCTCTGAACCTCACTGATTGACAGCAGAACAGGAGAGGAGGGGGAGGGGAAGCGACCCGCCAGGCCGCCTATCAGAGCCCAGAGTAGGCGGTGCCCTGTCCTCCAGCCCTCCAATGTGCGCCGAGTGGGCGGTGCCCCCGGTCTCCATTCTGTGCCGTGTGTCAGTTGTAGAGGAGAGAGGGCTAGACACAGGAGGGGAGGGAGGAGGAGAGCACAGCCGAGTCCAAACAAAAGCAGGACACCGAGCGAGAGAGAGAGCGAGAGAGAGAGAGAGCGGAGTGGAAGTTGGCAGCCTCGGTCCAGACCCCACCCTCCGGGAGAGCGATCCGTGCCAGGCTCCCTCCGATCCTACCCCCTTCCCCACCACCCCCTGCCCCGACACCGCCACTGCCACTGGAGCCGCTCCGGATCTGGACGGATTGGTGCGCCCTGGGATTATCGGAGCCACAACAAAGGAGAAGAACAATAAGAGTTGTGATCGGAGGAGATGGATGATCAGCCCAGGCTAATGCACAGCCACCCCGGGGTGGGGATGGCCGCTCACCCCAGCCTGTCCCAGCACATGCAGGATGGCACCGGGGCCAACGAGGGGGAGGGGGGCAGGAAGCAGGACATCGGGGATATATTACAGCAGATCATGACCATCACCGACCAGAGTCTGGACGAGGCACAGGCCAGGTGAGCGATTCTACCATACACACTGCGATCTGTACTATGGATAGGACTGACCCCTCCCCCCACCATTCCATATGTGTATCCCCTATACCATGTCTGTATGTGCCTCCCATCCCCCATCACACCTAGCCAGTCCCCCCCAATATATATCCATCTCTGATGTCCCCTCTGGGTTTTATGTCTGGACAGCTGTAGGGCCATCCCAGGTGCAGGAAAAAGTTGGTGGTGGTCGGTGAATAGGTGGTGAGTTTCCTGGTGGTCGGTGAATAGGCGGTGTGTGCGCCGCTCAGGTGGGGAAAGTTTGATGTGACTATAAAGTGTCAGGATCCATCCACTGGTAAAGTTTTAGTAGAGTCCTAGAAGTGCTATGGAGGTCAAGTGATTGCCAGGCCTGTGATGGGGACTGGAAGGTGTGGAGTCCGCCTGTCCCCCCAGGGTGAGGGATAGATGGGCACCGCCGGGCACAGCCTGGACCCCTGGGGCCCAACTTGCAGGCCCAAGGGCCACATCTGCAGGCAGAAGTCCATGTTTCCCTATTCCATGGATCTCTAGCAGGCCCTTGTAAGGTGTTTGTAGTCTGACTGACTCCTGAAGCATGTCTTCAGTCTTTAATAACTCCTGTTTGAAGTCTCTGACCATCTCTGTAGTGTGCCTATACCCTATGACCATCTCCTGTAGCGTGCCCGTAGCCCCCAACCATCTCCTGTAGCCTGAGAATCTCTTGCTGCATGCTGGTAGCCCTTTTGCTGCGTGCCGGTAGCCCTTGACCACCCTTTTCCCCTGTGCTGGTAGCCCCTGACCATCTTCTTTTTGCCGCGTGCCGGTAGCCCCTGACCGTTTTCATCTTCTTTTTGCCGCGTGCCGGTAGCCCCTGACCATCTTCTTCTTCTTGCCGCGTGCCCGTAGCCCCTGACCGTCTTCTTCTTCTTGCCGCGTGCCCGTAGCCCCTGACCGTCTTCTTCTTCTTGCCGCGTGCCCGTAGCCCCTGACCATCTTCTTCTTCTTCTTCTTCTTCTTGCCGCGTGCCCGTAGCCCCTGACCGTCTTCTTCTTCTTCTTGCCGCGTGCCCGTAGCCCCTGACCGTCTTCTTCTTCTTCTTCTTCTTCTTCTTCTTCTTCTTCTTCTTCTTCTTGCCGCGTGCCCTTAGCCCCTGACCGTCTTCTTCTTCTTCTTCTTCTTGCCGCGTGCCCTTAGCCCCTGACCGTCTTCTTCTTCTTCTTCTTCTTGCCGCGTGCCCTTAGCCCCTGACCGTCTTCTTCTTCTTCTTCTTCTTCTTGCCGCGTGCCCTTAGCCCCTGACCGTCTTCTTCTTCTTCTTGCCGCGTGCCCTTAGCCCCTGACCGTCTTCTTCTTCTTCTTGCCGCGTGCCCGTAGCCCCTGACCGTCTTCTTCTTCTTCTTGCCGCGTGCCCGTAGCCCCTGACCGTCTTCTTCTTCTTCTTGCCGCGTGCCCGTAACCCCTGACCGTCTTCTTCTTCTTCTTGCCGCGTGCCCGTAACCCCTGACCGTCTTCTTCTTCTTCTTGCCGCGTGCCCGTAGCCCCTGACCGTCTTCTTCTTCTTCTTGCCGCGTGCCCGTAGCCCCTGACCGTCTTCTTCTTCTTCTTGCCGCGTGCCCGTAGCCCCTGACCGTCTTCTTCTTCTTCTTGCCGCGTGCCCGTAGCCCCTGACCGTCTTCTTCTTCTTCTTCTTCTTGCCGCGTGCCCGTAGCCCCTGACCGTCTTCTTCTTCTTCTTGCCGCGTGCCCGTAGCCCCTGACCGTCTTCTTCTTGCCGCGTGCCCGTAGCCCCTGACCTTCTTCTTCTTCTTCCCGCGTGCCCGTAGCCCCTGGCCATCTTCTTCTTCTTGCCGCGTGCCCGTAGCCCCTGACCGTCTTCTTCTTGCCGCGTGCCCGTAGCCCGTCGTCTTCTTGCCGCACGCCCGTAGCCCCTGACCGTCGTCTTCTTGCCGTGCGCCCGTAGCCCCTGACCGTCGTCTTCTTGCCGTGCGCCCGTAGCCCCTGACCGTCGGCTTCTTGCCGTGCGCCCGTAGCCCCTGACCGTCTTCTTCTTGCCGCGCGCCCGTAGCCCCTGACCGTCTTCTTCTTCTTCTTGCCGCGTGCCCGTAGCCCCTGACCGTCTTCTTCTTCTTGCCCGTAGCCCCTGACCGTCTTCTTCTTCTTGCCCGTAGCCCCTGACCG
Source organism: Lithobates clamitans (assembly GCA_037952925.1). Classification (NCBI taxonomy): domain Eukaryota; kingdom Metazoa; phylum Chordata; class Amphibia; order Anura; family Ranidae; genus Lithobates; species Lithobates clamitans. The sequence continues at coordinate 3,242,232 of JBBGZY010000145.1, forward strand.
TCTTCTTCTTCTTCTTCTTCTTCTTGCCATAGCCCCTGACCGTCTTCTTGCCGCGTGCCCGTAGCCCCTGACCGTCTTCTTCTTCTTCTTGCCGCGTGCCCGTAGCCGCTGACCATCTTCTTCTTCTTGCCGCGTGCCCGTAGCCCCTGACCGTCTTCTTCTTGCCGCGTGCCTGTAGCCCCTGACCGTCTTCTTGCCGCGTGCCCGTAGCCCCTGACCGTCTTCTTGCTGTGTGCACACTTAAGGCCCTGCTATATTAAGAGGGTTGATCACCACAGATCTAGATTGTAAACAGAAGTACTGTTTCCCTTCAGGTAGATGTCATATTTGACACATGGCTACTTAGGACAGGTGGCAGTCCTGGGACAAGGTGTGCATAGTTTACCGTGTCTAAGAGTCCCATCCACATTACTATATGACTGTACAGGCCTTTGCACTACATCATTGTTGGTCTGAAAGCTAGTACAGTCAGATTGTAATATGAGTGGTGAGCTCCTAAGTATTCAGATATCTAATGGAGTTGTACAGAATAATACTAGAACAGACATGTTCTGTGCAATGATGATAAAAATAGGTTTACTACTAAGAGCAAATCTACTCCAAGTGATGTAATTACACTTTCTCAACTTTTCACCAAGAGCTCTAAAAAAAAAAAAAAAGTTTTCAAAGTCTGCCACGTCCAATGAAATCTCATTGTTACCTGTAGTGTATTGGGGGATTTCAGTCGTTGACCTCACACTTAATGAAATGATGTCACCTAATGTGATGGAATAACATTCGGTGGTTTACTGGAGCTCCGGATCACCGATATCTGAACTAATAACTTTTTACTCTTCTCGGGCATGTTATCCTTGTTCAGAGAATGGGAACTGTTCAGCTGACCTCTAAATATATTTCATTTTTTTTAAAAATTTTTTTTTTTTTTTTATTGCCTTTCCATTTTAGGCTTTACCGTCTGCTGCGCTAGGCCTTTCAGTGTGCATTCCTTTTAGCTTGTCAACGCAACGGCATTGTGTCTCCTCCGGGCCTTCCTTCGTGGTGTAGGCAGCTCTTGTTTTACAGTCCTCCAGATGAAATGATACATTTTGGTTCCAGGATGCATGCTGTAGTAGGAGGTTCACAAAACACGCCGATCGGTATTCCCCCACGCCTCTCCTATATTGGTTAAAAACATTCAGCATTGTCAGATTTTGTTTAGTTTTTTTTATATATCACCATCTTTGGGATGGAACTTAAATAAAAAAAATAGTATAGCTCGTGCTTGCAGGAAAATGATAGTGCCTTAAATCTGGGTCAGGAGTTTAGGCGTCTTGTAATAAATGACATTTTATGGGTACTGTCGTAAAACAAACAACTCCATGCTATTTTTATAGTGTATATAATGCCTTTGTAATATACTGTGCTGGGATATTTATTACAGATACAATCTAATAAGTGAGTACTGTAATTACAATCTATTAAATTTTTTTTTTTTTATTGTAAAGCGTAGGGCACTTGTAACGATCTCAGTGTGTACCTATGTAATCATTAAAAATATATTCCAGTTTTGTGGAGGGATTTTAGGATTTTCCAACTTTCTTATGACCCACACAGTCTTTAGGGACGTTGCAACAGGCAGTGCCTGCATGGTTTTCTATGGCGTTCTCATGCCGCCGGTTACACGTCCCATTTTTCATCACGGTGATCGGTGGTTGTTGATCACTTTGTCATTGGTGTCTTCGTTAATTCACTCACTGTGTCATTTGTTGGAAGTCAACCGCGATTTTGAATGACACTGAAGCTGGACCGCGGTGTCACCGTGTGAAAGAGCCATAAGGGCCGATACGAGCTACGATGGCAGTTTAATTGGCTGTCATTAGAAATAGACATAAAATTGATACATCCATTATTTTATTTATTTTTTATTATTATTTTTTTTTTTCAAGTTGACAATAATGCACTGTATAAAATCTCTCTTTGATTTTTTTTTTTTTTTTTTTTCCCATTACAAAGCTCTGTAGCTGGCTGAATATATATACATTATAACACATTTACAGTAGCATAACCTTGATTGTAACTAATTGTTGGGCTTTTTTTTTTGCCTTTCAAAAAAAAAAAAAGGCTTACTTTTTGTTTCTCTTGGCAGAAGTGTAAAAAAACAAACAAGAAAAAAAAACCCTAAAGGACTTGTACACCAAATCCAGTGATAGATTTTTATGTTTTAATCTACATAATTATTACTGCAAGCCGAGCAAGAGCCTGGCTATGATGAATGAAAGCCAAGCCACATGAGACCCACTATGGACAAAGCACAACAAAGCGTCGTATTGCATCCTTACTGCGTTCTGTGCGATGTGCAAAACATTATTGATTTTGATAGCAGAGAGCACTTAATATAGGATAAGGATTCTTATTGTAACGGCCACAAAGCAGCTCTTGGTAAAATCACATTACAGAGCAACTTTACAAGCAAACCTACGTATGCCTTCAATACATCGCTGTACTAGAAGCCAGGCGTAATGTTAGGAATCCTCTACTTATTTTAGGTATTGAGTTGATAAGAGCTGGTGTTACTTATTTCATATCTCCCATATAACAATTCAATGGGTGCTTTGTGTTTATAATACTAGATTTGGTACATCGGCATAGACCTTTTGTGCAAAGCTTACAGTCTACAACTTGTTTTTTATAATTTTAAAGTATCTAGATCCAGAGAACACTGCATTTATATACAGGATACAAGGATCTAATGTGATTTACAAGATGTACTTTTCATGGATGTTATAAACC